>CM076943.1:26936162-28136162 GCA_039566865.1 Aurelia coerulea | reverse complement strand
CATCGGCGTCACTACTGCGTAGCAAAAGTTGAACTGCCGGCGATTCGTCGGCGACCCATCGGCGACCTATCGGCGACATGTTGCCGGCAGGGCGCCGTCAACCATCTCTCAGTGTCCATTCCCCCCTGATCCTCGTATTTGATTGGCTTGCTATGGTCACCTGATCACAGGGCATGCAAATGATTCGCTGACGCATCGCCGGCAGTGCGCCGCCTCATGTTCTCATATAATTTTCATTGGCGCCGGTGCCGCAGCAGAGTGAAAAAGTTGAACTCAGCTCAACTTTTTCGAATGACTGCGGCAGGACGCCGGCAGTCGGCGCCCCATCGGCGCTGACTGTTCTCATTAAAATTAGACTACCGGAGCAAGGTCGCCGGTGGGTCGCCGATGGGTCGCCGATGGGTCGCCGGCAGGTCGCCGATGGTTTGAAGCTATATGAGAACCAGGCTTAAAGCCTGGTTCTCATATAGCTTCAAACCATCGGCGACCTGCCGGCGACCCATCGGCGACCCACCGGCGACCTTGCTACGGTAGTCTAATTTTAATGAGAACACTCAGCGCCGATGGGGCGCCGACTGCCGGCGTCCTGCCGCAGTCATTCGAAAAAGTTGAGCTGAGTTCAACTTTTTCACTCTGCTGCGGCACCGGTGCCAATGAAAATTATATGAGAACATGAGGCGGCGCACTGCCGGCGATGCGTCAGCGAATCATTTGCATTCCCTTAGATCAGGTGACCATAGCAAGCCAATCAAATACGATGATCAGCGGGGAATGCACACTGAGATATGAATGACGGCGCCCTGCCGGCAACATGTCGCCGATAGGTCGCCGATAGGTCGCCGATGGGTCGCCGACGAGTCGCCGGCAGTTCAACTTTTGCAACGCAGTAGTGACGCCGATGGGTCGCCGTCGGGTGGAGATTATATGAGAACCAGGCTTAACTAACCCATACCCAAGAACTTTCTTCTCGTTTATGAAATAAATGAAAGTGAATAAAAACTTTAGAATATGCTTTTTGAGCTTGTGATTTTCGTTTGCTCTTTCTATATAAAAACTCGTCCACTTCGAGCGGCATTTCACTCATTCGAAAAAGCGTACGAGATTTTTTCAGAACAAAAGGATTTTTGCGGATTTTTGAAGGATTTTTCTTGAAACAAAACGATTTTTACGGATTTTTGAAGGATTTTTCTTGAAACAAAAGGATTTTTGCCAAAGGTGTACGAGATTTTTTGGGAGTGAAATGCCCCTCGGTCCACTTCTTGACGGTGACTCGTTTCTTCACTACAGTTTCAATCCCACCTACGAAATTTCCGACTTTTAAGAAACTTTCCGAGTCTTATCGAATTGGGGGGGGGGCAACTGCCCCCCCCAACCCCCTCATAAATTCTGCCACTGGCGGGAAATCACAGGAGTCGACAGGAGCCTGAAAAACTCCCATAGCTAAACTTTATTTCGATTTGGCTCAAGACCTGGCCCCTTGCTTCTTTGAAGGAGTTTGTTCAGCTTCAATTTCTGCACATGTGGTTTCTGTCAAAAACAGAATGCACGCATTCGTTGCCGATCCCTTACTCCCAGTTATCGTCCAATATTTCACACCATTTTACTCTTCCTTCCCTCTTCTCATTTCATGAAGGCCTATTCTTTAATAAGAGACTTAGCCAATCTAGGTTTAGTGGCCATATGTTAATCCTCTCAAGGAACAATTCATGTACTATTTTAATCTAAAAACTATCAACAGTTTGAAAGCAATTTTCCATGCTGCACAACAATGTCAAAACCTTTTTGCGCGACAACTCAGATGAAAGAAAAGAAATTGCCAATAATGATATTGGGACGGAGATGAAAAAGAGTCCTTTTCGTCTGCGTGCAATTATGACAACAGGCCCTGGAGACGAGGTCGGACATATATAATTTTACAAAAACAAAAGAAGCAAACTTTCCCACGGCGGCGTAATTTCAAATACTTCTTTCTCCTTTTGAATTGAACCTAATTGCTTATGCAGAGGTATGAAAATATACGCAGTGGCAAATCAGTCAACATTTTACAAGAATATTACTGTGGTCACATGATCAGAGTTAGAACAATGAAATGGAAAAATGTAATTGCCTAAGAAATTTGACTAAAAAGTCACAAATAATGTAGCTCAGCAAAGTCTGATGAGGGGGGGGGGGGGGGGTAGCGCCCCCTAGTGCAAATAAAGTTTGCTGTTATATAAAATATTGTGGGGAGGGTAATTATTTGGCTCAAAGAAACAAGGATGAAAACGAAAAGAAGAAAGACGTCAACAGAACAACACAATATCGTGATGATTTCGCACATTTTGGCTTAGACAAAAGGCTTGATTAAAATGACTCCACAATCATTGCCAGTCTAATGCAAACAAATATGATCAATGCAATGCAAATTAATTTTTGACAAGATGATTAAAAGCTATGATTTCAAGATTTCAAGATTTCATTACGTCACTACGAAATCCCATGAGAAGCGGGCACATGCACTATAGGTCATAGAGATCTTCGCTACGATTCATCAAGACGTATTTTTACGAGCTCAAATTTTATGCAAACATTTTATTTATACGTAAATGGACTGTCAATGGTTATCAAATTGGATTGCTGATACAAAATTTAGGTAAGATCTAGTGCCTTGTCTTTATTTTTGAAAGGGTTTGATAATTAAAATATTTTTTTGCAAAATTTCGAAAAATATTGGGTGGTTTCCACCTTAAAAAGGCAGTGAATTGTGTACGGAATTGTGAGGCACAGAACGAAATCACGAAATCACGGAACAGATATAGTGGTATGTTTTCTGGGCATTTGCTACGTTCTGATGTTTTGATGGGCCGCATTTAAGTCTGTTGGGGCCCTGGGCCCAAAACTGGTTGGGGCCCCTTAGAATATGCCTAAAACAATTTGTATCATAGTACTCGCGATACCCTGTTCGCATGTATGCCATGTATGGATAAGGCCACTAGATTCAGTCGTAGCCAAACAAGTTAATATTAACCAAACATTTTGAAAGGGGAAAACTCGAAGAAATGAGTAAACTTGTACAAATATATACATGTCGGTACAATCCCAAGAAAACTCCCCTTGTCCAATGGCTTTTTATGATTTTCGTCTCGCCTTAACTGTTGCAAAAGTCCGGATGATATTCTTGGGGTCTAAAAAGGGCCAGGAACCGCGCAGCGGTTTCAAAGTGGGGGGGGGGGGCTTAACGGCGAGCGAAGCGAGCTAAAATGGGGGTCCGGGGGCTTGCCCCCGGAAAATGTTTGAGACCACGCCCTTTAGGACGTCAGAAAATGCCCTTTTCAATAAAAGGCTGGACTATTTACGTCCTTATTTATATACAGTGAGTTTGGTTCAAAAAATATTTCAATTACTATGAAAAGAGACATATCGTTACAACCAACAAAATTAACAGCAAAGCGTTCTTTCTCATAAAAACCATTACTACTGAAGATCTGTCAGAGCAAACGTGCCAAAGTTGCGATGCCCATTCTAATTTTTAACGAAATCGTTAGCAATACCCAAGAGGGACATCTTGCAGGGGCGGGTCCAGCCCGAAGTTAAGGGGGGGGGGGCAACTTGCAAAGAGGGCACCAAAAATATAACGGAGATTGAGCGCACCGAAGTCGCGCGAAAAATTTTGGACGCTTTTTAAAGAAAATTCTTTTATTTACTACTAAATAACGCCTTGATTTATATGTTTCCCCCATATTTCCTCCATATTTACATCGAAATGGTTGAAAATGGTGTTCGAGTCAAGATGAGGGGCACCTTTTTCGCCAAAAAAGGGGCGCCAAGCTGAGTTTCCGTCGTGAAGGGAGGCAATTGCCCTCACTTGTCCCCCTAAATCCACCACTGACATCTTGTTTGCTCGCTCAGCAAACGCAGCAGTTGCGTGAATGAAAATATTGAACATTCCATGTTTGTGAAAGATTTTAGACCTATCTTTGAAAAAAGTGAAAGCCCCCCTAGCCCAATGGCTGCGCGGTCCCTGTAAAAAACCTCACGACAGCGGCGTGGCCAGGGTTAATGAAATGTGGGGAATCAAACGAGGGGCCTGGGGGTGAAGCCCCCGGAAAATTTTTAGGGCCACGCCCTTTACTTTGGCTTAGAGTGCATCTCCTAATATCATGCTTGCCATTAGCGACAAGGAAAATTTTATATTTTGTGACAGTTATCCTACAAAATGCCAGTGCTAAAATGGAAGATTTGACATTTCTCAGAAAGTTCTTTCCCAACCTATACCCAGCTTTGGACAAAAGTGGGGGCAATTCACCCCCCCCCCCCTCGTGTCTAGGGACATCAAAGTTTGCTGTCATTCATTAGGCAAAAGGCAACAACGCGCTCTTGTGACATAGTGGACCTTAGTTGACACTTGACTCTTGACCCTTTCAGCATGGAGAAACTTCTTTCACTGGAGGAAACTCTGCATGGCAAAGTGCGGTCATTGCATTGAGCAACAATCTAAGTTCGGTTATTGCCTTTGGGAAGTTGCAGCTTCATCTCCTTTGACAATTTGCTCTAATACTAATAGATCATCAAAAATAGGCTTTTGTGTTTCATGAGGTTGTCGCCTCTTCCATTCCTTTCTTTTTATGGACTTTAGCATCGGTATCAACGAGATTCCTCCTTTTATCGATGAACTTTTCGAGAGGCTTTTTTAACAATCATTTCAAACACAAGAGTGAAATCAACAGCACTTCATAGGCTTTTTCAAATTTTGCTCGGGGCCCCCTAGATTTAAGAATTTTAGGGGGCCCCTGGGCTCGGGCCCAGTAGGCCCATGGGTAAATGCGTCACTGATGTTTTGCAAAGTATGGTAAAGGAATAACGAAAACATGAACCTTGTGCAAATAGATTGCTGCTTGAACACAAAACTGAACTGCTTAATTTGAGCCATATGCAAATACTGGTGGAATGTTACCCATTTCGTCCTAAGATTTTATCTTTGCTGTTTACATTAATGAACCAGTTATATTTTGGAAATATCGCACTTTGAAAATACAATATTTCCATTATTCTTTTTTCAGCATTATACTTAGTGTTGTTAACGGAAATACATGCCAAATTTGGAAACAAGGCTTGGCCATATTTTTTGCTGTAAAATTTTAAGATCTGATAGCTTATACAGTACTAGAAAAAGAAAACAAGAAAAACTGTTCTGTCGATTATTGATAGGCAAATGCAAAAAACCTGACCGAGGGAGCAGGTGCATTCATCTTAAAAATTGCTCGGAATGACATCAAGAATAGTATCAATAATTATTCAAGCCCAGTGTCTTCAGTCTGTCAGTATCTCCATCCTCCCTTCAGGGCACTACCCTGGGTATCAGAGCCTTATTAAAAAGTTTGGGGACGAAAAGAGAAAAAAAAAGAAAGAAAAGGAAGGAAAGAAGAGGAAGACCTTTATTGACTTCACAGTGCCATTGAAGAGAAGAGTGGAGGAGAGATACAGCGCATAAAACAAAAAATAAGAGTGTATTTTAGGAAGTTTTGAAGTTGAAGGAAGGCGTAGAGAATAAGGGTCTGAGGGGTGACGAACATTGGAAATTACAGGGAAAGGCTCTAGACCTGCAGCCCATCATTATTTATGTATAAGGGCGTTGCCCTTACTTTCCGAGAGTCAGAAGGGCGTGGTCACGAAAAACTCTTCTTCTTTCCTTCCTTTTCTTTTTTTTTGTTTTCGTCCCCCAACTTTTTAATAAGGCTCTGGTACCCAGGGTATCAGGGCACATGATAATGTTAAATATAATGATAAGCCTGTTGTTTAGAGCATGTGCCAATGAAAACAAAGAGAGAATCTGGTAGACACCAGGGAAACAACTGGCCGCCCATTGTTAAGGAATATAGCCAAAGGCCATAGGAATAAAAGCAATGGCTACCCTGTTTTCGAGTAGGTTGATTCACTCTTTGCGATTGTGTTTTCTCCCTTTGTCGTTCCATGATTCCGCGGTCCATTTAATTTCGTGATTCGACATTCATAAAATTCAAGGATAGGAAGCAATCATATCTTTTGTCTTCTGTCTTTTAGTTTTTGCCCGGGGGGGGGGTTACTTGACCAGGTTTTGGCCGGGAACGTGCCATTGAAGCTTCAAAAACATACCCGTTCCTTATACCAATTTTCCGAAAAAGCATACCCGACTTTATACCAATTTTCCGAAAAAGTACACCCGACCTTATACCAATTTTCCGAAAATGTATATCCGATCTTATACTTTAACCAAAATCGTGAAAATCGATACCGTTCCTTATACCAAAATCGTAAAAGTTGATACCGTTCCTTATACCAAAATCGCGAAAATCGATACCCTTCCCGATTGCACGTCACCGTACCCAAAATATGTGAAGTACCCCCCCCCCGGAGTTTTTGTCTTTTATCTTTCATATCTTTTATCTTTTATCTCTGTTTGTTATAATCACCCTCGCATATTGTATTCGTTTGAAATGGCATATTTTTGTAAGTATAAAGCTAAGCTTCCTGTTTGGAAATTCCTTTCACTGCAAATCGTCCCTCTTCATCATCGTTTATTGCCACAAACGCTGGTATGGATGTTTAACCGAATGGGATGAGATGTGAAGCAAAATATGAAAGTTCTTAACTGTAGAGGGTTCTGGAGTGTAAAGAAGGTTTGTGAAGGAGACATGGACATTGTCATTGAAATTCACACGAACAACCGGTATGCTGTCAGACGTGCATGATGTCATGAATAAAGCCATATTCGAGAAGGTGCTTCCTTGTTTATTGCTTATTCAGTTCTTCAGTCCTCACTCCACTTTCTTCAATTTCACGCAGGAAATCATTCTACGTTTACACGGTACAGTTCTGATTCATTACAAAGTTGCAATCTCTTGAGCAAGCTTTTTCCATACATTTATAATTTCTATAAGAAACTAAGAATTTGGGCCAGTACTGAAAGTTCCTTAACGTTATTCAGATTTTCAGTACTTAAGAGTTTCTTACGAGTTTCTTAGAGGTTCGATAACAATCTTCATACTACCTTGGTGTAGAGCTGGGGGAGGGGGGCTCAGGGGGGCTCAGCCCCCCTAATTATTTTTTCCGTAATTTTGGGGGGCTTTAGCCCCCTAGTTATTCTGAGTAAATTTTGATTTTCTTAATTTGTTTATTATGACCAAAATGACAGAACAAGGTAATGTTATATTCTTTTAAACAAGGACGTGCAAACAGACATCATAATAAGTGGCAAGGCGATGGGGGATGGGGTGCCCCCCACTTATTTCAAAAAATGGTCCTCGATATTCCTTTAACACGGAAGAGAAATGTCTGGGTATAATAGGTTTGGTGAGAATTTTTCCGTGAAATGCCAAATGCTAGAAGGAGATTACATAATTGAACTGTGTTATCAAAGCTTCCATTTTAGCACTGGTAAATATGGAGTCAGGGGATGCCTTCACTCGCCGCTAGGGACAGCACCCCTCCCAAGCAAAAAATATTAGAAAGAGGCCAATGTGAACTTCATTATGAGGCTAATGTTGATCGCAATGGTGATCGCGATCTTGATTTCAACCCTTGATTCAAAGAGTGATTGCTGTGTCCATCAGAGATAATGGCAGACACTTCGCAGTTGGATGGTTCTTTTTGAAACATTTCTCAATAAATGTAATCGAAAGTATTTGAATTTCCTTATTTCTGGTAAACTGTGAAATTAATTTTTGGGAGTTTTATCACAGGTTCATTTCGCTGTTGATTTATCTCTTTTTGAAAAACAGCGTATTTTTTTATTTTCCGTTTTGACTTTAAACAACTTTTCTGCGCTTCCCTGTGGTCTCTGCGTTTTCTCCTGGCATTTTCTCATTTTCTTTGCATTCCATTTTGGTCTTCGTTCAAATCTCTTCATAATAAATGGTATTGTTTATTTGAACGAGACAAAATAGTGTGTTACATCAATTTGGCTGCATTCTTTGTTTTAATGGCAGTTAGACGCTAGTTTAACTGGAGTTAATACCTCCCCGGAGGAGCGTGGTCGTTATTTTTTTTAGCAGTACATTCTGCGACCTTTTTGGTTAGCCTGGGATCACGTGGTGCCCGTGGGCGTATTTTACATGCTGGGTAGGCAGCATTTCCTCATACCGTTATTGTGATCCTACGTAGCAAGTTGGAAATTTCGCTATCGCTGTTCGAAGTTTGTTTATTTTCCTGAAGGCTATTTGCTGCTATTGCTAGGATCAAGGTTATGTACTATTAATGTCTATTTTGTTTTTTTTCTTGAAATCTTTGACAGTTTGTCGGCTTTGGAGCAAGAGAAGCAAGACCCGGAAACCACACCTACACCAAGTGATGATAAAACGTTCGGTAAAGCAGAAGCATTACAACGTTTCGAACATCTGAACAGTTCTTCTCGGTTCTTTGCGTCAACTGACGCCGTCTTCTGCCTTCCCAACCAAGTGAGGGCTAATCTGCGTATTTGTTGTTGACATAACATTATGTATGTCTAGGGTTGAAGGCCATATTTTGGTTTGTTCCCAGGTATGTTGTTTCATTTCAATTTCTCAATGTGAATATTCTTTATTGGCTATTTAGGCCATGTTTTTTGCGTGGCCGTTGTGGCTGAATAAGCCAACTTGGTCTGAAGTAGTTGGCTCCGTGAGCCGTTGGCTTCATTGCCGTACCGTATTATTGATTCGTGGTTGGCCCTGGGCCGTTTGGCCTTTTCTTGGCCTCTTCAACTTGTTGATAAATGTTTGGCTCCGCGAGCCGTTGGCTTCATCGCCGTGCTGTATTATTGATTCATTACGAGCCCCGAGCCGTATGCCTTTTTTTTGGACCCTTCAGCTTGTTGATCATTGTTTGGCTCCGCGAGCCGTTGGCCACATCGCCGTACTGTATTATTGATGCGTTACTAGCCCTGAGCCGTATGGCTTTTGGCCTCTTCAACTTGTTGATTAGTGTTTGGCTCCGCGAGCCGTTGGCTTCATCGCCGTACTGTATCATTATGCGTTACTATACCTGAGCCGTATGGCTTTTGGCCTCTTCAACTCGTTGATTAGTCTTTGGCTCCGCGAGCCGTTGGCTTCATCGCCGTACTGTATTATTATGCGTTACTTTACTTGAGCCGTATGGCTTTTGGCCTCTTCAGCTTGTTGATTAGTGTTTGGCTCCGCGAGCCGTTGGCTATATGCCGTGCTTATATTTACCATTTGCTATCCAGGCCCAAGCCGTGTATTACTTTGGCCGCTTAACTGAACTGCATTTCTGTTCGGGGGCCGTTAGCTAGTTGCTCTTTATTTATCGGCTCATTTAATGACCTTGTGCCGTGTGGTTTTTGGTTGCCTACATCAACAGACGCCGTCTTCTGACTCTCCAACCAGGCGAAGAGGGCTAACTGCGTATTTGTTGTTGACATGACATTATGCCTTAGGCCATATTTTGGTTTGTTCCCGGGTATGTTGTTTTCAATATCCCCTGGTATTGGCTTTGCTGCCGTCTTGATTTGTTGCCTCTTTGCAGGCTGGTTTTGTTTTAATTTCATGCCTCATAGATCATGCTGTTTCTTTCATAACGTGATCAATTGCTTAGTTTGATTACTGGTATTGTTTTTGCAGTTTCAATTTCTAAAAAAGAAAACTAATTAACGAATACACCCAAATTGCATGTTACGTCATACATGCGTTGCGGTGACGTGAATATTCTTATTGGTTATTCTCTTCGTTTGCGGTTCATTCAAAATCATTGGGCCATAGTTTTTTTTGCGTGGCCGTTTTGGCTGAATAAGCCAAATTTGTTTGAAGTAGTTGGCTCCGCGAGCCGTTGGCGTCATCGCCATGCTGTATTGTTCGTTACTGGCCCTGAGCCGTATGGCTTTTTGGCCTCTTATTGTTGGCAAGTGTTTAGCTCCGCGAGCGAGCCGTTGGCTGTATGCCGTGCTTATGTTTATCATTTTGCTATCCAGGCCCAAAGTCGTGTAGTAGTTGGCCGTTTACTCAAACGGCGTTTCTGTTCGGGGACCGTTGGCTAGCTGTCATTTATTTACGTATTTACCTCAGCGCAGCGTGCCGTTGACACCCTTGGCGATATTGCCGTGTATCTATTTATTGTTTCCTCATCTGGTGCAAGCTGTTGTGTGATATTTAGCCGCTCAACTACTTTGCATTGTTTTGTAAGTGCTTGGCTCTGCGAGCCTGTGGCTATTTGCCACGTTTCTGTTCTATTTGGCCATCCAGCCGTTGTACGTGCCTCAGTGTTTCGGTTTCTGGATATCTAAGGTGGCCCTTAGGCAGTACACATTGGTGCATTTAAGCTCCAATCTGGTTTTTATAGTTTCTGGCTCATTGATCTATCATTCTAAACTTTTCTCTCATTTTTCAAATCTTTTCTCTCCTTTCAATTATGTTCGAGACTGGGAGGTTTTTTGGTATGGAAGGGAGGTTTGGTAAGTAGTAGGTCAGTGATTGGGTGGGAACACTGCGTGTTCTGTGGCCGAAAATGGTTTTCATGTCCAATCACCGACCTTAAAATGTGATATTCTTCAGGCAGTCGGGCTGGCGTAACAATGCCCACTTCCTGAAAGGGGGTTTCCCTGGGGGTGGTTTAGGGGAGAGTATTAAATGGCAGTTAGACGCTAGTTTAACTGGAGTTAATACCTCCCCGGAGGAGCGTGGTCGTTATTTTTTTTAGCAGTACATTCTGCGACCTTTTTGGTTAGCCTGGGATCACGTGGTGCCCGTGGGCGTATTTTACATGCTGGGTAGGCAGCATTTCCTCATACCGTTATTGTGATCCTACGTAGCAAGTTGGAAATTTCGCTATCGCTGTTCGAAGTTTGTTTATTTTCCCCACCCTCCCAGTCCCTCCTAGTTTTTCTTTTTCTTCTGCCTGTTATAATCTGCCTTGCTTGTTTTCATTCTGCCTATTTCCAATCTCATTTTCCACAGAATTCTCTGTGGGACAGGTGCGTTGGTCCGTTTGCCGAAAATGGTTTTCATGTCCAATCACCGACCTTAAAATGTGATATTCTTCAGGCAGTCGGGCTGGCGTAACAATGCCCACTTCCTGAAAGGGGGTTTCCCTGGGGGTGGTTTAGGGGAGAGTATTAATATTCATATACTTTCAATGACAACTTCCGCACGTCATGTAGGATTCTTATTGACGTCACATCTGTCAGAATTTCTTCCAGGCAGACTTTGCTGGTTTTTCCTAGAGTTATTTTTGTTGTATTGAATGTGCACAGGGAAACCCCAAAATGTGTTGTGCACAGCACAAAAGTAGTGAGACAATATAGGCGTCTTTGTGATATTGCATCTAGGATTTTACGCAGCAAACAGGATTGTATTCTGGAGACAAAGCTTTGAAAATTAATCTGCAAGTTCAATGGGCCTAAACTGAGGTGAATTTTACTTAAAGTGAATCAACGGAGCTAAGTAGAGGCAATCTATAAATAGGACAAAGAAAACTCCTACGTACGTTATTGTTCCTCTGGCTAAACAATATCAACGAACGTCTCGACATCATCGAATACAATAGGCTAATAATAGAATACCCAGACTCCTTCCGCGCGGGGCTTTTATCTCCGTTGATTCTCTTTAATGCACAAAATCTCGTACACCTTTGGCAACATCCTTTTGTTCTCAAGAAAAATCCATCATAACTTTATAGTCACATTTGAAATGAAAGATGTCCAAAAAACCGTTAACCTGATACCAAAAGTGGGAATAACAGTATACGCAGAAAACATAATATCCAAATGCTAAGCTAAGTAATTTGTAATCTTGTTTCCCCAGCTCCACTGCTATGTGTCTGCCATTGTTTCTGATGCACATGGCAATCACTCTTTTAATCAAGAGTAGACTTGCGCCAAGTCTATCTCTTCCATCCGTCTACTGTTCCCTTTGCGGTAGATCTTGGATCCGCCATTTCCTGGATCCGCCATTCCAACATTCCACCCAGTGGGTGGAATGTTGGAATGGCGGATCCAGGAAATGGCGGATCCAAGATCTACCGCAAAGGGAACAGTAGACGGATGGAAGAGATAGACTTGGCGCAAGTCTAAATCAAGAGTGGCAATCAAGATGAAGATCACTATTGCGATCAACATTAGCCTCATATTGAAGTTCACCTTGGCCTCTTTCTAATATTTTTTGCTTGGGAGGGGTGCTGTCCCTAGCGGCGAGTGATGCCTTCTGAGCCAAAGAAAATGATGTTTCTTCATAAATTTTCTTTGTGCTCTGATTTGTAGGATAACTGTCAGTTGTGAATAAAGTAAACAAGAGATATTGCTATCTGAAGATTTGCGCTCTCGTCGGCTATTTCGATTTTTTCAGCATAAGTTTCCTATCCGATATTTGACGCGGATCCTTGATCTTTAGTCCGCTTTTCATGCTTGGCCTGTTGATGTTGTGAAATGTTGACTGATTTGCCACTGCGTATTTGTATCCGCTGCGCACTTCATACCTCTGCATAAGTAATTAGGTTAAATTCAAAGGGAGGAAGAAGTATTGAAATTGCGCCGTGGGAAAGTTTGTATCTTTTGTTTTTGTAAAATTATACCGGGTGTCTCAAAAAAGTACCCCCTTTTGACTCAACAAGGCAACAAAACGATAATATTTCGGGACTTTTTGAATTCATGGCTACATTTGTTGGTCTTCAACTTAAATGCACATACCTTGCATTTGGAAATCGATTACCAAACACCTGAGATATGAGTTCACAAGTTCAAAATTTGGAGTGCACCTGAAACGAGAGGTTTTCAGAAATGGCCTAGCCATAATTTGACAACAAACAGGCATTTTGCAAATGAATTTTCGACTTTGACCCCCGGGGGGGTACTTGACTTTCAATTGTACGGGGGGGGTGCACTCCAAGGAAAAATTTTCAACCGGCTTTAGAAATTTTCCCTCGAAATGATAGCCAGCTTTAGAAAAAATCGGCGAAAAGCATATCCCAAAACGTAAAAATCGCAAAAAGCATACCCCTAAACGTAAAACTTCGTCGAAAAACAATGAAATAACACTTTTGACAACCACCGGCTTTAGAAAATTGCCTTCTTTTGATACCCGGCTTTAGAAAAAAGAGGCGAAAACGATACCCGGAAAGGAGTGCACATGGCGTCAGCAAAATATACTAAGTACCCCCCCGGGCTTTGACCTTTACTTTTTATTTTTGAAAAGATTTATACCTTGAATTACATCCCAAGTGTTTTGTATTAAAGAAGAGGAAAAGGAGCACATGCACGCTTATTTTGGAGATGTGGCACGACTGTATCACTCTCATCACATTTTTACTATATTTGTTTAATCAGCGCCATGTCCATGCATCTTTTATTCTTTACAAAAGCAAAACACAGAAACTTAAAGTCTACAGGTACTTTGGAAAATGTCCACGATACAAATCATGACTAGGCCCTTTTTCAAAACCTCTGGTTTTGGGTGCACTGTAAATTTTGACTTTGCGAGCCTGTATCTCCGGTGTTTGGTGGACGATTTCTAAATGCAAGGTACGTGCATCTAAGTTGAACATTGATCAATTTAGCTGTGAAGTCGGGGAGCAATGATAACTTATTGCTTTGTTCCTATTTCCCGTCAAAAGGGGGTACTTATGTCTGAGACACCCGGTATATGTCATTTGTATTATCATATACGAAGATTTATTGCCTTCAGAACAATCAGACTAATTGATTTGGGGTATTGAAAACGCCTTGATGTAGAGTATTTGTTCAGATGGCAGAGATGTTGGAGAGATGTAGAACTGTTGTAGGATCGATGATGCTGATGATATATGAAAAACGTCAACTTTGTTTCTCTTTGCTGTTTAAAAATAACCGAGCGGAAAGGTTTGAACAGTTGCATTGACGATAATCGAACAATAAATAGGCTCACTGTATCTGAAATGTTGTTGACGATTTGGGTTTGGAGACAAAGGTCTGCAAATATCGACAGAACATAATCGGGAAATACACCTTTACCTTCCACCTTTTTAAGAAAAAGATCATTCATGGGTTCGAGTTTTCAACCGCTTTACGTTACTCCAAAGAGAGAACGTGTGACAACATAAACGATTAACTGCAAGTAAGGAAATGTCCGTAGGCCCTTCCATGCATGGTCCTTCTTCTTGCTTGGCTGAAGTAAATCCTCTCAAAATTGCTTTCACAGCTTTGACACTGTAAAACTTACAAAATTAGCATCCTCCTTGTCCAGTTCTGTCGCAGAACACGCCCCCTCCGCCCCTTGTGAAATTGTGACTGTCTATGCAGGGATGGTATCACTAGAGCCAGTAAGAATATCGAGCCTTGTTGCCTTGTTGCGAGGTGTCTTTCCTTCAACGATTGCTCATCATCTCCCTTGCCTGCTTTCTTGTTGGGGAGACGAGTCCGTTTGACCATTGTTCAGAACAAAGAGTAGATTGCTTTCTCCGAACCAATAAGCTTCGGTGGGTTAAAGATCATGCGCAGGTTGCTCTTGTGTACTTATCACAAACGACTTTTGCCTCCTCCCCCAAATTGATTTGTCGATACATCAATAGAAATGAGGCTAACAATACCAACCTAACCCTAGGGATATATGTAATGAAACTATAAAACTCGTGGAACTTCGCGGCGACGGGATCATTGGTGTTTGTTTATAAAGTACATTTATTCTTGCACACAGCCGTGCTGTAGAAAGCTTGTGAGACAATTTCAGTTCAAATTCTTGGTTTATGGATAACAAACAAATACACGTAAAAAGTCATTCAATTGGAAATCATCCAACCGTTTTTCTTTTGAATACCAAGCAAGAGTCTTTATGAACACTGACTTCCTATCAAATAATGCTAATTGTTAAATAAAGATTACCATATGAATGGAATGATACGATAGGAAGGTCACGGCTTTTCACCCCAACACAAAACAAAAGCAGTTTAGGTTTGTGAAACTTTAGGCCTACCTTCTAGGCCTATAATCTAGTAGGCCCTACAGCTAGGTACAACTATGCCATAGAAGCAGTCTTTCTGACATACTCGCTCATTTACTCGTAAATGTAAAAATAAAACAACTTGTTTATCTTATCATTCCCAATATCTCCAGTGATAAAATCTTTTGCTTCATTTCTGAGTTTGACTCCAAATTGCTAATACGCATGCGCTTTAGCCTACTGCACGTGATTTCATGGATCGTTGCTCGGACTTACCCTACCTCGTCTCCCCAACAATTTCTGCACCCCAACAATGTCTTTTTTCGAATAGCAAACTACCCACCAAAACATTGTTAGCAACAGCCAATAAAAGGCTTGTCTTTTATTTCTCCTGCGTGCGCAGAAAATTTTGTACCGTGAGGGGACAACAATGGATGACCACTTCCGTTGACGTCAACCCTAAACGCAGTAAACGCGAGTCTGTTTTCCAGGAATATCATTGGCGGAAACCATGAAATGTTCACTCTATGTTCAGTTATGCACGCCATGTCAACATTCGATCATCAAGCCTATTTTAAAGATTTGCAGCTGCTGCGTAGCGCAAATCAATAAAGCAGTAACTGAGGTCAGAACAATACACATAGTGTTTTTAATCTCGTCTGTAGAGGAATCATTGCACTCATAATTTCAATGTGTTGTCAACCGTTTCCTCATTGCAGATATACAACGCTGTTTGCTTTGATATGAAGTGTGATTGAGGCCAAAAATACAATTTGATCATTGTTAATACGAGTTGATAGCTAGCCTAAGATACAAGTTGATCAAGATATCTGTATTTGATACTGCATTTGTACTATGCTACCTTGCTGGTCTCACACACAAGGCAGTAAGCTAAAAAAAACTGTAATTTGACAAGTGTGTTTGCAAGTTGCCTCTTGCACAGGCAAGTTGATTATTGCACATGCAATTCGATAGGCGAAGCGAACATGAACACATGGAAGTTGATTAGGAAACATATGCTTCAAAAGTCGATACTAATTAGCAAAGAAAGGGTGCAATAGACCTCTCACGGATGCAAATTAGTGTGTGATGCTACTTAGGTCAATGAACCATGGATAGACAGACCACAGGAAGCCCAATCGCGTAATATGGTGACCTAGCTAATGCTAAGTAATACTAAGGTAATTTACGTTGCTGCTGTTTCCTAACTGCAGTATAAAGATAGCAGTGTTTGCTCTTTGAATGGAAGAAAATTAGATTCATGCCGTAAATGGTTGATTGTTATCTCGGCTATCTCTGTGTCTTTCTTCTTGTCCTCCAGTGCTCCGAAATCATTGAAGCATCCTGCCACCATGGTAACAGAATTGATGTTGTTGTTATTGTACTGGAATAACGACGCAACATTATAGTATAGGTTGCAATGTTGCAATGGTTGAAGTGTGTATATAAGAAATAACAAGGAGCGAGCTTCTTTGCCTGCCTAAATCTAACAACAGTTTCATCCTCGCTCAATCTCGGTGAATATTGCATCAAACGCCCAGTTCTTTGCATGAAAATGTTCCCCAGCTTTTAAACTCCATACTCAATGCATTTGTCTTCACTCTCCTCCCCGAAATGATTTAAAACAACGCGAAACAAAACTTATCACTTTTGCAGCATGAAATCTGCCGAAGCTTGGTCCCGCCATCGTGGCCAGGATAAAAGGCGCCGACGTTCGAAATTCGTCAGATTCTCAACAAAAATCACGACCCTGACCCCCAGATCTTCAACAAACGTATTTGCTGTCAATAATCCTTGCTCAGAAACATCCGGGGGATGAAACCTTGATTTGCTGCGAATTTTGTTCGAATTTCGAACGTCGGCGCCTTTTATCCTGGCCACGATGGCGGGACCCAGCTTCGGCAGATTTCAAACTGCCAAAGTGATAAGTTTTGTTTCATGTTATTTTAAATCATTTCAGGGAGGAAAGTGAAGACAAATGCATTGAGTATGGAGTATAAAAGCCGGGGAACATTTTCATGCAAAGAACAGGGCGTTTGATGCAATATTCACCGAGACTGAGCGAGGATGAAACTGTTGTTAGATTTAGGCAGGCAAAGAAGCTCGCTCCTTGTTATTTCTTATATCTACACTTCAACCATTGCAACATTGCAACCTATATTATAATGTTGCGTCGTTATTCCACAGGAAGCCCAATCGCGTAATATGGCGGCCTAAGCTAATACTAGTAAATGAAAATAAAATTCATACCGTAAATGGCTGATTGTTATCTCGGTTATCTCTGTCTCGATTGTGTCTTTCTTCTTGTGCTCTTGTACCCCGAAATGATTGAAGCATTCTGCCACCATGGTAACAGAATTGATGTTGTTGCTGTTGTATTGAAATAACGACGCAACATTATTTGAAGTGTGTATACATATAAGAAAGAACAAGGACTGAAGCTTTCTTACTTACATAAATCTAACAACAGTTTTATTCTCGCTCAATCTCGGTGAATTTGCATCAAACGCCCAGTTCTTTGCATGAAAATGTTCCCCAGCTTTTAAACTTCGTACTCAATGCATTTGTCTTCACTCTCCTCCCCGAAATGGTTTAAAACAAACGCGAAACAAAACTGATCACTTTGACAGTTTGAAATCTGCTCAAGCTCCGTCCACCATGGTGGCCAGGATAAAGAGCGCCGACGTTCGAAATTCGAACAAAACTCGTAGCAAATCAAGGTTTTATCCCCCGGATGTTTGTGAGCAAGGATTATTGGCAGCAAATACGTTCGTTGGAGATCCGGGGGTCAGCGTCGTAATTTTCGTCGAGAATCTGACGAATTTCGAACGTCGGCACCTTTTATCCTGGCCACGATGGTGGACGGAGCTTGAGCAGATTTCAAACTGTCAAAGTGATCAGTTTTGTTTCGCGTTTGTTTTAAATCATTTCGGGGAGGAAAGTGAAGACAAATGCATTGAGTACGAAGTTTAAAAGCTGGGGAACATTTTCACGCAAAGAACTGGGCGTTTGATGCAAATTCACCGAGATTGAGCGAGAATAAAACTGTTGTTAGATTTATGTAAGTAAGAAAGCTTCAGTCCTTGTTCTTTCCTATATGTATACACACTTCAACCTATAATGTTACGTCGTTATTTCAATACAACAGCAACAACATCAATTCTGTTACCATGGTGGCAGAATGCTTCAATCATTTCGGGGTACAAGAGCACAAGAAGAAAGACACAATCGAGACAGAGATAACCGAGATAACAATCAGCCATTTACGGTATGAATTTTATTTTCATTTACTAGTATTAGCTTAGGCCGCCATATTACGCGATTGGGCTTCCTGTGGTTATTCCAGTGCAATAACAACAACATCAATTCTGTTACCATGGTGGCAGGATGCTTCAATGATTTCAGAGCACGAGAGGACAAGAAGAAAGACACAGAGATAACCGAGATAACAATCAACCATTACGGTATGAATTTAATTTTCTTTAAAGGCACACTGTCGTGGCACTGATTGGATGAATAAGACAATATGAAAGAATAGAATTGGGCAGGCTTCAGTAATTTCGATGTACACTGAAATTCAGGAAGGTGATAACGGCCTGGCTCCCTTTATTCTCAAAACAAAGTATGATCCAAGAGCATAAAGACTTCGTAATTATTCAGAGGCCAGGTCTCTTGTTAGTGATTTCAACATCACAACCAGCCAATAACAGTCACGACAGTGTGCCTTTAATTCAAAGAGCAAATACTGCTATCTTTATATTGCAGTTAGGAAACAGCAGAAACGTAAATTACCTTAGTATTACTGTTGTATTTTGTGCTTGGAATTTTGCAACGTTTTAAAATATACTGATTGTGATACAAAATCCAAGAGCAAGTCCTGCTTTCGAGTGGCGCAATGTTGGGCCTAATCTAAATCGAAGATAAGGAAACACGAATAACTCGATAATAAACGTTTTCCCTCTGAATGTTGAATTAAATGTGAATTGATAAACGTATTCCTTCTTGTACTAAACAAAAAAGGTGTTTGTCCAGTTTATATCCTCTGAGTATGACTATAACAAGATACGAGCAAGCGTTATAAATGTCCGACGATAACGATGTGTCCGACTCTGCGGCGATTTGAAGTTCGATGAGTAATCCGATACGTTGAATAAAGTCTTGTCTTGATTATTTACAATGATATACAATATCTTTCCTGCATGATACGTTGTCCGTTATGCTGAGTTTTGACGTTCTCCGTTGTGCTGAATTATACGTTCTTCGTTATGCTGAATTCTCTCCATGAATGAATGTCTCCTAACTTGATGGGCGTATCTCGTCATAGGGAGACCAAAATTAAAAATACAACAATTACTTAGCATTAGCTAGGTCGCCATATTACGCGATTGGACTTCCTGTGGTGAAATAAGATGGTCACTTAACTTGTCTGAAATGTACTGATATTGCGAGGTCTAACTAATTAGAGTACAAGATGCAGTTTGATTCCACTTTGCCTCACTCTCTTTGTAATTTTTGTTCACATGTTTCATGACTTTAGTGATCAAAAGATCAAAATGGGTTTTGCGCCTCGCGAAAAGTTTTAAACTTATCTTCTATAGTAGCCGAGAAGTCCTACTAGCCTTCCCACACAGAACGCACTGATCATATGTAGATACAAAATCGATCTATTCTAGATCAAATACAGATGATAAGCTCATTAACACAATCTAAAGAATCTATAAAACATCACTCCTGACCTAGATCTGATATATAACATTACTCCTGACATCACCAACTGTTTTTGGAGTTGTTTTCTGTAAATTTAATAATGGAGCGATACTGTCAGAATCAAGTTTATAGTCTTATTTAGAGACAATTCTACCGAGAAATGTGACTTGCTGTTTACATATCTTGCATTTACGTGGCTTCAATTTTACTCCATGATCCCTCAAACCATGCAATACTTTTCTTAAATCAGCAATATATTCTTCAAAAAATGTCTGACTAACCACAATGACGTCATCAGGTAGGGTATACATATTTCACCTCTTAAATTGCCTAGACAGTTTTCCATGAACCTTTGAAACGAACCAGGTGCATTGCGTAGCCCGAATGGTAGCCTCTGCCAATCATATAATCCCCATGGGGTAATGAATACTGTTAAGAGCAGGCTATCTTCGGCTACCAAGCCTTGGTGATAAGCTTTTCCTTGATCTAAGAGAGAAAAGCATGCATTGCCTCCTAAATTATCCAAACTTCCTTGAATACCGGGTATAGGGTGTCGATCAGGAACAGTTTTTTATTTAGTGCAGGATAGTTGACACATAAACGCAATATTTGATCTTTTTTTCGACGCAAGCTACAGGAGAACTGTATGGTGACATGGATTTCCTGATGAAGTTACGATTCAAAAGGTCCTCGATGTAGGCCTTTACTCCTGGGTGGGTACAAAGGTCTTGGTACAGCTACATAATTTTTCTGGACTGGGACATTGTCAGTCAGGTTAATACTTAATTTCAAATCGGGTATACAACCAATGAACAAGGACAGATAATGTTACAATAGAACTCGCTACTTTTCATTGACACCTAGATCTGGGGCGGATCCAGACCGTCTTACAGTACTTACAGAAGACGGTCAAATTCCGAAATTGAACTTTCCATAGAAACAGTGATTTATATTGCTGATTCATAATTTGTTTTATTTGTACGAGCAGCTATCGCACAGTAAACCAAATGAGATAAATACATGAATTTTTCCCTTGCCCCCCTGCCCCCCCCAAACTGTCATACTCGAGACAGGGAATGAACATCTCGCTAAATTTTGTGAACGCATTCCCCATTTTGAAACAGCCTCGCTTTTCTTCTTTCATTGCTATGCAAATCAACGCCATGCCATTCCAACACAGGCCTATTCTCTTTCAACACACTGCATAAATTAGTGAACAAAAACGCAAGACCAAAAGGCCAAAGATGATTGGTAAGACGGTAGTAATAAATTGAAACCTGCGCGGACACTCTGAAACAATCAAAATTGAAACCGTCACGTGATCGTATTGTTCTCGTAAGACGGTAGATAAGATGTATGTTAGGTACCTTGGCAAAATTACAATGAAAACGTATGGGAAAATGTTTGGACGATGGTCGAGGCGATGGTAGGCTCTTTAACACCGTCTTACCAGCTTTTGGTTGCGCCTCGCCATATGCTTTCTTGGTGTACCTCTGCAAGTCCCTTTCACATTTCGCGCCAAGGATTGAAAACAATTTATTTGACGATTTAGAGGTGGATTTGCTTGGAAAAATAGAAGATCTAATCTGATCTGGTGACGATCTTGCCATCAAAGCTTTTCAACATAGCAGCTCATCAAATTATTGACAAATGTTCCTATCAGCCGTGCTGTTGTGGAGGGCCTATCCAAAACGAAGCTGCTGTCTCACTCTTACCTCACATTCAACATGATCGATTCAGCTTTCAAACAGGCTGAAGCATTTTCCTTGCAAGGTATTTATTCATTTGAATAATCTTGATCATTTTGAATGACCTTTATCGAGTTTGATCGAGTTGGGCTGGCTGGGGGTGTTGCAAGGCAGAGTTCAATCAGCCCCTTTTAACAACAGCAACCGGAGAGATATAACAATTATGCAATGGGGTACTGTATATGAGGGGCTGATGTTTAGGGAAAGTGGAATGAGGGTTAGGGTTCACTTACGGTTAGGGGATTAGTTTGAACCCTATCTGTACTGGGCGATTTTTTAGGTATTTTGTACTGGGGGGGGGGGCATTTTTCGCCGCCCCTCTTTTTCTCCAAAACTACAAAAGATATAACAATAATACTTACCCCTATTGTTATTTAGACAATTGGCTATTCAAATATAACAATGACAATTAATAAGTCACGTGATTCGTTGCTAGGCAACCGAAAAACTGACGAAAATTGGCAAATTTATACCTTCTTAACCAGAAAAATTCTATTTAATCAACCACTCAACCAATTTTCTCCAAATTTGTTTCAAATAGTAGGAAACATGTCATAGTTCAAATATACGTACTTTGCAAAAATTTTAGTTTCTATTTTTAGCACAATTAGCCTTAAATTAGCCTTTTGTTGCATGCATTTACTTTCATCGCAGGTTTTTGCCAGTGCTGCCCTTTTATCTGGTAAATATAGACTCAAAATGAATCAAATTAATAAGATGAAGCAAATTAGACTAAAAAAATTTATATTTGACACTTCTTTATTAGGTAAATGACGTCATAAATGTGAATGACGTCATAGATATTAAATATTGCTGACATCAGCAAATATGAAAAATTATATATCAAATGAAAGTACTCATCAAATGCAATCGAATGGTGCATGTTTGAGATCGATCAAGCAAACGACACGAAAACTACGGACATTTTAAGATTTTTTTTGTTGACTACTCTCCAAATATGGTATTACTGTGGTCACATGATCAGAGGTAGAACAATGAAATGTTAAGAATTTAATTGCCTATGGAATTTGAGTAAAAGTCACCAAAACTGGTGGTTATATCTTTTGTCGTTTTAGCGTAATGCAGCAAAAACTGGTAGGGGGGGGGGGGTGAAAAAACGCCCCCCCCAGTACGAATAGGGTGAAGGGTTGGTATTGGGCTTCAGAATTATTAGGGATCACGGTTACAAGGTTAGGTAGCCATAGGAGTACGTTAGGTGTCATGTATCTCAGGCTGGGATTTAAAACATTGTTTGGAAAGACACGGTTACAATGTTACAATATACATTTATGGGAAGTACCAGTAGATGTACAGTTTGAGTTTCTCTCAGATGATTATGAAAAAACTTATTTATATCTTTATGGGAAGGGACCCTAGGGGGGAGGGGGACTTCAGTAATGGATCATGCATATATTTGCTTTGTTCATTACAAGACAACTGACTGGACAATTATTGCTTATCCTATTAACAGAACATTACCAGAATCTCCTTTGCTACTTAACATTAAGCAAAAGCACAAAATTGCTAGAAATTCTTTCTAAAACTGCACCATAACTCCAGAAATTCACAGAAGTAGACCCATTCACTGCAAAAAATATCAAAATTTCATGATAATTTTCCACTTGGAAACTAGGAGGAAAGGTACAATTTCCTATGATTTCTGATGTAAGAAACGGAAACTTCCCTTTCCTCTTAGTTTCTTCGAAAAAATTGTTAGTTTATTCCAAATTTCTTCCTCCAATACCATCGGAAATGTAAAGGTTTTTCCCCGTGATTTCCAGAACATTTTGGCCAAAATCTATATCAAAACTAACCCACATTCCTCTGTGGATGGATATGCTCCTTTACCATCCATTCCATCCATTATCATATTTTATGAAACCAAAAAAGTAATTCTTGATGGATGTGCGCAAGAAGTTAATCTGGGGGCAGGGGCAGGGTAGTGTACAAATAATAGCATTTCTTTAGTATTTGTCAGTTATGACTGATTTTTAATGTGCTGTATTGAATAGCAGAATTATTCATAGAAAATTCAAAACTGTTAACCTACTTGGTATCATTATTTTGATAATCTGATTTAAGCTGCGATTTTTCATATTGCTGGCTGAAAAACCTTAGGAGGAAGCTAAAACTCTTTTTTGGTCTTCTGTTAAGATTTCTTTCATTTATAAATCAATGTTGGATCACAAGAATTTAAAATTTTAGTTTCTATTTTAGTTTCTATTTAGATTAGTTTCTATTTTAGTTAATGATGATAATGATACTTGCACAGCAATGAGGGCATGAATGCATGTCTGTTCAGTTTCTTAGTAGCCTGATTACTTTTATTTGGTTCCTGTAATTTCTTTAATTGTTTGTTAACTGTCCATCCCAAGTTCCATAAAATATCCACACTATTTGCAACAGATTTTCATTTCACATTTATACAAGGTTGCATCGAACAGAAACAGCTTATACAATGCCTGTTCCCTAGCAATTAATGGTGAAGAAGAAATGTGTCATCTGTTGAGAGCACTTACATCAGCAGAGTTATATCTTCACTCTGATTTTTATGCATGTCATCCCCATTTCCTCAATCTTTTGGCAAGTTAAGAAACCTCTTAAGACCATGTTCAGTGGTTCTGTCTCTTATAATGTGGATAAATTGTCCAGCACGAGTGAAAATTATTCAGATAGCATTAAGATTGAGGCCCTGAAGTAGCTTTTACCGGCAAGGAAACTATATATGATTTAGAGATCACGTTGGAAAATAGGGCGTTTTCCGAGGATCTGAAGGGCGTGGCCCGAAAATTTTTGATTGCAGACAAAGGGAATTCCATGCTCGGTTCGTCAAGACATAAACAAAAACAAAGCAAGCCGCAAAAATTGCCCTGAAACTCGGGTCGCTAGCACGCTCGTTGTGCATTCCAGAAATGGTTTTTAAGAGCAAATATTAGCACATATCGAAAGAAGAAGGATGTATCTAAACTTCTGCCTCGGGCATTTTATCTATTTTGTGCAGGAGCCAATTGGAAGGGGCTTCAAATTCTCGTACTTTTTAGGTGTAATTAAAACACTTACTGCTCAGCTTCTGTACGAAAAGAATAAAATGCCCGAGGCAGAACTATAGATATATCTTTCTTCTTTCGATACGTGCTAATATTTGCTCTTAAAAACCATTTTTGGAATGCACAACGAGCACGCTAGCGACCTGAGTTTCAGGGCAATTTTTGCAGCTTGCTTTGTTTTTGTTTATGTCTTGACCAACCGAGCATGGAATTTCCTTTGTCTGCAATCATAAATTGCTTTGTATCTAGGTGTCAATGAAAAGTAGTGAGTTCTATTGTAACATTAACTGTCCTTGTTCAACCAATGTTGCTGTCGTCTTTTGCTAACGAGTCTCGCTCCCCACTCAAAAGTTTAGTGCTGAGCGTTTCTATTCTTCTGACAGTCCCTTCAAATCAATATCATGGATCAAGTTGGGGACGTCAGTCATGTTTTCGTCAAGTTTTTCAGTGTTATGAATGACTTGATCAGCGTTCCTACTCTTCTGGGGTGATTCTTTTAATTCACATCAGGCGGTGTCACTGATTGCAGTAATTCCATGGGACTGATAGCACTACGCTTTGGAATAACAATGTCATGTTTGGAAACATTCACTATTTCAACGTTAACTTTATTGGATTTACCGGGCCTAATTGTCATCCAAGCTTCTTGAGCAGCAAGTCCAATCGGAAGCTTGGAATTTTCATCTGGTTCGAAAATTACAGGGGTTTATACTTCAAGGGGACCATGGTTTAGAAGACATGGAACTTCAAGACTCTTTCCTTGTTTCACGACTCGATCCCTTTTGCTTGCTTTCGCTATGCAGAGGTCCGTTTCACTGTTCATTTTGATTAAGTCTACAAGTACGCTAATGTTCCCAGATGAGACGCAAGGAGAAACACATGCAAGTTCTGTGCCATTCATTTCTGATTTCATAAATAATTCAATAACATTGACTCCGATAAGCGGTACATCAATTGTTTCGCTTGTTTCTAAAAGAGGTACGATCATTGGTTCTTGCGTGTTACCGGGTGCGCCAAAATAAACTATGCACGTTTGGCAGGCCACAATAAATCGTACACTACTGGATCGATTTTGAAGATTTATGTCTTAGTCTTTAGTAGAAAACCGGAATTAAATACTGGGATTTTTTGCAAATTTTTCCGTTTTCAGTTTTTGGAGCTAGAAGCGAGTTCTTAAAATTTTCGTTTTCGAAAACACTGAAAATGATCAAAAAATTTCAATCAAATTTTAAAAGACTCAACATAAATGAACAAAGAGAAAACGTTTTCAGGGTGATTTGGGGTTTAGTACGAACTCTCGTACAGCAGATTACAATTAGTCAATTTTTTAAATTCCGACTCACCCACCACGAACAAGTTCTCTCTTTTTCCATTCATGTCGATTCTTTAGAAAACTTGGTCGATGTTTTTTGATCGTTTTCAGCATTTTCGAAAAATAAAATTTTAAGAAATTCGCTTCTAGCTCTAAAAAATGAGAATGAAAAAATTTGCAAAAAATCCCAGTATTTAATTCAGGCTTTCTGCTAAAGATTAAATCATAAATCTTCAAAATCGGTTCAGTGTATGATTTATTGTGGCCTGCCAATCGTGCATAGTTTATTTTGGCGCACCCGGTAGTTAGTTTTACCTCAATCTCTGCCCAACCTTTGTATGGTATCCCAATTCCCAGCACTATTTGCGGCATTTACATTGAGCTAGATAGCAATCGATTAATTCAAACACATTTCTCAAGTTCACATTCGAATAATTACTATCTAAGAAGCATTTGGAAATCAGTGAAGCTTGGGCACCAGCCTCTACGAGCTTCCCATTAAAACAACAGTTGATAAGAAAGCGTTTCCGACTAGCTTTGCGAATTTTTAAGACTGTTTTGGGGTCAGATGATTGGCAAATCTATTCGAATTTTTGTTTTCATTTGACGTTTTTGAAAGTGTTCGAAGTGCGTTACATAGAGCCTCATGTTCTTTCCAGTGGTTAGTTTGACAAACTTTGCTACAATATCTAACACACTTTACAACCATTACACTGCAAAATAATCAAACCAGTTTGTTTTTTCCACAATAATTACAAGGTTGAGGCTTCAAAACATCACCGGTTACTCGTTGGCCCCCTGGAATAACCGCGGGGCGTGTCCTTGGTGACCAAAGTTTGGACATTCACGTATGAAATGGCCAGAAGCACCACATTTCAAGCAGTGGTAGCAACTTGCTTCCCAGCCGCTCATTTGGCCACTACGGCATCCCCTTGGGCGTTGGGAATAACCTTAAGCAGTCTCATGGCCCCGACCACGGCCGCGACTTCTACTTTGGAATCTCGTGAGGTACTGTTGAGAGGATTGCTTTTCATCAAATGGTTGTTTTAAATCTGCAAGTTTAGACTTGAGTTCTTTGATTTCAGCCAAAAGTTTTTCATTTTCATTTTTGCTCTCCTTTGGGGTGAATTTTGGGGCTCCCTAGTTGTTTTCCTTTCCAATTTCAAATTCTACGCAAGAAGTATTTGCTTTTGCAGCTCGCTGGCTCTCCGGTGCATTGGTGATCTTTGTTTTCTCTCGGCTTGCTTGGCGGCTAAATTGTTATGTTGCGCATCAGTTCTTCGTCAGTGATTCGCTCTTGTCTCAGAAAAGGACAAAGATTCGTCATCAAGTTTTCATTGCGTAGACCAGTAACGCCTTTAAAAAGGATTTCTGCAGCAGTTGCCAATTATATTCAGCCTGCGCGTCTTCCTCTCTTGTAGCAAATAACACTTGGTCTCGTGCATCTAATGCTTTCAACAAAAAGTGCCGTGCGGTCTCCTTTGGCTTTTGACTCACAGTGACAAGCTGTTGAAATAAATAGGAAGCCGTCTCCTCTTGAAAGAAAACACGCATTAATTCTATCTCGTGTACTCAATGCCCGGGCTGGGGGGCACTACACCCCTACAAAATATCGTATACCTTTGACAAAATCCTTTTGTTACAAGAACATTTTTTATCAAACATCTGTAAGCTCCTTTTGTTTTACCGATATCTTGAATGAGTGAAATGCCCCTGCCCTCCCGTACGATTTGCGCGGATTCCTTGCCGGAATTTTTCTTTATTCTGCTAGACCTGACAAGAGAGAGAAACTTTTCCAGCTGTTATCTAATTAATCAACTTTAGCCTAAATCTAACTTAAATGCGATTACTAAGCTAATTCTAACTATTAAAGCTTGAAATGGGGTATTGGAGACGCAAAGAGGGAGGACAACCGTCCCATGGGGTGTAACCAGCACTGCAGAACAAAAGCCAAATCATTCTGCAGTGTCAGTAGAATTTAGAAGGCGGGTCCTGGACGGATATTTGGCCGGTGGTCCGTCCGAGGATGTGCCTAAGAGTGAAATGATACGTCAAAGGCGGGTCCCTGCTTGGGATGTGCCAGAGAAGGGCGGGTCCCATACTGGTAAGTCCGTACCATTCTGGGATGTGCCTGGCAAATCAAATTAGATAGATAATCATGGTCAATCTAACGGATTTACCTGTATCTCATTGTATGGGTATTTAGGCCAATAGAATAGGTTTTTGCATGCTTGAGAAAAACAAGCTTTCAACTTTTCGTGGTCTATGACAAAATTGGCCTGTTAGGGACAATTGACTCCCACAATTGCGCCTCCGCAATCCCCAGACAAGAAAAGTTGGCGAAGAACGTTACTAAAGACTAGCCTAACAAAATTTGTGAAGCTTTAATAAATACATTGGACGGAGTTCTAATGTACCGTTCATAACAATCGGATGTCCATCGTCCTAAATCTTTGATCAGCCACGGAGGGAGTTTTGCTGAGGCAGCTGATGTGGCAGCGCCAATTCGAAAGCTGTGACCTGCGTAATGCTGGGGTTTATATCCTGCTGTTGTGAGAAACTGGCGGATAGCTGTTGTAAACAAACCCTTGGTTAGATATCGACCATCAGAATATTGAAAAAGTGGACCGTTTCTGTACGTTGTAGCTTCTAGGTAATCTTTTACAGCGGAAACAGCACAAATAGGACTGTAGCTTCTCCCAATGATGAGGGACACACCTTTCCTAAACGGGTCAGTTTTTGAGCCTTTAATTACAACCGACATTGAGATGGGCTCTTCAAAAGATGGACTAAATGTGATGTCAGATCTGCTTAGATGTAAAGCAGGATGAAATTTCTCACTGCAGGTAAATTCACTTATTCGTAGAAAGCCAAAAAATGCAAGGCAGATGGCAGCCCACAGCATAAGGTTATCTTCCTTCCTTGGCAAGGATTTAAGCAGACACTCTTGAAACACTTGTAAATGACACTTTAAAATTGGTAACCTTGTTCTCTGTTCTGGGTTTTGACTTCTCTTTATCCCACGGAGAATAAATTGCAACTGTAAGAAATTTTCGAGTTTTAGATTGAAGCAGTTCACCAAATGAAAATGCTTAATCGCAGCAAGATAAGATTTGATTGTGTCATGTTTAACGCTTTTTGCCATAAATACTGCAAAGTAGCATAGTGTACTTCATTGCTTGGGAGGAGTCGTCGATGTTTCTGCAGTTTAAAGCCATAAAAGAATTTTTTGTATTGATTTATCCCAGTTGCATATGCTCGCTTTGTATTTTCAGCTAAAGAATTGGATGCAAAATATTGCAAATTTGGAACTAGAGAAGCGAAAGGTTCTTCGGAACTCGTTGTGGCTTGCCATCTGCCCATGGTGCAAGCTGACGGAACCGGGTTACCTGAAAGCGAGATAAGGCATCAGCAACTTCATTTCTACTACCAGAAATATGTTTAGCTTTGAAGTAAAAATTATACTTTAGCGTTAAAAGCGTAAGAATTCTAACTAATTCCATAATCTTACTGCATCTAGAACGCTTTGTATTTATGATGCTAACTACTGATTCATTATCACAATAAAACAGAACTCTTTTTTGTGACCATGATTTGCTCCAAATGCTGCATGCTACAATTATAGCAAAGAGTTCTTGCCAGTTTATGCTAATATTTGGAGCTCCAAGGCTTTGATGAGGAGGCCATTTTCCTTGAAACCATTGGTTCCCATGAATACCACCATAACCAATAGACCCAGAGGCATCGGTATACAGATACAGGGATAGGGAGGTGTCCCAGGTGGAATTTAGGAAGAATTTTTTGCCATTCCAACCGTCCAAAAAAGAACGCCAGATGTTGATGTCTTCAAAAAACCCTTTATTCAACGAGATATGGTGATGGGGCTTAGTTACGCCTATAGTTAAGTGTATTATGCGTTGAAGAAATGGCCTACCTGGGGGAATAACCTTACAGGCAAAGTTTAGGGATCCAATAAGGGACTGGATTTCCTGTAATGTAGCAGATGATTTATTAGACCACCTCTCTAATTCTGTTTTAAGGCGGGTAACCTTATCGTTGGGCAGGCAAGCTTCCATTCTTTCGGAATCCAATATGATACCTAAAAACTCAATCCTAGTTGTTGGACCTTGTGTTTTCTCCTTAGACAGTGGCACGCCAAGAGCCTTAAATGTGTTTAGCATGCTTGATAAACTGATGTCACATGAGAAAATGGTGGATGAGCCTACAAAAGGTGGTTCCATTATCAGGAAATCGTCAAGAAAGTGAACCACATAAGAGATACCACAATTGTACCGTAAGATCCACTCAATCGCCTCAGCGAGTTGGTTAAAAATGAACGGACCGGATCTTAGGCCAAAAGGAATAGACTTCTCGAAGAAATACTTGCCTTCCCATTTCATACCTAACAATTCCCAATCCTCAGGATGCACGGGATACAGTCGAAAAGCGGACTCAATATCGGTTTTTGCCATTTTTGTCCCTTGTCCAAAGGCTTGGATCGCTTCAATTGCATTGTCAGTTGTGATATAATTAAGAGAGAACGGCTCTTTATCAATACCAGAGTTAATGGAATGGCCAGTCTTAGGATACGAGAGGTGGAAAATGGTCCTAAACTTGTCTGAATTCTTTTTCGGGATAATTCCGAGGGGTGAGACCTGGAAATTAGGAAAAGGTGGCGATGAAAATGGTCCCTCTACTCTTCCAGCAGAAATCTCTTTTTCCAGATTCCTGCTAATTTTTTTCTGGGTTAGCGAGGGCCGTTGGGAGATTCCGAGATATTCGTGGTGTCCGAGCACCCTCGTATCCAATTCTAGCGCCCTCCCTCAACTCTGTACACAGCTTATTTACAAATGCCTGGTTTGGGTGAGCTTGTAATTCAAATTCTAACCTCTCAACATTAATAGGCGATACAATTTTGGGCTTATCCTTGGTTTCCTTACTTATGGCGTGCGTAATCGTTGGTGGAACCTGCCTGTCCGTTTCTACCTGGGGTTTCATAGGGTTTTCCCGTGGCTGGTTGTTTTGGACAGAGGTTGCCAGGGTGGGGGGGCATTGCAGCCTGGTCGGTTGCATCTGTGGGCAAACGGGCAGGGGGATCTTCTACACGGCATGCCTTTATTGTAGTTGTTGCAGGTTCCGTCCCTCTCTGCACCAACTCTTGAATTTCCCGAGGGTCCTTTGCTAAAAAGAGTTGCATCTAACTCCATTTGGGCTTGATTTCCGGTGAAGGTTCTTAACCAGAGTTGTGGATCAATGACAGACCATGACAAAGATTTAATTTTTGCAGCTTTGTGACGAAACTTAATATCGTAGATTAGCCACGCATTTGACCTCTGATAGAGAGCGGCTTGCCTGATAATATCCATATAATTCAAAAGTTCAGGGGCTCTTGCAGGATATCTATCGATTAAAACTTTCGTATATGTATGAAATGCTGTTGTCCACTCTTCAACTGTGGTGATCATTTTCTTTTGCTTATTGGGGACAAGTTTCAGTTCATTATTCTCACCAATCGCCACAGAAAGGTTCTCAGTTTGAATTGGTGTAAATGCAAGCTTGTACAAGTTTTCTGGGAGTAACTGATTTAGTTCAAAAAACTCACCCTTCTGTATGCTGTCAACCATTTGTTGAGGTATATCGGCAAAGCCTTCATCAAGTGTGAAACTTTCTTGGTGAGGAAACTGCACGGCTTGAGGGGTCACGTGAAAAGGCAAGGAAGCTTGGCCAGTGGAACAAAAATTCTCCATTTGCTCACCCAGTGCTGGAATTGTGATTGTAGCTGCGGCTGGTGGATTTGATGGGCCTTGAACGGCAGTTGGGGGGTGTTGTTCCGTCCTACTTACTGCGGGTGGCTGGCGAAATGCTGCCATGATTGCTTCCTGTACCACTGTAGATACCTGTGCTAACTGTTCGCTTGTAAGAGCGCCATTATTCGAGGGAGCTGTCGCTGCTTCTCCTGCTGAACTGGAATTACTTGCATTTGCTGCACTGCTCGAGGCATTTGCTGTTCCGCCCGCTGTACTGCTAGAGGCGGTGCTGGCTCTGGTTCCCGCCCTAGCGCTTCTCCTTTCGGGCGGCATTTTTCCTGCCTGGTAACACTCGAAAGGATTTTTTCTTCTGAAAGATTTTTATCCGTTTTCTGACTTAAAATTTGAGATGAATGGGCGAAGGAGGCGTATTGCCAATTTATAGATTTATGTGTTACAAATTTTGCTGTCCTGTGATTGGTTTAGGTTAACTCTGATGAGAAAAGTGGAAACCTTTGTTTCTGTCGGTTTGAATCTGTTATAAAATTTTTGCATCCAGTGATTGGTTAATCCAGGATCTATGTGACGCGTGTTTTTTAAGCTTACTCTGATGGGGGATCTTGACATAGCGCGGTCACACGTTCATGAGGAGAAAGTGCTTGCCGCTCTCTTTGGTAACAAATTTCTCTTCCTGAGCTGCTAAGTGTTTTACCCAAGAGGGTGTTTTTTACTGATTAGAGGGGGCCCCGCAACACTCCAGCAAAGCTGGCAACGGCCGCCCACCTAATTACTTTAATCCTCTATTCCCTTCTATTACACTAATGTGTGATGCGAGCCGATGTTTTACTCGTCGTGACCTACATCAGGCTTTCCTGAAATCTCATAGGCGACCAAAGGCGAGATGATATTTTGCTTTTTCTTTAGACACTGATCCGCGCTACAGTCCACGTAAAAACTCCTTAGTGGGAGATATCGGATAAAACTGCGGTGGTAAAATTAACCCTACGAAAGTTTCACTTTAGTGCTGAAATAGCTAATTAAGAATAACTATAAACTACCGGACCGTCCCGCGGTCCTGCATTATTTACAGGGGTAGTTATTTGTTTTCTCCTCTCTGCAAATCTACTCTTTCGACATAACTATGCTTGTACAAAATTTTAATTCTTATGTGCATGAGAAAAATAGGGGATATTGAATTTGGCCCACTGTACTTTCAGCTCTTTCCAGACTCATCTCAATAACACAAATTAGCCCACTCGCCGAATTAACTGTATTCATGTTAGGCATGAATATTATATATCTGACGCAGCTTGCTTAGCGAACGGTCTAGCCAAGGACCCTGGGCCCGGGGGTGAAGCTACCCAAAACCGGGGACGGGGACTTGAGTAGGTCATCTAGGCAAGAGTACCCAAAACCGGGGAGAATATTTTGAAAAGACCAACCAAAACTGGGGTAACTTTTATGATGAAATACCAAAAATTGTGGAATTCCTGTAATCCCGCACCTGCAACATATTTCACATGAAAAAACCTTTCTTCCTAATTCAAACCGATTCAAACTGTGTAGAAGCTCTACAAATGTGTTCTGTACAAAAAAGTAATGTGCTGGAGCCAAACTATTATGGACCATTATGAGGGACCATTATGGAAACAAGGTTGCACTGATCTTTTAATGCTTATCTCTGCCATTTTCAATTGGGGGTATTTTTAGGTTCAAGTTTTAACTTTTATATTATATGGTACACTTGTAACTAAACTGATTATTTTTTCCTAAATTCATGTTACATCAAATTTTTAATTCATAACAAGGCCAAATTCTAAAAAATACATACATACATAGAACAAAACAGCAAATTCTTGGGTCAACAGGTATATCCCAATCTATATACAACGATATAATTATGAGCAAATGCAGAGCTTAATCAGTGACAGTGGGCCACTTTGGTCAACACTATGCTGTACTCGTTTTTTCTATATGCTTGATTAATATTTACTTTAGCGCTTTAGTCCATATCTAAATGTCTAAATATCACAACAAACACAGCAACCTGCAAGATTATTCCATGTATGCACAAAAACTGCACAAGAAATCATCATCAGTAGTGTGCCTTTCATGAATAAGCTTGATGAGATGGAGAGGGATTCACCATGCTTGCTGATCAAGATAATAACCATCTGTTATACCGTTTTGACAACAATTATTGAGCTCTCGCCTCTCTGTTTGCTTAATCAATAATGAGGCAAGATCTGGCAGCCAAAGAAATCTGTCTGAGGTTGAGGTAACGCCCAAGGCCAATAGGCTAGTAGAGGACGGCTTCTGTAAAATGCGGGTCCGCAGGTCCGATAAAATGCAGGTCCCACTCCAAAATTGGTGGCGGGTCTCGCTGTGTAAGGCGCGCTACAGCGGTCGACGGGTCTTGCGAGGATTACGCCCACTTCATTTTTTCATCCTCGAATACTTGCGTTCAACCTAGCCTTTGTTCCAGATTCCAGAAAAAATCGATAAAAAAGCCTAATGAATATGCTGCAAACATTTTCATCAAACTATGTCTTTGTTTATTCCCAATCAAATTAAGCAAGTTATAAAGATAAACGAGCAAGCGGAAGTACCCTTCGGATTCCTAGCAGAAATAAACAAGTTTTCCAATGCTCAGCATTACGATAATTTGGTGATCTTCTCTGTGCCAAAATCTTAAAGGCCATTTTTTCGTTATTTCACTATATCGCTATTTCGTTATTTTGCTATTTCGTTATTTCATTTTTTTCGTTGAATACCATGCAGATGCTATTCATTGTTAGCCGTGTAAAAAGTATCGAACGATACACTGGGACTTCCCCATTTGAAGGGATCCCCTCCAAAGTACAAAGTTCTCCCATATTTGTATTGGAATTGAAATTCTTTGCAAGCTATGACTCAGGATCTTTTCATTGATCAGGTACGATTTCACAATGTATTCTTCTCTTTGTGACCTTTGTGACGATCTGCGTCACCATTCAATCCCATCGATATGGGTTTCACTGGATGAATTGCAGCGATGATGAATTGCTCTGGGCTCTATCGCTTCGTTCTGAACAAAGGGCTCCTTGCCGCATACAGCGGCCGTTTGTATGTGGCCGTGGGACCTACATTCAAAGAGACCCGCAGACCCGCATTTTATCGAACCTGCGGACCCGCATTTTACAGAAGCCGAGTAGAGGAGGCCTAAATAATTTACATACTTCCCCTTTAGTGTGAGTGTGACAGCAAAAATCTTGTTCAGTTATGGCATAATTTGAACTTATCATACAATAAAAGCGGAGACATACCCTCCCTGGAGTGTGGCATTGCTATCTTTCGCCTTTTGTAATTTTGCCATCTCTCCAGTTTTCAAGTTTTCAAAATTTACAACAACATAACAACAACAACAACAAGTTTAGTGTTGCGCCCTTTAGGTCGAAAGCGAAGTCATTCGAAAATGACCGAGCAAAATTTTTCAGAATTTTTCACAACTGATTGAGTTTGAGGCAATTGTCTGAAAGCAACGAAAGAAGGCTTTTACTGAAGATTTCATCTCATCTGATGTTATTTGATGGAGTAATCTTGAATATTTCAATGAACTTGAAAATAGTGTGGATTAATAATACTATCAACCTGAAACCACAGAGAACCACAGTAGAGAGACTTGTTGGCTTGGCCTTTGGGGTATGTATGTGTCAAACACACATATCCCATCCAGCATTGATATGATTTCATGCCATGGTAGAACGACAACGATGGATGGCGAAGCATCAGACAGAGCAGGCAGATAACAGTCTCTAATTTATAGTAGAGTGCATATAATGTGGTGTATTAACAAGAGCAGAAATGCTCCAGGAGAAGTTACTAAAGCAAAGACTTTGTATCAAAGAGAACAGGGAATATATGCTCCACTTCACCAGTAGTGTCAAACCATGTGATATTATGAACTTCAAAAGACTTTGAAAACTGCTTTATTAGTAAAAACAAAAAATGAATTGGCGTGAGTTGTCAAACAGTAAGCATCAGTAACTAATCAGACCTCTTATAGAGATGAGCTTAAACTTTGATTTGCGTTCGACAAGTAAGGAGTGGTAGGATTCCTACCCAAAACTGAGGATGATAGGATCTTTCTGGAAAAAAGGTGTTGGTATGAATTTATAACCCAAAACCGGGGATTGTGAGAAATTTATGACCCAAAACTTGGGACTGATCGGAATTTATGACCCAAAACCGGGGTCCACAAGTCCCCATACCTCGGTTTTGGGTAGCTTCACCCCCGGGGCCCTGGGACGATATTAAAAGATCTTACCTATCCAACGTTGTCCTTGGGGAAGACGAAAAATTCAACCGCTCAAAAGGAGCTCATTAATATTCATGAATAAGGATCGTCGTTTTTCGTAAAACGAGCTGAAGCGAGAGGCAATAAATTTTCGGTTTGTGAACTTTGAAAGACAGCGAAACGTTGGCGGCCATGTTTTCCGCCACAGCTAAAGAAGTCTGTCCCATGTTTTCTCACGTAGAAATGAACTGTTTGATCGTTATACTGTTGTCTCTTGGCGGCCATTTGCAATTTACATAAACGAAAGTGAGGTTGTTCTCAGCCTCGTGAAATATTGAATGGACCTGTCATGCGCTGTCAAATAGACATCATTTTTAGTGTCATTTTGGAAGGATAACTCTTCCAAACGGGCGGTAAGAAACGTTGAATTTAGAAAAAGCTTCATGTATGATACAGGGAGTTATTCCTAAAATATCATGTCGTCGGTGATATATCTACATGTTTTCCTTCTTTGTCTACCTCTCCTGCGAAGGCGCCATTTCAATCCGATTTACGTGACCTCAACGGTCCTGGAGCAATTATGCCAGTCAAGTGTGCTGAAACTCTCTTCAAGTTTTCGTTTGAGTGGTATAGTTGCTCCGTTTGAGTGGCATAATTGTTTCACTTTGAATTTAAATTTCTCTGTAGGACCATCACGGAAGTTCTTTGCATTGAGAACACACTGGATATGTCTATACTTGTCCCGTTTTGTTATCAAGCATTGTAAGTGAATTCAGTGGCGCACGATGACAAGTTCCGCATTGGTAAAGTGTAATCGGTTCATTGGACTGCCGAATATTTTGTGGTATCTTTGGATTAGATTAATTCAATTCAACTCAAGTTTATGTAAATGACTATTTCAATCGAGGCGGTCATAAATGGATTTCACCATGGTTTCACTGCCTCCGCAGCACATAATACTACAAAGCCATGCTACATGGAAAAAGCATCTTAGTTTCGCTCGCTGTTTTTAACCAATAGAAGGAAGGGGATATCCCAATTCAGTCTCTGATTGACGGCTAATCAAGGAAGTGTATACAGAGTGAATAGGTAGAGGCTTTTTTCAGCGTAATCATTATTCGTTGGAGAGAAATCAAAGCATTTGTTGTACATTTGAGAGAATTATCTGCACTTTTAGTACATTTGAGAGCAATTAGTAGAGTTTTCATACATTTGTTTTGCAGAATGAAGGTGGATCCAGATTTACTTTGCAAAGTGACAAAAAAGTTTAAAGACTGCACAAACGAACAAGATAATAATTGTTCAGGTATGTTTCAATTGTGTGATATGTATGTTCTTGATGACATTGCACCTGTCTTTTATATCATACTAAAACTGAGACATGCTCTGCTATGGGAAGTGCTTTTTTCCAAACGCTTTAAGTGTAAACAGTTTCTAAAACGTTCCTTAGAAGAGCCCCAAAATCTAATTTAGTAAGGTTGTAATTAGTCTAATCCCACCTGTCGGGCGAATTCCTACGCAAGCAAATCTTCCTAAAAAAGACCAGTGATGCAAAAATTTTGCAATGCAAGAAATCTAGGAAAATAGTGCTCGAATTTAGTAGAATGAATAGAAAGGTTTCTTGGATATTATTTTTTGAGCATTCATTATGATTAGACATTTTAGTGATGTTAAATATCTGTGTTTGGAACTAATTTTGTATGATAGAGTAAATTTCAAAATGTCTGCCATTCTTTTCGTCGATATTTTAAATTGCTTTCAGAATTTTCTTAAATTATCTGTTTCAAGAGACAATAGTTCCAAACATGGATGAGATGTCGCAGCCGAGGGTGAAGGGGCCATGTGACTCGTAAAGTCTTTAATCGTTAATTGGCGACAGGCTTGTCTTTTCGGACAATTGTTTCATTTGTTAGAAACTTATTTTTCAAACTTTTTGTTATTTGCAATCAAAATACCTCAATTTTTGTTAAAGAAACTCATGCAACTAGCTCTTTTCCTCGAAATTAGCTTTGTGAAGTGTCATGAAGTTCCTCTGTGGCTGAAATGTCTACATACACACTTTTTTATATAAGAATACTATAAATTTTGGCCAGCCTCGATATTCTTAAGAAGGATTTCGTTTTGAGCTTAAATATATTCTTAGAGTATTCTTATCTCTTCAAAGCTTCCAAAGGAAATAGCTGCCCTCAAGCTTTTGAAAAAACGAGATATGTCAGTCATGCGATTCTCTGTTATGAACATCGCAAAAAAGGCAACTGCTGAAAAATTAGACACAAATATGCGAGCTGAGGCTGAGCAATATTCTTCAAACAGTCTTATTAAAAATTGGATGATTCCCAGCCTGAATATTCTTATAGACATTATTCTTATAAAAAGAAAAGAGTGTACAGCATTACAGCATTCCAGTAAGTTTGCATAGTTCACTTTTCAGATGTTTTGCTGTTTTGCACCAAGCTTGCAGTCGCTTTTTAGAAAGAGAAAATCTCTGCAACATTTTTGCGTTCTACGTGTCTCTGTTTTCGTAAGACCTGGTTCAGGCGTCGAATGGTGCGCACGACCACATGAGGCAGCTGATCCAAGCAAGGCAACTTCGGGCAGAATCAGACCATAGGTTGAGATTCAAAATCGAAGCAGAGAACTCACCATCGAGGACGCAAAAGAGAAGCTGTTTTTGGAAAATGTGCAAAATCGCAAAACAGGGGAACGGTTATTCCTGGCATGCGTTTTGGCGCAACGTCTGGTCAGTGCTGAACCCATAACGATCTATTGCGTTGCGGCATAGCATATTCTGCCGAGAACTACACAATTATGTCGAGCTAGGTTCCTTGCTCGATTCAAGCGTCACGCAATTACCATGCTACTGCTGTAAAACATGAAGTTTTCTTGGCTCTGTACAACTCTGGCTCCATCTCTGAACCAGGTCTAATTATCCGGGTAAAATACAATAGAGTAAAATAAGCTGTCGAAAAAATTACAAAGTTATGTCGAGCATGCAAGGGCACTTTGAAGTGGCGTAACGAACGGTGGCTGGGGTTGCAGCAGGGCCCCTCAAACAGAGAATCTAAGCAAATGAATATGGCTCAGGCCCCTTGTCGTCAAATTCACGTGACCGTTTTTTTCTATTAACGTAGATTGGTTGCTCAAGTCAAATATAGTTAGACACATGTCAAGGCCCATTTATCTTTGCATGGCTATTTTTATCGAAGGCTTAAATATGGATAAATTTTTTCAAGATTTCAACAGATGTGTTGAAACCATTTCTGTACAATAAACCTTTAGCTATTCCGAAAAATTTTAGAGTCGAATAACATTTTGCTACATTTTTGTAGAATTTTCGAATGTGCACAATAGTGATACAAGCTCTACGCCACTCGATCGAACGTCGCATATGAAAATGTATAAAAGTAGCACTCGATCCAGGCTCTTTTGTAGAATAGCTATTTTTACGAAAAAATGTTTGAGGATGCCTTTCTTCGATAGCAATTCTTTTCTCCGTTTGATAGTTATTTTTTTACGAAAGGAACATTTTCTGATAATGTTAGTTCCATGGTTCCAAAACCTTTCTCGGAGGAGAAGCCCCTGGGACACGAAAAAATGTTCTATAGCCATGAAACAGTGGTAATGAATTGATAAACAGGAGATTTATGCTATGCGAGAAACCTTAAAAGGGAATAAAATTTCTAGGAAGTAGGGATCATCGAGGAGAATTCCAATCAAGCTTTGACTTCTAGGTAAATCTCATTTAATTTTTAAATGCTTCTATACGGTCAGCTAGGTCAACACGTAATCCCATGGGACTTCAAAGTACTGTGATAATGAACAAAAAACTGGGTCAAACTTTCTTCGAAATAATATGGCGATAGTCATGACAATAAAGGATAGTGGCATGGCAAAGTAACAAATAACTAGCAATAACAATAACGAGGTAGTGCTGTGTACTGGGTTTCCTGCTGAAATTTTTATCAAAATTTTCACAATTGTGATCAATAGTATCTTGTGCAGGCAAGGCCTTTACGTAACGGCCTTTTTAAATCCCGGTATCAAGAAACTTTAAAAATAGCTACAGCTGCGTGACAAATTAGTTGGTATATTGCCTTTTGTTCAAGTCAATTGATGATGCAAGTAATGCTGTATGCAACAATGAAGCCTAGTTTTCATTACACTTGCCCCAAGTCTATTTCGTCACAAAAATTTTGTAATATACTTTCAGATAGACTTATTACAGTTGACGAAATAGACAGAGTCCAGAAAAGTACCAAACCTTCCTCCGGTCAAAATTTTCTCCTACCAAAACCTTCCTCCAGTATTTGGAACGTTATAGACTTACTACCTGAGTTTATGTTCTCTTCAGTACCTTTTTTTAAAAAGAATTGCAATACAGGACTCAGGTAGTAAATCTAAATGCAAACTGAGGGACAACAACAGCAACAACAACAGCAACAACAACAAAATAGCGATGATGGCCTAAATCAATCTGCATCAAAAAGGATTCCAGATGGGTATGAGAATGATTTGGTTGCTTGTTAGACTCAGTTTTGGAAAACAGACTGCTCAAATTATTGTTCCCCATAACAGCAAGGATTCAAAGCTATATACAACTGAGAAGGAAGGAAAAGATTCACTCTTTCTGGAGTTCGAGTGGTGGCGATTGTTGCGATTGCATCTCTTGCAAATATTTGGCAAGTGATCCATTTAATTTGTAATGTGAGAAATAAAGCCAAGCAAACAAAGATCTGTGGTAATAGGTGCACGTGAGGTGGACAGTGCTCAATGTATGTCTTGTATTTTTTTTGCAGCATAAGAATTAAGATTTACTATTGGAATTTATTATTGGAAGTCCAAAATTTTGAAAACGAAAAGAGAGTCCAACTACAGAGTTTGAAGTTCGTTATAACATGAAACTGTGCTCGAAGTTTTGATTGAGGATTGGTAACTTGTAGCTGGAATTGCTGACTGCAACAAATTCCAAAACATTATGAAGACATCTCCACAAAACAAAGGGTCAGGGAAGGGAGGTAATAACTGAAATCCAGGAAGAAACATTTTTCAACCTTGATTTGCCCATCAACCCAACTGGAACATTCTATGCAGCAACTATTTCTGACATCATCTGTGACTATGGTGGTTGATATCCCCCTGTGTCAAGGAGTTTGTAATGAAACTTTCCTGATAAGCTTTGGAGACTTTGCAGAGTTAGTACATATTATTCAAAACACTCTCATTTTATTTGAGACATAAAATTGTGCCACACATGCAGCAAGTTGTAATGGGAAATATGTCAAGATTTTTCAAGCAGATATAGAAAATGAGTGGATATACCAGTTATCAATGCTCTAAAGCTATTGCAAGGCAAATCATCTTGCCTATAGCTAAGCATAGTGAGTTTGATTCTCAATACATTGTGTATGACAGTTTCTTACAATAAATTATCTCAATTTTCATTGCGAGAAACAATTTTTTTCAGCTACCTCCAAATCTCCATTTTTCCAAACCTTCCTCCAAATTCCATTGTTTTACAAGCCTTCCTCCGGTCAATGACCGTGTGACCGTAATGTTTTCTGAACTCTGGAAATAGACTTGGGGCATTTCTAAGTTTTCATTAAATTGTAATTCAACCCCAATGATTGTCGTACAGCATCAGCAATCCAAGCTTAATTAAAATCTCATCATCTCATTATCATAACTAGCCACACTCTATAAGGACCATCAACTTGCGCTCATCTAATTTCATGGAATTAATGTTGTCGTCGTTGCTCCAGCGAGGGCAGTCTTCGTAATATGAAAATGGGCCGCGTGCGGCATTTCGCACCTCTAGGTTAGTTTAGGCGTGCGATGGCGTGCGATACGAAAGTGCTAACTTTTATCATCATGATTGCGATTATTTGTTGTTTTTCATTCTTGTTCTCAAGAAATATGGGGTGGTGGTTTGAAGATGACCTTTCATGTCGTAAACTATCGCAAATTATGAAAGCCGAGGGTGATCACTCCCAAATAGCGTCGCTTTTTTCGAGTGTTTTTTGCTCTTTATTGATAAGCTTTCAATACGTTGTTCTTGCATCGGTGAATGCTCTCTTCAACGAGACTTATGGCTTATTTTCCTGTCGAGAAGAGAGAAGGCAGGCAAGAAACTGCCGTGCCACTAAAGTCAAGGGCGCCGGAGCCACGGGGGCAGCGCGGGGGCAGCGCGGGGGCAGCAAAGTGCCCTTTCCAAAAAATGCATTTCAGAGAACTATTGATTAATCGCGTCTGTTAGTTGGAAGCGAGTTGTTTCTCGTCCGCATAATAGAGCCATTCCTTCTGCTCTCAAGATTACAGTACACGTTCTTTTCATATAAGAAACCGGTTTATAAGAAACTAGTACTACGATGACCAAAAATATAAGAAACTCTAGTACTACGCTCAAGAACAGTTAAGAAACTCTAAAATTATAATTATGTATGTCTCTCTTACTTTATGTCTCTCTAACAAAGGTACCTTCATCTTTCTTTAACTTTTAACTGCAAAAATTGGTAATTTTTTGCCTTAATGTGACAATTTGCTTATTCGTGGTGACAATGTCAATGCAAAATGGAAGCCCTTTGTCGATAAGAAGGCTCAACTTCGAACAATACCACGATTTTAGGCCCAAAAAATAAGAAACTAATTAAGAAACTTTTACTACTAAAACACCGAAATTTTCATATGAAATTAAGAAACTTTTAGTACTAAGTACCGATCCAAGTTTCTTATAAAAAAAACGTGTAAGTTCGAAGGACAGTGGCGTCGTCACGGGGGTGGTCTGGGGTGGACATGTCGACCACAGTTTTCACAGAGTCGATGTTATAATTTCTCGAAATCAATCAAAAAGATTGGGGAGGGTAGATTTTTATTGACTTGAAACTTTTGTGATAACTGGCCTTCCTCCTGAATTCTCAATTTCTTTATTGAAGGTTTCGAGAAAGGCCTTAAATTTCAATTTCTAACCATATCTTTTCCCTCCTCGTAAATAAAGATATGATTTTCTTCCCCGTTTCGATTTTTGTTGCACAAAAATGCCAGCTGTTGTAAAAACTGCTTGAGATAGTGCTTTTCCAGAAATATCTAAATAGATCAAAAGAATGAAAAGAACATTCCCATCATGTTCTCCGAGTGTCTGAAGGGCATTTCCCACGTTTTCCGAAGGTCTGAAGGGCGTAGTCAGTAGAATTTTTTCTGGGGGCTTTGCCCCCAGACCCCCTTCTACCTTTCCGCCCCAGCTTTTTGGGCTGGCGACACCCGTGTCGAAATAGATGCTGAGCACAATATCCTAAATGACGATTCCCGATTATTTTGAACGGCAAACTTTGACACCCTAAGGTGCCCTTTCTGCGATTCCTGCCCCCGCAGCATCATGGAGCCTCCGGCGCCTCTGACTAAAGTTACGAAAAATATTTCGTTGAATGTGTATTTCTCTGTCGTACTGCCTTTCAAGTTAGGGGAAGGTCAAAGCAGTTAGGCCATCCAGTTTCCTGTTTTCCATTTTAATAAAATGTGGACTTAAATTAGGCTTCAAGCCTAATTCAAAACAAGAGGGCCGTATTTCCCTGGAGCTGTAAAACCAGAACAAATGTCAATCAGCGACAGTTTTTAGTCGCCGCCGTGTGCTGATCAGAATATGGTTTGGAGCAAGGCAAACAGAATATGGTTTTGCAATCATTGCACGAAGAAACATTCCTTTAAGTAAGTTGATAGACCTGATAGCTATTTTTATGGTACAGCAATTGGCAGCAGTTATGGAAAACTACTTTTTATGGCGTTTAAGGCTTGGTGATTGTGAGATGAAAATAGCAGCTGATTTAGGCCTAAATGTTCAGACCACATTGAGGCCTATTCTAATTGAGTTCGCAACTTTTAGCAAATTTAGCAACACCAAGCAACTTTCTAATTTCTTCTGTGCTCTCATTTATATTTGTCCTTCCGATATTCAAAGAAAAATTGTTGCCATTGTCTCCAAATACCATTAGATGGTATTTGATCGCATTCAACTCAATACAGTTGTTTGGAACCATGCTGCAATTTCAACGACATCGATCTCACTCTCTAATGTTTTGATGACACTTTCAAATTTACTATTGGAAGCAAATTTGGTCCTATTATCTGCGTAGTTATACATTTGAGAATTTTTCATAAACATGAAGATTTCATTGAGGTATATATTAAACAAAAGAGGCCCCAAGACCGAGCCTTTTGGTACGCCTGTCGTTGTTTCTCTCCTGACATTGAATGACCCATCCATCCTTAGGCTGTGCATCCTCTCAATGAGGCAGCTATTGATCAACCGAAATGCACTTGTATTGGAATCGCAATCACTCAGTTCTACCATCAAACGCCCAAGACTTGAGCAACAAAAAGCCTTTGAAAGTTCCATAAGTACTGACCCAGCAAGACCCCATACATCTAAGGTCTAAGAACAGGCTCTGTGGGTTGTACGAGTGCATGTTGGGATACATGGCCTTCTTGAAATCGATCTCATAATTCATGCACTTAAAAAAGAAGAAACAAAGTTGCAAAAATTTGGTACTATGGGCTGATTGCAGCGCAGCGGTAGCGGGGCTGCGATTTAAATGAGACTTACTTCCAAAAACACGGGTGCCTATATCTGTTAGCAAAGGAGCGGAGAGCCATGTCTCTTATTAGGCCTTTGTTTTCAGCATCGGTTTGTGTGAACAAAGGAGCGCAGAGAGCCATGACTCTTAGGCCTTTGTTTTCCGCATCGGTTATGCTAACTCCAAGCCTCCCTGCCATCTTCCACCCACCTTCAAATTTTGAAAAGGAAGCTGGCTACATTGCACTGCAAGTTGAGAAGAAGGAGGGACTTCACACACTTAGGTACGTATCAAAATTTGCCTCTATATCATTATTGCAAATATGAGAGACTTTCTTTTTATCCTCTCTGTTTCTCTGTTGTTTTTTTACCGTTCTTCATAGAATCGGTTGTCCAGCTTAAATGTTTCAGAGAAGGGAAGCTGTCGTCTATCGCGGGCCTCGGCCTAGGCGTTGTTGACATTGCTCGTCCTTGCACAAACAAAATATGCAGAGTACTACAACCGGCAGGGGATGAATAAAGGAACAATGTTCAAAATTGAGACGAAGAATCTCAAGAAATGGTTAGGTTAGGCCATTTATGTTTACAGTAAAACCTTATTCAATTTCTGTTTTTGTTGCAGGACCAAAGAATTGCCTGTTCAACTTCCTGTGATGCAGGGATTGGATCTGTAGGGAGTCATCATATAAAACAATCTGTTGCGGGATGGACAATTGAAAAGTTGTCAAGACAAAACATTGCCTACGCATACAAAGCCTGTTTTTCGACATTTTTGGAATTCAACATTGAACAGTTTGTTGTGATGATACAACTGTTTGTTAGTTGCAATGCAATTAATATCAATTGGATGGAGCAAACAATGAACAATAAGTGAAAGTTAATTACAAGAAAATGATCAAAACCAGTGATGCAGATATGATTGAAATGGCATCTGTGGCGGAATGTTCTTTCAACCGGACCCTACGACCCCGCGACCCCGGATCATACGACCATGGGACCATATGATTCTACAACCCAAGTTTTATTATTTAGCTGACAGCATTTTTATCATTATCTATAATAACTATTTGTTTTATTTTATGTTGGATCATTTAGAATTTATTTTGCTGTGATCCATCAAGCTATTTGTGCGATCAGTTTTTAAAACGTAAACATTTTACATAACTGCTCGTCAGTAACCTTTGTCATGCGAACAATTTGACTAGTTTCCAGTCGGTGAAGCTATATTGTAAACGAGAGAAAAGGTTGCTCTGAGACTGAATTAGAAGGCTGAGAATCCCTTGTATTGTATACAATTCAGCCCGCTTGGAAAATTTCACTTATTTTTATGACTTTAAAACTTACACATGCATGACTTTGCTTTCTTTTGTTTGAATCATGCAAAGAAGCCTATAGTTCTGGATATTGAACAGAGATATTCAGGGACGTAGGAAGCATCTTTAAACTTGGAGGGGCACGGCACTTCAAAGGCACTTTTTCAAAAGAAGGGCACTGTAATATAGATCGGATTTTAATGATAAGAATGTGATACATGGCATAAAATAATACCACAAGATTACTTGGGATTCCTTACTGATAATTACCTAATTTTTGGAATTGTCCTTTAACTCGAATCTTCCCTTGCAAAATCCGCCCTTATGGGGGGGGGCAGATAACTGCTCGTGAATGGTAGTGAGTAACCGCCCCCCTCTAACGTTGGCAGACTATTCTTCTGAGCTGCACTCACTTAACTCCATTAACAGCTAGTTTTAATTCCTTATGTAAAAAACCTATGCACAGCAAGTCAGAAAAGCAGCGTTTGTTGCATAGAATTCTATTTCAATGGTTTGTTGGCTTCATTTATTCTTTTATCAGTAATAAAACATTTTTGAATAAAAGCGGAAAAATACTTAGCCGACGTATCCTATTGTCACCTGGTAATGTGAAAATGATCTTAACGTTTTCAATAAGCCTTTCCGGTTCTCGAATTACGTAACTTCCCTTGGAGAATATATACAGTAGCCAAAAATCTTTCTGCTAATTCTTCGGCTCTCTTCCTTCCTTGTTTGGAATTGTAGAGTTATTTACTTCCATGAGCGAACTTTCAAGGGCCTGTTCTGTTTTACTTTCGAATAACTTTGTTATCTGGCTAGCCTGTCAACCAGACCCAACTCCAAAGGACATAATTTGAAATTTGGTCTGATTAACCCTCATCGATATGGGCTTTTTTGAGCCTTCTGAAAACTGCCTTAAACTTATCCGAATTCAATACAACTTGGCACAGTTATAGAATTAGTACTTTTCAGCTCATTGCCTAATTTGGGTCTGGCTGCCACACCTTGTGACGTCACAGTGATGTCACTAAGTTGAAAATCTCTGAAAATCAGGCTTCCAAGTTGAATTCAAGTTTAATGAAAATTTTGCGTAAACGTTATGCAGTCTTTGGTTCAGTTTGTCAACATATGTGGTGATAAAATATTATTTTATTGGAAATAACGATTTTGGAGTGATATTTTGGCAGAAATTAGCCGATCCTTATGACGTCATTTGTGCGATTAATTTGTTCTATGTAAAAAGAGACCAAAAGAACCTGCAAAATGGTGATTATCTATATCAAATGTATCCTTAGAGTGTTTTTCATTGAAAAACTTCGAAAAAACTTGAAAAAATTCTGACATCATCAAATTCCAGAAATTCCTAACATCTTCAAATTGAAGCCCTTTGTTTGCTGATTCATTTGCTGTATAATACTTCATAATTCGATCAAATGATTCCATTGAAATCATTGAAAACAATGGTTTTGCTGCTACCTCCTTCCAAATATGGCCATGTCACGTGAAATGTGAGTCCTATTGTTAATAATTTTTCCACAAAATTGTGGCTTATAGATATTTAGTAAAAGTCAGGGAGGCTGGGGGACATAGCAAATGTCGTTTAAAAACGCAGCAAATAAAACCTTGAGGGGGGGGGGTGGAATACACAATTACGCTAAAGATGGTGGCAAGGAACTTTTTAACAAGATGCATCGAATTATTTTATCGAATTCCTATAGAATCGTCAAAGATTCGTAATTCGAACGCAATGCATCTTGGTTAGCCTCCCACGGATCTCTTTACTGTAGCTCTGCTTTCCGCTACAGCGAGCAGTGAGTTTCTGTTTTGCAAAACAACTCTCCTCAGAAAACAGTCAATTTCTCCAATACTATTCGGCCTATCGAAGAACGGTAAAAAGGAGGTTGTTCTGCATAGTTTTGCTATCGAAAAATATATCAATAGCAATGTTACCGTCAACGCTGGCTCTGCAAATTATTATTCAAACCGTTTTTTGTTATTTTCAGAAAAGCGGATTTATCTCCGAAACTACTCATACATTTTTATTTTTTTTTTTCGTTAGATCTTTAGCTAGGTTGTTGATCTACAACTTCACCAAGTTTGATTGAAAAAACTAGAGTAGACTTCTTGCAATCGAATTTTATATTTCTGCTCACTTTTCGACAGCGAAGGGTAGAAATCTTGGTCAACATATTACCATGCTACGAATCACGCTTTCAAAAGCTCAACCTGATCTGTTGGGAATGCTATATTCAAGTCTCAATAGATACCCTTGGTGCGCATGTGAAAGTATCATTTCTTGAAAGTCCTTTGAGACTTTCATAAGCATCCACAAAATGTCAATTTCTTTAAGAGTCTGCAATGAACACAGATTTGAAATGAAACTTCATTTCAAAAGCGTTCAACTCGTTCTTATGTGCTAACATGTTAACCATGGCTTTCCCCCCTCGATTTCAAAAAGTAACCATAAATATAGAATTCCATTTCAAGAAATCTAGCCTAGTTTTTCAATCAGACTTTGCAAAGTTGTTAATTAACAACCTAGCTACAGATAGAGCGAAATAAAATTTGAAAAATTTCGACTAGTTTTCGAGATAAATCCTTTTGCTGAAATCAACTAAAAGTTTTGAAAAAGAAGTCGCGAAGCCAACGTTAACAAAAACATTGCAATTTTCAGGGTGTCCCCAAAAAATGTACGCTGTTTGAATGGCTACTGTGGAAGAGCCATAAATTCAACTTGACCCATTTTTCAAATTTTGAATAGACGAGATTTCAACTTAGAGTTTGGCACAAAATTTGAGCAAATCTATTACGTGGTTGCTGATTTATTAAGAAAGAAAGTCAAAATCAATGGTTGTTTCAGAACCAGAGGCTATTATTTCCGTAGTTAAAGTTCTCAAGGGCCTTAGGATGACATTAAAATGTCGTTTTTGACTCACGGTAGTGAAGTCATAGGGGTGGTGGGCATTTTCCTGTTTACAAAATCGTTTATGTCATGGGGTGAAAGACGTGATGAAGTCCACATCAAGCCTAGCAACAACGCGAGGTCAAAGCTTGTCGTTCAGCGGAGGCCCTCCTGAGGTGTATGACATCTCAAAGGCCAAACGCTCCAGCGGTTTGAGCACGCGCGGCCACTCTACGGAAAGAACGAATCATGGTCGCGGAGCCTGCGCGCTCAAAATGCTAGATGAAAAACTGCATTCAACGAGCGAAGAAAGGTACGTCTCTCATCTTTGATCAAGAAGTTTATCAACTTATTTTTTCGTAGCTGCTTAAAATCAATTTTCAATTCAAGCCTTGCATTTTTTAACTTTCTGTGCATTTCATTTGAATCATAGCCGATTTTGCTTCAAAAGTAGGCCTAGACTTTTAATTTGTTCAGCAATAGTCTGAATTCAATGTTTTGTTCGGACTAGACCTCTAAGTTGACTTGTGCAAAGCGCATTGATCTTGAGGTTTGCGCTAAATTGTGAATAATAAACTTCTGGAAAATAGAGGGACTGCAGCTGAGAACAGGCCGAGATTGGAAAATATAATGTGTATGGCAGCCACCTTGCTCGCCTGTATTGATGCATCATTTCACAGAATGAGATTGGTTGCTAAGGGAAACTTCTCCAACAAAATGAACTCTTTGAGTGCAGTAATTAGATCAATGACGTTCCCATCAAAATTATTTCAAAAAGCTCTTTGTTAGCATTTTTTCAAGATTATTGTTAGTTTTCTAAGAACTTTTAGGCAGCTGATCAGTCAAGTAGAACAACAATCGAAGAGTTTTCAAGAAACCAATAAATTTTCCCACCCAGTACTGAAATGAAAGTCTCTTTTAGCTTTCAGTAAACAGTTGAAATTAGATCATGGGTATCAAAGGTTTTTGCAGTTTCTCCGCATCCTTCTAAAATGTTCGTTGTATTCATTGATAGGTAACTTCCCAAGCATTTCGTGAGTTTTACCAGAATACAGCGCCAGTATGCGAATTACCTTCTTAGACAAAATAAACAAGTTTCTTGGGTTTAGTTCTTAGTTGAATTCTTGAAAAGAGTTTCTTATTAACAATAGCACTGTTTAATCATGCTGAAAACGGATTACACGTTTTTTTTATAAGAAACTGGTTTATAAGAAACTAGTACTACGATGACCAAAAATTTAAGAAACTCTAGTACTACGCTCAAGAACAGTTAAGAAACTCTAAAACGTTATATCTGTATGTCTCTCTTATTCTATGTCTCTCTAACAAAGGTGCCTTCATCTTTTCTTGACTTTTAACTGCAAAATTGGTAAATGTTTGTCTTGATGTGCATGGCTTCTTCTTGATGACAATGTCAATGCAAAATGGAAGCCCTTTCTCGAGAAGAAGGCTCAACTTCGAACAATACCGCAATTTTAGGCCCAAAAAAATAAGAAACTAATTAAGAAACTTTTACTACTAAAACACCGAAATTTTCATGCGAAATTAAGAAACTTTTAGTACTAAGTGCTGATCCAAGTTTCTTATAATAAAAAAAACGTGTATTTCATGATTAATTTGATTGCTTGTGTGTTTAATTAGATTGTTTGTTCTCCACTGAAAAGTCTTCAAGCAAAGACTAAACATTTCCTGCACGCCAATTTTTGATGGTTGCTTCCTCAGACTGCATTCTGTAACGTAACATTACAGCATATTTACTCATATTTCGAGGAAGGTGCAATAAAATTGCACTGATCTTCCTTTGCATTCTCATGGCATAATTTGGAAAATTTCACAATAAAAATCATTAAGCCCGTGAGTCACTTCTAAGGTCCTTTGATTAAAACGGCATACATCCCATGTTTTCTCAAGTTGAAATAAATCTTGCTTCGCTCTGTAGGATCGCATTTTTTTCTCTCGAGGACTGAACGAATGTGAGGCTAATCTCACGCCAGCGTTGGAAGGAGGATGGGTCTGAAATGCGCTGTTTCTTATTGTTTCTTCGTCTACCAAGGCTTGTAACCCAGCGATTACCATATATAGAAGCGTGTTCAACACCTCTCAATTTTGATTGGTTGCTGTATTGTTGCGCGGGCTTTTCAAACCGAATGAAGGTAACGAGCCATGGACCGTCACGTGACACGCTTATAGCTTCCTGATTGGATAAGAGATAGCGCGACAGGCCCATTCAATATTTCACGAGGCTGAGATTAACCTCACTTTCGTTTAGTTCTCGAGAAAAAAATGGCGATCCTACAGAACGAAGCAAAGTTTATTTCAACTTGTGAAAAAAAGGAATGCATGCCGTTTAAAAAGCAAAACAAAGGCAACTATAAACTACGAAACAAGGACAGCGTTGAATAGGTAAGAGCGTTTAAATACGACATTTTAATCAGTGTATTGGACGACTTCAATGTCGTCCTAAGGCCCTTGACTTAACCTGATAACTTGAACTTTAGCACATGTTAGCATATATCATTTGGAAGTAATTAATGACCACATAACTCAAGGATATTGACCAGGCAGGCTGCTGAACGCAATATTCTTGGTTTAAAACGGCTTTATCACTTTTGAGAAGCAAAATAACTAATGGACGCATGTCATGGCCTGCAGCACTTGTGTTCCACATCAACCACATCACCATTTCTAGCAACCCTAGCTATGTTCAATATTCTTGGTTATCACAAAATCCAATTCATGACTATCTGTTTCACTTGTGAACATCAGAAAACGGGGCTAGGTTTTTTTTAAATCGATATCTTTGATTTTAACATAATGGAGAATAATAAATCCTCTGGTCTTGAGATACCTAAGGATATTCAGGCTATTCCTATTGAAATCAATATTAGAAAACAGAAATGGCTATTGATACCGCTATACAGGAGCCCCACACAAGATCCACGTTATTTTGTTGATAACGTGTGCAGGATTATCGATGGATATGCTCCCTCACGTGAAAATGTCTTACTTATTGGTGACTTCAATATGGAAGTAAGTGATAGGGCAATGAGTCCTTTGATTAATACCTGTAACTTATTTAGCCTTCTGAAGGGGCCAACATGTTTTAAGACTTCCAGAGGGCGATCCATTGATCTCATACTCACAAATAAAAAGCATTCCTTCATGAAAAGCCAGTCATTTGAAACAGGCTTCAGTGATCATCATCACCTGATATACACAATACTAAAATCAACCTTCGTAAAACTGCCCCCAAGAACTATCAGATACCGTGAGTATAAAAATTTCTGCGCAGAAGATTTCCAAAGAGACTTGGATATCAAACTGCGTGACACCATTTCTTCTGACTACCAAGTATTACACTCTGTCACCGAGAGTGTATTGCAGAAACATGCCCCCTTGAAACAAAGGGTGGTTAGGGGGAATAATAAGCCCCACGTAAAGTCTGATTTGAGAAAAGCGATAATGACAAGAACAAGACTAAAAAAAAAGGCGAATAAATCTGAAAATGAGGAAGATCGTAAGAAATATAAACAACGGAGAAATCTGATTGTCAGTATGAACAGAAAAGCAAAGCGTGCTTTTTACCATTCTGTAGACATTAACGCTATTGACAATGACAAAAAATTTTGGAAAACAGTCAAACCAATGTTTTCCAACGGAAACCCAATGGGGGAGAAAATCGTCCTTATCGAAGAAGGTGAGATTATATCAGATGATAAAGTGATTGCTGAATGCTTAAATTCCCACTTTGTGAACATCACAGACTCTCTTGGCCTAGATCCATTATTCAAGGACGATGAAATCGATGTGAGTCTGGACGAAAAGGTAGACATAGCTATATTAAAGTATAAAAACCATCCAAGTATTGTTGCTATAAAAAGTAAAGTCCTGATTGACCAAAAATTTGAATTTAGTAATGTTAATTTGCTAAATGTTATGATTAAAATAGAAGCCTTAGTAAGTCAAGTAGTGGCAATATACCAACAAAAATTATACAGCAGGCGAAAGAGGTGATTTGCCCATACTTAACTGATTGCATAAATGCAACTATGGACAACTGTTGCTTTCCAGATAAACTAAAAGAAGCAGACGTTTGTGCAATCCATAAAAAGGATGATACATGCCAAAAAGTCAATTATAGACCAATTAGTATCCTATCAGCCATGTCCAAAATTTTTGAACGGATCATGAGTGAGCAAATAAATCAGTATTTTGTAGGTATATTGTCTTCACTGCTTTCTGGCTTTCGACAAGGCTATAGCACACAGCATGCTCTGTTTCGAGTCGTTGAGACTTGGAAAAAGTGTCTCGATATGTCGGGTATAGTAGGAACAATCCTGATGGATTTGTCAAAAGCATATGATTGTATACCCCACGACCTACTGATTGCAAAGTTAGAGGCATATGGATTCAAGCAAAATGCTCTAAAACTAGTTTGTAGTTACCTGACAAACCGAACACAAAGGGTCAAAATAGGCTCCACATATAGCTCACCACAACGTGTATCGATTGGTGTACCACAGGGGTCTGTTCTTGGACCCTTACTTTTCAACATCTTTATAAACGACCTGTTTTATATGGAACTGGAATCGGAGATATGTAACTTTGCTGATGACACGACAATTTACGCGTGTGATATATCTGTGGAGGCAGTCATGATTAGATTAGAGGGTGACCTACAGGGATTAATGCAATGGTTTACTGACAACGGCATGAGTGCCAATCCTTCAAAATTCCAAATCATGTTTTTGGGGCTAAAGGGAACAAATAAACTATGCCTTAACATGAGGGGTCAATTGATTCCATGCAGCGAACATGTAAAACTTCTGGGGGTAAACATTGACAACTCACTCAAGTTTGAAACGCATGTGAAAGAACTATGTAGGAAGGTCAACCAAAAGGTGCATGCATTTGGAAGATTAAGACCATATTTAGGAGAGCAAAAATCAAAGTTACTTTTAAACTCTGTGGTTATGTCGAATTTTTCCTATTGCCCTCTGATCTGGCTATTTTGTAGCAAAGTTGCAAATAATCAAATTAATAGCACCCACAAGCGTGCACTGAGAACTTTATATAGAGACTATCAATCCACATTTGAGGAACTTCTAGATAGGGTTGAGACAAAGACAATACATAAAAAGAACTTACAAAACCTCATGGTTGAAATTTACAAATCAATGAACCATCTCAATCCAGAGTACATGTGGAATTTCTTTGTTAAAAAAGATGTTCCCTACAACCTGCGGACAAAGGAACTATGCAAGCTCCCCTCAGTGAGTTCTCAGCGCTACGGAATAAATTCCTTATCCTTTAGAGGGAGTCTATTGTGGAACAATCTTAGTGATGACCTAAAATTGACAACTTCTCTCATGAAATTCAAGAAAGAAATACGTTGCTGGGATGGCAATAACTGTACGTGCTACATTTGCACTTAATTTAGGATAATTCATTAGGGTTTTTTATCTTTTTGTTATATTGTATATTGTATATTATAGATAGTTGGTGTTAATTAGTTGTTGTTAACTAGATCAAAACCAACTGTAAATAAGTTTATGATTATGATTATGGTTTTAAGGCAGCCAATGATTTTGACTTTCTTTTGCTCTTTAAATCAGCAGCTACTTATCAGATATATTCAAACTTTGCGTCAAACTTTAAATTGGAGTCTCTTCTATTAAAAATCTTAATAACGGAAAAAATTGACGTATGGCTGCTCCGCAGCAGCCCCTCAAACAGCGCACATGCTCTTTGGGACACCCTGTATATATCTTTAGAATACAAAGACTATACAGAACAAAATCGTTTTATCCGTTTTTTGATAGACCGAATGGTATTGGAGAAATTGACTGTTTTCCGAGGAGAGTGGTTCTGCAAAACGGCAACTATTGTGTGGTTCAGGCTCGTAGGAAGCGAGGGGGCAGGGGGGCTCAAGCCCCCCAATAATTTTGAAAACAATGGTGCTACGTCACACGAATCAATTAGATGTATTGTTCTCTATTGTTTTAAGAACAATTGCCCCCCCCCAATCCGAAGTTTCTTCCTACGGCCCTGGTGTGGTTTTACACCTAATTCAGCAAAATTTGCTGATCACAAGGCCACCTACCAGATTAGAAAAGTGGGGGGGGGGGCAAACTTAATAAGAAAAATTACCAGGGCACAACATGATGAGCTGCCTTTCAGAATGGCATGATTTGCAAAAAAGGGGGGCCATGGCCCCCTGCCCCCGTTGTTGGAGGCCCTGTGATGTCAGCGCTTAACCTCATGACATAAACAAAAGTAAATGACATTGTATTGTTTATTTTATCATGTTCGTTACTTGTGCCAAGTTACAAGTCTCTACGGTTCTGAGAATAACGAGGGCGTGCCCCTTCGTCTCCCCAAAGTTTCAAAAAGCTAAGTCTGCAATGGGTTAAGTCGGGCAAACTCTTTGTAAACAATGGGCTATTCATCGGGCAGCCCCCCCCCAATTTTTCCCCCCATGCACTTTTGAAGAGCCACAATGCAAATTTCCTGCAAGAACCTGGAACGAAAATCAGGCTGAACCAGCTTTGGATAAGCCTGTTAACCAGACCCAATTTCAAAGGAAATAGTGGTCTGTTCAATACCGCCATAAAGCTTGTTCAAAACCTCTATTTCAAGAGGGCTGTTTTCCAAGTTTTGTGGAAAATGTATGCGCATAATTGTCTCGCAGCTCAAAATATCATCATAAAAATAAAAGGGCGAACTAGTTTAGTGCAGCAAGGGAGACTTGTTGGGGAGATGAAGAGCTGACCCTATTGTTTTGATACATTGTTTTTCAGCTTTGTTGAGAGCGAATCAACCGTGGGGCTCACGTTGTCATGCGCATCGCTGCTTTTGTTTCTTCCCTTGTTCTCAACCGTCAAGCTAATTTGCATATTACATAAGTGAAGTAAATCGTTTCTGCGCATGCGATCTGGAGCCCTTTTTGGGGGATTCCTTGAGGCTCACAACTTAGCCTGTTCGTATCCCCAACAAAGACAGCTTAATCAATTGCATGATTAGACCCTTAGGTCAGAGATTAAAGTGGTCGCAAGAATGACTATTTGTTGCCATGACAACCTTATTAAAAATATTTAGAAAGTGCCCCATTTCCCCTCCCCCAGTGACCAAAACTGGCTTCCAAGGATATTCCCTTGCTTCCTTGTGCTTTAAACCTTGTTTCCCTGTGACTGATACGGGAACTTTCCAGGAAACTTGCATTTTGAAGCGAAGCAAAATGGAGTGCATTGCTGAAAGTTCTGAGTCAATTTTGTGCGACTTGGAATCGAATGAAAGAAGAAAATATCCAGAGGAGACAGGCAAGGAAAGAAATATCGAGTTAAGAGGAAATTGCGGTACCAAGAAAGATTTTCAAGGGCAAAAAATTGAAGGAAAAGAACACGCAAGAAGTGGAAAATGATAGGCCTAAGCCTTGTTGTGGACCAGCACCAAATATTCATATTGCGGAATGCGGATGATATAAACATTGCAGAAACTCGATAAATTTAGATACTGATGATAGCGAGATATCTGAATTACTCTTTTTGAATTAAGCAGTGCCAAGTTGCTCAGAAGATGCTTGCCAGGTTTCTCACAAGATGAGCCTTTGCCTTTCAACTCCCAAATTTGAATATAGGCGGGCCTACTCCCTAACTTGAGATAGCAGCAGGCTCTGCATTGCAATGCAATGCTGGTGCAACTGTAAAGTGTGTTATAATGGATAATTTCAGTATCCCAAGTGGTACTCATTATGCAGATGCAGGTAGCTGAAAAAAGAACTGCAGTCATGTCCATGAGCAGGACTGAAGCAAAAGTTTAGATGAGCCACGCAAGTAATCTGTCAACAAAGTTTCAAGAAGAAGAACGGCTGAAGAGATAAGAAGAGATGATAAATAAGGCAGAGACATTGTAGGATTATCTCTTTCAAAACAGAGGAGGACTGAACAAATGAACACAGAGAGGAGACATTTGAAAATATACTAAGCCTATGTCACTAATAATGTTGTCAGAACAATTGATAAACTTTAATCGCAGTTTTCTCAGAACAGCAATTTCCGACCATGTGATTGCCCCATATCATTTTTTTCATATCCTTAGAAATTTGCATGAAACTTTACAAATACCTCTGACACATCAAGGAATGCCCCTATGAGCCATTTTTTGAAAATGTGCTCAGGTTTTGCTAAAATTCATACAAATTGAAAGAGCCGCTGTCATTGGTCGTTTCCATAGCAACCAAATTTAAATTTTAGAAAATGCCACATAAATGTAATCAGTATTTCTTTTCATGGCTCTGTGACAGCCACTGCTTGAAAAAAGCTGGTGGGGCAACTCAACCTTAAAATTTAATCCGCAAAGTACCTAACTTCTAAGCTTTTCCCCCATTTTAGGGGGGAACTTTTCAAAATTTGTTTGCCCATCTGAAACCTAACAGCTACACCTGTCAAATGAGATACAGGTCAAATGCAATGTCTTAGGACACTGGCTGCACAGAGGTTTGAAAATTTAGCCAAAAATGAGTGATTTTAGGTATAGCTCCCCCTTAATCAATTGCATGATTAGACTCTTAGGTCAGAGATTAAATTTCTATGCAAGGTGGAACAAAGAGTAATCAAGGCGCATTCAGATTGCAGTATTTTTTTTCAGAAAAATTTCAAAGAGCTTCCTGGGTAAATGGCTTCTTTACAAATAATCAGCAAATTATTCTGAGGAATTCTCTAACGAGGTTTGAACAAGCTTTTTGGCGGTATTGAACAGGCCACTATTTCCTTTGAAATTGGGTCTGGCTAACAGAGCATAGCTTCCAAATCTTTAATTCGACTTAAAAAGGTGGGTGTAAAATTCTGTGATCTATTTCTTCTGACTGAGTGGCTTGAAACAAACTTTAGTTACTTATCTTTAATTCTACCGTTGGACTTTTCAGAAATTTTCAATATTTTTTGAAATTTCAGCTTATGTTACATTTCAAATCATTTGAGGGTGTGACGTCATCAAATTTCTAAATCATGAACCAGAAAAGTGACAGACTTTTGCTTGATACCATATTGTAGACAACCATCAACTATGGTTTTTGATTACAAAGTCCAACTTTGTAATCTAAGAGGGGGCTCCGGGTCAGTCAGAAAGTCAGAAAGTCAGAAAGAAAGAAAGAAAGAAAGAAAGAAAGTCCGTCACGCTCGTTAAAGCAATTGATTAACGTTTTACCTCTGCTAATTGGCACTGAAATAAAGAAAGCGCACAGAAAGCGCACACAAGACAGAACTTTCCCGCGATCAGATAGAAAAATTTGACGTCGGCATGTTTCATGTTAGACAGATTTGACACCATAAGATGGATAAATCACCATGATGTTTACCCTGGCACAGCAACAAATTCACCCAGAATTGGCACGTTCTTGACTTCATTAGCAGCTTAATTACGTTAAAACAATCGTTTTCTAGAACGAACGCATCATTAGCCACTTATTGATAGTATTCATTATGCAAATAAGTCAAGTTTAGAGGATGATGTAACCGGCGGCCTGCACAGAGGCTAGCATTCGCAGCATCACCGAAGGTAGAAGGACCGTCCTCCTACACAGCTACGGATGCAAACGTCGCAAGTGAAGTTGAGAGGAAGGTGCAGAATCCCAGCAAACAATGGCCCCATTGACTGGGGAAGGCATCTCAAACTATAGATGCCCGCGAATAGAAACGTTCTGCAGGGTTCTGCATAAACATAACTAATTTTGCATTATCGTAAATCTCACATGACATCTAATTTGAGACATACAAGGCGCTTGATTTTCTATTGAAGGCGACTTTAGCAGCAACACTCATCGCTCTGACTGTAGCTAAAAACAGCATCAACGATCATTTGGGGTTGTGAAGAAATCAATTTTCATCTTTGAAATTATTTCATGTTGCTTCAAACAGTTTAGAAACTACGATGGTTTTAAGTTTTTTTGAAAATTTTTCTTGAATTCTTGAAAAAGAAGAAAAACACTCTAATTCTGAAAATATTGAAGATTTCACAAAAGTCCAAAGGTAGAATTACAGAGAAATAGCTGAAGTTTCTTTGAAATCATTCAGTTCAAAGAAATAAGTAACTGAATTTTACACCAGGCTTTTTAAAGATTTGGAACCTATGCTGGCTAACAGGCTAGCTTTGGATGGGCTGAGGATAGACTCATAAGTTCCTTCACTATAGCTCATTGCATTGCATTGAATTGAATTGAATTGAATTGATATGATATTGTTGTATTCAATACAGTGGTGATATATTATTTCGGGCTCGGGCAAGGATCGAAACTAGGACATTTAGTTAATCAGTCTAGGAGGCCTTCAAAGCAACCTCAAGAACGCAGTAACTAATCGTTGCTTTTCATTTGTACCAACCGCAAGACTTTGTCAATGCATAACCAAAGCGTAACAAAGAATTTTTGAACACTAGTAATGGACCAAATTTAGTTTCAAGCGTTTGTTAAGTCGGTAGGAGGAAAAAATATGTCAGTTTCATTAGTCAGCTAAAGAAAAGGTGGAATAAGGAAAAGCCAAGTTTTCTCATCACTTTATTCTCGAGCGTATACAAAACAACAAATTTTCAGTTTTCGTGGAAGTGAGGAAACTGCTCATTAGCACATGTAATGTCATTTCCGAAAATCATTCGACCTTTTTCCAACCATCTCGTTAGTTACGCGACTTGGGACATGTTCCAAGCTGGAAGTTATGGGCATATGGAACAGATCGAATAAGGAAAAGCCAAATTTTCTCATCACTTCATTCTCAAAGTGTCTCCAAAATGACAAATTGTCAGTTTATGAGGTAGTGAGGAAGCTACACAGTGACACATTTAGTGACATTTCCGAAAATAGTTTTGACCTTTTTGCCAATTATCTCGTTATGTATACGAGTTTGGACATGCCTCTGTCTGGGAGTTGCTGCCAGTTGGTAGATCAGTAGCCTGCGTGCAGCCTCAAAAATTCACACTTTAGGATTGTTGAGCCTGCACGCAGAGTAGTAGATCAGCAGCTTTTTTGGCGTTATGGCTGCACGGGGGGGGGGGGGGTACTTCACATATTTTGGGTACGGGGACGTCCCATCGGGAAGGGTATCGATTTGCGCGATTTTGGTGTAAGGAACGGTATCGATTTTCGCGACTTTGGTATGAGGAACGGTAACGATTTTCGCGATTTTGGTATAACTATAAGTTCGGATATACATTTTCGGAAAATTAGTATAAGGTCGGGTGTACTTTCTCGGAAAATTGGTATAAGGAACGGCTATGTTTTTGAAGCTTCAATGGCACGTCCCCGACCAAAACCTGGTCAAGTACCCCCCCCCCCCGGGATGGCTGCATGGCCTATGAAATTAATGTTATGTCACCCACATTTGACTCTAATTTCAAGTGTTTTCTCTGTTTCCCATTAGTTTGATACTGCATTTCACACTTGCAAACACATTTGGAACTTATAAGAAAGAACAGTGTGAAAGCAAAGCATTTCCTTGATTTTTTCGTTGAACAAAATGAGTATTGCTCTTTCGTTATCGCAATTAAATGGTGGGAAAGAGGGCGAATTGCAGCATATCATGTAACTGCGATACAAAAATATTAACAGATCCATAAGTTTGGTTTCTAAATCTTCTCAGTTTACATTGTGCAGCGTGGGATGGGAGCCCCGATGGGAAATTTCCTTTTTTTTCTTCGTAGCGATTCCCTTCGAAACTTGCGTCCATCATTGCTTCGTAGTGACCTCTCTCTTCCAAATACAATCGGTGTTGCATCCACAAGTTGCATCCATAAAACTTCCAGCATAAAATGTAATCGAACTGGACTTGTTTATGGGTATTTTTACTAATGGCAAAAAAACAATTTCCCGAATTCTGAGTTGCTTATAAAAAATACTTGTAAGTTGTTTTATCGTTTTATACTGCACTCTAAAACAATGGAACAGGAAATAAATTGCCAATCGCGTGCGCATCTCTTTGCGCGTCTTTAATAACTTAGACGGACGTCTTTCCACGATGTTTTGACAGTATCTGTCAGCTGAGTGCAACACTATGGTCAACTGGGATTTTTGTTTGCTGTCATGACATTGGCAATTTGATTAGCAAACTAAGGCCTAGGTTAAACGTCGCTCTTCTCATGCGCCGAACCTAATACAATTAGGAGTGACTGTAGAGCGACGGTAGAGCGACACTGAATTATACGTCGCTCCTAATGTGTCGCTCCTAATATAAAGACAATTAAATTTCTGATATCCTTTGTAGCCTAGCAACAAAATCATTAGAACAGGTCCTTCAGCTTTTGTTCTCAAAGTAATAACGAACAAAGCATGTTTAAAAAACTGACGCAACTAATTTTGAGAAAGCAAAACACAACGAACTCTGGGCAAGCAAAATAATGCTTAAACTTTGTCATGGACATAACTGTACAGTGTTTTATCGTATAAAACGAAGAATAATCAACAACATCTCAGTCATAAGTTATACCTGGTAGCTAGCCGGGGACGTGCCACTTTTGCAATGTCACACGTCTGTGTTCAGAGTTGAGTTTGTGTCCATCATGCGGAAATCAAGCTATACTATTAATTGAAAGTTTTGTTTTTGTTTCGTTCGATTGAAAATTAGAATACAGTCACCAATGTCTGTCTCGGACGCAACAAAATCAAGAGAAGCCATTGTCCTTTTAGTCACGGCTAGCGAATTTCCCGTTATTCGAAGATATACGCATGCTCTGCCTCGCTTTAAAACGGAAAATTATGAGGAATAATTTATGCATTAAGTTCGGCGCATGAGAAGAGCGACGTCTAACTTGAAGTCGCTCCAGAGTCGCATAATGCGACAGGACCAGTCGCTCCAAGTACATTCTGCTGCACCTAATTAAATTTGCCGAACTTAATCAAGCTAAACGTCGCTCTTCTCATGCGCCTAATTCAACTATTAGGTTCGGCACATGAGAAGAGCGACGTTTAACCTAGGCCTAAATGATTTTCTTTGTGAATTTTTTTCTTAAAAATTTCCTGCATATGCAGAGTTGCTGCGGAGGAGCTTTGATTTCTATGCTTTTGCATATACTTGATTTTGAAAGTAGATTCGTTATACCTGGGTTCTAATAACTTTTCTACCATAATACAGGGTGTCCCAAAAAATTGTGTCCCGTTTGCCTGAATATTGCGACAAAACGGCAAAAGATCCTCGCCAAACTTTTGCATGATGTTACCCTTCGGATATTCAGTTAAGGTTTGCAACCATCCCCGTAAAAATCTGTTGACAAATGATGAAACTATGACCTTCAGAAGACCAAATTTGCCTGATGACTGAAACCAGCGGTCGGCCATTTTGTCTTACTATTTTACAGTGATAGGCATCTTCACGTGAGGTAAGAAATAGTTTCTGTCAGGTCAGAAATAGTGGAACTCTCCGAGGATTGTAAGATTTTTCACGAGAGCTATGACATTGAAGGCTGCTGTTCCATTTTCAATCCATGAAACTATTTATCGCTGAAAAATAATAAAACAAATTTGCCGACCGCTTGTCTAAGTGATCGGGCAAATTTGGTCTCCTGAAGGTCATAGCTCCATCATTTTTCAACGGATTTTCATGGGGATGGTAGCAAACTTTAATTGAAAATCTGAAGAGCACCATCATGCAAAAGTTTTGCGAGAGTCTTTTGCCGCCTTTGTCTCAATCTTCAGACACATGGGGCACAATTTGTTTGGGACACCCTGTACATTTGCTACTTGCAAAAATACAGCCACTCAAATCGAACAAATCATTTTTTTTGCAATGGAGAAGCAGAACGTATAGACTGTGTTCATACGGTACGAGCCCTTTCGTAAATGGCATAAAATCGTTGGGGATAGGCTCCCTTTCACACGAAAACAGCACACTTTTTGCCATGTATCAATATGCATGGTTTAAAGGGAATCTAAGCATAGAAAAAGCTGTTGATGAAAGTAGCCATGCAAAGACAATATGCCGTAACACATGCCGCACCATAGTTGGGTAACTTATCGATTTCAACGGAAGATAGTATGTGATTGGCTAGACTGTGACCGCAAGTGGTTGGAGTAAAGTTTATATGCTTACATTCCCATTAATGCGTGGGAAGGGAAGATGGCATTGCATGCCATATCCAGATCCAACACAACGTGCATTTTCAATACCATACTTCCACATTTTTGTTTTTTGTGTCAAAATATTTTTGCCAGTATATATCCTTCTTCAAGAAGATTTGTTTGATGAAAATTGGACTGATAATGCCTTGAGTTTTTGAAATTTTAGCAGCAAGCATCTGTTAAATTACTTTTGTGAATGGACCACTGAATCCTCGAAATTTGAAAAATTTCTTTGCGTGCGATTCTCAAGGCTCTCTCATGGAGTTTGTTTACTTTCTTATTAACTGACCCATCTGAAGCACCCCAATCAAGTGAACAATAGCTAAACTGAGAAATCACGAAATAGTTCATCATAATCATCAATTTCTCAACATCCCCATAGTTTGAAATGCTCACAAGTGAATGCAACTTGTGTCCAGCTTTTTTACACAGTGTGTTTACATGATTCTTAAGATCAAGATTCGTGTCCAATGTTACATCCAAAAACCTTTTCTCCGACGGGTTCTCTTACCCGAATCTCCCCAATACGTACTGATACATCAGTTTTTCCCCCTAAAACTCTAAAGATTACATTTGTCTAGGTTTAATTCCATAATGTTGTCAAGGAACCGCTTTGAGAGCTGTTGAACTTCTAATTCATGGCTCGAAACAATATATTTCCGTTCACGAGCGCAATATGTAGATAGGTTTTTATCAGCATAATTTCAAATCTCAAACTGTCCCCTCTGAAAGAAAAGGTCATGTGTAAAGAGACTGAACAAGAGGGGCCCCGAAACAGAGCCTTGCGGTACACCTTTAATTGATTCCTGGCAGGTACTGAAAAAATCCATCAAATTTAACTCGCTATTTCCTATTTTAAAGATAGTCATTAGCGAGTTTTAACGGGCAGACATACTGAGATCAAGGGCCGTAAGAAGAGTTGATTGCACATAAATCCTTCGTTTTCCAAGTTGAAACTCAACCATTGGCTAGCACACTGGCGGTCATTTGCAATTTTGAAAACCAAGGGTTGTAACCCAGCCACTGCCACATATAGAAGCATGTCCAGACATCTCCCGATTTTGATTGGTTGTTGTATTGTTGCGGGCATTTTTCAAAATTGATGAAGGTAGCGAGCCTTGTACCGTCACATGACACGCTTGTAGCTTTGTGATTGGCTAGGGATTTATGTCGTTAGGAAAGCAAACCCCAAATGCATAGATACTGAGTGTATTTCATTCATAGGTAGCAGGAGCAACAAGCAAGGACATTTCTAAGAAAAGTTCCATTCACTCTCTTGATTATTTTTTGCGCTTTTATTAAATGTATCTTTAGTAAATATTTGTACGCATGAAATTTCATATCTTAATTTCTAGAAATTAGTTTGATTTAGGGGGTCACAAGAGTTTAATTTTCAATGTATAACTTTGAGAACCAGGGAGTTTAGTTTCTAAAGCATGTCTCTACAAGTTTAATGTTGCCATGCCTCACGTTTAATTTTTGAAAAATTTAATTTTTCTGGTTGCTTCAATTTACTAAATTAATTCATTCCTCAAAGAGTAGTGATCTGACAATCTTATTATTGAGCAATCTTATCATAACTTTAACTCTATTTGGACCGGGTAGAACTATTGGTATTTTCGACCAGGGGGGCGTTTATCATTTTTTGCCTCTTTTGCCCCCTTACCCCCTGGGTGGAATAGGTTTAACATCAGATTTCCGATAGTGAAAAATCCAATCAACCATCGAGCATGGGATTGGCCCACATGTGGATTGGTCAAAGTCATTGGGTGGTGACTGCCACCTCAGGCCCTTGGAATTTAAAAAATAGAGACAAGACCCAAGACAAAATCACTGTGACTTTAGGCATTACAGTGATAATATTTTGAAGAGAATTATATAGAAAACTGACCTATCCAAAAGTTTCGGCAGGATTCAGTTTTGGGCAATCTAGGATTTTGTCAGAAAAGGCTTTCGTTAGCTTTGCTAGCAAATCAGAACATATTTAAAAAACAAAGTGATGCCGAGACTCATGTAAGGTAGTTTGCTTTTCCTGCTTCATACCTTCTTTTATCAGTGTAATAATAGTCTTAAGGTTACGGTAAACGTTTGTAGGCCACAAAAATGTCTATTTTCGGATTTCCTTCGGAAAATAGACCAACTTTTGAGAAGCACAAAGATACCATTTTTGGAGTAACAGAAATGTCGAAAAGGGAGCAATCTTGATTCTTGATTAAAAGAAAGAAACTGCAATTTTCACACAAAGTTTTCCCATGTGCTTCAAATTTTCATCCTAGTTGCTTGACCTATTCAGCCACTCTCGTGCTTGAAAATAAATATGAAACCACACAATGTGTATCAATTCCTTTGTTTAAATAGATAAATTGCTTTTTAAGCCCTAATTGCTTGACCCGGAATATCTTGTTGCTTCTTTGGTTTCGATGTTTGCAAATGAAATGGCATCTGTAAAAGTCCCTTTTCCAAGGACTGAAAAATCCACTAGGTATATATATATGAAAAGACATTGTGTACCCTTTGACTCACTCGAATGGCTCAAAAATTGCACACGGCCAGGACTGACTTCAAGCATGCAAAGAGTGTCTCAAAAATTTCACACGGCCAGGACTGACTTCGAGCATGCACAGAGTGTCTCAAAATCTTTGTATGACCTCTAGTCCGTCTTTTATAGCCAAATACAACTGTGGGAGGGCAGAAAAATGATTTGCCAATTTTGACAGCGTATAGTTTAAAGGGGAGGAGGAATTTGAGAAATCCCAGACCACATTTGGAAGGATCTGCACTTCCTGCTGGCATAACCAGAATTGGCCCATTCTTGACCTCATTATCAGCTTATTAGAAAAACACCTGTGCTTTATGGCAACATGTTTCACAACACTGCTGTTTCTCATTCTGATCACAGTCAATGAATTTGATTTTTTGTCACGTTCACGTTCTTGTTCTTATAATCGTCCCAGACTATGAAAGCATTGTTGCTTTGTTGGAATAAACATAGGTATGATCACTTTGAGATATAGAGTAAGTTATTCTGCCATTCATTTTGGTTGCCATTAGCAAAGATGAGTTGGTGATTGGAATGCGAGTCCATTAGGCAGACAGTTAGACTTCAAGGCTAAACGCCAACAGATTTTTCGTTGCATGATCGAATATTAGTAACCGCCTTAAAGGGGCTGGATAAGAGACTGTCGAGGAAATTTTAAATTTAACCCTATTTTAACCGGGTAAAAAAAAGTTATTTTCTACCGGGGGGGGGCGTTTTTCGCCCCCCCTGTTTTTCTCCGCAAGTATAAGAGCTATGACAATGAAACTTACACTGTGTCATAATTGAACAATGGAGAATCTAAAAATAGCATCAATCAATAAATAGTCACGTGATTGGTTGCTAGGCAACCAAAAACAATGCAAATTTTGATAAAATCGAGCTATTTGCAGAAAAGGGCCCATTATTAGCCAATAGCTAGATAAAATTGGCAAAAAACCATCCAAATACTTGCTTGATATCATTAATTTGTAGTTTCATATGGTTTCGTACGGATATTTATGGTTTCTAATAAATTAACTAATTGAATAATGAAAATTTGATTCAATGCAAAATTGTTAGCTCAATAATTATGATTTAAAACCATTAATTTCGCATATTATTGGTGAAATCAAGTACCTTCATCGATATTTGAGGTAATTCCATCAGTTTTGTATGAAAAATTACTCATTCATTAGGAATATGACGTCATAAAGATTGATGACGTCATAGAAATAATAAACTGCTGATGTCAGCAAATATGAATAAATTATATATCAAATGAAAGTACTCACCGAGATGAATCGAATGGTATATATATTGTTGAGATTTAGTAACAAAGGAAAAAATTAGAGCCGTTTTAAAGAATTTCTTTGTGACCACTCTCCAAATATGGGAATGTGGTGGTCACGTGGTCAAACAATAGGTATTGAAATTTCTATTTTCTGATTGCCAATTAAATTTTAGGAAAAGTCAAGAAGTTTTAGCATTGTAGGTGGCATCGTTTGGGAGCTATTAAAAAAATCCGATAGGGGGGCGAAAAACGCCCTCCCCCCCCCGGTTAAAATAGGGTTAACAGATTTTTCGTTGCATGATCGAAAAATTAGTAACCGCCTCAAAGGGGCTGGATAAGAAACTGTCGAGGAAATTTTTAATTTGGCTGTTTTCTGATAAGCTAATTTATTGCGACAATTCACGAAATTTCAAAATATATGTCTTATCTTGTAGATAAGCCTTTGCACTTTCTTCTGATACAAATTATAGCTCGATATGTTTTGGGATTGCTGCGATATAAATGGATTTCCGACAAGCATTTTCGTTGATCTTTCACCCAAAGACCAGCCTGTATCTAGATAAGGATCTTTCCTTTTGAATTACAAAGGAATTTCTCCTTTCAAAATGCGATATTTGATGAGGGGTACTTCGGGGGGGTCCCAATACCGCAATACCGCACGAAAAAGACACCAAATACCGCAATACCGCACCAAAAATAGCAAAATACCGCAAACGCTAAAAAACTACAAACTACGCTGTTAACACAGTATACCGGTCTGTAGCAGTTTGATTCCGATCTAAATCCACCTTCCTTCATCAAAATTTGTAGTTTGGTCTATTAGATCGTAGTTAGATGTTTTACAGATAAAAGTGTGACGTGAGAACGACGGGAAAAGTTTCATTGATGTGCTTTCAGTAAAACGGCATTGACGGCAGAAATTATGAATATATACCGGGTGAGCCAGAAAAAAGTTCCCACATTAAAAAATTCGTAGCACAATTCAAATTCTAGTTAAAGGCCAAAAGATCAAAGTATTTTTGTGATTTTTCTCGTCTTCTTACGAGCACTACAAATATAGGTAAATTCAACTTTACACAAGCTTCATGTTTTCAAAATGACTGAAAAGGGCCCAAAATATTTGATCAAATCGTTACGACTCTCCTAACCCAGAACAATACACACGAGCGCTGCACCTCTGTCAAGAGCAATAACACATAAGATTCTCAAAAAGATACTAAAGATTTTCAACCCCATGGCAATAAATGTGCAGACGATATCTCTCACCCATGAGAAATTACTTTTTCTATGTTGTAATCCTTCATAATTTAATCACGTATTTTAGGCCTTTTTCAGTCATTTTGCAACCACAAATTTTTTCTAAATTTGACTTTACCATTTTTTCCAATGCTTGTAACAAGGCGAGAAAAATCATAAAAATACTTAGATCTTTTGGCTGTCAAGCAAATATTGATTCATTCCTATCCATCCCAGTACTCTTCATCCTATGAATTTTCAATAGTGGGAAGTTTTTTTCTGGTTTACCCGGTAGAACATATCATTTTTTTAAATATCGATTCTGCTACATAAGGGCTGACTTTTTCGCTAATACGAGATAAAAGTTTACTATTGCTGAAGTTTTTTTGTATAAATTTTCCAAATGTCGATGAAGGTTCAGATGGTTATCCAAATCTACACCGAGGTACTTGTATGGTTTTGTCTCATGAATAGTTTGACTGTAGATTTTCATGTCCACGTTTGGCTGTTTGGACAACTTTTGATGTGATCCATACAGGACAAATTCAGTTTTACCTTTTTTAAAGTAAAACAAGTTAGATTCATCAAGCCAGTCTGCAACTTTTTGCATTTCACTGTCAAGTAAATTTTCTATTTCATTTGAGTTCTTTCTTGCACAATTTAAAACAGTATCGTCGGCATATAATATTATGCCAGCATCAGTGAGCGGAATATGGATGTCGTTGATTATCAGCCCAAAGAGAAGGGACCCCAGGATGGATCCATGTGGGACACCACATCTTATGTTTCCTTCGCATGAGCTGGTGTTATCAAAGATTTCTTATTGTTTCCTTTTAAAGAGATGATCACCTATCCATTGTAATTCCACATCATCTATACCATAACTTGGCACGTTTTCCAGCAAGGTTGCATGACGTACTGTGTCGAAGGTTTTACGGAGGTCAATATAGACAGCACCACTAAGTAGCCCTTTCTCAACATTCTGTCTAAACTTTTCTGACAGAAAGGTAACTGCATATTGCGTAGATGTCCCTTGTCTAAACCCAAACTGATGTGGGCACAACAGGCCATTCGATTCAAGGTACTGGGACAGGTGATTATAAATGCTCAGATAACCTTTGATAGAGCAGGAATTACCGTGATAGGCGTATAGTTGTCCAACATTGTCGGATTGCCTGATTTGAAAATAGGGGTGATTTTCCCACATCAAAAGTTTTTATTCGTGCAAATATTTTGATTCTTTTTCTTTAGATCAAAATGTTGCGTGCTCTCCTCCGCAGGTACCTCATCAAGGTTGAGCTGGTGGAGCAGGTTTAACGTGACCTACATCTTTAGATAATAAAGATAGTAAAAAGGCACGGTGTGGTTTCGTAAAGTTTTGGAATCATCATTTTCTCATATTCCCTTCGAGATCATATCAAAACTCAACAACTAAGATAATGCGATACTTCCGCTTCTAACGTTCGCTTACCTTGCACGGGGGTAAATGTCTTTACCAACACCAGCTATTATTTGTACAAACAAAAGAATTATTGTCATTTTATTCTGAGGGCTACATGCTTCCCCCCTAAAGAAATGTCCTCCGTGACATTTGTTTTACGCCTTACGATAATATTTTACGAGTTTCTTCGATTCCTTCATCTATAGTAACATCCGTTTCACGGTGGCCACGAAAAACGTTTCACGGAACAGTTCTTTTGATCCGATCAATGTACTATGCTCCTTTAAATCGATTATCTTGTTAACGCTTAGTCCATCTTCTTAGTCCTTTTCATCGTTAACGCATCGCATCTCGTATATTGACGTTGTGATGGTACTCAATCACAGTCTCAGGTTGATTATCCTACCGATTTCGAAATGTTAAATATGTGCTGAATACTTGTATACTAACGAATTGTAAATTATTTCGAGGTCTCTGTCCTAACATGAACGATAAATATGAAATGAGGTCTCTTTCCTAGTTCTTGACGATTGTCAGTACGAATAAAAAGGTGTTTGAACAAAAGGTCGATTATATGTTCTCATTGGTGCAAACGATCCTGGAAACATAAACGGTGGTGTAAACGACATGTTCGGTGGCATTGGTTGAACAAAGTTATCAACTCTCATTGGTCTGAGGTAATATGAAGAAATTATGGGTGGACGAGTTGTTGGATTTCCAAGGTAATCATATGTCAACATTTCCGGAGGCAATCGCTGTCGACGTGGTCCGTCTCTTATTTCAGCTTCCGGTTCTGGACTGATGACTGTAAACGATTCATCATTATGTTCCGGTTGACAAGGTTCATGTTCCTCTTGTATTCTTGGACTTGAAGTTTCCTCAACTTGAATTTCAGGTGTCATATCTCTCGGTGGTGTGTTGTTGTTGGCTGCAGTAGATGTATTCCGCTGTGGACTTTGTACGACTGTTTCACTACTTTGGTTCCTATTTGTGACGCAAGCTGGAAAATACCACGGAAAGTCATCATCTTCACTATCAGAATTATCAAAATTCTCGTTTGAAGGTGTATGTTCTTTCTTCCTCGGATATCTGCTTTGTGATGCTCTCTTCGTAGAGGTGTCTGGCTTGCTTGGGTTAACGATTGCTGTTGTCGTTTCTGTTGCTGGAAGGAAGTCACAGGGTAACAGCATGTTTCGATGTAATACTTTTGTTCTTCCACTTCCGCTTTCTGGGGCTACTTCGTATACGGGACTGTCTCCGTGTTGTTTCATTACTCGATAAACAGTTTTTTCCCAGAAGGAACGAATTTTTCCTGGTCCTCCTTTTTCAACATTCCTTACCAGTATTCGATCGCCTGTTAATAACTTTGTAAAGGTGGCTCTCTTGTCGTGATGCGCACGTCCACGAGCTGTAGATTTGTTTGCATGCTTAGCAGCTAACGAATATGCTTCCTCCATAGCATTCCTCCATTTGTTAACAAAATCGAGATGATTGGTTTTATCTTTTCCTTGATCGATGTTGAAGATTAAATCGATTGGAAGGCGTGGTGATCTGCCGAACAGAAGGTAAAACGGTGAATATCCTGTCGCTTCGTTTCTTGTGCAATTATATGCGTGAACTACTTTGTTTACATAGTTGCTCCATTGACTTTTCTTTTCTTCTGGTAACGTACGTAACATACTCAACAATGTCCTGTTAAAACGCTCAACTTGACCATTCCCCTCTGGATGATATGGCGTTGTTCGGGAATGCGCAATACCACACAGTTCCTCTAGCTGTTTAAACAAATTGTTTTCAAACTCAGCACCTTGATCATGATGAATTCGAGCAGGGAATCCATAACGCAAAATAAAGTCATTGTAAATCTTCTTGGCTGCTGTGGTTCCTGACTTGTTGGTAGTTGGATACGCATGGGCGAACCTAGTGAAATGGTCCATGACCACTAAAATATATTCACATCCTCCTGATGATTTTTCGAGGTGCATATAATCAATCGAGATCAGTTCGAATGGCATCGTTGTAACTATGCTCTTCAATGGTGCTCTTTGCGGTCTTTGCGGTTTTCTCGTTTTAAACAATTACATACTTTTGTTACGTAGTGCGTGATATCTTCTACCATTTTTGGCCAATAAAACCGTTCTCTAGCTAGCTGGATTACTCTCTCACTTCCAAGGTGACCCATCTCTTCATGAAGTTCACGAAAAACAATTTGATGAAATTTCCTTGGTACAACTAACTGATTATACGTTCCTTTTTTTCGTTTCAGGATACCATTTTCTAGACGTAAATTGTTCCACTCGCGCATCAATAACTTTACGTTGTGTGGCTCATTACCTCTCTCCTCCTTTGAAGGAAATCGTCCACGACTTTTGTATTCTATCACTCGATGGATGGTTGTGTCATTCTCTTGCGCTTCTCTGAAATCGCTTGTACTGATTTGATTGAAATCTAGTTGCTTGATCTGATCTAAATCATAATTTAGCACATTTTCATCTGTTGTTAATGCTGTAATCCATGTGTACTCATTCTCTGATGTTGTGATTGATGCATTTGTTGCACATTGAATAATGTCCTGCGTTGTTGTCTCAGTGCAATCCGCCATGACTTTTTCAATTGGAATGCGGGACAGAGCATCAGCATCTATGTTAGCTTTTCCTGGTCTGTATTTAATGACAAACTTAAAATCAGCAAGTTCTGCTACCCAACGATGTGTTGTCGCATTCAGCTTGGCAGTGGTGAGTACATACGTAAGCGGGTTGTTATCTGTGTATACTGTAAACGAGTTGGCATAGTAAAGATAGTCCCTGAAGTGTTCACAGATCGCCCACTTTAGTGCGAGAAATTCAAGCTTCCCAGAATGTAGATGGTAATTACGCTCAGCCTTGTTTAATGTCCTTGAGCCATAGCCAATGACTCTCATTACTCCATCTTGTTTCTGATACAGAACAGCACCAAGACCTTGTTCTGATGCATCGGTATGCAATACAAAGGGTTTTGTGTAATCTGGATATGCAAGAATGGGTGGCGTGGTGAGGTATTTGATCAGGCTTTCAAGTGCTGATTGATGTGATGAATCCCAAGAGATTGGCGTCTTTGATGAAAGTTGTCCTCTGTTGTTTGTCGTCTTTCTATCTGGTGTCTTTGGTGCATTCAGCAATTGAAACAAGGGTCTTGCGATACGTGCAAAGTCTTTGATGTACCGTCGGAAGTACCCTAATAATCCTAGTAACTTACGCACATCACCAACTGTTTTCGGCGTGTTCTTTGCAATAGACTTCACTGACTCAATTCCAGTAGGATCTAAACGATATCCATCGGCAGAGACAATTCTCCCAAGACAACTAACTTCATGCTTAAAGAGTTTACACTTCTTTGGCTTAAGTTTAACACCATGCTCTCGAAGTTTCCGGAATACTTTGCGTAAATGATCAAGATGATCTTCGAAAGTCTTTGAAAAGCAAATCACATCATCGAGGTATGGCATGCAAATGGTGTCTCTTAATTCACCTAGACATCGCTCCATGAACCTCTGATATTCGCCTGGCGCATTCTTTGATCCAAACGGTATGCGTACCCACTCATACAATCCCCACGGCGTTATAAAAGCTGTTAGGTATTGCGATGACGGATCCATATACCCTTGATGGTAGGCCTTCCCTTGATCGAGCATGCTGAACCAAGAGTTTCCACCTAGACTTTCCAGGGTTGTCTGCACACGTGGTAAAGGGTGGCGATCAGTGACTGTTCTTTTGTTTAGCTCCCGAAAATCAACACACAGTCGCAAATCTCCATCCTTCTTGCGAACGCAAACAACTGGGCTAGAGTATGCTGAACGAGACTCCTTAATCCAACCTTTGTTTAGCAAATCTTCGATATGTTGTTTAACCTCTGGAAACAATGGTCGCGGAATGGAATTATAGGACTTCTGTACTGGTTTTGGATCGTCTAGCGTCAGTTTTAACTTTAAATCATCAATACTGCCAATATCACTATCATTGGTACCAAAAGTCTCGGCTTCTTCAATCAACATTTTAGTTGCACAGCTACATTGTTCAGGTGTCAAACCATTTAGATCAAATTTGCTTAGATCTAAACTACTACTTGTGGGACTTGTTTCCTTTGCATTGTTCTCACAATTTGCAGAAACGTTTTGGATTGTTTTAGGATCTTCTTTTATTTCACGATGTTTAACCTCAAGTGGGGTGACTGACTTAACGAGCTGTAACGTGCCTAGCATTGTTCGACCTTTCAAAAGAATGTCATGCTTTGACGGATTATTAATTTGGATCGAAACACGTGGCGACTTTCCTTTGGATAAACAAATAATGTTTGAGTTAACTCAAGGCCACTGGAAATTGAGGTTGATAAATCGGGTTCAAACAACACAGAGGTCTTGCTCTTTATTATTCCAACATTTGCTCTGCAGTGAACAGTGACTGTTTCTCCTTTTCGGATAACCTGAGTTTTCTTGCTTGTTTTTAAGAAACACAAGTCATCATCGTTGATGGCATTTTCATAAACAAAATCAATGAAAGCAGGAATATTTTCTGTATTGGATTCACAAAATGTTGCTGTCACACTGTTCACAAGGCTTGTGTTGGAGGTATTTGAGCAATCTGAAACATTACTTTTTATTGCTTCTTCAATCACATTATAACCGACAATAGGGTTATCAAGCTTAATTGATGTAACAAGAAACGGAACAATGATATTGTCATGAGTATCATCAGATGCCATGGCAAAGTCAATCTCTACCCATCCTAAATACTGAATGTTAGTCCCATTAGCTGCTTTGAGGTCTAATCCTGTATCCAAAATTTCAGAAATGTTTTGCAATTTGGTCTTAGGAAGGTTATTTTCCAACCAAAACTGTGAGACAATTGACACCTGTGCACCTGTATCAAACAAAGCATCAGTCTCCATTCCATTCATTTTACATGATATCAGACAACGCTTCCCGACTAATTTGGCAATCTTGGAAGTCTGTTTTGGAGTGAGATGGCTTACAAAACTACTTTCATCTACAGTCTGGGCATGCGAAGCAGAGTTTTGGCGCAAAAGCTCCTTGATCGACAAACAAAGAGTCTTATGATTGTTCCAATGCAACTTTTGGCATCGTTTTGAACAATATTTCACCGAAAAACAACTGCTACACATCTGAAAAGCTTCTTTCTTATAAGGCATCTCACCACAATGCGCATAATGGGACGCTTGCTTTAACTCGGCTACTCCCTGTCCCTCCTTGGGGGCAGCCGTCTCCCGTTTCCCTGCTTGGTGCGATTTTGTTTGCGGCAACCACGAGCAAAATGATTTGGGTCTCCACAAATAAAACAATGATCACACTGGTCTCCTAAACCGCTTTCTTGGCATGAAGCGCAACCACGGCCCTGGTTTACTCTATTCTTTGGGGCATCTGGGGTTAGGGCATTTTTTTGAGCCATCGCTTCTCTTATTACGGCTAAATCCGCCTGTACAGCTTCAAGTGCTGCCCACATTTTACCCTTTTGCGGCTCTGCCTTTTCATTTTTAGGGGCCTCAAATTCATGGCTTTTTGGATTTTCTGCTACCATACAGATTCTGGCTGTATTTTTGGCAAAACCCACCTTTCTGTTGTGCTCTGTTTCTATGGCAACAGCTTTTGACATTTCTTCAATCAAAACTTCATCAGAAACAGTTTTTTGTTTCAGTAAAGGGCGAATTTTGGTTCTAATTGATTCATTCTTTAGGCCTGTTTCCAAAGCATGAAGAAATAAACCTTGGGCCATATCAGGGGTATACTCAATTGTGGCACCTGATTCTTTGCTACTAAACAGAATCTTTTGGCGAATTTCCAAACAGCGAATCAAAAAAGTTTGTGAGTCTTCTTTTGGGCCTTGAGAAATTGTGGCTAATTCTTGGTACAGCTCTGTGGAGGTTTTCTCCATGAAATGTGAGCGGATAATTTTACGAATTTTTGGCAGGCTTAGATTTGGGGTGGTTTCCAAATAGTTTCTTAATTGGACACCTGGGGAAATCGCTCTTACAATTGCCTCCACAATTTCAGATTCTTTATATCCTTTCGCAAGCCCATTTTCGATTTGTCTAATGAGGCTTACAAAAGATATTTTTTCTCTTTGACCTGGCATACCAATTTGGCCTGAGATTTTAAAATCTCTTCGGAGAGCACTTGAAATATCCAGATTTGTTTTCATTACAGGAGAAGTAGTATCTCTCATACCTGGACTTTCTTGCACGCGATCTAATTTTTCTCTTGCCTGATCAAGTAGCTCTTTCTGTTTCTGCATCATCAGCTCAAAACTTTTCTGCATATCCTCGAATTCCTTCTGTGCATGTGTACGGGTTTCACAATCCTCCACTTCACTTAAATTGTCTTCTTCTCCTTCCAAAGGCGGCGGCCTTTCCAATACAGCTTTCACCATTCCAAACAAATTTCCATCCATTTTCTGTACCAAATAATGCCGAATAGCCTTGACCAATCTTGCTCTTGTTTGCCCATCATACGATTCTTTTGCCATTCCTAACTTTAGAGCAAGCTTCTGAAGGTTTTCTACTGTCGAGAGTAAAACTAATTCGTCTGCTTGTAATTCCAACTCCTCCAAATCAGGACTATTAGGCCGAGACATCGTGATTTCTGCACGTAAACAACTGAACAAAAAGCCGTTTTCTTCTCTCAATTCTGCATTAAATTCTCCAATAAATAAATGTCTCCCATCTGGGGTGCCAGATTTAACGTGACCTACATCTTTAGATAATAAAGATAGTAAAAAGGCACGGTGTGGTTTCGTAAAGTTTTGGAATCATCATTTTCTCATATTCCCTTCGAGATCATATCAAAACTCAACAACTAAGATAATGCGATACTTCCGCTTCTAACGTTCGCTTACCTTGCACGGGGGTAAATGTCTTTATTAACACCAGCTATTATTTGTACAAACAAAAGAATTATTGTCATTTTATTCTGAGGGCTACACAGGCACAAGGAGAGAGAGATAAGGGGCCTCCCTCTCCTTCGTTTTTCTTTCCTCTATCAATTCGTCTCGAAGATGCTTTATTCTTCAACAGGAAATGGCATTACATGAAGTTTGGATGTTAATTTTCGTACAATACCGCATACCGCGCTGTGAAAGCTCGATACCGCAATACCACAAGTTTCCCCCATCATTACCGCAATACCGCACAAAATTTACCCCCGATACCGCAATACCGCAAACCCCGAAGTACCCCTCTTTGATGCACAAACCGTGGATTTGTGTGCGTGTAAACGTTTGTAACATGATATTTGGTTTTGTCTCTCTAGAAGCCAAACAAGTAAGGAAGCTTGTTTAACTACAGACATCATTCGATGCACAAGAATGTGGGGATTCTAACAATATAAAAAAAATTGGCAAATATTGTAAAATGATATTTTCCAGGCAAATTTATTGCTTAAAGAGTGAACCACATTCAAAAGCTATTTTGAACCATTGCGATTGAGGTAATAACTTTGACTTAAATGTGTTGTTGCGTCAGGGTAAACATCTTGGTGATTTATCCATCTTATGGTGTCAAATCTGTCTAACATGAAATAAGCCGACGTCAAATGTTGCTATAGAATCACGGGAAACTTCTGTCTTGTGTGCGCTTTCTTTATTTCAGTGCCAATTAGCGAAGGTAAAACGTTAATCAATTGCTTTAACGAGCGTGATGGACTTCTTTCTTTCTTACTGACTGACATTGAAGCCCCTTCTTAGATTACAAAGTGGACTTTGTAGTCAAAACCATATTTAAATTCAAGGATGCTACTGCATCGTAAACAAGCATGTCCCAAGAAATGATAATAGATGAAGCAAATATGAAATACTGCATATCTAGACGTTGAAAAGACTACACAGAAAAACGGCAGTGTGGTTGAGTATTTCTTCAACTTTGCATCATTTATAAGAAACTTGACAAAAGCAGGCTGCCTGGTGTCTAATATTCTCTATGCTGGCAGGCTGCAGTTTCTTATATGTCCGTTTCTTATATGCAGAGACTTACTGTATGGCTCTAGACTTGCCCCAAGTCTATTTCGTCAAAAAAATTTCGTCCATAAAAATTGAAGGGAAAAGTGAAAAGCGAAATAATTGTTTTGTAATATACTTTCCGGTAGACTTATTACAGTTGACAAAACAGACTTGGGGCAAGTCTAGTATGGCTCTGGAGAGGGTTTTACCAATCAATGGCCCTGGCCCTATGGCCCAATGGCACTATGGCCCTATGGCACTGTGGTCTTGTATCTTTTATCACGAATACCTTGAGTTGAGTATGAGTTCGCCAGTGTATTCGACTAGAATTCGTATAAATATTGCTTCAAATGATCCCCAAATTGATGCACAAAGTTCTCGTTCAGCGAGCGAGAATTCTCCGGAGTGCCGATGCAGGGAATCCCCAGCTGTAACTTTCATTGCTTTGTTGCTGTAGGAAACACGACAAAAGGCCCAGCAGTTGTCAAAACCGTGCTTCTTATCTCGCTTCTGTTGCGAGATAAAGTAGAGGAAGGGGTTTGGCAAATCTTTACATTTTAGCACTCCCATAGTACCTTGGTCAGTCCATCCCCAACACAAACCTGGTCCAATGGACATATTTCATATTTCATATGGTCATATTTCTTACCCTTTTGGTAATCTTTAAGGTATTCGATGATTTCAAAGGGGAATCCCCCACATCACTTCGGGAAATTCTCGCTCGCTGAACGAGAACTTTGTGCATCAATTTGGGGATCATTTGAAGCAATATTTATACGAATTCTAGTCGAATACACTGTCGAACTCATACTCAAGGTATTCGTAATAAAAGATACAAGACCAAAGTGCCATTGGGCCATAGGGCCAGGGCCATTGATTGGTAAAACCCCTCCGGAGATGGCACTCGATCCTACTGAAAGGATAACACGTGCTAAAGCATGTACAATTAATTGCTGATAAGATAATTTGGTCATGATATATTGTCTGATTTTATTATTATTTTGATATCAATGGAGCCGTGTCCTTTCGAACGGTGATATTTTTTGTCACCCAGTATTGTTCTAGCATAAGGGTTGTTTTACTTAACATAGCATCAATAAATTCTGTGTGAGGCTAAAAGCCTATTACAGTTCAATTTTTATACTTGTAAGTTGTCATAATGTATAGCCTTATTATAACATAGATCTAGGGATCGGCTGAAAGGATAAATTGAAATTATAAGTTAAAAACATGACGAGCCTTCATCTAGATTTTAGGGTCCATCCGAAAACGGCGCATGTTGTAACCGATGTTACGATGTTGAGTATGTTATACTGGGACTATACTGTACGATCTAAAAACACGAGTTTCGCCTTATTTAAATAATATTTTACTGCCTAAGCAAAATCTGGGCCACGTGAGTATTTAAATGTCTCCATAGTATTCATCCAATTTCTTTTTTGAATGAGTTCAATGATTTCGCATTTACTACATCTCTTCGAAGATAGAAGACTCCATCCATGTGCAACCCTGACACTGTAGACACGCTTTCTAACATTAATATAAGTAATAATAATACTTATATGTGATCATTTCTCTTTCAGAAAAGAAGAAACGTATTCCATTATGGGTGTTCATTGCAGAGCTTCTTGCATTGGATAAAAATGAAATTTGCATCCGATGGACATACAGAATCCCATACGAATTCTTTGTTACCGATCCTTCGAAACTGGCAGCTGTGTGGGGCTACGTCAGGAAAAATCCTTCAATGACATACACCAAACTTTGCAGAGCTCTGAGATATTATTATCGGAAGAGCATAATTGAAAAAGTAAGTATCATAAAATATCGTCCAGAAAGTTTTTCATATCGTAGAATGTTTTGGTTGATACTACATTGAGCAACGATGTACCAATAATAATAATAACATATTGCGAAATGACAGTTGTATCTTTATATATCTTATTTTCTGTTATTTATTGATGGTGCTTTAAGTTTAATATAATAGTAACAATAATGATACTATTAATAAATATAAAAATATAAAAATATGAAAAGTTTACATATACATATAAAATAAATATAAAAATAGAATATAAAGATGTAATAATATAATAATAATAGTGATAATAATATAAAAACAAAACCGTTAAAAAACAAACGTTTCGATCGTGAAATCTTCATCATTGTTTACAGTCACAGGATGGCCAAGTATTTATAGGATAAAAGTTATATAGTAAACTTTACTTAAAATTTCAATAAAAATCCCTCGAGGTCTTACTTACAATAAAATGCCAAAAAAACCTGTACAACTTTAAATTTCTCTGTAAGCCAAAATTTTGAATTCTAATGAAAAGTTCATAGTAAATTCCCTAATCCCTTATTTTTCGACTTCGGAATGGAAGCTATTTGTGTATGAAGTCTCAAGCAAAAGGAGAAGCGCGCCTCCCAGCGACCCTCCTGGGATTTGCTTAAATGATGATAATAATCCATTTGTTTAAAGTTGGTAACATACGTCTATGGTGCACATCAAAAGATGTGCATTAGTTAATACAAACTGTTTTCATAATATACCAGGTGAGTCAAAAAAGGAGTGAAGTTGAAGGTGAAGGTGAAGTTGATAGACCTAATCGTGTCCGCGACCCCTTGTCATGACGCTCAAGTGGTGGGGCTCTACCGGGTATCGAACCCTGTCCGCCTGACTGTTCTGGCTGCAAAGTCAGTGGATTACACCACTGCGCCACAACACCTTCCAAAGTCCCTGTTTGAAAGACGACAAATCCTCGATATCAAGACAATTATGTTGGCAAATATGTCATTCAATAGCAAACATGTTCAAATATGTTGTAAGCTTTACCAGCCTGAAATCGGCCACTCCGTTCTGAAATTATGATAGATATTTTCGAGGAAGCCCCTTCAAGAAAGTTTCAAAAACTGAATAAAATCACGACCAAATTTCTCGCGTTGGCACGCATGAGACCTAGTAGCTACCTGGGTTTCAGATCTACTATTGCGGCTTTTTTGCGTCGAATTACTGGGTGATAAAGTTTTCTTTTGTTTGTGATTGCTAATTGCTTTGATTTTCCGGTGTCAATCAAAAGCAACTTTTGCTACTGTGCTACAAATCTGTCTTTGTTTACTTGTGGCAAAATGGCTCATCTTGATTATTCTAACTCACTTTTACAGGTATCAGAGAAGGCATTTACATACAGATTTGTGAATTCACATTATACACGCCCATTTCTAAGCCGCTGCTTCCCACCGTTCAGTACAAAGAGTCCCTTGATGAGTGAGCCAGTATACAGAAGAATCCATGACTATATGATTGGAGATAGTGAGCAAGTGCCATTCCCGGACTTCAGTAGTTCCCTATGTGAAAGTTTTGACAATGAGCCAAATCAGCTAAATGAGAGAGACAATTATGGCAGTGTGAGTTCAATGGATGACATTTCCGATGTCACTACAGCTGTATCATCCCCGCAGAGCAATGGGTCATGGGCTCAGGAGAATTGGGATGATACTGGAACTAAAACTGAATTCTCTAACTACCTCTGTTCTCCGTACAATAGTCCTGCTCCTTCAAAAGAGCCGACGTTGAAAGAGATGTTTTCGTCATACCGAGAAGGACTGAAAACAAGGGCACACGAGGAATCTGCACCTGTCTGCTGCGAGCCTTCCCCATCACCGTCATTGTTCTGGCTGGTAAATCCTAATGATAGTGACTGAGCAAATTTTAAGTATTTGTAGAAGTGAGCCCCCTGTCATTTGTTGAGTGTAAATATATTTTACTCATCAAATCATGAGTTGACCCATTTGAACATTCCAGAAAGAACTTCACCCAGGGGGTACTCCAATTATGGTCTAACATGGGGTCCAGTCGGTTTGAGGGTCTTACGAAATGGCTACCAAATGGCCCTATTTGTTAAACTCCCACTTCCAATTGGGGGTATTCCAAGATTCCTGGCCAGTGATGAGATTTCAACTCAGTAGGCTCCTCCGCATGGCAATGTGGTCGTTGCAGCAATAATTATCAACGAATTTTGAAGTTTTCTTGTTTTTTTCAATCAGTGTTTACGATAGAAAATTTTGATAAGCTCCAGAAAATTTTTAATTCTATACATACAATATAAAGATACTTCATTTACAGTCGTGGCCAAAAGTTTAAGACCACATTTTTGTCAACAACGTTTCTTGACCTAAAGATATGGAACTCTACCACTCTGCCTATTTTACTCTCTTGGAGTTTACTTAGATCAACTTTCCATGTAGATTCCAAATTTTGATGTTGTTTTTTAAATTTTGGCGCCATTTTTGTTATGACGTCACAATGAAATCCATAGAAATTTTCGGGAATTACAGTGGTTCTACCGACAAGGGGTGTGACCCAAAAAGTGTGTTATTCAGCTGGATTTTACATCAATCTATGCATAATTCATTTCTATGATTTGTTTGCAAAATATCCCAACTCCAAGAAGAATATTGCTTCAGGGAAAAGGTACCCAGGGCATTTAGTCCACAGCTATGGCAATAAATTGAAGACCATCCCTTGGATTTTTAGTTTGAAGTTACAAATCACATAGTTATTCGAATTAATGTTCAAGAATCATTTCATTATTTGAATTATCGAACATCACAGGCTCTTACCTCATAAGCACAGATTGTTTTTCCTTTCCAAGGACGGTCTTACACCTATGGCCATAGCTGTGGACATAAGGCCCTCCACTGCCTTTTTCCCTGAAGCAATATTCTTCATGGAGTTTCAATATTTTGCAAACAAATCATAGAGATGAATTGTGCATAGATTGATTCAAAATCCAGCTAAGTAACAAAATTTTTGGGTCACACTCCTTGTCGGCAGAACCACCGTAATTTCTGAGAATTTCTATAGATTTCATTGAAACGTCATAGCAAAATGGCGCCAAAATCAAAAACCCTCGAAATTCGGAATCTACATTGAAAGTTGATCTAAATCAACTCCAAGAGAGTAAAATAGGCAGAGTGGTAGGGTTACATATCGTTAGGCCAAGAAACGTTGTTGACAAAAATGTGGTCTTAAACTTTTGGCCACGACTGTACATGATCGTAGTCCAAGGCCATATGTTTGGGGCTACTCTGCTCCCCACCCCAACGAGCACGAAAGACCAACCCCCAATCCCACCAAGCAACTATCAACCACCTGGGAGCCTATCGACCCCCAAGACTCAGGAACGAATGCTCCACGGAGCCCGAAAGACTGACCGGCCCCAGTGCAGCCAACAGCCACCCAGAGAAGAGGAAATTCGTTTGCTTTAATGCCTTGAAAGGAACTTCAGGTTCTATGCTATAATTGGTTATTGGCAACCTTTGGAATCTTGATTATTTTTGAAATTACGTCATGGAAACCCAAACTCATAAAACCTATTCGGGTGATGATTTCTGGGACGTAATGATGTACTTCTTTCAAATGTATGAGCAAAAATCAAAATAATCCAAGCATTTGATTAAACATGAGAAGGTAACCACATGCCCTGCTCTCCCGTACATAAAGTCTCTTTCAAGCAGTTTGATATAAAAAGGACAGTACTAATTTTTTATTGAATCTTTACATGATTTATTCACTGTTCGTATCTTACGAGTATGCTTTTATAATCCATACTGAAGACCAGCAATATGTTCTACAGCAGTGTCTTGATCTCGAGTGACATTACTATAGATCTTATACGAAATGCTAGTAGTACTTAGAGTTATCAAATCCTGGTAGTTATCAACTATTGATAGATCTGCTGCACTCACTTCTGACTATGATTCATAGCCATATGCCATTTTTTAATAATACTATTTCTGCCTCAGGTTTATTGGTCCAGGCAGAAAACACCGTTCTGAAAACTTCGCTAAAAGTGACTTGTAATGTAAAAATTGGAGGAGCCTCGGCGAACTCCGATTAGAGTTCTTCGAGCCTCCTCGTAGCAGCATTGAGATTACTATGCTCTGCACAGTGGGTTGGATCATGTGATCGGAAGCAATCTCATATCAGAAAGTAATAAACTGCGCAGAGCACAGTGAGTCTCGATGCGGAGAGGAGGCGAAGAAGAAGTTTGATACAAGCAGCAATGAAGTACAAAGTTTGACTTTGTCTCCAACTTTTTTCATGGTATTCTTCTCCGTATGCCTTTGTGTTGTAACACCAAGCTCTTTGACACTTTGCTTTGTTCTTCAAGCTACCGTTGGTGGTCAACGTCAACCAGTCGAATTTGCACAGAATCAAATTACGTTGCATATGAGCCTCTTTTCAATGGGCATTTAAATCTAATTATGATAGTCTTTGTTTGGTGCTAGTCTCGTTTTGAGGAGCTGTTACTGGGACTTGCGCCTCATCATAATCAATCTATGCTTAGTTAATATGGCCTATGATAAATATCGCTCGATTCAAACTCTTTCGTAGAGTAGCTAAAGGATATTCCATGCTACGCAATACAGCTTAAAGCTTAAGTTGAGAGACTTTCGCACATTTCATACATAGAATGTTCCTTTCGGAACACATACAGGGTGTCCCAAAAACATTGTTCGACGTCTGGTCAAATGTAAAAAAAAAACAACGATATGATGAAGGGACTCCATGGTGAAATAGCCCGATTTCTGAGATTTTTGATTAATTTTAGACACAAGAATCTTCAAAATCCGCTGAATATTCACGGAGCTAAACGCTATCAAAGTTTGTGCGAAAGCTGAAACCAGAGGCCCCCAAATGGCATTTGTGGTAAAAGTTGCATGTGCTATCGTTTCTGTTGTTCCTCATTTATTTCAGAACAAACCAAATGGAATTTGAAAGAATTCTGATTAGCTAACTTTCAAGCATATGGATGCTTTCGGGAATCCTGTTGAGCAAAGTTTGAAGATTAATCTGCCTCTCGTCAGTTGATGTTTTTGGATACATACATTCTTAATTAAGCAAGTCTTAACGATGGCTATAAGAATTAAATTACTCTCGAAGCTCTATTTGGTAATCTCTGATATTAATGAGAGGTATAATATTGAAGAATCTTCTTTTACCTTGATCTTGGAGCTTTTTTGCATTACAAGTGTAGGGTCTCTAGTTTCAGTTGTCGCATATTTTTTATCCTTGAAAGCTCGCAACTCAGTGAATTTTCAACGGATTTGCAAGATTCTACCGGGTGAGTCAGAAGAAAGAATCCCTGTTTGAAAGGTCACGGCTCCCTGGATATCAAAACAATGATATCCGCAAATATATAGTTTTATGGTAGAAATGTTCAAATCTATTATAAGATTTACCTGACTGAAATCGGCTACTCCATTCGGAAATTATGAGGGATTTTCTCCAGAAAGCCTCTTCAAAAAACCTTCAAAACGTGCCCAAAATCAGGAACAGATTTCCCTAACATTTCTGCCTTACAACAATGCCTCACAGCAATGACTTGTGAACGCTTTAGCATGTGCTATCCTCTTGGGAGGATGAACAAGTCCTCCCCCTGGTATCGATGACCTATTCAGGGGGATTCCATTCTCCCAAGAGGACAAAATACATGAATTTATGCGAGTGTCATAAATTTTAGGAAGGAAAATGTGCTCATTGTTTTCATTCGTTTTTGCAGGTATTTTGAAGGGGCTTTCTGCAGAAAATCACCCATATCCACGGGAAGGAATGGCCGATTAAGGCCGGGTAAATCACTGAACCTAATTGAACATATTGGCAATAAAACAAGACATTTTTCAATATTATTGCTTTGATATTCATGAAGCAGTGGCCCTCCAAGCGGGGATCCTTTTTTCTGACTCACCCGGTAGTCTCTAAAATTATTTCAAAAGCTTCGAGACTGGGTTATGTTCCCATGAGGCTGCTCGTGTTGTCGTTATTTTCAATATTCAATCAATGGTCGGACTTTTTTTGGGACACCCTGTAGTTATTTGATGAAGTTTATATTTTATGAAATTTAAATTTGAATTTGATGGCTTAGCCGAAATATTTTTTATGTCTAAAAAAGAATATTTCTTATATTGATATTGCGGATGATAATTTTAGAAATTAGTTACATGGATATTGCGTCGTATCTTATTTTTTCTAGCCTGCGCGCAGAACTCTACAAAAGGCTGCACAGAACTCTACAAAAGGCTGCGCAGAACTCTACAAAAGGCTGCGCAGAACTCTACAAAAGGCTGCGCAGAACTCTACAAAAGGCTGCGCAGAACTCTACAAAAGGCTACTTCTCCTTTTGTAGAGTTCTATGCGGTGCCATTCCCGTCAAAATTGCTTTTCGATTTCCTTGGTCTATGAATTAATTTATGTGGTCTATAAGTTAATTTATATGGTGTATGAATTAATTTATATGGTCTATGAATCAATTTATATGGTCATTGAATTAATTTATATGGTCATTAGATGAATTAATTTATATGGTCATTGAATTAATTTATATGGTCATTAGATTAATTTATATGGTCATTAAATTCATATGGTCTTTGAATTAACTTTTGTGGTCTTTCATTTTGCATGGTTATTTACTCAATTTGCCGTCATTTGCCTTGGTTAATTTTTTAGGTCATTTGTATTGTTTTTTTGCGAAGTTGTCAACATCCAAGGAAGGGAAAGGTGCATGACCAAAGGTGCATGACCAAAAGCGTACGGTCCGTAAATCTGTCAACTTCCCACATTCAAAGAGTAAACTGATGGGGGAGGGGGTATGAAAGTATGAACATTTAAATGTTTACTTTAAAGATTCCCCCTTAATTTCTCGTAGGTCTCGGCCCCTATCTTCTACGTACAAAACTAGAGACTCATTTATCAGATCACTCGACTCGAGTAATATTACTCTAAAGAGCCTTGTTTCGTTTTAAAGCTACAATTTTTCATAAAATACTTTGCTCTGAATTTTATTACAAATTTTTTACAACGGTTTGGGCTCAATTCTTTTACTAAAAGTTTCTTGCAGAGTTTCTTAAATTCGAGGTCTGCTTTTTGAAACAAGAATACAATAAAGAACCAAGTCAATTGCAAAAATTGCACTTTTCTGATTAAAAACGCATCACAAACCATAGCTAAAAATGGAAAAGTTTCGTAACTTTGAATTGTTATTATTCCAGACCACTTGGAAAGGAAAGGAAACTTGGAAAGGAAACTTTCCTTCTCAAGTGGTCTGGGACACAGGCTAATTGGCATCTGATCGCTTCTGGTAGAGTTTCTTAATTTTCTGCGAGAAGCTACTGCAGTTTCTTAAATGTAGTTTCTCATGAAAACAAATTAGTGTATTTCTGCTTTCATGCTTTGCTTTATTACTCATACCCTGTGGCCCGGGGGGGGGGATATTTTGGGTACCGGGACGTGCCATCGGGAAGTGTATAGATTGTCGCACTTTTTCGGAAAATTGGTATCAGGGGGTATACTTTTTCGGAAAATTGGTATCAGGGGGTATACTTTTTCGGAAAATTGGTACAAGGTCGGGTATACTTTTTCGGAAAATTGGTATAAGGAACGGGTATGTTTTTAAAGCTTCCATAGCTCGTCCCCGACCAAAACCTGGTCAAGTACCCCCCCCCCCCCCCCCGGGCCATGTGGGTACCAGAGCAAACAAAAATGAAGAATTGATTAACAATTTCTTTCCTACATTTTCAAGGCTCTGTTACCCAGGGTATGTTATTCATTACCACTTGATCAACGCATAGATAGAGGGGCTTCCTCATAACGCAGGCTACAAAATGTTCTACAAAAGGAGATCCCCCACTGAAAATTGCTAGGTAGATCTTCTTGATTGCTTTTGCTACAAGAATTGGTGGTACAAATTTCAAAGCCAAGTATCTCATGCAAAAATGAGTAGCTTCGAACGAAATAAGTCTCTTTAAGGTAATATTACTCAGGTTTCTTAATCTTTTATGATCTGATGCTAAGTTTATGAAGAAAATATGCGTTGGAGTTGGGAAATGTGAGAAATTAAAGGGAAAATGATCCATAAAGTACAATGAACATTTTCCAGACTTTCATACCCCCCCCCCCCCATCAGTTTACTCTTTGAATGTGGGAAGTTGACAGATTTACGGACCGTACGCTTTTGGTCATGCACCTTTCCCTTCCTTGGATGTTGACAACTTCGCAAAAAAACAATACAAATGACCTAAAAAATTAACCAAGGCAAATGACGGCAAATTGAGTAAATAGCCATGCAAAATGAAAGACCACAAAAGTTAATTCAAAGACCATATGAATTTAATGACCATATAAATTAATCTAATGACCATATAAATTAATTCAATGACCATATAAATTAATTCATCTAATGACCATATAAATTAATTCAATGACCATATAAATTAATTCATAGACCATATAAATTAATTTATAGACCATATAAATTAATTCATACACCATATAAATTAATTCATACACCATATAAATTAATTTATAGACCACATAAATTAATTCATAGACCAAGGAAATCGAAAAGCAATTTTGACGAGAATGGCGCCCCATAGAGTTCTGCGCGCAGACTAATTTTTTCCTTTCAAATACTCGGTTTGTACACCTGCTGTGGAGCAGGGTTGCCAACTTGGGTTTTTTAAAGGCACACTGTCCCCTCGATAATTTGCTTTGTCCAAAGAAAGCAAAGTCATTCATGCATAGTTTTCATGGCCATGGAAGTTACGCATGACTGATCCAGCCTTAGTTGAATAAAGGAAATTAGCGCAAATTTGTGGAATATTCAATAGAGATCTTAATCGATTTCTTTCATTCATCAACGGGATAGTGTGCCTTTAAGCAAATTTTCGTTATTTGGCTTTTTGAAACAGTGTTTGGCTTTGGAAAAACCGGTTGGCTTTTTGCATAAGTCTGGTTTTTTTTAGCTTGCAGTCAAATGATTTATATTCAGGCTTTGAATTCCATTATCTCCAGTGAAAATTCTTCTGACAGTTCATTGAATGCCTGAGTATATGTGCTGGGCCACCTCATCTTGTGATATTTTGGCAACAAGCATGCCATTTTGCATTTCATACAATCCTATTGTTCTGAATTCTATAGCCCACTTAAAGGATAACTTTTTTCTGTCTTCAAAGAATCGCTTGTTGAGAAAACAGGCCTGAACAAGGAGATTTTTTGGTGGAAAATAATTGGCTTTTTCGAATTGTCATTGGCTTTGTTGCATTTTTATTGGTGGTTCTCAGCAAAAAATAGTTAAGCTTATTTTGAGTTTTTCTCTCCTCAATTTGGCTTACCACTTGCGCACGCACCTGGCAAACCTGTTGTGGAATTGTACCTTACAGTTCGTGAGCCTAATTTCACCAAAATCTTAGATGAGTTCGTTCTTTTTTCCAGTTTATATCTTTTCAAGAAATCAGCTCCCGTGTTTATTTGATCAGCCTTTTTCTTATCATGCTGTTGTGGAAGTAATCATAATTCCATTTTATTTCATATTTACATTCTGTCTATCTTATGCAGACGAGTTGACGTTATTCACCACTGTAGATCAGGTTGTGGACCTGTTAAATGGCATAGTATCTAAATCCCCTTACAATACATGGTTGCTTGTGTATTTCTCAGAAAAAGCAATGAAAAAGTAGCCTGCTCTAAATTTGATTTCGGGTCCTATACTTAGGGTGTCCCTAAAACTTGTGCACTGTTTGTGTGGCTGCTGTGCAGGAGCTCTATCGTTAATTGTTTCCCTTCGTACGCAGGTGCATAGAGTAGGCTTAAAACTGGAAACCTTGTTTGAGTCAATTTGAGAAGTGTTTGTTGATATATGGCTGAGGAAAGCCAAGGTTTGTGGCTGCTTCCAGAACAGCACTTCTTTCGTTTCCAAATTTCCAAAAAGGGTTCAAGCGTTGTATTTAAATTCTGTACTACACGCTAAAACGATTCAAACTGTTGTTTGTCTATCCTAAAAATGAAGAGACAATTTGAACACGACGCTAGAACCCTTTCTTTCAAACATTGCTTGATTTGGAGAACCATGAGGTTTGAAGCAACCACTTACTTTGCCTTTCCTTTGCTATGGATCAACAACCATTTGTCAGATTGATTTAAACAAGGTCTTAACTCCTAAGTTGACTCCTAAGTTGAAGCCTATTCTACGCAAGAAATAACACAACTTTGTAATAAACCGGACCGAGTCAGAATAATGTATCCATTGTTTGAAAAACCATGGAGGGTTTTTCTATAGGGTTTAACTATGGAACCAATTTATAAAAATTTGAGATGAAATCAGGATTTAGCAACAGTATTTGATGCTTAAATAGTGTATGTTAATTTTCCGATGCCTTACGTACATTTAGTATTCTATGTTATTTTACGTAATCGTTTGATACGATGCTGTAAGTTATTAATCTTCATTGCGACAGTGTCGATGCTTTTCGCTTATATGGAATTTTGCAATATTTTTTGTAATCGTTTGATACGATATGGAAGCCAACTGATTTTTTATAAATGATAATGAAAGATTTATTTTGTGTTGTCTTTCAGTGCATTTCTTGCCTGAGATTTTATGAATTTGCTGCACTTGCACAAGTCGTCTTGAAAGAAAAAGAAAGTATGCCTTTTTTCCAACATCTCACATCTGGAAAGTCGGATGACTTTTGCTCCAACACAAAGGTGTAGTAGGCAGGGAGTTGGAGGGCTACAATCCCTCCAATGGAAGCGGCAATAGTCGGACAGGAATCCACCTTCAGCCAGGCTAAATTTTCGCAAACAATAGATCTTTTATCAGGCAGCCCCCCTTTCCCCAACTTCTAACTTATATTCCTTTCAACGAAATCGCACAAAGGTCGTGAATAGTTAGTTAGAAGCTTGTCCTTCCTTTTTCTTTCGGCACGATTTGTGTCGGTGCATAAATTCACTAGCACTTGGGGAAAAAGGGCAACAAGTAAACATCCAATAAATATGCAGCTAACCTCAAGCCTTGATTATTAACTTTAAGTTATACTGGGTGGACCCCCCGCAGGGGGGAATTGACTCAACCTGGTTCCCAGGGCCAGCTTCCTACGTCAGTACTGACCCTGGTACCGGGCAGGTCAATTTCGCAATTTGATTGGCTATTCGGTAACAAAGGCCTCGTTAATTATTCCAAATTCCAAAGGCTTATTGCTTGGCAGAAAATCAGTCAACTTTGGGTCGCTGTCACCGGAAAACGGGACAAAAAATTTGAAAACCGATTTTTAGTATACCTTAAAAGTCATAATGTTTCCTAGTTGATGGGGGTTTGAACCCCATCTGTCTGCGCTTGCGGGAGAAATTTGGCATATTTGGTCATTTTGGGGCCCATCCCTATTGATTCCCATTCAAAAATGGCCTCCATTTGATCACGATTTCAAAAACATTAGTAGCAATCATGGAGCAGAGAAGGGACTTACAAGGGGTAAAAGACATAGGCGTATCTGAATTTTTAAGTTTCAAGAAATTTGGGGGTCGTTATGACGTCATAAAAGGGGGTTGAAAAAAAGTGTTCCGATTTTTTTACCCGAGGTTACGTTTGGAGTCAATGCTCCATGGTTACTTGACCAATTTCATAACGGAAAAAATTTTACAAGAGCCAACTCATCTGCAAATCTTATAACGAAATTTGGAATTGGATACCGCCTTCAGGGGCTCCGCGCGGGTGCATTGAAAATGGGGGTAAATTTTTGCCTACCCCATTTTGCACGGTAACTCATATTTTCGCTCGGAAAAGGGCCTCAAAATGTCAAAATTCGACGGAAAACCACATTCTTTACCTATTTCGACTTTAATTTGCTATTTATCTCTGAAATTGGGAGAATAACGAGCCATTTCATTTTCGAAGCTGCGGTGAAATTTTCGAAAAATTTCGACTTAGGCCCATTTTCCACTAAAACAAATCGTGCTTATTTTCCTATTAAATGCACTTGCTAACCCCGGATTAATGTTTAAATACCTTTAACATGGTCGATAAGAGGACCTCAAAGTGTTTTTTTTTAGTTTTTCGAATCATCTACTGCATTATTAGCGTTAGAGCAACGGCTATTTTTCGTCACAATTTCATACTTTTTCCTCGATGTTTCCGACTTATTACATTGTATGTTATGGATCAAATCAGCTGACATGCAGTCATATCTGTCGGACTCAGTTTCCATATGGAGACAAGAGAGTGTTTGTAATAAACTGTATCTGATAATTTATGCAAAACAAAATGGCGCCCAAATGGCCACTTTTGCGGCAACCGGTACCAGGGCCAACATCGATGACCTAAGGAAGACAATGGTGGGCCTGGGAACGAGGTTGAGACCATAGTAAATAGAAGGGAGGACTGGTACGGCAACTCCGTTGAAAACAATGCGCAACTCATTGTGCTTTGATTTAGGCTTCGCGGGGGGTGTGAGAGTGCACACAACCAAGCATACTCGAAGATCAGCTCACAGAACAAATAGCTGGGTGCAGTGGGTGGAAGGGTGGAAATACCAATGAACTTATGATTATGATGCACGAGATAGAATTTACATGCATAGAACAAATAGCTGGGTGGAGCGGGTGGAAGGGTGGAAATACAAATAAACTTATGATTATGAAGTACAATGTCTAAGGAAGACAATGGTGGGCCTGGGAACGAGGTTGGAATTGACTTAAATTTGTACGGGGGTGTGCCCACGAAAAAATTGTTTTACCCTGCTCTAGAATTTTTCGCTCAAAATGATAACCTGTTCTAGAAAAAATTGGTGAAAAGTATACTCAAAACATGAAATTTGACCAAAAAACCACCCGATCTAGCAGAGTATTCCTCTTTGACATGTTTTGACAACCTGCTCTAGGAAAATTGCCTCATTTTTGATACCCTGTGCTAGAAAAAATTGGTGAAAACGATACCCTTAAAAACGGCACATCCCCGTCGGACAAATATACTATGTACCCCCCCCCCCCCGGGGTGGACCCAAAGACCCAAAAGAACTTCACATGCTTGGAATTTGTGCGGAGAATGTACTTGGGGAATTGGGATCAGTCAACGGTTGATTTCTGAAAGGCTGAAGTATGTTTGAGATATTTTTTATTTTTTTGGGCTTCGGAAATAATGGTAAATTTAATTTACAAATATCCGTAACTTTAAAATGCGTATAAAGAGGTCAAAAAACCCTCAATGAAGATAATAAACAGTCTCTCCTCAATCCCGCACATTTCATTCCCCCAAGAGTTTGAAAGAATCTTTAAAAAGCAACAACGTATATGATCTGATACCTTTGCAAAAATTACTTTTTTAGCCTTGAAAAGAAATGGAATGTATTTTTGCACGTTAATAATAATAATAATAATAATAATGGCAACCAATTCTCCATTCCGGAGCAGTTACAAGCTACAAAACATGGGTATTGCACCAGTAACACAGGTTTTTTTTTGGGTGTTTTTCTTTTTCCTATTTATGATAAAAACATCTCAACCATTTTAAAAATCTTTCCGAGTTATGTTGGGTCACTTTTCAGTAAATCATTTGTGTTCAAAGATCTTTCTTTAAAGTTTTGGCACTGAAATAAGTGTTCAATGGTTTCTTCTTGAACTCCACACCTTCTGCATAAGGCATTTTCATGTTTTCCCTTATAGTTAGCTTTTAAGTCAGTCATGTTTAGTTTCAAAGACAATAGGTTTGCTGCATGTTTATGATTAATGTATTCTTTTTTTCCAAAGCAATTATTTTTTAGTAATCTTAATTTTGTTTTGTTACATTCCTTCATATCTCTTTGTATTATCGAAGTTATTCTAGTTACTATCATATTTTTCCATTCTTTGCTTGTCAGCTTGCCTATTTGTCCCTCTGAGATATCTATGTTTAGTTCTTTTAAATCTTTTTTTGTTTCTGAGTCCCAGCATTTATCTAGATTTAGACGTTTTTGCTCCTCGTAAACCTTTTTCGTTAGTCGACTGTTTTTCATTTTTATCAACTTTCTAAGGTATACAAGTCTTTTCATTTTTATCCTGTAAGTAATTGGCATAAGACCACATTCATATGTTATACCTTCATATGGTGTTGTACTTGGAATGGAATTAGTTTTGTTACTGCATCTTTTTGTATTTTCTCTAGTATTTCTAATTGTTGTTTTGACACATTTGTCCATGTTTCACATCCATATAGTATTTTGGGAATTAGTATAGACTCAATAGGTTTTATACTGATCTCCATTTTTTGTTTTTTGAAAGTTGGTTGATCAACCAAAAATTTTATTTCATTAATTATACCAATTGCAGCTTTCTTTTTGTTTGAAATGTTATCACCTAATGTTCCTTTATTATTTTTCATGTTTCCAAGATATTTGTAGCTTTCTACCTCCTTTACTGTGCAGTTGTTTAATTTCAGTTCATTTGATTGGTTACCTCTTTGAGCTTATTGAATTTCATTGTCAAACATTCACTTTTATCCATGTTAAAATTAAGTAAGTTGCTCTCAACGAGGATATTATCTATAACTTTTTTCACATATTCAAGCAAAGTAATTTTCACAAACCAAATTTTATCAATATTTACAATTCTCAGAAAAAGGAAAATTCGCAAAAATACTTTAGCCATTCGGCTATCAACAAAACATTGGTTCATTCTAATAACTTAAGTATTTTCCAATTAACGAATTTCCAAATATGTGAGGGTCTTTTGATCTAGCTAAGGGCGCCTACCTAACCCTAACCCTGCCAGGAAGTGTGTTTATTCCCAGTACTGTACCCGTGACCCAGTACACAGTGTGACCCAGTGCACAGACTAATTGGTGTCCTGTTAGTGTTAACCAATCAAAACTCACGCTTTCTGGTTCCCTGTGGCCAGCTCGCATAACAGTTGATATCGTATTACATCAACACCGGAATATGAAACCATAAAGTTTTTCATACGTCATCTTGACCTTGACAGGACTGACCCTGTGTACTGGGTTACGGTACAGTACTGTGATACCCTGTGCACTGGGTCACAGGACACCGATTGCTCTACAGTACTGGGAATAAATACAGTTCCCACAAGGTAGGCGCCCTTTAGCTGGTATTTTGCTTACTATTTTCGATGACTTGAAAAAACTAGACTTCCAGCAACATTGTAGTCAAAAATGTTCCTTTCCTTGTTATTGCTTACACTCATGTTGTTCTTTATAAGAAACTAAGGTCCGGGATGGTAGGCAGTTTCTTAAATTGTTGGGGGCCATTTTGGTACAAAAATTTCTTACGTGTTTCTTGTCCAAGGTTTTGTCCAAGGATTCCCAAATTACTTGGTAAGCAAAACAAGTAAATAACATAATTTGCACTCAAAATAATGTCCAAATAGTTGCTATAATTGTACAGTGTCATAACATTTTGAGTGCGATCGGAAAATTGAAACTGTAAATTCTTAACTTTCGAAAAATTGAGCTTACCTCTTCTTATAAGCAGTTTCTTTTAAAGAAAAATGCGTTTACTCATTCGTACACAGCATACGAACAATTTTTTTGTATCAGATGATCAAGGAAACTATAAATGGTTGCAGAAAGATACAACAGTACGAACATGAACGTCACGAGGGACTTGAACAACATTTGGAATTACTTTAACCACAAAAAGTTTCTGAAAATCGAACAAAAAAAGCAGAATATTCGAATTGATAATGAGATTCGTATTCTGAAACTTCAGCCACCGGATAGTTCAAAACAACAGAAAAATCACATCTGATATCAATATGCTTTCTTTGACCTTTAACCCTATTCCACCTGGGGGGGGGCCATTATGGCCCCCCCAACCAAACATTGATATACAGCTCTTTAACGACATGAGACAGAATGCTGGTACCAACTGACTTTTCCTAAAATTTAATGTTCTACAAGATTCTACAAGTTTCGTTTTAATTATATGAGTCATGTGACCACTGAATGCCCTTATTTGGAGAGATGTCACAAAAGAAAACACTAAATTGCTTATATTTTAGCCAATCCTTGTTCGATTTTGTTGTAATTAGTGTCATTGGATTGCTCTCATTGAGGGCTTTCATATGATATATAGTTTGTTAATTTTCATTTATGTTTAGAGTTTTTTAGACATATGACGTCACATATATTTATGACGTCATTGTTCGAATAGGTGTAAAAAAATTAAAAATTAATATATTATTTTGCGAGAAAATATGATGTTGTACAATATTTTTAACAGTTTATAAGAACAAACTTTGTTTTCTCTAAAATATAGGACATTATTGTAGTTTCCATACATAAGGTTATTGCAGACTGGCCACAACATATCTAGTTGCCTAGCAACAAGTCACGTGACTAATTAAACGTTCGTTACTTAATTAGAATCACAAAAGATTGTTGATACTGTGTACAAAGTTACAACTTCATAACTCTATTGGTTTTGGAAATAATTAGGGGGGGGCCATTATGCCCCCCCCCAGGTGAGGAGTGAATAAAAAGAGCCCAGGTGGAATAGGGTTAAAAGAAGCTTCTTCGAAATGAATAAAGTATTTGTTTTATGGGAATATATGAGTCACGATCTTAGCTGTAATATCTCAGTTTCAAGTTAATTGCATTTTTATTCTCAAATATCGTTTTTTGCTGTAGCTGTTAGTGGTTTTCTGTTACTACACCAAAGCTGCTTTCATATATTTCTCAATTCCGCTATTGAATCAAATTCTAAAGAGATCAATGAGAATATCTGATTAGAAAGATGGTGATGACATAATTATTCGATCAATATTAATGTTGAAATAGTAACACATTTCGTTGCCCATTATCTTGAAAAATTTTCTTCCTGAATTTAACGAACAGATTTAGTATCAGTATCCTTCATCAGTAGCGAGCCACCTTAACCTATTGTTTTTATGTGTCTTGACATTATTTTTTGTTAGTGAGCCATCGTATCACTGTTTTTACTTTTAAATTTTCAGTATTGAGCCACTGGACTAATTACACAATCACAGTTGTCGCTATTGATAGATTGATGGATGCTATAACTACAACTCATGGTCATACGCTTTTAGAAAGGGACAGGGCCTAAATAACAGCAAAAAGCGGTTTTCCTGAAGTGCACCGCAAAACAAGCTATCAGTACTTAACGAATGTTTCTTCGAGCTATCAAAGCAAAAACTCCTACCTGCAAGTGATGCGCTGCTTTTTAATGGACGTAAAAGATCTCCTAATTTCGCTCGCTAATTCAAGATTTTGATCGTTGCAGCCGTTCAATCCAACGCATGTTTGTTTGCCTTTGGCGGGATGTTTGAATTGAAGGAGAATCAGCCAATCCGTTTGGAGATAAGGCCACCACTGGGGCGACAACAACAACATAAATTCACTTCAATGGAGATGAGTGCAACTTGAGGGTCCTTGTGTAGTGAGCCCGGGGGGGGGGTACTCATATATTTTTCAGTACGGGGACGTGCCGCCGAACAGGGTATCATTTTCAGGATTCCTACTCCGGGACAGGGTATCACTTTGTATGGTCGGCTCCGTGACAGGGTCCATATTTTGTATAATTGACTACGTATCGTCGTTGTAAGCCATTTGCACTCCGCGAATATGATTTAAATCGTTTGGATGGCAGCATTTCCGCATTTTCTGATAGATTTCTATCAAATTTCTATCAAATTCCCAGGGTAGGCTACAATTTTGTATGAAGAAACCCAAGAATAGGGTACTGTTTTTAAAGTTTTACTCCGGGACAGGGTATCATTTTCGGGAATTTTACTCCGGGACAGGGTGCCTTTTCAGATTTTCCAGCGGCACGCCCTGTATTTTCATAAATCAAGTACCCCCCCCCCCCGGGGTAGTGAGGCTATTGAGTCACCACAAATGTTTTTCATATGCAAAGGTTCTTGCTTTATATTGATCAAAATGTGTTCGTCCTCAATATGTGTAAAAATCTAGTTAATTGGAAATTGATATTTGCCTGGGTCTGGCTGAAGATTCCTTTCATTAATAAACACACAGGTAGATTTGCAGTGATTTTGATCTACACACAAAACATGAGCAAAACATGAGCCATTGGCTTGACTGTGGCATCAACGAGTAAGCTGAATTAATGGCATTGAGTCATTGTAAATAACGATTCTCCGCTGGGGGTCTGTCTGCTTTCATGTGATCAGTCTGTTTTCGTGTGATCAGACATCAACTTCACAATTACGGACTACGCTTATCCCATTGCGAGGTTACAATATCATTTATGCAGTTTGGATAACAGCCAATTAGATTGGCGTAAGCAATCATCATGACTTAGCAATTTTTGCATTCTGGTATACGTGGTCTATTTACCATGACTCAATGCCTTTAATGATTAAAATCATTGTATTTGGAATAAACAAATGGCTATCTTGAAAACATGGAATGTGGAATACTGGAATGGAATACTGGAATGACATGGAATACTGGAATGCCATAGAATACTAATTAATATTCCATGGAATGCTAATTGATATTCCATGGAATACTGGAATGCCATAGAAACATAATTGATATTCCATAGAATATCAATTAGCATTCCATGGAATATCAATTAGCATTCCATGGAATATTAATTAGTATTCTATGGCATTCCAGTATTCCAGTATTCCATGTCATTCCAATATTCCATTCCAGTATTCCACATTCCATGTTTTCAAGATAGCCTAAACAAATTCCTGCAAATAATAATTTCACGGTTCCGCTAATTCTTATCTAATCAAAATTAGTCTCCAATTCAGTAACAATTAGCATGACGTCAGCGATTGAGTTAATCAATAGATGTTTGCCAATTTGTGCTGGAAGTTGTCGGATCGGATGGGTGTTTTAACTACGAACGAAGCCCATCGTGTTGGATTTAATTTGCGGATAAATATGCCATTATAGCTGTGCAAAGACTCAATAATCTGAGCTGTCTATATGCACAGTATGAGGTCCACGGTCCACCATTCGAACGAAAACCAACCTTGAGCCTAGCCTCACTACACAAAGACCGTCAACTTACGCTCATCTAATTGAAGTGAATTGATGTTGTTGTTGTCACTCCAGTGGGGGCCTTATTCAACCTCGTTCCCAGGCTGTTCTGACGTCATACGCTGGTCACGAAGCCGAATAAACACCCTGGTACATTTAGCCTGCGTGCATCCCCTACTTTTTCCGCTGAGATGAAAATTTCCGTTTAATTGAAACGAAATGGCTCGTTATTATCCGAATTTCGAAGATATTTATAGCAAATTATGGCTGTACTAGGTAAAGAATGTGATTTCCCGTTGAATTTGGACATGCCAAGGCCGTTTACCCCACACAAATCGGAGTTACCGCGCAAAATGGCATAGGTCAAAATTTTACGCAAGTTTCATAGCGCCCGTGCGAAGTCGCTGGGGGCGGTATCGAGCCCTAAATAGCGTTATAAGACTTGCAGACGAGTTTTCTCTCGCAAACGCTTTTCCGTTTTAAAAATGGTATAGTAACCATCGAGCATTGACTCCAACCGCAACATCGTGTCAGAAAATTGACATATTTTTTCAACCCCCCTTTTATGACATCATAAAGAGCTCCGATGATCTTGAAACCTCAAAATTTGGATGCGCTATGGTTGGCTACCTTTTGTGAACTCCTCACTTGCCCCATACAATCAAATAATTTTGTGAAATCAGCAATTCAATGGGAACTAGAATAAGTTGATTTTTGCTATTGTTTTGAATAGCCAATCAAATTGCCGAACGGCCTCTTGTATCCCAGAGTAGAGGTAGAGCAATGAACTCACTCTGGGGATGAGATTGAGCCTTATTTAGATTTATGACGATGAGTCCCTTGTATTCCTGCGGTAAACCTCGCTCAACAGCGACTCATAATGAAACAGTGAAAAACTGACCCTATCTTCTGCATCCAATAATCTGGATCGAACGACTGCTTCGGCTCTGTTCACGGTCATTCCTCAGAAAGAAAATGCGATTGCGATAGAAACCACAAAAATCCACATTTTATCAACAAAACCTGCTATTATAAGTATTTCAATGCTGCAATTTCCATGTTTTTCAAGACCAAAAACATACCAGAGAAATATTCAAGCACCCACCAAAGCAACTTCCTTCAAATCTAATCAACTGCGTCAATCTAATCGAAAGTTCGACACTTATTGTTCTTTGCGAACTGTCGCAATCTGATTGTTACTCTAGGATGCTCAGAGTTTGGGCCTAAATAGGGTCAGGTTTCTCAGAGTAATGTTATGAGTCCCTGTTGACCGAAGCGCCATCTTGATGTAGAAAAGCACAGGGATACAGAGGACTTCAAAGTCATGAGTCTAGGCCTTTTTGCTAAACTCTTCTCAAAACAGCAAAAAATTCCTGCTAGTTTTTCTGCTAGCGATGGTCAGTTGGTTTGATCGATGTGAATTTAGCTTTATTTATTCAATGGCTAATCTTTTTCAAAATGTTCCTCGATTGTTAACTTTAACATAGAGGATACCTTGTTTGTTGGCACTGATGCTTTGAGAGTAGAAATATCTTTCATGAGAGCTCAAATTTGCGTCCACCTCCAAGCCAGAGCTTAGGCGTTTTGGCGTTAATTATCGAAGCAAACAAATAAATCAACAATAGCCTAGTTAAAATCTGAACAATATTTTATCATATTACATTCAGTTTGCTAGAAGTCACCCATTGGGCAGTTTCTTGCTTTTTTCTTTGTTTCAGTTTTCTATTTTTATGTGCTTCAAGAAAGCTCTGGTTTGCAGGTGGACGCAAATTTGAGCTTTCGAGATTAATACTTTTATGTCAAAGCACCACTATTAACAAACAAGGCATTTTTAAGTTAACTATTGAGGACAATTTTGAGAGTGATTAGCCATTGATTAAAGCTAAATTCACATCGCTTGACCCAAAAAATCTGTATTCTGCAACACCCGGTATTTAGACGTTTTTATTGTTCAGAAATGTCAGTGCGTTTCCTTCTAATATTTATGACAAAATTAGGAGCCCAATATCCACAAAGAAAATATTCTCTCAACCATTGGCGTATTTTGCATAATGCTTCAAAATTGGATGGCTCCAAAAAGAGAACCAAATATGCTAATTTCTAACCCCATAAAAACAAGGAGCTACAAATGGGAAAATGCTTCAGTCTTTGATCCACTTGCCGAAGAAAATGCAGATGATTGGCGTTTTCACTAGATATCAAACGTTGGTGCCTTTCAAATGTGGAGAATACTTCGGGACAACCGCTACATTCCGGCTCAATCAAGGGCCTTAGGACGACATTAAAGTCGTCCCATTACACTGATAAAATGTCGTATTGAAATGCTCTTGCCTATCCAACGCTTTCCTTGTTTATTTGACTGTCTTTGTTTTGCTTTTTAAACGGCATACATGTCCCATGTTTTCTCAAGTTGAAATAAACCTTGCTTCGGTCTGTCTGTAGGATCGCCATTGTTTTTCTCGAGAACTAAACGAAAGTGAGGTTGTTATCAGCCTCGTGAAATATTGAATGGGTCTGTCATGCGCTGTCTCTTATCCAATCAGGAAGCTAAAAGCGTGTCATGTGACGGTCCATGGCCGGTTACCTTGATTCATTTTAAAAAGCGCGCGCAAAAATACAACAGCCAATCAAAATCTTGAGGTGGCTGGGTTACAAGCCTTGGTAGGCGAGGAAATAATAAGAAACAGCGCATGACAGACCCATTCAGACAGAGCGAAGCAAGGTTTATTTCAACTTGAGAAAACATGGGATATGCATGCCGTTTGAAAGGCAAAACAAAGACAGTGAAATAAAAAGATAAACAAGGAAAGCGCTGGATAGGTAAGAGCATTTAAATATGTAATGGGACGGGACGACTTTAATGTCGTCCTAAGGCCCTTGGCTCAATGCTAACACATTACTTTTGAAAAGTAACCCTCATCCTCACCCGATCACACTCATGTTTAACTGTTGCGATCTAAATATGGGGGAAACATATCAATCAAGCCGTTATTTAGTAGAAAATCAAATAATTTTCTGAGATATCCATTACTGTATTTCTAGCACCCTCTTGGCAGGTTTCCTTCCCTTCATTTCTGGCTGGATCCGCCATTGCTGCTGATATACCTTGGTAATTATTGCCGATTACAAACTCTGCAACCTGGGAACGATTGAAATGATCTAACTGCCCGACTTCAAACGTAATCAAGAATATTGTCAAGCGAGAAACAAGTGTATTTTGAAATTTTTGCTATCTTTTCTCTATCCTTGTATAAAAATATCACAAAAGATCTGCTTCGGTTCTTATACAATAAAAAACATAATTCAAGGAAATTTTATTACAAAAATCTTTTTATTACTCTATTACATATCAAATGTGTCTCTTGTTTCCCTGTGTTCTTTAAGTCCAGTCGAAACTGAATATTTATTATACTTTTACATAGTACCAGTCATCACTCTTAACAACAGTAACAATATTTACATGAATGAGCGCTCAAACTGGAACTTATCACGAAACACATAAACAATATTGGACGGCTAGTTACATCTGTGCGCCCTTGAAACGAGGCTTCAAGGCCCTGTCACATGAGCTACTTTGGTTCAATGAAATTGAATTTTCAGATCGAAGCATTCATCTTTGTTATCTTTTCAGAATGTTTTATGGGTTCCAACTAAGTAAACTAGGAAATTTTGAGGCATCTTCAGAGTGGTATCTTTGAGCCGACAAATTAGGCTATGTTACATTGTATGACAATGACATTTCGCAGGCATTTCATTTTACTTGTAGGCACACATTTTGCTCGCGGATATTTTACTTAAAAAGTATTGAGTCAATAATGTGATTGACAAGGAGGTTCAACAAACAAATGAGCAAATGTTGTCTTTGCGTAAGATGGCTCGATGCAGTTGATTTACAACTTTTGTCGCAAAGATTGAACTTGTTATAATTCTTTGGAAACTGAATTCCATCTTTTATAAAACTGTATCCTTTCGTACATTTGGGGGCATATTTATGGATTGCAGCTTAACAACTTGACAATAAATTGTAATTCAACAGAAGTACACAGCAAATTTACTTGTTACCAAACCAAAGGAGGATTGGTAACAGATGATAATGTGATCAAACAGTTATACCGTAACTCCTCAAATAATCCCCTGGGGGGCATATTTCGCAAAAAATATTTTAGGATGGGGGCTTATTCGAGGGGAGGGGGCTTATTTAGCTGCAGCAAGAAATATTATACAGGGCTAATTCTCTTTTACTTGAGGCTGGTCAGTATGCTTAAAACAGCAGATATATTAGGATCGTTTTTGAGGCAATATTTAAACCCTAGTACGTCGATAAACACACAAAGAAAGTCAGTCAAAAAGAGAATCAAAAGTTTTCACTAAAATAACGATCAATTAACCCCTATGGTGTCTTATTCGAGGGTAGGAGCTTATTTCGCAAAAATATATTTGGCTGGAGGCTTATGCGAGGGGGGGGGGGAGGCTTATTCGAAGGCGGGGCTTATTCGAGGACTTATGGTAAATCTATCTTTGCAAACAAAACCATTTTCCTGAAAACAATAATTTTCTCCTATGCTAGCGTCACAGGGAACCGAAAGACTCTTACTTTTAGTCAAATTAGCTACTATAACTAGCATTCAGCTCAATTAGTAAAAAGCTACAGTACAGTTTTTTCGTAACTTAACACAATTTTCGTTCGTAAGAATTTCCCCTTTGTCGTAAAAGGATTCTTATGATTTTCGCGAATTCAGTGAACGTCGATTTCATAGTTATGGTAGTCAAAAATAAATCATGCATTGTCAAAACAATCATGCGCGTTGAGAATCAATGCTAACTCGGAAAGAGGCGAAGGCTTTTGTCCTTTGCTCTTTCTGAATTTGAGAGAAAATAATTTTATGAATTCTGAAACAAATTCTTCCGAATTCGAGCATGTCAAGTTGCGAAAAAAAGCACGCGTTCCAAATCTTTACATCGGTGTAAAAAGGTGGGTGCAAAATTCAATGACCTATTTTTTAATTGAATGGCTTAAAGAAAATTTAGATACCTATCTTTCATTCTGCCGTTGGACTTCTCAAAAATCTTGAATATTTCTCAAAATTATAGAGTCTTTTATATCTGAATTTATTTTAGGATATGACGTCATCAATTCTCTAAATCGCAACCCAGAAGCGTGAAATACTCGTGTTTGATACCATATTGTAGACATTCATAAACTACTGTTTTCTTAAAATTGTACTATGTTTCCTCCAAAGGTTTAAAAAGTACGATAGTTTTAAGTTTCTTTTCAAATTTTTCTTGAATCCTTCAGAAAGAAGAACAACTCCATAACTCTGAAAATATTGAAGACTTCTGAAAATTCCAACGGTAGGATTATAGCGATATAGCTAAAGTTTCTTTGAGGCAATTCGATTCAAAGAAATAGATTCTAGCATTTTACACCAACCGTTTTAAAAATTTGGAACGTATATTGCGAGAGAACTGTATTGTGTCAAAAGGGCCACTACGCAGCTAAATTCCACTGTTACTGTCCTCAATAATCAGTTCACTCAATAAACCCATTTCAACTTCAAAGGAGTCTTCCTCCTCCGCACAGGGTACATACCAAACGTCCATTGCAGTATCGTGCGCGGTTTCCATCGCAGTGTCCGTCGTAACTTCCATTGAGCTATGCCCTGAACTGTTCTTTCCAAGCGATAAAAGAGGGGGTGGTCTTTCCTTCGTTTGGCAATTCCAGAAGCAAGGATTGCTGTCGACTTCGCAAGATCTTTCAGAGCTGTACACCGATCGGGGACTGTAAACACCAGACGTCTCAGAACTCATTTCGTCATCAATCTTTGCGAGGTCGTCGAAATTTAAAAGAGGAAGGTCACTAGGCTTGAAACATGATGTGAGCGGAACTTTCTGAGGCTTTCGTTCAATGTTGAACGGAAACTCATCGAAGGAATCTGTGACAAAGAACTCATCCAGGTCATCCCGTGGAGAATTCAGGGACTCTGAACAGCTTTCTGATGGTTCGGATGGTGGAATCCTTATTTTCCTCAAGCTCTGTTTAGGACTCATCCATACAGTGATTGCCGGGAGAGAATACGTCCGCGACCTCGGCTCTGTTATGAATCTGAGTGGATTTGGCGTTTCTTTTGCTGGTTCAGCTGGAACAGAAGAAGGCTCTGGCGTCAATGGTCGCTTGTTGGGCTTCTTTACTTTGCTAAATACACTCAAAAAGTCTGGCAAAGATTTAGGGCGCTGAATGAATGTTTCATGCTCCTTCGCAATGCTTCGTGGCTCGATAAGATCCTTTGCAAATGGAAGATAGTTCTTTGTCTTTGATGAAACGATGAATTGGTATGTAAAGGGTCTTTCGGGCACCTGAATGAAGCAACAAAGTAGGGAGTAATATACACATCAATGGCTCAAAATTCCTATGCTTTTTGAGAAAACATGGAACAATAAAAAACCACATTTTTAGAATTTCTACAGCATTGAAAAAGGACAAGTCATTTACTCTACTCTTCTGGGACACAATTTAGAAATTTGAAGACTTCACATGTTCAGAAGTGTTAAGATTTCAAACACCATATAGTTTTGAAAATATTGAAGATTTTTAAAAAGTCCAATCGCAGAACAACAGCAGAATAGCCAACATTTCTTTCGGGCCATTCAATGAAAAGAAACATGTAATAACCATTAAGGGTTCGCAAGCAGATAAATTTTTACCCAAATAGCATCATTTGGATGTTTTCGCTTTGACCCCCCTTCCTCCCTTAGAAAACGACCATGACAGCATAGGTTCCAAATCTTTAAAAAGGCTGGTGTAAAATTGAGTGACCTATTTCTTTGAACTGAATGACTTCAAAGCAGCTTTAGCTAATTCTCTATAATTCTACCGTTGGAATTTTCTGAAATCTTCAATATTTTCAGAATTAGAGTGTTTTTCTTCTTTTTCAAGACTCCAAGAAAAATTTTCAAAAAACCTTAAAACTATCGTAATTTCTAAACCGTTTGACGTAACATGACATAATTTCGAAGAAAACCATAGTTTATGAATGCCTATAATATGGTATGAAGCAAACTTTTCTCACTCATCTGGTTTATGATTTAGAAATTTGATGATGTCACATCCTCAAATGAGTTGAAATTTAAGATACGCTGTAATTTAAAAAAATATTCAAAATTTCCGAAAAGTCCAGCGGTAGAATTATAGATAAGTAGCTAAAGTTTCTTTCAAGCCATTCAATCAGAAGAAATAGTTCATTAAATTTTACACCCACCTTTTTATGCTGAGATAAAGATTTGGAACCTATGCTGTCCATGACCTAAAATTCGATATTAAAGATATCTTTGCAAAATAGGCCTGCGTTTTGTAGATGCTACTATGCTGGGCATATTCTGTTCAAATCAGCACACTTCATTGCAGAGCACAACTTTTTTTAAAGAGAGTACAAAGACCAGCATGCTTTTCGCGAAGTCAGCGAGTTGCTGGGCACAGCTTCCACAGTAACGAAATTCATAAAAACAAAGACAAACGTTGGCAAAGGCTGCTGGTCCTTGTACTCCCTTTAACAATGAGAGAAAATTGCGAAGATTTCTTTAAGAAATTATAGATCGTGATTTGTTTTGTTTCATCAATTATCCCTTCGCTGCCTGGCGGGTGGTAGATACCACAGATACCGGTACGGAGTGTGCCACTTTGGGAGTTTTTTACAGGCAGAAACTAAATTTGACTGTCATTTTTGGTAAGATCACAAATAGCCATATATTTTCGTTTTAGAAAATAACTCTCTTGGGAATTAAACTCGATCTAATTTCATATACTTAGATAAATTTTGGATTTTTTGTTAAAATTTTGTGGTATGTGCTATGAATGAACAGTAAATCTTGGGGTATGGTTTTTGGAAAGTCTATGAATTTTAGGGTGTGATTTCACAAGTCAAAATGGCACACGCCCCAATCACCCGCCTGTTGAAGCTACCCCCTAACTTCACTGTAAACATTTCAATCTGGAAATTTCTTGGGCAAAAAGGCAAAATTCCTCCCTCCCAAAACGTCCAATCACATTGTTGGGGAAAAACCGATATGTTTGGGTCCCCTTGACCGTTTCAAAGATCTGACGCTAGGCTGACATAAAAGGCAATTGCTATACAGGGTGTCCCAAAACAGTTTTGCCCCGTTTACCTAAAAATTGGAACAAAAGAGCAAAAGATTCTCGCCAAACTTTGATATCATGTTGCTCTTCAGATGTTCAAATAAATTTTGCTGCCATCCCCATAAAAATCCGTTGAAAAATGATGGAGCTATGACCCCGAGAAGACCAAATTTGCCTGATGACTGAAAACAGGGGTCGGCCATTTTGTCTTACTCTTTTGCAGCGATAAGTAGCTTCACGTGAGAAAAGAATTAATTTCTGTGAGGTCAGAATTAATGGAACTCTCTGAGGATTATCGGAATTTTCATGAGAGCTATGACATTGGAGGCTGCTGTTTCATTCTCCATCCGTGAAGCTAATTATCGCTGCAAAATAGTAAGAAAAAATGACCGACCGCTGGTTTCAGTCATCGGGCAAATTTGGTCTCCTGAAGGCCATAGCTCCATCATTTTTTGATGGATTTTTATGGGGATGGTAGCAAATTTTACTTGAATATATGAAGAGCAACATCATGCAAAAGTTTTGAGAGAATCTTTTGCCGTTTTGTCGCAGTCTTCATGCAAACGGGGCACAAATTTGTTGGGACACCCTGCATATTTGATATTTCCTTACCTTTTCAACCAATCCTTTGCCATAGTAGTATCTCATAGCTCTGCTTAGCTTGGCATAATCCATCGAGCAGTTCTCTTTCAGAGTTCCCCAAACATCAGCAAGAAACCCGGGGCTCTTCACCATGAACTGATATCTTTCTCTGTCTGTCCACACAAGACACACTTCATTTAGATCTGCCTTGATGACAGCAATTAGAAACAGCCACAGTGGCATTCTTCTTTGATGTCCTGTTAGAAGGATTCAAACAGAATTTGAGAATGCGCTTTAGAACCCAGATATGGCTTGGACGACAGGACACCACATGTGTATTAACTTGTATCAGTATCAATTCTATATACTTGTTGTGAGCCATTTTCACCCATTGCATATGTGTTTGAAAAACATTTTCATTTTGAAAAGGAATTCATCAGGTGGGTCAGAAAATTATAATATTTCGTAAGGTTTGGAATAAATTGAACGAGGCCGATATTCAAAACTAGAATGCTAACTTGGATGTGAATTCTTTTTTGAATAGCCTTAAAACGGACTCATCGTACTAAACCCAATCTAAATAAGTCCCTTATATACGAACTATTTTCAAATTCTTTACTGCAAATAATTTGTTTCAAAATCTGTTTAGCAAAAGCACCCATCTTTCATACCAAGAAATTGGAAAAATGCGGGTAAGGGGTTTGCATGGGAAGGAAAATTCCACTTTCGATTCTGGTCCATGATTTACTTGCCATTGACATTGGCAATGGCATTCTATTTCTGATATAAGCAATTGTATTGAATTTCTATTGCCATTGCGAGTAAGCCATTGAGTAGACTTTCCCCAAGTCTATCTCTTCCGTCCGCCTACCGTTCCCTATACAGTAGTTCCTGGATCCGCCATTTCCTGGATCTGCCATTTTCTGGACCCGCCATTCCAATGTTCCGTCCAGAGAGGTCGAGCTTTCTTGACGGAATGTTGGAATAGTAGATCCATGAAATAGCGGATCCAGGAACTGCCGTAAAAAGGGAACGGTAGACGGACGGAAGAGATAGACTTGGGGCAAGTCTAGCCATTGAGCAGAATGGAACGTTAAATTCTCGTTCCCATATCCTTATCAGCATTTTCCATCTTTTTGGGTCTAAAAGGTGAATGATTCTACCAAAACAAATTCACTTCTGAGTTAGCCTTTGACTGAAAGATTAATATTTCAGTTTGAATATCGGCCAAGCACAGCAATCCCCCTCTTCATTATTCCACTGCCGGCCAAAAATTGCAAATTTCACCCGTCACCCCGTAGTCATTTGATTTAACATTAAAACTTATTTTAGGACGATTTGGTTAACAGCCTTTGGGTTAGAACTTTACAAACTTGAACACAATTTTTAGGACACCAAATACGTTTAATTAAACCTTCGATTATTGTCAAAATTCTTCTGTGTAAGGTGTCTATGCTAAAGAAGGCGCACTCAAAACAGTATGCTAAGGTTATTTTTGTGATTTCAAAATTTTGCATGTTGTTAATTGCTTTTTGCTGAGTTACGGCTACATTCACTTGAATCTTTGCGTCACAGATTTTGAGATTTATTTCACTGGCAGTTAGAAATTGTTTCGTTAGAAGGTCGTAACGCTCATATTCTAATTTCCTACAGTTATGAGTTATGTGCACCACTAAGGATGACTTTCCGAGCCTTGCAGAAAATGCAGAGACGTAGGAACCGGGGGGGGCATTGGGGACACGTGCCCCCCCAAGATTTTGCAATGAACAAAGAAGTGCCCTTTTTATTTTCAGGAAGTGCCCCTATAGCTTAATGAAGAAAGTGCCCTTAAAGTGTCGTGCCCCCTCAAGTTTGAGATGCTTCCTACGGAGCAAATTCTCAACAAAATTGGTTTGATGCAATTGACTAGCCAGAATGCATACTCTCTCTACTGATTTCTTATCAGAAGAGTCCTCGAAGAGTCTAGCAATATTGACGTGTTTGATAGGGGCTCTATCTTGACTTGAATGGTCATGGTCTATTGTTTAGCTTTCTTGGAGAACATTGGGCCGAGCCTGCTGTCACTCATACATTTGAATTCAAGCCCTGGGCCCTGGGCTCCAATGATACAGAAACATTTCTGCATTGTCGAGGCTAGCCTGATATCAGTAGCCTGCGTGCAGACTCTTGGACAGGACAATATAGGAACGAGAGAGAAAAGTAGACACTTTTCTACACAGACACAGTCTACTTTTTCCTCTCTTTTCAATTTTCTGACAGAGTCTGCACGCAGGCTAGATATCAGGCAAAAAAGCAAAAACAAAATAAAAAAACGAAAGGTTGAAAAAAGGCCCGTTAACAGGCTATGTTGAGGCTCCTAATGAGATCAAAAGAGGAGCCATGTTATGGACTCGTCCTAAAGAACTATTTTTAGAATTTGCATTGAATATTGATCTTATCAAAATTTATTCTTGGATCCATTGAGAAGGAATGCTAGCTGTATTCATTGGCTGCATTGGACCAAAACAATAAAAGACAGGCCTCCTGGTGAGATCTCCCACGAATAGCAGAGAAATGTAAACAGCTTGCTATTACTCTCAGTCATGGCATCTCCGTACATGCGATTAGAATTTTAGTACTGTGTGTGCACATAGGCGTAGGAGACAGGGGGACAGGGGGGGCTGCAGCCCCCCCCCCAACGTCAGAAAAATTTGCAAAAATCAGCCATAATCGGGCAGAAATCCGCCTCAAGTCGGGAAAATTTTTCTCAAACAATGGACTTTTTATCGGCCAGCCCCCCCCAAATTTTATCTCCCCCTACGCCGATATGTGTGCAGGAAAGGTCATGGGTCTGCACCTGACCCTTTTGCTGAAATATGGAGACATGGTGCAAGAATCTCACATTTATTTGTCTATACGAATTATTTACATGACATCCCCGCCTTGGAAATGTGTATGGTCACCCCTATTTTTTCCAAGGGTATTGGGGTCGTTAGGGGACTGACCGCCCTCCCCCATACTTTATATTGTACTGATTTCTCCTGATTTCTCCAGATTTCTGATCCCTGATTAGTGATTACTGCATTATATCAAAAACCAAACGAGTCGATATGTTGACTGGAGGTGCAGCATTTCTGGAAGAAACTTTTTGAGTTGGAAAAAAGCAACATTTTTTCAATTAAATTTCGCGAATTAGCAAATTGGCCAAAATGTCAAATTTCGCAGGAAAAAACTTTCGTGAATTAGGTTTCTTGTCACATTTTGTAATATCTCAAATGTTCTTCAATTTTCCATACTGCTGGTATTTCTTGAACAAATTAGACGACAGAAGTGCAAAGTTGGTCTGGTAGCTGTCTAGCAAGCTATTTCCTTTGGTTGAAATTTCACTGTGGTTTTTCTGGAGGACATTTGGAAAAAACGGACTGTTTCCCCACATTTCCATTTTCCTTTGAATTTCCTATAGAAAATAGTCGATTTCCCCTGAACTTTCCATGCAGGAACTATAGCAAAGTTTTGGTATCTTTTGCTGTCTTGCTTCAAACGATGACCTTTGGAATGTTGTTGGGTACTCGGTTGGGTATGGTAATCATGGCATCTTAGCCAAAGGTATTTTTTATACATTCAATATGAAAGTTTACAACAAAAACAAAAAGGACGCCAAAAGTATCGCACAATTATCAACCAAATTAATCCCCCTCCAGAGGCGCTCCCCGTCACCTGAGCGACAGAAAAAACTACTGTGCTAAAAACCTGTTTGTTTCTGTTTGTTTCTGATTCAATAAAAACCTAAAAACCTGAAACCAGATGAATTAGCCTAAACTTGCTCTCTCCTTCGCAGAAGTGTGCGTAGTCGGTGGCAATCAATTTTTGCTGCGAAAGAGAGTGCCTCTAATCTTTTTGCGAGAGAGCTTTAATGACTATACTTTTGGCATTGTATCCTGTGAGTAAAAAATGCTTGCTTGAGACGTCCAAATTTTCCACGCCAACCTGCGCTAGATCAGAATACACAATGGAATTGGGATGTGATAACATGCCTGTCCGTAATTTTGCTACCAAAACAAATAGCAGTTTGGGCCCTAGAATTTTCTTACAAAAACACTGACGCCGTAGCCTCTTACTTGATTTTGCAAAGGGGAAAGCAGGTTGCCGACCAGTCTGTCTGGTGGATGAGAGGGGACAGCAGGCTGCCGACCAGGTGCCACTGCAATCCTCCGCAACAAACTGAATTATGTGCTCATTGCTAGCTCTAGCCTGTGTTCCAGACAACACACAGGCTATGGCAGCTCTTGCCATTTCTATTAACTATGCTCTTGCATACACACTGCCCAGAAAGTATTTGATGTCGCCAAGTACCCTGGGTACCAGAGCCTCCAAATTAAGAGCAAATCAAATAAAAATTTCCCAGTTGTTCTATTTTATTTATTTTTTGCTCTGGTGTCCAGGGCAATCGCCAAGCAAGAGTAATACTGTAGAAACCGAACAATACTCATAATTTCACTTCACCTTTTTCAAGACATACAGGAAATAGATTTTCAAACAAATGATAGAGTTATTCAATTCCATGGTGATAATGAGCAGAAGATATCAATCTGTTGTCCTTGAAAATTGCATTGTTTTTGTTGTTCTGTGCCAGTAATTTCTTCACGATTTCATAAGTGGTATTCAGACCCTCTTCAGTCTTCAAGCATTTTGAGACAAAGAAACTTTCATAAATCCAAAATTACCAATGTTGTCAGTGCTCAAAACCAATAGCAAGAAAAGTGACGATTCCTTTGAATGTTCAAATGTGAGGCCCTTCTTCTGTTACCCGGTAGATCTGAATATGTCGTGAATTTCATTTTATATCCATATTTCAATTTTATGCAATGAATGATTGATTAAAAAATCTCCCAAAGAATCTCGTACACCTTTGGCAAAAATTCTTTTGTTTTCATGAAAAATCTGTCAAAAATCCGTAAAAATCCTTTTGTTCTTAAAAATCTCGTACGCTTTTTCAAATGAGTGAAATGCTCCTCGTATTAATGGCTGCAGGGCATCGTTGCTCGTGATGACGTCATTATTCACAAGTCGCTTAAAGTGAATGACCCGAGCTATTTGGTGCTCATCTATAAATAGGACAAAGATAACCCTAAACACTTTATTGTTTTATTTTGCTTTGCTTTCTTTCACCACGCGTTGGATTATCAAATACAATAGGCTATATATAAACCAGTGAAATCTCATCTTTTAACCCTAATCCTACCGGGGGGGGGGGGTGTTTTCCACCCCCCCTGTCGGTTTTTTGCAGAGCATTCCTTAACGACAAAAGCTATGACCCTCAAACTCTCTGACAATTACTAATTATCTATTAGCTACATTTTGACAATTAAATTTTTGAACAATAGGTGTCACGTGACAGATGACACTACCATATTTGGAGCAAGGTATTAGAAAAATTAATGATTTTGATATTTTTACTCCCAGAATTAGTTCCAAACGTTGACTATTGTACTTTAAAAGAATCAGCAAACAATTAGCTTCCTATTGTTGTCAATAACAATGGATTTTGCTGACGTCAGCATTCTTAAATGATGACGTCACTCTGGCTGCCATTTTGGGTCATTTTGGCAAATTTTGAAGTTTTCTCCGATAGATTTTGTTTAAAATGCATAGAATTGCGTTATGCAATACATTAAAAGCATTTTGAGCTAATTATTGTCAATTTTTGGCAGAAAAACACAGTTTTTAGTTATGACCTCATCAATTTTTGTCATTTTCTTCCAAAATAACAGTCTAAAAACACTCATATGCATCATATTTGAATTGTAAATGAATAATACGCCAAATAAGAATGGAAAAAGTCATTCAGATTACCTTTATTCCGTTTTTAGAACAAATAAGCCAGAAAGCCATATATTTTGACATTTTCCGGCATTATGACGTCATAGTGACGTCACCTAATGAGGTGGCCACGCCCAAAACTACCAATCGGCTAAGAATAGCTAGGACTACGCCCTTGCCAAGTTTCAATGATTTCCCATTAGTCTACGGCTATTTATAGAGGGGGGGTGGAAAGCACCCCCCTCCTGGCTATGTTAGATCAAAAAAAGCCCGGTAGGATTAGGGTTAACTCAGGTTATTCCCTTTAATGCGCAATTTTCAAGAGAAAAGTGAAAAATTGTGAAACGAAGTACCATACACCATTCATACACGTATTTTCTTTATAGGAAACTGCCCATAAGAAAATCAACTCTCAGATCGCCAAAATAATTAAGAAACTCTAGTGCTGGGATGGAAACTATTTATTTTGAAAAATGAAATCCTTAATTGTTTCCTATTTATATTACTCTTGTTTTGAAATGTTCACGAGGGCACAGGTAGTGAACATAAAGATTGTTATGGAGCCTCTAAGAAACTCGTAAGAAACTCTGAGTACTCAAAATCTGATAATCTTAAGAAACTTTTAGCACTGGCCGAAATTCTTAGTTTCTTATTAAAAAAATACGTGCAGTAGCATAATTTCGTACTTTATCGTCAATCATACCGACCCCGGACAGTCCCCGGACTTGTCCTTTGAGAGGTCTAAAACAATTAAATGTCGAGTTTTATCAAATGATTGTAATGAAAAAAATATCTCCCTGCCCTCTCGAGTAAAATATCTCCCTGCCCTCTTATCCCCTACACATTCCCTGTAAGTTCACTTCCGTTCAAACATAGTTCAAAGAACGCATGCTTCATTTACACGCCCCCTTTTGGAAGAAGAATATTTCAACGTAACACTCACCACGCTTGATCTTGTTCCTTCTTTTTTCCAATGTTTCATACTCGAAAATAACTCTTTGCAGAAATTCAGCCCTTTCTGCGGTGCTTAAATGATCATCAAACATCTTTATTGGCCTTTTTCCCTCTTGCACGAATTTCGCAGGCTTCCTATCAACAAAATATAAGGCGATCAGCTCTCTTCTCGTTTCAGCGCAAAAGATTTCAATAGCCTTTTCAATGATACCAATTGCTCATAGTCAGTATTGTTCCTTAATTAAAAAGACATTTTCTTCAAGCAAAACACGACAGAGGTTGCATAAAACTGCGATGTGAAAATTGTGCTTGATGACTTTTGAACTGTTTGCTGTACCCTGCCTGCAGTCTATCTGCACCGTAAACTTACTGTTTGATTTTTGATTTTAGCTCTTCCCACGAGGGAAGCCAACAAAACAATCACATTTTCTGCCTATTTCTACAATTGGCCGGAGAAGTCAACCGAGGCAGCGAAATGACGTCGGTTACTTTAATGATCTTTTGCTGTTTGTAAAGGTAAACAAAACGTGATATGATATAAATTGGCTCAAATCCGCTTCTTTTCTCAGGGACATGACCAATGGTCCGGTGATTCCTTTAGTCGTTTGGCTTGACAAGGACCCATGCCCGGGTAGCCTGTGCTTTGGACTTGCTACATGGTCCTGAAAGGGAATCGACATAGTTAAAAGCTGGCCCGGGCCAGGTCAAAAATATATTCTATTATACTCGACCACTTTGATGCATCTGGTGTCATTGTGTAGCTGAAGAAACAATGGGTTTATGGGCGTTTCTTCAGCCTATTTATAGCGGCTACGAGATATAGCTATGTCTATTCCCTTGAAGAAGATGGTCCTAAAGTACGAGAGGAAGAACCAAAAGAGAGACTTGTAGCAAGTCCACCCATTGTACTAGACCACTCGTTGTGGCCTAACAGGGGTTCAGTCAGGGTTGAAAAGGACCGAAGCAAATATTTTGAAAAATCCCTCAAATGGTAGTATCTTTTTACAGAAACCCCCAAAATGGTAGTTAATTCACCTAAAATTGGGTCATTTGGTAGCATCTAGTAACGAACATGTTCTGCAATATTTCATAATTTTCTTTTGTAAAAACTAAATTCATTGCTGAATATTACAGCAACGATCAAATTGCCATGCAGAGGAGTCGAGGAGTGTAGGAGTGCACTGAGTTGAAATCTTATATTTGGCCAGGAATCTTTGACTACCCCCCAATTGGTAGCACCTGTTTGACAATGGGCAATTTGCTGGTAGCCATTTGGTAAGCCTACGTTAATATGAGTAACACGTTTGCAAATATTTGGCCACCAAGCCTTCCCGTTTACACGGAGACCTGCCTAACTGACCGAATATCTGGACGTTTAGCCGACCCGACCATCACTTGGTTACAGAGGGAAGTGGCCTTCTTGCGAACTGAGCTTGTCAATTTTGTGGTCAGCCTCAAACGCTCTGAGCTCTGAGTGAACAAAAATTTGCACGGTATCACATCGAGGACAGAATTCTTTGAATTGAATAGGCGGTGAATGAAACATGGTCCCTAGAGAAATTGGCGCCAAATGCCAGTCAAAAGATGGGTGGCCCGAAACCAGGCATTCATCATACAATGTCGAATGCCATGGGATGCCACTTACATGTTCTGGTTAGCAAAATACGGAAAGCAGAATACAGGAAGTGGAATACGGAAAGCAGAATACGGAAAGCGGAATACGGAATACAAAGAGCAGAATACCGAAAGCGGAATACGGAGAGCAGATTACGGAAAGCGGAATACGGAAAGCGGAACACGGAAAGCAGAATACGGAAAGAGGAATACGGAAATAAGAATCGAGGACGGAATTCTTTGAACTGAATAGGAGGCCCACGAAAAAGGTCCCTGTAGAAACTGGCGCTAAATGCCAGTCAAAAGATAGGTGGCCCAAAACCAGGCATGCATTATACAATATCGAATCCAACTAGGATGTAGTCTGCATGCAAACTCTCGCAAGAAAATTGAGAAGAGGAGAAATTTTCGCATGAAGGTCTGCATGAAGGTCTGCACGCAGGCTGTTGGGGGTGCCACTTAGCCTGCAGGCATTGGGTATCAAGATTTAAATATGTTATTATTGATTGAATCTGTCAGTAATTTCCTCGAATCCATAATTTCCAAGTCAAGGCCACACAAAGCTTTTGACGCCTTGTTGCACCTTGTTGTCGACGTTAGGTATCCTCAATAGAAAGGCAGTTTCTTCATCGTTCATTGTTCCACATATGACGTTCTTTTCATTTTTATCTGTATATTTCTTTGAGGCCATAGCCCTCTCTGCTTCCTAAGACTCGAACGTAAACACACAAGAACAACGCAACAAATTTTTGGCGGAAGATCAAATCATCTCTTGGGCAGTCAAAATATGGGACCTTTCTTTTCTTCTACTCAATGAACAGCTATATTGAAAAAAATGTAATGGTAATTTATTGATAAGAGAACAGATTCTTATTATCAATGAAAGAAAGCAGGAAAAGATTACTACACACTCATTTTAATCAATTTTGTATTAGTTGCCATTAGATAATTTCTTGATTTCCTATGTAGACGACTGATATATTCTATATTGTCTCAATGTATTCTAATTGTCATTCCTTCGTGTTTTCAGATACTGAGAGCCATGATAAAATTGCTAGGTGATGTCTAAAATTAAATAGTTTGTTTATGAATATTAAGGCCAAAATTAAAAGTTAAAGACATTTTGACATCCAACCGTACAAAATGATATTCAAAGGATTCAAACATGCAATTTGAAAAGACAGTCTCTAATGTAAAAGGCAATTCGACATTTAAAATGCAATTCGAATGCCAATACGACGGGGCGTGTTACTCTGTAATCGTGCACCTTCTTTCGTGTGATCAGCCTGTTTTCATGTGATCAGACATCAATTTCACAAATATATGCATGTATGTATGTATGTAAGTTAAAAGGTCTGTTTCATCCAGCATGCCTTGCACCTCCCATCTCTTGGTTGGCCTTTGTTGCCGCCATTTTCATGGCCCATGAAAATGGCGGACAACAAAGGAAAACCAAGCGACGGCACGTGCAAGGAATGCTGGATGAAACAGACCCTTTAAAATTCGCCACAAAATCAAATGCTTATGGTTAAAATAAATATAAGATAGTTAAATAAAATTTATGTAACAACTTTAATGAATATAAGTTTTAAAAAAACCACTCATAGTGGCACGGATAGCATTCAAAGAATGAGTTGACCTTATTTCCATAATGGTCCCCTTAGAGGTGGTTGCAAAAATTCATAAACAATATATTTTTATGTGCTTTTGGATGAAGCATATTTTAGCAAGGCCAAATCACGAAATGTGAGAGAGAACGCGCGGTTTTAGTTGAATATATGAATATGTCGTTTTCCTCTCTCTTGATATTTTGGAAGAAACTTTCCTTGATTTTGTGCTTAAACGAATTGATATTACTTGTAGATTTAAATCCCAAGATAGGTTATTCTGTAATTTTGGCCCAAAGTACGACAGGAATTTTTGGTCAGTGTTAATTCAAACTTGGACCTTCGTGTCACTCGGCTTCGGTTGATTGGGTGGAATATTTCGTCAGTATAAGCTGGTATATTGAAAAATTTCATTATGTTTACACATGTATGTTGATCAACTCTGATATAAAGCTACGTCGGCTAGGCTTAGCGCATTGCGAGGTTACAATATCATGTGTGCAGTTTGAATAATAGCCAATCAGATTGGCGTAAGCTATCATCAATTTTTGCAATTTGGGTATGGTTCAAAGCAGATCAACAGTTGGGAATCCGGTTGCCATGCGCAAGGATCTCTTTGCTTCTTTGCCAATCCTCGTTTGGATTGTGGTTTGATTCTCCGCTCGCATTCCTACCACAGTCCAAACATGCTTTCTGCACATGATCACAAATTTCCTTTTAGGGGGATAACTATTGCTATGAACTTTGATGATTCGTATCCCCAACAACTCGGCCAATCCGATACGCCAATCGACAACAAACATCCTGGTACGACAACAAACATCATCAACAACAACAACAAACAAACAAACATCCTGGTACGGGGTGAGCTTGGACGATACCCTTTACTAACCCGAATTGAATCAAGAATATGTAGTTTCATCAAACATATCGAAAATGACTACGCTGAAACATCACTTGCTAGTCAAGCATTCTCATACGAAAAGAAAATATTGACAAGAAAATCAATGTCATCGCATATTGACGAATTATCAACATTACTGAGAAACGACCATTTGATAAATTCCCCTTTGATCTCAATGTCTAAACATTCTATAAAGAAGACCATAACTTCACACTACTCAAAGCATTGGAAATCAAAAATGGACGAATGCTCCAAAGCAACTTTATATAAAACACACAAACAAAATATCTCACTTGAAAAATACCTGATAAAAATACAGAAAAGAAACTTTCGCAGAACGATAACAAAAGTACGACTCAGTGACCATTGTCTAGCAATAGAAAAAGGAAGACATACAAAACCAAAAACCGAAAAACATAATCGAATATGCCCACTATGTTATGAAAACAAAATTGAAGATGAGATGCATTTCATTATGCAATGCAAATCCTTTACAGCGGAAAGAAAAAGCTTCAATAGCAAAATCATCGACACTTATCCAAACTATAGAAATATTCCAACAGATGAACAAAAATACATAAAACAAACAAATGAAGACAAATGAAGATCATCATTTTCTCGAACTTCTTGGTGAATATATGTTTACAATTTATAACAAAAGACTGCAAATCCATACCGAATCTCAAAATGGATAATTCATCGAAATACCTCCACGTAACTTACCAAATTACATACTATCGTTTATCGTCACTATTATTGTCATCTTTATAATTGTTAGTAAAATAGAAATTAGTTGTAGAAAAGTAGAAGCTTAGACCATGTATCTATTTAGATATGGTGTCATATGGAAAAAAACCAATACGATATGCCATTTCGATATGAGAGATAATCAGAGATGAGCAATCAGAGATTAGTGCTATACGTGGTGTATGAGAAAGAACAGGCCACTTGTAAAGTGCCTCTGCGGTGGCGACTTGAATCTTGCCGTAACCTTGCAAACATATGGCATCGATTTTCGTATGGATATAGATTTTTTACTCAAAGTTATCCAAATTCGTTGATCGGTCGATGACAGACGGTCCCAATTTTCTGATGCGTCTCAATCGATTACAATTCCCAGAAAATACATGTTTTGGTTGCTTTTGTTTGATTCTTCAAAGCTTTGTTTTAGAATGCTGGAAATAATATTTCTTAACTCAAACCAGTGATTTGAGCATTCGTGATAGCAAATTTTAGCCTTGTGCGATCTCCTTTTATATGGCAGTTCACACTTGAATATAATTAGCAATAGAATGATCATGGATGCCACTATATTATACATTAAGCCTACTCAACGGTTTAAGTGAAACTCCAAACAGCAGCTTTGTTTCTTTGCCAATCCTCGTTTGGATTGTGGTTTGATTCTCCGCTCGCATTCCTACCACAGTCCAAACATGCTTTCTGCACATAATCACAAATTTCCTTTTTGGGGGATAACTATTGCTATGAACTTTGATGATTTGTATCCCCAACAACTCGGCCAATCCGATACGCCAATACGATATGCCATTTCGACATGCTTTCTGCACATAATCACAAATTTCCTTTTTGGGGGATAACTATTTCCCCCTTTCCTTTATTTTTGTTCTATATATTCTTTGTAAGGGATTGTTTATTGTAAGTGTCCCTCATAGTAGGAACATTATGACCTAGGGTCTTTTCCCGCTATGACGGGCACAGTTGAATGTAAATACTAGAGTTGTAGTTTTGTTTAAGTTGATAAAGGGAAGAAAAAAAATTTTTAGCCTGAAAACGCTCATTTTTGACCATGCTTGAAGAAACAGGCGTCACTCTCCGGGTCACTCTCCCAATTTTGGAATTGATAATATCACTCTGTACGGAATAGTTAGTTTCACTTCATGCTTTGTAATTATGTTTCTCTTTCGGTTTCCATCCCAAAAATCTGAGACGTCCCAACAAATCGTCAGCCTTACAACATAGAAAAGATTAAGAGTATTCTATATCTCGAGCCTTCGAGCCTCGAGCCTTCGAGCCTCGAGCCTTCGAGCCTTGTATTTCGAGCCTCGAGCCTTCGAGCCTCGAGCCTTCGAGCCTTGTATTTCGAGCCTCGAGCCTTCGAGCCTTGCATTTCGAGCCTCGAGCCTTCGAGCCTTCGAGCCTTGCATTTCAAGCCTCGAGCCCTCGAGTCTCGAGCCTTCGAGCCTAGCATTTCAAGCCTAACAATGTCTAATAATAACAAATTTTAATTGGTATATAGGAATGCATCCCAATTACACGTTTTTTATAAGAAACTAGTACTGCGATGACCAAAAATTTAAGAAACTCTAGCATTACGTTCAAGAACAATTAAGAAACTCTCAAATGTGATGTCTGGAATTACAGTCGGTAGATTACGATTCGTGTCGAGGGGCACTTCACTTATTGGAGTTTTCTTGAAAACAAAAGAATGTTTCCCAAAGGTGTACGAGATTTTTTGGGAGTGAAAGGCCCCTCGGTTCGCGTGGCATTGCATTTGTAAATATCAATTTTTGAATGCAAAAATGGGTAACTTTTTGCCTTAATGTGCATGGCTTATTCCTGGTGACAATATCAATGCAAAGTGAAATCCTTTTGTCGATAAGAAGTCTCATCTTTGAACCATGACGTAATTTTAGACCCCACAAATTAAGAAACTAATTTAAGAAACTTTTACTACTAAAACACCGAAATTTTCATGCGAAATTAAGAAACTTTTAGTACTAAGTGCTGATCCAAGTTTCTTATAAAAAAAAAACGTGTGAGTCAAATTAGGGCAAAATTGAAATTCAAAAAAACCATTAAACAAGTCGTTCTCTCGTTCCTGTGCTAAAACAACGGCCGAAGATTGAGCGGTAGGATGGTCTTACTTTCTGTGACGAAAACTCTTTGAAATTGGGCCTTTTCAGTCCTTGAGAAAAATGTGTGTTCTGGCACATTTTTACAAATATACAAATTACAAATTTCGCAAGAATTCTAGCTATTACCTTCACTTGAATCCTAAATTTTCAAAAAGATAATGATTTCGAGGCTCGAAATGCAAGGCTCGAAGGCTCGAGGCTCGAAATACAAGGCTCGAGGCTGGAGGCTGGAGGCTGGAGGCTGGAGGCTGGAGGCTGGAGGCTGGAGGCTCGAGGCTCGAGGCTCGAAGGCTCGAAGGCTCGAAGCTCGAAATACAAGGCTCGAAGGCTCGAGGCTCGAGGGCTCGAGGCTCGAAGGCTCGGAGATTAGAAACACTCATGCATAGCATGCATAACTAATGATGGTCAACTTCTGAAATCTTTTACCATAGTATGGCGCGCCATCCCGGTAAAAATTATGTGTGGTGTGTACCCAAACTTTGTGCTGTGTGTATGCAGTTTTGTGCGGTGTGTATGCAGTTTTGTGCGGTGTGTATGCAGTTTTGTGCGGTGTGTGTATGCAGTTTTGTGTCGCGTGTGTATGCAGCTTTGTGTGGTGTGTGTATGCAGTTTTGTGTGGTGTGTGTATGCAGTTTTGTGTCGCGTGTGTATGCAGTTTTGTATGGTGTGTGTATGCAGTTTTGTGTGGTGTGTATGCAGTTTTGTGTGGTGTGTGTATGCAATTTTAAGAGTACCGAAAATTAATGGGGGGGCTGGTGAAAATAATGGGGGGGGTGGAAATGGTTCTATACAATAATAATTGGGGGGTTGGAAAAATCAAGGTGGTTGGAAAAATTGAGAATAGTCGTTTTTCGTTTTTCGTTCGGGGTACTTGACTTAAATTTGTACGGGGGTGCGCCCACGAAAAAAATTTCTTTTTACCCTGCTCTAGAATTTTTCGCTCAAAACGATAACCTGTTCTAAAAAAAATTGGAGGAAAGTATACTCAAAAGCTTGAAATTTGACCAAAAAACGACCCGATCTAGCAGAATATTCCCCTTCGACATGTTTTGACAACCTGCTCTAGAAAAATTCCCTCATTTCGATACGGCTGTGCTAGAAAAAATTGGTGAAAACGATACCCTTAAAAAAGGCACATCCCCGTCGGACAAATATACTAAATAACCCCCTCCCCGGGAACTGCATACTCTGGAGTACCGAATAATCGTGAAATCGGGATAATTTTGAAAGATTTTCCAACCACCAACATAAGTTTTCTACTTACTGTATTTATCAACTTTATTCTCTTTTGTTTGTTTGTTACGCATTTAACTAAGAAAACGAAAAACGACTATTCTCAATTTTTCCAACCACCTTGATTTTTCCGGATTTTTCCAACCCCCCCATTATTATTGTATAGAACCATTTCCAACCCCCCATTATTGTCACCAGCCCCCCCCCCCATTATTTTTCGGTACTCTTAAAAGTGCATACACACACCATACAAAACTGCATACACACGCGACACAAAACTGCATACACACACCACACAAAACTGCATACACACACCACAAAACTGCATACACACCGCACAAAACTGCATACACACCGCACAAAGTTTGGGCACACGCCACACATGATATTGCATACACACCACACATAATTTTTGCCGGGATGGCGCGCCATACCATAGACTATGCTTTTACAAATATCATTAACGGTTTATTGTGCGCATTTTAGATAGGAATAAAGTAGAATCATCGTTACCTTTCCTGTAGTTATTTTTATTTTTCTCCAAGAATCCAGTTCTGGGATGCACAACAAGTGAGCTAGCGACCCGGGTTTCAGGCCCGGGGGGGGGGGGGGGTACTTGACTTAAATTTGTACGGGGGTGTGCCCACGAAAAAATTTTTTTTACCCTGCTCCAGAATTTTTCGCTCAAAATGATAACCTGTTCTAGAAAAAATTGGTGAAAAGTATACTCAAAACATGAAATTTGACCGAAAACAGACCCGAGCTAGCCGAATATCCTCCTCTGACATGTTTTGACAACCTGCTCTAGAAAAATTGCCTCATTTTGATACCCTGGGCTAGAAAAAATTGGTGAAAACGATACCCTTAAAAACGGCACATCCCCGTCGGACAAATATACTAAGTAGCCCCCCCCCCCGGGGTTTTAGGGCAATTTTTGCGGCTTGCTTTGTTTTTGTTTATATCTTGACCAACCGAGCATGGAATTTCCTTTGTCTGGAATCACTGATTGCTTTGTATCTAGGTGTCAATAAAAAGTAGCGAGTTCTGTTGTAACATTATCTGTCCTTGTTTCGCAAGGCAAAATTTAAAGGTGTGAAAGATCAACGAATATGAAATTATACTTTAATATATTCGTCAATAGGAACGTGACAAGATTTGCAACCTTGCAAAGTCATAAAACGAAGTAAATGGTTTGTTTTTGTTTAGGTTGGATTGAGAAGTCAATTAGATCATGCAATCTTCCACGTAATCGTAGTAATTTAAAGGTGTGGAAGATCAACGAATATGGAAACTATGCTTTTTTATGTTTGTCAATAGAAAGGTGCCAAAATTTTCAAACCTTGCAAAGTCATAAAATGAAGTAAACGTTTTTTTTTTGTTTACGTTCGATCGAGAAATCAATTGGATCATGCACTCTTCCACATAATAGTATTCATTTAAGGTGCGAAAGATCAAAGATTAAACGTAGGATGTGATACTAATAAATCTTCTAGAGAATTTCATCAATAGGAAAGTGGTAACATTTCAATCCTTTCAAAGTTTATACATAAAAGGTATGTTGCAATGCGCAGAACTTGATTACTCTACAGGGACATGATTGACATTTAGTCTGATAGATCTGCGTGTGAAATTTTTGGAGTAGACGCGAATTACTTGAATAGCCCCACCGCTGAGTATTCTCAACCGCTCTGCAGGGGAGTCTTGATCTAGGGAAACTTTAGTCCAAAATTTTGTTGACTGAGTTCTTTCACGACGATCATTTGAACTTTTGAATCAATTTCAAATTCGAATATCTGAGTCTTCACGTCTTAATCTCAATTTGGGCTTAATTTGGGGTTAACTATGAAGCTCTGGCAAAAAGAGCAAGCATTTTTGTCAAGAATTTGAGATGCTTGCCCGTGCTTGCCAATTTCAAGCAAACAAATATTTTTCGGTTTGGCCAAGTCGTAAAAGATACCTGACAACATATCTCACTATTTGACAACCAGAATTTTTCAAACCATTGGCCTATAGATGTGTCTTGATGGGCTTAATGGCTAATGCTACTTTCCAATATTTGAGACAAGATCAAACGGGACAACGTTGCAACGTTGCTCTCAGATCTTGAAGATTTTCTCAGAGATTTTCAAAGCCAGTTTAGATGTTTTAAGATTTCTAGACTTTTCAAGATCTTCTATGATTTTTTACAAAAGTGTACGAGACTTCTGTTGTGAATTGCTCCCGGGGGAGGGGGTACTTGTCTAGGGAAGTGAAGGGTCTCTTCGTTAAATAAAAGAAAGGTTGGCTATTTTTCTTTTAATTTCAACATAATAAACTGCCTTTTTACATAAAACATTCGTCTTAGATGTATCTCCACTCGTTTTATAAAATAACTTTAGTGAGCGGCCTATTATGCAAGAATCGCAAAGCCAGGAAAACTTTCTCTTGCCACTGTTGTTTTGCTTTTCTGGTCCATTTAATGACCATGAGGTGAGAGTTTGGTCTTCTACAAATGAAATAACGTTTATTTCAAAGTCATTGACGCGATTATTCTTTTTATGTTTATTTTTTTACCAGGTGGGGTAATGTAGCATAGGTTCCAAATCTTTAACTCAGCGTAAAAAGGTGGTAGTAAAATTCAATGACCTATTTCTTCTGATTGAATTTCTTGAAAGAAATTTTAGATACTTATCTATAATTCTACCGTTGGACTTTTCCGAAATTTTGAATATTTTTGGAAATTACGGTGTATCTTGCATTTCAACTCATTTGAGGATGTGACGTCATCAAATTTCTAAATCATAAACCAGATGAGTGAAAGACTTTTGCTTGATACCATAATGTAGGCATTCATATACTATGGTTTTCTTCGAAATTATTTTATGTTACGTCAAACAGTTTAGAAATTACGATGGTTTTAAGTTTTTTTGAAAATTTTTCTTGAATTCTTGAAAGAGAATAAAAACACTCTAATTCGGAAAATATCGAAGATTTCAGAAAATTCCAACGGTAGAATTATAGAGAATTAGCTAAAGTGTCTTTGAAATCATTCAGTTCAAAGAAATAGGTCACTCATTTTTACACCAGCCCTTTTAAAGATTTGGAACCTATGCTGGGTAATGTGGGCCTACTGAGAATTCAGCCATAATTCAAATTCAACGAAGCCTTGAATTGCTTAAAATTTTCGCACTTATATTCATCTTGCCACGTTGTTTTCTGTATAAAATGCGAAAACGGGTTTCCTATTACCGCAGCTGCAGTTCTTGTAACCAGAAAATTGGAGTAAACATACTGCAAACATTTTTATTGGGCTGTTATTATCAAATTCGATCACTGACTTACAAGTCGCAACGATGGTGGATCACAGCATAATGACCGTTGTCTTATTTTCGTCGCGGGAAAGGGGATTGCTTGCAATAAAAGGCAAAGATTGTGATTTTATTGAATGGAGAATAGTTGGCAAATGTAAGTCCATTGATTTCTTTAATCGTTAATCCTTTCATATTCCGATTTTGTACAAGTTTTAAAAATAGACCCACTTTTCCCGCTCGTGGGAAAAGATGGGCCTATTTTAGTTGCCAAAAGAGAAAATATTTTAAAAATATTTAACTGCCTTTGTCCGAGCTGAGATTTTTTCCAAGAAACGAGAAGCACTGAATGTCAATTAAACAAAATTTTTGAAATTGTTTGCATTTTATTGTCGTTTTACCAGCTGCCCATTTTGAGATTTTGCTCATTCAACATTTTAGACCCACATTACCCCACCCTACCCTACCCCAAAACCACAAGAGCGAACTCTTTATCTTGGGAAAACTCTGATATTTTACACAATAAACAAATATGGCTTCAAAAGGACAACTATTGCATATGAAGTAAGTTAATTTCATCCATTTTAATTGCTAATTGCTAATTGATTATTGATTATAACATTTACTGTTGATTTGCTGACCATGCATACAAGGCCTAATAAAGAAATCCTGGGGAACTGTTTTGAAGGAGAGCAATGGAGATGTGCCTGCCAAAAGAATAAATCCAGGACCCGTCCTGGGGCAATAGCGAAAAAATGATACTGGTCCTGAACTAAGGTGCAGGCTAAGAAGGTGGCTTCAAAACGTCTCTGCGCGTGCAATTTCCCATCTGGTGGAAATCAAGTCTCATGGTCCAACGATAAGACTGCTATGCGACTTGACTTCACGGGCACTATTCAGAAAGAGAATTGTGTGTCCATTACTATCTATCAAAACATTTACAGCACCAGAACAGCCTAAAACAAAGCAGGCCCGTAGCACCTATTGGGGCCGGTCGGGCCCGGGCCCCCCCAATAAATTCCAGAAGTTAAATTTTTTATTCTTCGTAATAACATAGAAAACTGATCATCAGTGACAGGCCCTTGTCACTGAAGCGAGTCAAGACGTATCTAAGTTCAACAGGATTCAACAACAGCAAACTACCGCCTCAACCACCTGATGGTGAAACATATGGAATCAGGGGATGCATTCTAAGCCAAACTAAAGGATGTTTCTTCAAAAATTTTCCTCATGCTTCAACTCATAAAAGAACTGTCACGCTATCAAAGATTCCTTGTCGCTAATGGCAAGCATGATATTGGGAGATGCATTCTAAGCCAAAGTAAAGGGCGTGGCCCCAAAATTTTCCTGGGGGCTTCCCCCAGACCCCCTCATTTCAATTCCGCCCATTTAATTTACTTTGGCCATGCCATGGCTTTCGTAGGACGCCATGAAAATTGTGTGATGACTTTTGTAAATCAAATATCAAGTAAATCTTACGCAATGCTCTCGACAAATTATTCTTATTCTACCGTAGTTTGATTTTAGCTAACCTGTTTGAAATATATTTGGATTCGTAAATTTCCTATTTTCTTCAGGACCTCCGATCATAAAATGCCCTTTCAGCAATGCACAGAAGGGCGTTGCCAAAAGAAAAGAAGGCATTGACCGAGCAATTCTCCCGGGGGTTCGCCCTCGAACCCCCGGAAGCTTTACCCCTTCGGTGTGAATTAGTGCCCCTCCAATCTGAAAAAAACGCTCCTACGGGCCTGAACAAAGTGTATGAAATGAAACATGTAACTTTTCGCTCAGTTTTCATAATCTTGAGGAATGAAATATGTTTGTTTGAGTGTGTGATCTTGCGTTGTCTAGAACTTTCCAGAAAGCTGGGCTTCTGTAACTTACAAGGCCTTACAAAGTCGAAAAATTGTGCGAGAAAGAAAGACGTACCATGCAGTCTACAGCTCAAAAGATATGATGAACTGCGATTTATTTCTTAAAGGATGCAGGTCTTCGGAATATGAAATGATAGCCATAAATCACTGTTGAGTTTGCCATGGCTGTTATTCTCTGATTCTAACTGTATGTAACAAGAGAGCCCTTTTATGAAATACGGTTTCGACGCTTCTGCCTTGAACGCTCAGCAAATGAAAAACTCACTAACATCTCTTCTCTTGTGACCGAGCTTTTCTCGGAGCTAGAATAATCGCCCTCTCTCTGTCTTTCCTCCATCCCATAATCCCCCCCCCTCCCATTTCAAGAGGTCTGTCAACAAAAATGATTTCTGTTTAAATTTGAAACGTGCCTCCCTTGTTGGGAGTCCCTGATGGGCTGGCACCCTTTAAAGACATTTTACTAGCGGGGTATCAATGAAAAGGGCACACCTTGATGGGTGTGTTGAGAAACGATCATTTACCTCTAATCCAGATGCACCTTGCTGTAAGTTAAAAAATATGTGCATATAACATATAAATCAAGCTTTTGACTCACTGATTATTCTTTCCGAAAAAGGGTACTTCACTGGCGAAGAAGCTGTGTATCACTGGTGGAGAATTAGAACAAGAGACTGGTGGGGATTTTCCCCACAACTTTGTCTGTTAAAAGATGCGCTGCCCTGCCACCGGCCTTTCCTCGATTGAAATACTCATGACATACGATTCAGTATCGTTCGATCATTGCTTAGCAGTGTTCTTATTGCGGCTTCCTTTTTTCTTTGTCGTACTCTTTAGCATAAAGCATAACTATGGTTTTAGAATCGTGCGATTTGTTTTAGCTATGCTTAAAGCTAATTAAGCTTACTATGCATGCTGCATCCAGGCATGGGACCCCCAGATTAGCATGCCTTCCGAAGGACGGACCTGCTTTCCTATCTGTATGCTGCTTAGGCGTTGTCGAGCAATAAATCAGAAAGGTCTAGCTTGTAAGGGACCAGTCGTTAGAAATGCCAGGCAGAAGGCTGGACAAGATCTAGTAAGGCCACCAAAACGTAGTTTCCTCAAAGTGGGGCCACTGAAATTAAAGTCCTAATGGAAATTAATCAACTTTTGCTCTCCGTGGCATTGGCCTGGTGGTATCGTAAAGTAGTTTTAAGTAGCGCTAAATTGTATCTTGTATCGTAAAATTTTAATTGAATATAAAAAATTAAGGGTGGCTTGAAAAAAAAACCAAACGTTTGACTAAAGATATCAATCAAACAGCAACCTATACATATTCATGGCTGCATGACGTCACAAGGTGTATGCGCCATATCCAAAAAAATCTATTAATACTTTTGGACACTATTAATCTGCCACCTATCTTGCCTGTACAGATTTAAGCCAACCTAATTGGGATGTCGTCCTTTGGTTCGTAAAATTAGGTCTCGTTGTAGTGACCAAAATCTCTTGCTGTAAAGCCAAATGTTCTAGATTATTCAATCAATTATGACGCGCAAAGTTAAATTATTTTGCAATTTTATTGGCTACTTCTTGGAGTAGAAGAGCCTTTCATCCAGTTTGCCAAAGGAATTCTGGATTCAAGATTACCTGATGACGATCTTGAGCTTCAGCAGAGGAAAACGATGGCAGATTGGAATAACATAGACAACAGTCATGGATGCGATGTATTTCTGAATCATGAAATTTTTTGTTGAGTTTCTCGGAAAAAAGTTTGGAACATTTTATTTTCTGCAAAGAGACTCTAATTTTTCGTTTTCTTGGTCCGAGTTGTTTGGCTCTTGATATTGACCACGCCCCTTTTATCGGAGAGAAACTACAGGGATATGCGGCTTGTACGTGGGTTTTTTACGGATTTTTCTGTGAAAAAATCCTGCATAAAAGCTCCAATCTCAGATCACGAGAAGCTTAAAAAGTTGAAGATTGGAATAAAATCACGTGAGAAGCTTAGTAAGTTCTCTTAATTAAAGATCCAAAGAAAGTTTTCACCAGCTTTTTTTGGCGTATTACTTGGTATTGCCTGGAAATGGGAAGGGTTCAAGCATGAACAGGCTCCTTTTCATGAAAGTTTCGTGAAATAACCACAAATACATAGGACGTCTCCCACCACTGCTCTGAAGAAAAATAAGAGTGCTAGAAAGTTTTAAGAAAATCTGAAAAAAGCTCTTAGTACTAAGATATGAGGATATTCAAGAAACGTCCTTTGCCATTTTACAGCTGATATCTTATCCTTTTCAATCAATTTTGATTAAATATCGATTCAAGTCTCTGGCTAAGAACTGTGCAAGAAGAGTAGAGCTACACATAAATGGAGTACAAAAATGGCTTATTTGAAAGAGTTGCACGAAGACGATGCCTTTATAGGATAACCATAATATTTCATGACAAGAAATCAGAAAGCAGCAAAGGATACAAACGAAGGTAAAGATCAGTCACGCTGCTATCAAATACTTCGTACCAGAAAATCAAAAAGTTTGAGAAAAACACACAAAAGCTAGAATTGATATTGTTAAGAATGAATGGCTATACTTTATTCTCCTTCGCAGGAAGTTTGCTTGAGAGAAGTTATGTGGTTGACGTAAGTCGAAAGATCACTTCAAACTTCAGTCACATGTCCCTTGAAACATCTAAGGTGAGACAGACTCTAATTTTTATAAGGTTTTATATCTTGTTTTATTATATAGGTATGTGTGGTTGTATGTAGTTTAAAAATTTTCATGTAATGCCCATAGGGTCCTTGCTCCCCGTTTGTGGTATCATCTTTGTAGTACTGTAAAGAGATAAAATAACCACAAACTGACTGTAAAGACTGTAGGGACTGTAAAGTACTTTTTAGTTGGTGTAATCATTGGTATGTTTTGGAAAGTTTTCAGCGGAATGAAAAAAGATTCAAACTTATTTCCAAATAGTATTCAAAGAGCTATTTTAAAGAAGAGCTAAATTATTTATAAGGGAATAATTCACGTATACATATAATGAAAGAAAATTCCTTTCAGAAAGTGTCCCAGTGGGATTGGTACATCATTAGAAATTGGCATAGCTTCTTCTCCAGAAGAGTCAGTTTGTATCTGACATCGAATCTAGCAATAGTTGAGCTTCGGTAACACCAAGACCACTAAAAATCACGGTGTCTTCTTTGCATTTACTTACGAAGCAATGCAAAAGGTTTTCTGGTTTCCAACAGAAATGCAGATATCGTCTGATACCAATGATGAATAGCACAGCCTCTTTTGGTAAAGAAACTAACATTTGACTGTCTTTTTCAAGGAAGATCAAGTGAATTTTAAAACAACAGAGATCAAGTCAGAGATCAGTTTATGTTCACTGCTAAAGAAAACATTATGAGATATTCATTTCTATGTTTTATGACGTCAGTTTAATTTTTGTTGTATTGTGTTACGTTTTGGGATTCTCTAAAAATTAATATCACAACAGCATACAACTGTGTAAAACATCTTCAAACGTAAAATAAACTGGGAATGTACGAAGTAAAAGGTTTAATGAAAGAAGGTGATTTTTCTTCTACTTTCAAAGTTATGTTTCCATTTAACACTAATCAGCATTAATTTTAGTTAAACTTATTCATTAAATATAAAATGATATTAGTAGAGTCTCTGATTGTGGAGTAACTAGCATTTTTTCCTTGCTCATGACAACTTTAATTAATAATGAAGAAGTATTGAAAATAAAGCTGTGCTCAGATGAACGGTACCATGGGACAATGAAATGGGAGTTTGTTGTGACAGAATTTTTTCAACAACGAGGGAAGAGGAATAGATAATTGTTCATATTTTCTATAACCAAATAGCAATCTGTTCTCACGAAAGTGACCAATCATAAAAGTCCACAATTTTCAACTATGTACGTTGCATTTTACAAATGTGAATTTGCACTCCTGTTGAGTGTTGACACTCAAATTCCAATTCTGAAATGACGTACTGAAACTAGAAGCCATTTGTTTTGACTTTATTATGCAGTTTGTCAGCTATTATTTGTCTGATATACTCACAGAAAGTCTCAAAATTCACTTTGAAGCCTGTCCGACAAAACAAGATCAGAAAAGAACCACGGAAATCGAGCTCTCCCAGAGAAGTTGCACACAAGGAGGAAACAAATTTTAGGACTCTGAAGTAGGAGAACGATTTTGACAGATAGCAAGGAAGATGCGATTATGGGAAAAAATTTATTATTGGTGTAGCTGGAACCAGTGACTCCTTTTCCTATGGCTTCTTCTTTTAGAATTTCTTGTCATCATTTAATGTATTCTTGCAAAATGTTTCAAGATGCCAGACAAACCAAACGTAAATCTTATATTAACTCAAATTGCAATGAAGTTATAACCTTTTTAGCAATCATCAGTTGTCAAACATCGACAGGGTGTCTCAGAAAGATATGTCTATGTTTGATTAAATATTAAAAAGTAACGATAGAAAGTACAGGCTCCTGGTTAGATAAACCTGTTTCTAAGATTTTAAATTAATTTTTGATGCCAGAGTCTTGCGAATCCGCTAAGAATTCGTGGAGCTGCAAGCTTTTAAAGTTCAAGTTTGTGCGAAAGCTGAATCCAGACGCCCCTAACTGACTTGTTTTTAAAAAAGAGTCGTCCCAAAATCGAGGTAAAAGAAGACTGTCCAATGCTTTACCTCTCGTTGGTATCAAAGCAAACCAAAAAGGACTTCAAAAGTAATCTAATTTTTGCAGCCACTGCCAAAATTTACTGAAGAATGCAAGTATTCAAAAACATGGAGTGAAAACTTAATCTATGAGACACGGGACTATTCCAAATTGTGCTCAACAGGATTCCTCCAAGCATCCATAACCTTGATTCAATGTTAAAGAAAGTTAGTTTATCGAAAGTGCTTTTTTAATTCCATTTGATTTACTCTGAATAAACGAAATATCACTTTCACAAAATATGCAATTTAGGGGCGTCTGGTTTCAGCTTTCGCACAAATTTGAATTTCATAAGCTCATAACTCCGTTAATATTTACCCAATTTGCTACCTTCTGGTGTCTAAAATTAATCCAAAATGTCAGCAATATGGTAATTTTACAATGGAGCCCGCTCATTATTTCGCTATTCTTTAATATTTAATTAAACTTCGAACAATGTTTTGGGACACCCTGTATCTGGGGCATGTTTTTCCAAGCCTACTCCGAAATAGCTCCTAAAATTTTACAAATGCAGCTTCGGCCAAATGGAAAACGTGATGCTTGGCCTGGCATGCATCAACATTATTGGAATCTTGAGAGAAACTATCCTTCAATTCTAAAAATATTTCTCAACGAGAATTTCGCATATTAGAACTCAAAGTCAAAAGTGAAAAAGTTCAATCTCAGAGAATGGAATTATTTTGCCTCAGGAATACGAAACGATAGGTAGAAGGAAGGAATGAGAGCACGAAAAAAGAGATGCATGTCTTCGTCAGGAATTTCGTCAAATGTTGCATGGGATATCGTAATTCCAATTTGCATGCTGGCGCGATACTGTTAAAGAATCCAATGTCATACTGAGAAAAGATCTTGAAAAGTATAGAGGATTTGAAAAAGATCTTTAATCCTAATTCTTGTGTACCAGGTGAATCAGACAAATGTATACTCTCTTTGAAACATCGTAGTGAAAAAACCATAATACAGATTTATAAAATTACAATTCTGTTGAATTTTGAGAATTCATCAATAATTTTTTCTAATGTTTTTCTTTTTCTTAACCTCAATAAAGAATTCCTGAAAACTAGCTTCTATTGGCTTTCTTTTGATTAATTTGTTCAATGTTTCAACAATTAAAATGGTGAAATAATGTTTTCCTTATAGCTCAGGCATTGCGTTCTAAGGATATGGAAACTCGTGAAATTTGTAACCGTCCTTTCTAATCAATTAAATCAATTAAAGAAGCACGACTTTTCGAGCATAGCCCGTTATCAAGCCAACGCTTGATCACGGGCTATGCTCGAATTGTCTCGTGCTTATATTTTACTTTATTTACTTGTTTATCATTGTGCAATTGCACTACAAGCAATAAGAAGATTTTTTTATCACTTTCTAAACAATGCTTGGCATCAAAAGGTCTAAATCTACATGATCGTAAACAATGCATTTTAGTCGTTCGTAGGATTATCACGAAATAAGACTTTCGGCTAGTTCCTCACTTTAGAAGGAAAGAATGTATCAAAATTTATAAGAATATTTAAAACTAAGTTAAAGCTTCAGTAAGATGATTAAATCAAGACTGTTTACATTGATTGCATACGAGATCATGTGCTATTTTTCTAACAGTGGCTACTCTGTTAAATGGAGCACAGAGCAGTTTCTCCTTGTTTTTTTTAATTCGGACAGTGTCAGAATCGATAATTTGTACACCGTATCTCAAGAAAATAGACACCATTGAAAAAGCACCTAAATTCTGTTATTGGACTTATCGCTAAAATTCCGTTTTGCTCCGTTTTTTCATTAATTAAATTACTTTGGAAAGTATCATAAAACTGACTCACATTTTGCACTTGACTTAAACGGCATAAAATTACATTTTGCAGAACCTCATTTTGAAGCACAATGTTTGAAGGACGTTCTTTCTTTTAACGAATAGTAACAATATTGCGATTTTTCAGCATCACCTTAAATTTTACAAGAAAATGCGCTTTCATTTCTGATATTTGAAAGCAGGCAAGACTTGTGATGCTCATCTGGCATTTTGGCTGTATGCTTCGAAACTAGGCAATTTCTAGCTCGCCAAGTTTAAAGATTTCAATCGGTCAAAATGTTAATTTACATTTCAACACGCAGTTTTGCCTGTCATCTTTTAGCCCAAAAAGAAAATTAGAAGACTGACATTTGCCTTGAATTTGTGTAACTTTTCAAACGTGTCAACATTTTTTGGACACCCGGTGTATCATCGTGCTTAAAAATTAAAAATGGTTTTGTCTCCGATTTAAATTGTGATGGGTCTATATACCAAGCATGACTCATAATGTTAAATCCTTGCAGTAAATTGCATTTCGTAGACATACTCGTCTTTGAAGAGAGCACCCAGTGATCCTAATGTAGCAAGAGGGCTGAAATGGCCCCTCCTTATTGACTTTCATTGCAGACATTACGTTTCATGAAAATTTCCAACACTCGCTTATATGCAGTCCCTATTTTCAAAGGAAATTTTAATTGATTTTACAAAAGTACGATCTTCTAACTCTCACAAGTCGTCGGCAAGACCAAGGCTATTTCATCTCTAACATCGAACTCTATTTTGTCTCATCTTTGAAAGTCTCGACATCTTTCCTCGCGAATCTTGCTTTCTCGATACCGCACTAGAAGATTAGAGCACTTTCTGAAGAATTTTGCATCAAAAGTACGATGATCTTCAAATGTTTAGACCTATGGCAGATTCTTAAACCTGTCGTAGATAGATGCAGAGTTTGAATCGTGATTACTACAAAGTCAAAGTTCACAAATATTTGCGTATTGATCCCATGGTCCGATGGAGTGAGAGCCACAAAAAGCCTCCAGTAGAGAAATAAGGTAGATCATTAAATGACTTATCCAACAAAAACATCACTTGCTGTGACGATCTGGCGTATTCACTTAGTTTCTGTCTGTATTTACTATGCCCTATGTGTGAGATATGGTGTATAAATTTCATTTCGAAGGTCACAGCAACGCTATTTGTTTGGTATAATCTTCAGCATTATTTGTAACTTCAGCACAGTTGCACATCATAAGGATCAAGCATATCACGTTTATTTGTCTCTGTACCCTACGTTTTCTGTCCTTTCCATATTACATCTTATTCTTCACATGTAGGTTAACTTTTCCACTTCAAAATGGTTGATAATGCAATCAATTTAGTTCGCATCTGAAGACTCATTTCTGTACGCTTAGCCAAACGAACACGTAAAAAATTCCTAAATTTCCCCATCATTTTTTTGTGGAAATATTTCATCTTATCAATTATGACACTCTTTAGTTTCGTATGATTAAAAGCCGTCGAAGAATAAGCTATTGTAAAATAGTACCAGGAAATCAGAAAATTATGCCATATTCTTATTCCTTGGGACATTTTTTAATTTTCTGCCAGGCAATTTTTAGGCTCTGGCCTATGCATTTTGCTATGGTGGAAAGGCTCGTTCCTTCAACGTCCAAACTATCCTTCCAGTGCAAAAATAAACATTCTCCTATTTCAATAGAACCTAGCATTTCTCAAGGAATTTCTAGTTAATTTTCGAAGATTTAATGTGGTATTTATTCCTTGCACAAATGCTCTTTAGAGAGGATAGGACAACTTCGCTTGAAAATGATTAGGTATGTCGATAAACCTAATTTTCGCTTCGGTAAACCAAACGCAAAACCTAGTGTGTTGATGAAATGATATGAGTCAATGTTGCCTTCAACTTGGAAACCTTGTTAAATGTTTCAGAAATTCCCTTAAATGATGCCAGCCTTCAGTCCAATAAAAACGCACCATCTCAAGTATAGGGACTTGACCTGCGTAGTTGAAAACCACGACGATTATTTTGCAAAAAGAATCCCAAAAAATCCTAGTTCAACACAAAAAAGACCTCAGAAGGGCTTGTCCTTTTTGGTAGGAAAGCTGCTGCATTATGTACGGTACATGTAAAATTGATCTTTGTCCCGTTCCTTGATCATTTCAAAAATTAAAGACCGTCCCGTATAAGCAAATTAGAAATTTGAGAGACTTTTATCTCTGCCTACTTGTCTGAAGAAAAATGAGCTAGGTGATCCCTTTCTAGCTCAAAAAGTACCTCGAAGCAAAGTTCTAATTGGTGCCAACCTTGGGCGAAACTTCCTTCGGAGCCATCCTAAGGAAAGCATGAACATGGACGACCCTTTTTATGGTTGGTTCATTGAATTCTGAATGACTGGCATCCCACTTTGCCATGCATGTTTGTACACGGAGAAGAAGGGCAAATTTACACTTCTTGTATATTTGTAAAATGTACGAAACATTAGAAATGCTGCAAATATGAAAATTGACGAGCTTTTACCAGCTGATCCACTCTTGAACAAGAACGCAAAATTCCCCAGTTGTGAATATTGGGTTTAATCAAGCCCTTGGAGAAAAGACAACTAGGCCTAGGCCCCACACCGGATCTCTATGCAGCTATGCAGCAATCGTTATTCATAGAAATGAAAAAATTACCTTTTTCTTATGTAACTCATTTCTGCTTAGCTCATCAGTTTGAAATCGATTTTACGCAAGTGTCAACGGAGTTTGGGATGTCTTCTGAAGCTGCAAATGCGGGCCTCGGCAGGTTGGACGTTTCCGCTGCAAAAGGGCGATATCAAACACAGGGAGGCCATATGATTAACCTGATATTACTCTTGTTTTTTTGGAGTTGGTCTCAAGCAAAATGTAGAAAGCAACTTGCTCATTTCTTATGAATTTGTCGAAGACGAATTTAAGATTTTTCTAGAATCGACTTGGCCATCGGGTCACTTCATTTTTGTTTTGAAAATATAGGTAACTCATTGCATTAAAACATGCCAATGTAACTCCAAATTATTGATTGTTTTTACTGCACAACAAGAGAAGCAAAGATAGGTATTCCTTGATTCTAAGAAACAATGTAGTTGGCTTGTTGAAAATGGCTGAGTTCAAATGTATGCTATTTTGGCTGCCATACTTCCAAAGATTGCTGCCTTAGATTAAGTTTGTTGTATTTTGAGACTGCATCATCTTAAATCTAAACAAAGGGTTCCTTTTCAAATCCAAGCAACCTCGCCAGGGACGAGGGAAGCATCTCAAAATTGGAGGGGGGAGGGGGGTACGACACTTCAATTGCACCTTTCCCATGAAGCTAAAAGGACACTTCATGAAAATAAAAAGGGCGCTCTTCAATCTTCAATCTTCAATCTTCAAATACTTACTCCTAAAGGCTTTCCAACCAATCTGGAGCATTTAAAAAGGAAAAAAAAGGAAAGGAAACTCAGAAGTAAGATTAACACCGTTTCCACCCAGCACTCCAATTCAATTGCTCCTTTGTTTATTACAAAATATGGGGGGGGGCACGTTCCCCAGTGCTCCCCGGTTCCTACGTATTTGAACCTCACTGGCTAAAGGTTAGAGAACCATCAGTTAGGGTTATTGGTAACAGGCTAGAGACTTTGAGTCCTTCAAATAACTTTTTCTTAAGCCTGTTTGTTTAAGTGTAACATATAATGCGTATAATGCCTCTAAGTATAGTCAATGCTCTGAGTTAGTTTATGAAGATACACCATTCACCAACATCCTCTTACAGTATTACATATAACGTGATTCAAAAAAATTAAAACACACCAACAGGCTTATGATTACAACACACCAACAATCCAAGAAAAATTCCGATAATCTTCTCAAATGGCAAAACTTAAATAAGAGCAAAAGACTTTCTTACATTTTCACTTCTTCACTCATCTTCATAATTTGCATACTGCTCTTTTCCATATATTTCTTACTTTCTTTGACCATATCCTTCTCTAACAAGCTCTGTTCACTAACTGAGTTTCTGTCTATCTGATAGTTTTTGCTGAATCATTTCAGTTAAAGTGTTCAATTCTAAAGCCCACGGTTTCACATCTTTTATGTTTCCTGATAATGTCAAATCAGAATTAGACATTTGCTGTGTGGTCCAAGGTGCCTGACTTTCGGGGTATCACTGATACCAAAGGGCAATCACTGTTCGTGTCCTTTAGCTCCTTCGAGAAAGCACTGTCTTAGCTGCGCGGGGGCGGTTCTTTCGAATAAATATTTAGGTATCCCTGCGATTCAGACATTGTTGGTTATCGGATCAAAACAAATAATACATCAGTCGTTACGCATATTGTTTGAAGAATGATCGAAATTCAATGGGCATTAGAATATGACATCATAACCACAATGTTACGTCAAGTACCGTAAAAACAATGAGATTTGCTCATACTTTGTTTGGTGCAACATCATTTCGTAAACGTCACAACGGTGTTTACGAGCCGCACAAGTACGCTGTCTGATGATCTGAAGCTATAAATAGGAGAAACCTAATGAGATCTGGGCAAGTGGGGGAAAGAAAGCCAAGGGCTCCCACGGGATCCAAAGTGAAATTGCAAATTAGAGGTGGTCTTGCCATGAAATTCTTTTGAAGTGTTGGTGTTTATCATTTTGTCCAGGAAAGTAGCACAAATATCAATGTGAGGAGGCAAGGTTTTCGTTGGACGAATTGACGCAGGCAAACCTTTCTATGGCAGATCCTTTGAAGAGGTTGATGTTGACCATATCTTGCCCAGGGAAGTAACAAACAGCTAATGGTAGGAAACCAGCTTATTTTTGGATGAACTGACGCAAGGATACCTCGCCTCATTGAATATTTAAAATGGGGTTGCAATGGTGTGCAGGCTTCTCTATAAATAGAACAAAGAAAACACTCAGGCACGGCATTGTATCTTTGGTTATCAATTGTTGGCAGCACATTTGGGACATGGATTTGAATAGGCTATTTTCAAATTGTTTGCTCCTTGCAAATGCAAGCATATAACCCTTTACTGAGCAAATAAGGAAATTAAACATTTTTTTGTCTCTTAAGATATTGCTTACAGTGACAAGAAACAAAGTCATTGCAAGAAGAATAGCATGACAAGCGTCATGAAAAGTGAGGGGCATTTTCGACGGAAATACTGCTGCTTTCGAGGGGGCATTTCACTCAAAAAAATCTCGTACACCTTATGCAAAATCTTTTTTGTCAAGAAAAATCCGTCAAAAATCCGTAAAAATCCTTTCGTTTTGAAAAAATCTCGTACGCTTTTTCGAAGGAGTGAAATGCCCCTTGGCTGCTTTCTGAGATTGTATCACTCCTGAAAATAGTGTACTAGATCTCAACGAGAACAAAAAGGATTTCCAACGGATTTCAATAATTCCTCAACAAAACAAAAAGCTTTTGACCCAAAATGGGATTGAGACTTCTGGGGAGGGATATTCCCCTTGCTGCTTTCTAGAAATATCTATGAAAGCATGCAGACAAATTTGGAACTTCTTTACCTAAAATTTAAAAATTTGCTTTGATCAGAGAAAGAGCTAGCAGCCTGCGTGCAAACTCAGTAGAAAGTAGAACCTGTCTATCGAAGAGGCTGCAAGCAAGCCATAGACGTAGGAACCGGGGGCACTCAGGGGCGGATCCAGGTCCAAATCTGACGGGTGCCAAAGGGAGGTAGAAAAGGGGGTCCGGGGGCGAAGCCCCCGGGAAAATTGTTGGGGCCACGCCCTTTACTTTGGCTTAAAACGTGACCACGCCCTATATTTTGCTTGAAAGTTTGAATTCTCATTTTGAAAATCAATGACAATTTCTGTAAGACTTTTCAGAAAATGGACAGTGTGAACTTTTTATTTCAATGAAAGTTTAGGACAAACTGCAAAAACTAATGGACATGTGGCTACCCTGGGTACCAGAGCCTAAAAATTCAAAAATAAAAATAGATAGAAAAAGAAAAAATGAGAAGAAAAAAGAGCTCCTTTTTCTTCTCATTTTTTTCTTTTTTATATTTCTAAATTTTTACTCTGGTACCCACGGTAATATATGGCAAACTCCACAGTACTTTCACGATGAAAAACATGTCTCATTTGAAGAAAGGTGTTGGATTTCGTTCTAATATGGTAATGAATGGTGCATTCTTCATATCACAAAAGGGAAAAAACAAATTTATTCAAACCAAATATGTTTGGGAATTCGTGATTACAGCCATTATTCGTAAGACAATCTACTGCTACAAAGCCCTTTTGTCCAACCGATATTCCGTACAAATATGATAAAACCTACCCAACAACAACTCCCAGTCAACAATTTCTAACTCATTTTGATTACTACCCATTTGTTGTTTCCAAAGTAAACATAAATCAAAGGTCTTGCCCAAGTCGTATGGTTAAATATTGATTTAGTTCATGGTAAAATAGCAGCATACACAAAATGAAGGGCCTACCGAGATTGCCTCACAGTCGCTGAGCTTTTCCTTCATAACTTCTGGTATCTACTGAAGCTTCGAAACAATCTTGGATTCGTTGATATATCTTAAGTCTTCCAAATCGAGACTTCTTTTCTACGTGGAACGGATAGCCTTACTTGCATCGTCGGCCTGGTTGTTGGCTTTGAGAACATTGGCCGCCATGTTTTTGCGCGGCATTCTGTTTTGTAAGCAGTTTGTTCTTCATCTGGTGATTGGCTAATGGTCTAGTCATTTCTATCAGACGTTCTCCTATTGGCTTGCACCCCTCAAGGTTCTTTCCGATTGGCTTGCACCCCTCAGTTTCAAACTACGGGTGCTCCCGCCAATTTCAAGCAACCCTCATGCAGCTCTCTGATTGGTTTGCACCAAGGCGCCTTCCTTACGCGAGTTGCACTGTGCCTGCCTCCGCAAGAGGATTTGGGAATGGAAACGCGGAGATTCCCCCAATGAATAAAGACTTTTTGTTTGCGACGATCAAAGCTGCAGGAGGATGCCCTACGACAAATTTACCATCGATGGATGGGGCTCAAGGGGTAGGGGGGGGGGGGGGCGCGCTGAGAAATGAGAATACGGTGATTTCATGAAAATTTATCATTCAACGATTTTAACAAGTAATATTTTAACTAATACTTCACAACAGAAGATTGTTGGAATCTTGCCTTTCCCAAAATTAAATGATTTCCTTGCAACTCTGACAGGTGCTTGCGCACCCGTTGCACCCCCCTGGATCCGCCCCTGGCACTGGGGGCAGTGGGGGTTGGGGTATATGCTCTCCAAGAGTTTGCAATAAACAAAGAAGTGTCCTTTGTATTTTCAAAAAGTGCCCCGTTTGCTTAATAAAAAAGTGCCCTTGAAATGTCATGCGCGCCCCCCTCCCCCCCCAGTTTGGATACTTCCTACGTACCTGACGCAGGCTAAGCCAGATGAAGTTCTTGTGCTAGTGGCTACCATTCTCAGGAAAGACAAGACTCTAAAAAGGGTTTTAAGAGTGTGCTTCCTTTGCTTTCCAAAAGCCTGTGTATATGGTTTTGGTCGATAAAACTTGTCTGAAATATTTTCTTTTTACAGTCTATCTCTTTATTACTAGGGGCCTCACAGAGTCTTTCAGTCTGCCGCGACTTCAAGATATCCTTCTGATCTCAAGAAAATCCCGTGCGTTTCTGAAAGAGTTATAAATCCCTCAATGAATGGCATTGTTTGAAAAAGGTTTTCGACGTAGCCTTCGTAGTGATAAATCAATGCCCGATGCACGAACTAAAAAACGTTAGGTATGTTGAAAGCCATATCATGTCAGATTATTTCTGCAACGCAAGGCTAGGCTCTTGCTTCATATGCAAAGTTTTATTATAACTTTGAGATAGGTTTAAGGGGTTTGTGCAAGGTTAGAAGCTTGCATTTGCAGAGAGCAGAAAATCTAAAAATACCTATTCAAATCGAAGTTGCACACAATGTCAACAAAGAGTAGCTTAAGAATGAGATTTGCTATTTTTATCTTGCTAAGAAACAATGCTGTGTCTGAGTGATTTCTTTGTTGTACCTATAGAGGAGCCTTTTTACCATTGCACACGTTGAATATATCCAATTTATAACCGTTATTCATTACTTACAGTTTGATTTCGATGATTTTGTGAAAATGAGTTGCTTTATTTAATTTAATTTCCATTTTCATTAAAAGTCTTTTGTGCTGCCCCCATTGATATGGGTATCCCTCGGAATCTTCCCAATCTCCGACAGCAATTTCAAAATATTCCCGAGAAAACAGTTCTGTAGTTGTTTGTTTAGTTGTTATCTAGTTGCATGTCTTTATGTAATCGTGCAAGGGGTAAGTCGTCTGAAAGACAGTGTTTTTGCTCCCCATGGTATCGCCTTGTAATGCTGTAAAGTAATTCAATTTATAGGTAGAGCCCCATCGCCCTGTTCCGACCACTGAAAAAGAAACCTTGAGTTACTTGGCCTAAGTAAATATTATCGGAAAAGTTAATGCTAATGAATTATTCCTTATTTCATAGTTTAAAATATAGAAACCAGTTATTGTACATTTTGATTTAGCGACCGTCTTCTGTAAAATCGTTGTCGGAAAACACAGCGATAACATCGCGATATCTTCATTCCATCGCCCTGTTCCGATCATACAAGCTCAAGCATGAATTTCGGACGGTACCACCGCAAAGGGCTCAAGAAAGCACAGTTTCCAATTAAAATGGATGCCATACACATAACAAAAGATATTTATCTGATGTTATCGTTTGATAAGTATCATTCTGCCTCTTTTTTCGTTTAATGACACCATAAGGTCCATAAGCAATTTACAATTGAAATTTGCAGTCTGTTATAAGATAACTGGCAACACTCTAGCATAGCCCCCTTCCCATACTTCAATGCCCGAATCCCAGAATTCGAAGCCAAACCTCGTGATCGGAAGAGGGCGATCTGTAGCCTATCTGACTGCAGTTAGAACTTTACCCCCGGCAGGGAAGCAGAAGATATTATGATCAAAATTTTGCTTGTAAATATACGCTTAGAGAGTTGGAGTAAAGTTTGAAATGTTTTGACTGCGGTTCTAGTAAACAGTAGCAGAGAAACAAGAGAAAATATAATTGCTGCAAGGAAACACGAAGTGAAAAATGGCAACTACTTGCGATTCCATCACAGGTAGGCCTCTTTCATCTTCCCATATCGCTGGATTCACACGCCAGAAAAAAATAAACCATGTCTCAACTTGAAGCTCATGGTGTCAGTAAAGTATTTTTTGCGCACTTTTTTAATTATAGGACCCATTCCCCTTGTAAACAGACATCCCGAGATTGTACACAAAAGCGCTCACAGGAGCCAGTGATCGGAACAGGGCGATGGGGCTCTAGTGTCTCAAGAGCTTGTTGTCGTGAATTTATTAAATATAAAGAAAATAATTCAATTCTCATGAATAATACATTCTGGATGTCCCAATCAAAATGTACAGATTTGGCTTTATCCAGATTTAATCTCTGTCAAAATGGTTGTTGATCGTTAAGGGACAGTGCGAAGTTTATTTTATAACATGGCCGTTTCAATGCGCAACGGGACCCGGGGGGGGGGTACTTCCATTATGGCCTAACAGGGGGGTCCAGTCGGTTTGAGGGCCTTACGTAATAGCTACCAAATGGCCCTATCTGCCAAACATATACCAATTGGGGGAATTCCAAGATTACTGGTCAGTTATAAGATTTCAACTTCGTAGGCTCCTCCGCACGGCAATATGGTCATTGCAGCAGTAATTATCATTGAATTTTGAAGTTTTTTTGCTTCGTTCAATCAGTTTTTACAATAGAAAATTTTGAAAAACTGCAGAAAATTTTTGCTACCAGACGCTACCAAATTGCCAAATTTTTGGTCCACGAACTACCATTTGGGGGTTTCTATCAAAAGATACTACCATTTGAGGGTATTTTCCAAAAATTTTGCTTTGGACCTCTTTAACCCTGACTGGACCCCCCTGTCAGGCCACAATTGGAGTACCCCCCCCCGGGCAACGGGCAACTAATTTTTTTAGCTTGTACAGAACTGGGTCAATATTTTCTATTATAAAGCAAATATGTGCGGGCCAGTAACATTTTATAAGCTCAAGGTGAAGTTTGAAATATAGAATTGTTCATTTTGAGGATGAAGTTGTAAATCATGCAGGATGAAAATGCTTGACAGGATGTGTATAAAATGATGCAGAAATTCCTTGTCAGTCGTTTGGAAGAACGATTTATCAGTCATATCTCTTCATCTTCAAAGTCAATTTTTTCATTGACAGAGACATGTAAGGACAAGAATTTATTTTGTTATATGTTCCTTGGCCAATTCAACATTGGTGGTACTATACAACATCTGATATTCATGAATACGAGGCAGATACATTTTTAAGGAAAAGGTAACGAGGCAGTTGGTTTTTTGTAATATTTTCATACGTGACAAGAAAATGTTTTGGCAAGAATTTTCTTTTCCACCGGCTATGTCAATATAATGAATTAGGCACTGTCCCTAACTGCAGAGCCCCCAGTAACGACCCATGGGGAACATTTTGAAAGTATGCATTTTCGACGGGGATTACAGTATCTATAATGACGGGGGAGAAATTTGGCAATCATGCATGGAACTTACATGATTTTTGATGGGGAAACAAACATTTTAACATGGAAATAAAACAAACGAGACGGGAAAGATCTTCAAACTCAAAACTAGCGGGGAAATAAATTTTCTTGGCGGGGAGCATTGATAACTACTTTGTGAGTATTGATTGGGGGTACAAATTCTTGAAGCAAGGCGAAAAAGTCAGCGATAGCCTTGATAGAATTTGAATTAGAAGTACATTCTGTTTGCTACAATTCTAGCATTCTAGAAAATATTAGTTTGACAGCTCAAATTTGCATCCATCTACAAATCAGAGCTTTGGCTTTTGGCGTAAGCAAATTCTTGCAGCACATTCAAAGAAAAACTGACATTGAAGAAATATCAAGTCAGTAAGCTTATATTGGGACATGTGGTTGACTTTTATAAAACGATCAATTGATACCTTTTTCTAGACGAAGCTCTGTAGACTTTTTTTACAAAACGATTAATTGAAACCTTTCCTGAACAAAGTTCGTTTAGCTTTTCATTTTGCAGTGAATGGAGATACTATCACGGCTTGCCTTTTGAGGCTCTGGAGTCCACGGTGGAATTGGACATTAAAGAGGATGGAATTGAGAAGCTTTCCAGCATAAACTATGACTTTCGTTCTAACCTTGAGAGAATAAGAGTAATTATTTGATGACGTTGAAATATCTGTCTCTTATTAACTATGATGTGTTTAGTGAGCGAATTTTTTTCATCTCTGAGTGGGCTCATTGACTATGGTAAGCTGTAACATAATAAGTTTGAAATAACGCACACACACACAACTCGAAACTCGAATTTTTTTAATCAATTCTTGATGACTCAACGTTACAAACCTAATCCACACTTCAAAAAACAATAATTACCAAAAATTAAAACTGAAAATGAAAGAAGGTAAAATCTTTTCAGAAAGTGATGAATCAAAGAAGTGAGGCTCTTTCGTGATGACGAGGCCATACTCTAGTTTCGCCAACCACATGGAGTTTCGCTTTCTTGACAACATACTCTGATGCAAAGTTACCATGTGAACCACACTTCTACAATGAGTCACAATACTTATGATGCATCGGGTCTGGTTATCAGGCTAATGATGCATAGACTGATTATATGTTCGTAGGTTATCGCTATTGATAGGCTGATGGACGCTATAACTACGACTCATGGACTTACGCTTCCAGAAACGGACATGGCCTAAATTACCTGCTATTTTTTCCTCAAAACCACCGACCCTAAAATGCCGCAAAAAGTGGTTATCCTGGAGTGCTACACTGCAAAACAAACTATCAGTGCTTAGATGAACGTTTCTTCAAGCTATTAAGGCAAAAAAGTCTTACCTATAAGTGCTATTTTGGTTATTTGGGGGCGCAAAAAGTCTCGTAAATTCGCTCGTTACTTTGAGATTTTGATTGTTGCAGCAGTTCAGTCGAACGCGTTGTTCGAACGCTTTTGTTTGCCTTTGGCGGGGAAGCTTGAATTGAAGAAGAATCAGCCAATCCCATCAAGTTATTTCAAGTCTTGCATCCTGATTGGCCCAGGAACAAATTTGTTCCTGGCGAGAATTTTTTTGCCGTTTTGAGAAGAGTTAGTCAATAAGGCCCTCAACTGGAGCGACAACAACAACATTAATTCACTTCAATTAGATGAGCGTAAGATGAGGGTCCTTGTGTAGTGAGGCTAAATGATGCATGCAAATATCGGGCAAATGAGCCTCATTCAAGTGCTACCTCCATATGGTTAAGCCGATGACCTTCCAAAGACGTCCATATTTAAAATTGAGATTCCCTGAATATATAAGCAATGATATTTTAAAAGATCTTTTTTTTATATATCATCATAAAATATTAAAATATACAAAGAACGACAACAGTTAAACTAGAATTGAGAAAAGAAAAAAAATTATGTCGTTCGTAGCGAGAAAGGACACAAAGTCATCGAGTTCTCACTACGAACGACACTTACAACAGTTCAATACAACGACAGTATCTAGTCTAACAAAAAAACAACGTTACAAAAATTAAGGTGTTCCAGGTGCGTCAAAGAAATATATCTCTGACTCACCTGTTGGGGTGCGCTGTGATTTGATGGTTTTATTTCTAGCCTAATCGCTGTGTTGACTTGATGAAGGAAATGGTCGCTTCCAGAATTATTCTGTTCACAATCACATTTACGTTTGGGCTACCAAATAGTAGTAATTCGCAAATAGTCTTACTATCCAAACTCTCAATGTCAATGCCAGGAAGGTCCCCAAGCTGACCAAGGAGATCTCTACGCTGCAATTCAAAGAGAGGGCAATGCAGGAGAAAGTGCTCGTTATCTTCTTTGCCTGTGCCACAAGCACAGATAGGGTCCAGACATTCAAAATTATGCCTAAATTTGTGTTCATGTAAGCCCGGGGGGGTACTTGACCAGGTTTTGGTCGGGGACGTGCCATCGAAGCTTCAAAAACACACCCGTTCCTTATACCAATTTTGCAAAAAAGTATACCCGACTTTATACCAATTTTGCGAAAAAGCATACCCGACCTTATACCAATTTTCCGAAAAAGTATACCAAAATCGTTCCTTAAACCAAAATCGCGAAAATCGATACCGTTCCTTATACCAAAATCGCGAAAATCGATACCCTTCCCGATGGCACGTCCCCGTACCCAAAATATGTGAAGTACCCCCCCCCCCCCCGGGCATTTAAGGCACTAAAATTCAAACGAAGCTTGGTCAGAAGTCTAATACCTGCTATATCATGTATATTATAAGTAGGCTTTTGAGCAGGCCTTATGATTCCCAGCAATTTACGCTTGAACTCAGCAATTGATGTAGAATTTCTAACATCAAGAGTGAGCGAGTTCCATTCAGAAAAGGTATTCTGGAAGTAGGTGTTTGAGAACCGGACAGTCCTACCTATGTTTTGTTCATACAGACGTGCACTTCTGAGGTTGTACATGACTTGACGCTCAGGAGGAATTTCTGCATACAAATACTCAGGATGGTGTGAGTTTTTTAATTTAAAAAAATGGCACAAGCGTATATACCATCTCCTCTGATAGAGACATTCCCACCCCAGTTCCTCAAACAGCCTTTGCCTATTTGTACCTCTCCATGCACCGGTCACCGCCAAGGCAGCCAAATATTGAGTTTGTTCTATCTTACGCGTGAAGCTTTGGAGCATCGCAGGGTCATGCCTGTGGTAGACAATGGCACCATAATCTAAATGAGGTCTAACATAAGGCTTGTACATTTGATTGAGAACGTCCCTAGAAACATAATTAGAAATATGTTGTATTAATCCAATTCCCCGTCTTGCCTTTAAGATAGCTTCCTTGATATGACTCTGGAAATCCAGCTTGGAATCCAGAATCATGCCAAGGTGCTTATGCTCGGCCTTTTCTGTTACCACATCATTTCCTAACATTAGAGGGGGATGAAAGGGTTTAACTCTTTTTGTGGAGAAGATGAGTTCGACAGTTTTGTCAGCATTAAACTGCATTTTCCATTGCCATGACCACATATTAACTGTCTCTAAATCACTGTTTAGTTCTTCGGCAGTTCTTGCTACATCATTCACAACAGAAAATAGAGATATGTCGTCAGCAAAGATTTTAACATCACTCTTTAAGTCATCAACAAGGTCATTTATGTAGACAAGAAAAAACAAGGGTCCTAAAACCGAGCCTAGAGGTACTCCAGCAGAAATTGTTGCCCATTCTGAGTTTTTCCCATTTAACGGAGCACGTTGTTCACGGTTTGCAAGAAAATCGCGAATTAGTGCAAGGAGGCTTCCAGATATCCCACTGCACTCAAGTTTATACAGTAAGCCCTCGTGCCAAACTCTGTCAAAGGCCTTAGATAGGTCAAGAAAAACAGCCCTTGTTTCTTTACTTGGAATATCGTCAAAGGCGCAATAGATTTTATGACTTATTGCCAACAACTGGTTGACTGTCGAATCACCTGGACGGAAACCCGATTGATGTGGTGTTAACAGTCCGTTGTCGCATAGGTGCTCATAAATATTATCATACATCAATTTTTCAAACATCTTTCCAAATATTGGAAGCAAAGAAATTGGTCGATAGTTCTTTTTGCATTGTTGACTACCCTTTTTGTGTACAGGAACTACATTTGCTTTTTTCCATATTGAAGGATACTTTCCCGTATCAAGGCATTTGTCAAAGATTAGGCACAAGGGCTCGACAATGGAGCAATCACAAATTTTTATCATTGATACTGAGATATCATCACATCCATGAGCTTTATTAGTATTTAGGTTACGTATCAACTTAAGAACTTTATCCCTATCGATAACAATGTTTTGCAGCATTTTGTTACAGCGAGGTAGAAAGACTGGAAGGGTACTCCCAGTTGCTAAAGTGCAGCATTGTTCAACAAAAAATCGTTGAAAACATTAGCTTTAGTATGTACATTAGTCACAAAAATTCCGTTCTCCAATAAAGGCGGAAAATTGACTACTTTCTTTTTGTTTATTAATCTGTTCAGAGCCGACCAGTACGCTTTGACACCCTGACCTGGATCAGCCAACTTTCTGCCTAGACTAGACTCAAATAGTAATCCTCTTTGGCGCTAGTAATTAATTTTGAAGTTTCGTTCCGGACAGTTTTAACTAGTGCCCAATCCTCCTGCCTCCTCCCACGTTGTACAAATCTTTTGTAAACTCGGTGTTTGCGTATGATTGCTGATTTAAGACCAGGAGTTATCCACGGTGGATCCTTGTCATCAATCTTAAGGACTTTAAAATATCTGATTGAATAGCTAACATGTGCAATTAGTTTTAGAATTTTTTCTGGCTGAAATTGGTCACTCCCGTTCCGATATTACAAGAGATTTTCTAAAAAATTCCTCTGAGAACCTTAAAAACATGCTAAAATTGTGAGTAAGTTTGCCTAATAGTTTACCTTACAGAAATGACTTGAGCATGCTTTAGCAATTGCTATCAGGGCCGTCGCGAAGGAAGTCAAGAAAGGGGAGGGGGTGTAAACATTAAATCTGACGACAACGGGCGTTTGAAATTCAACCTTATTGTTAATACAGCTTCTATAATATGACAGTTTTCTTTTGCGTGATTGTCGAAATGCAATCTTCTTTCTCCAGGAAATATCAGTATTTTGAGTAATGTTAACTAGATGAAGAAGTAAAGTGAGACTTAAGAACATTGTCGTTCGTAATTCTGTCACTTTCTGGTGAAAGAACTAACTAACCGATTTCCTGCCCAGGGGGGGGGGGGGGTACTTAGTATATTTTGCTGATGCGATGTGCACTCCTTTTCGGGTATCGTTTTCGCCTCTTCTTTCTAACGCCGGTTATCAAAAAAGGGCAATTTTTCTAAAGCCGGTTGCCAAAAGTGTTATTTCATTGTTTTTCGACGAAATTTTACGTTTAGGGATATGCTTTTCGCCGATTTTTACATTTTGGGGTATGCTTTTCGCCAATTTTTTCTAAAGCCGGCTATCATTTTGAGAGAAAATTTTTAAAGCCCGTTGAAAATTGTTTTCCTTGGAGTACACCCCCCCCCCGTACAATTGAAAATCAAGTACCCCCCCCCACGTTTCCTGCCAATTAACCAATTTCTACTACGGTAGTTAACCTATCATGAACATTGGGTCATCCATCTCCATTTTATCAAAGAGCCATAAAGGCAACATTTCGATACTTCATGGCAGTTCTAACGACATTGATTTCCTCTATAGACCATTTTTTCATATTTATTTGACTTGCCAAAATTACTTTGCTGCCTGAATACTCTATCATTGTGATATCATCAGTAATCAACGACGTAGCACTTTTTGCATAAAAAGAATCAGGGCAACTTTCACTGTGATGGTAATGGAGGAAGAGAATCTTTAACTGTGAAACTTGCAGTATAAAATATTGAGAACATAAAATCAAAGAACCAAATGGCAATGAAAAAACAAGCTAAAACAATCGAAGATCACGTAACTTCGTATTTTCACAGCAAAGTTGAGAGCTGTATAGGTCATTCCTTTCTAATGCTGAGCCCATCAAATTTTGCATGGTTCACCATCCCAAGACTACTCATTGTTTTAGTGTCAATAATTCAAATCAATTGCGAAAACGGTCACAATTTTAGGAAGTCGACAAAAACTTGATCAATCAGTAAGCAAGTTATCACATTTAGAGGTGGATCCAGGAAATATTCTGACAACTACCAAGGCCAGGTGAGGTTATTCGAAATACTAGCGTGAGGCCTTTTGAAAGTTGGTGTGGACCTTAAGAATGTACTAGATACGAGGATCTGGCAGTCTGACTTCTGCTTCAGGTAGTCGCAGTAGTGTGGATCCGTCCCTGACATCAGCATGTAGCTGAAAAGCTTAGCTTTGTTAACCCTATTACTATCGGGGGGGGGGGGCACAAAGTGCCCGCGGCAAAGTTTATTTAATGTAGTGTCGTCAGTTCAAAAGATAAAGAGCTGAAACTTTGCGAATTTTCCTAAAATCTCATTGGCTAATTAAAATTAGCAATTTTTTTCAAAATGGTAGACACTGATCACGTGACCAACCTCTTTCCAGCACGTGGTCAGCCAAACAATTAAAGAAGCAAGTCCAGTTTTAACAAGGATGATCGCAGAACGTTGACAATACCACCATTCGATAGCTCTCGATGAGAGCTTTCAGATGATGTATAATTTTATCAATTTTCGATGACATCAGCAAATTTAACGTTCATGACGTCATCAAAGTTTATGACGTCATATAAATAACAACAAATGTACTAGGCAACCTGAAATGGTCAAAAGTGGTTCTATGTATTGTTATCAACAATTTTGAGGCATTTTAGATTATTTTCATCAGTAATTAGAGGTTTAAATGAAATAATTACAAACTGAAGCAAATAAATGATGAATATATGATATAAATAATAAGCTTAAATTGAGATTACATTGCCAATTTTTATTCAGTGATGCTTTGGGATACATTCTTGTAGCAATATGAAAGAAATCATCAACTAAGAACTTAAATATTGCCAATATTGCTAATAGTAAGCAAGGAGTGCAATTTTCCTCAATTATGACGTCATAGTGACGTCATGGATGTAATGAAGAATTAAGAAAGTAGCCTGTTGTGTATATTTTGTTCCTGTACACCATTGTACTAAGTTTCATCCTCATATCTGCAATATCGGTGAAGTTACAGAGGGGGGGTCACTCCCCCCCCCCCCCCACCCCGGTACTACGATGGTCGAAAAAGCCCGGTAGTAATAGGGTTAAGAGATGTTGTCTCCGAAAGACCAGTTTAAAGATATGGCAATTACGTATTTGTAGCTGTTTATCCTGTATTTTATTTCTCTTTTTAACAAATTCTACTTTCTTAGATAGTAGGCTTGAATTAGCATTTATTTCATGGCTATTGTATATATTCCTAGGGCCAACTCTGAATAAATTAATAACAATAATAATGGATAAAAACACAACTGTTGAAACCAGACGTTTCGATTATAAAAATCTTCCTCAAACACCTTTAACCTTCAACAATAATAATGATAATATTCATTTCTCGGACTTTCCCCTCCTTTTTCTAGTCATAGCTTTGTGAGATGCGAAATATATGTATGGGAGCACGATATTTTAATAATGAAGAGAGGTCAGTAAATTTGCAAACAACAGATTTCCCCAGGTTACTGCATATCCATCTCTACTTCAAGGATGGCGATTATTTCATCCTGAGGAAGAAATGTAGAATTCGAAATCTTCCTTGAATCTGGTTTATAGGACAGAAATCGTAGTTCAAAGTGATCATGGAGGAAACTTTTCATCTAACAGGTGGTGTCGTACAAAGCATTTGTTAATTACCTTTGCATTTGTTAATTACCTTTGACTTCAGAGAGACAGTTACGATGTAGCTCGTAAAGTCTTTTTTGGGTCACTCTGTACATATGCTCAGTTGTGGTTACTTCAGCACCAACGCATGAGAAAGATACCTGCTCCAAAGTCAGGCATCTATAAATTTATTCTATCATGCCCCTATCATGCAAAATTGAGAACAAATGTAATCAACATAAGATATTAAATTTCTTTTCATGCAAAAAGGAATCGGGAAGGAGGAGGAGAATTTTATTTGAGGGGTGTATCACCCTTTCGAAAAGGCGTACGAGATTTTCTAAAAACAATAAGATTTTTAGGGATTTTTTACGGATTTTTCTTGACAACAAAAGGGATTTTGCCAAAAGTGTAAGAGATTTTACAGAGTGATGTGCCCCTCGATTTCATTCATTCGAAAAGCGTATGAGATGTTTCAGAACAAAAGGACATTTACAGATTTTTGATGTGTTTTCTTGAAAGCAAAAGAATTTTTGCCAAAGGTGTATGAAATCATTTGGAAGTGAAAGGTCCCTCTGGACTCACGAGATTGTCCAAGTTTTTGCAACAACAACAACAACAACAACAACAACAACAACAACAACAACAATAACATTTTTGCTCAAACCAGGGTCTATAGACCTTGCTCAAACTGTAGTTTGAGCGTCCATTAGTCTATCAATATCAATAGCGATACCCTGGATCAGAGTATTTTTAGTATTTGTAAAAAATTAAAGCATTTGAAAAAAATTGAAAAAATTAAAGTATTCGAAAAAAAAAATTATAAAAAATTTTTTTTTATTTTTTTTCTCTTTTTTTTATTTTTTTCTCGTTAAATTTTTTAATGTTTTTTTTAATTTTTTTATTTTAATTTTTTTCTCCATACACTAAAAATGCTCTGATCCAGGGTACAATAGCGATAACTACGAACTTGAGATCAGTCTAATCATAGTGGTCTAATGCGCTGCCCCCCGGCGCAAGAAGTATTAGTACAATAAAAATAATTTCCATATCAAGAAAATTTGCAGCTTAAAAAATGGCCTATAATAATAATAATAATAATAATAATAATATATCAAATAAGGGAATACGAGGCTTACAGCCTATAAAACCCTAGAAGTTGTATTTGTGTTCGCGGTGGAAGCTATCATAACGTTTTTCAAAATGTAATACTGTCGTACAGTTGACAATCTCTTCGGATAACTCATTCCACGATTTTACTATTCTTTGTGAAAACTTATAAACCTATCGAATACTTGATTCTAAAGGAAGTTACCAAAAATTAACAGGAAAATGATTATGGCGTAGATACGAAAAACTATGCTTCATGTCATTTGCTGTTTTGGTATTCAAGAGTGTATTGATTACATGCAAAATAATAGAATGGGGTAGAAAAGAACAGAATATGATGAAAAACAAAGGGAAGGACAGAATAAGATTGAATAAGATTGAATAGAAAAGGATAGGACAGGATGGAATAGAAAACAATGTAATGGAATAGAATAGATTAGGTTAGAATAGAATAGAATAGAATAGAATAGACAATGGCAAGATCATAAAGCAATTTCCAAGGAGTCTGGAACGTGAAATACAAGGAAGAAAGAATGTACGGTATCAGAGAATGATGACGTGTACGAAATATGGCATCAATCAAGAAATATAGAAATCTTAGTATGCTGTAAACATTTACGCTCCTAGAATGAATTTGAAAAACAGAAACCAGAACACATTGCCAGTTGCTGATGATGCTGGTTAATATATGGAAGAGAATTGAAACATTGACCTCGACTGTGCGACACATTTAGATGAATGAGGTGACTGGACATGGGTTCTCATGGGCATGGCATGGCCTAATGTGAGAGAGGAGGACAATGTCTTGTGACAGTTGACCTGTGTCTTGTGACAGTAAAAAGACTACATCACACAAGCATGAATTTAGTCACTTTGTAAGAACTGGAGAGGTATGATTTTTCAGTTAAAATTTCTATCAAGAATTTGAAAATTCGGGGAAATTTATAAAATCTTGATTGACAGAGCAAATATGTCTTATCTTGTTTCTTGACGCCCAAAAAACGGACAAGAAGGGGTTAGAAATGGAGGTAGTTCATAGTTGTTTCGGAGATTTGATCGTTTAACCTTAGATTTGTGCCAGTTTACTTTCAATCGAGGTTGCGCAGAATTCATCAATTGATGTCTGAAGCTGTCCCTGTGCCTTTGATTAATCCTATTCAAATATTTCTTCCGTCTGTGTAAGTCCTAAACATGCCAAATCTCATTGAAAGAACGCCCCGTTTTCGTCGTGCCAAAAGAGCATATGTGTATGAGCCAAAATTCCAATCCGTTGGTTTGAATCCAATAAATCTAAACATTGGATCGAAAAAGACACAATAAAGATGCTCGGATTCAGTCAGAGCAACGGTGGCGAAGGGGTAATTTTCAAATTAGAAGAGGTAACAGTTATGAGACTCAATGCAAGGTTTAAACCCTTAGCTGGTCAGACGGTGCTAACATTGCAGTGAATATACCTCAACAATGTTTGGCTGTTATTCAGTGTGTGAGTGGTAAAATTGTGCCAACACCGTCCAACAATGCCAATGATCATTGAGCAATTTTAGGCCATTTTAATCATAGTAGGTCACAGAAAAAGTGGTCAAATTGCGTGCCAACATCAGATGATGTTCAGTGAATTCCTGGCACCCTCAACACTCCTTCTCATTTATTATTTGTTGAAATCACTCGACAAGTATGCAGAAAACAACAACAGGGATTTCCAATTCCAGTTGTCATATTGTATAACGAGAAAGGGAAGAATAACAGGAGGATTTGAAGGAAATGATTTTACCTGGTAGATTCTGCCTGAATGTTGTTGTTAGGAATCATCATTTCACCAAGCTTTAAAACAGGATACAAATATAACGTGAGACAGCCAGTAAAGATACATAAACAGCTACCTAGAGGAGCTCTCCTCTCTACACCACCAATATCTAATTATTTGCAAAATTCGTTTGTCCTTTCTGCAGCAAAAAGAACGAATAGGCCACCAATTGGATCTTAGAAAGATGCAAAATTTGATTGTTTCAATATGCCCTACCAGTATAGCTACCTCGAAGGGTATACCATCTATCTCTATTTACTTGCCAAGATCGGTTTGTCCTCGTTGCAGCAGGAAGAACGAATAAGCCACCCATTGGATCTCAGAAGGATTCTACATTTGATTATTTCAACATGTTCTCTACAGGTGCAAGTGCAACAGTGCCATTCAGGGCCGTCGAGAGCCAGCTCGGGCCCTGGAGCGATTCTGAGGAACGGGCTTTAAAGGGGCCTTGAAGAGAAAATTCCCGGACCACGCCTTTCAGAATCTTGGAGAATGGGGGATGCGCCCATTTTGAGGAAACTCGTGACGAAAAATTGTTTAGATATTCCATGAAAAAGTTATTAAGGAAGCGGTATTTACGGTAAACAATGAAGTTTGTTTTTAGGAGGTGACTTTGAAAGTACGGACACAAAACTTTTAAACATAGCCATAGGAAGACTATTTTCTTATATGTATATAGATGTCTATGTTTTAAGGCAGGTAGATGGCCATTAAAGTTGCTGTAAAGATATTTTACAGCAATAAACTAATTTTTGTTGCACGATATATTTACGGGCCCCGGACCTTTTACCCCCCTAACCCCTCATCTCGACAGTCCTGGTGGTGCGATTCTCTTGAGGAAAGCCTTTCAATAGCATCCATCCTAATTAGCAACCAGAATTTGTCACTCCTTTGCAGCTAAACCTATGAATACAAACAGCCCAGGGAGTGGGCTTTGCCAAAATATTTCATGCAATTGCTCGCAATTGCTTACAGGCTTCATGGACACTGATCCGTCCTTGCTCTTCGAATTGAAACAAAGCAATACAAGAGGACATAAACTAAATCTATTCAAGAAGAGGCGTTACTTAAACGTTCGTGAAACATTTTTCACGCAACGAGTCATTAATGACTGGAACAAATTATCAAGCGAAGTCATCAACTGTTCGACAGTGCAACAATTTGAACGAGCACATGATCGACTAAAACACGTAGACAGATTCTCGTACACGATTTAGTCGTGTGACAGAACGTAACAGGGCTTTATAGGTCTCACGACTTTCCATTCCCTTGATTACTTATATTATTATTAACATTATTATTATTATTACAAATTCACTAAAAACTTTGATAATTGCACCCCTCCCACCACTATTGAGATCTAGCTCTGTCCACAAGTTGCTCGGCAACTTTCGGGCAACTTGAAGTCTTTTGGGCAACTTTTAGGAATTTTGGCAACTTTTCCAACATTGAGAAACTTGTCCTTATTCTAGCAATGTTAAAAATATTTCAATGATGTTTTGTTTATTCTCTGCAACAGTAATGAAAATTAGACATACAAAGGATCTGTTTTCTGGCCAGGCTGGGATTCAACGTCTTGCTTTGCAAAGAACTGGTCTTTTAAACTAACGATTTATGACTATGATCAGTATGATGACGATGATTATGATGACAATGATGATGATTGTGATGAAGATGATGCTGATAATGGTGATGATTATTATTAATCAATTAATGTTGTTGCTGTTGCTGTTGTTGTTACTGTTTATAAGCAACAAATGGTTCCTGCTGAAATACTGTAGATGTGTTACATGGTTTTAACAGTATTAGCGGCGAAAGGCTCAAACTTCCAGGGAACTGCAGTTGCCTCATTTCATGAGAGAAAATGTTGCAATAAAATAAAAGGTACTTCTTGAAGCATCCTTGGCGCTAGCTAATCTTTCGCACATATGTCAATTATTCATATATCTATAGCACTTGGCCAGACAAAAATGACAATAAATGAGCAACTTTTGGGCAACTGTTTTGAAAACAGTGGCAACTTTTGAGCAACTTTCCAGGAAATTGTGAGCAACTTTTCGAGAAATTTCGAGCAACTTGTGGACAGGGCTATTGAGATCTGTAACTTAAAGACAAATGACGGAGATATAAGGTGACTTAAATCAGGGGCCTGGGCAATCTAAATATAACCTATTGAATTCCATTGTATTTGATGATATCGAGAGATTAGCAAATCAATTAGACAAATGAAAGCACTAAGCCATCTTTTGTTCTATTTTTAAACTAGGCGCTATATATCCGTCATTTGTCTTTAAATGTTTTAACGCCATCCATAAGTTTGAAAATTATCTTTGGTTTGAAATACCTTTATTGAGTGTCTGGAAACAGCACACATTTCCCAGAAGTAGCCTTCTTGGCTCCAAGAATAGAATTATCAGAATAGTCATCAGAAAATGCCAAGCATAGATTTGCACTATAGAACAGATAGACACATAACATCGTTGGCATTGATAAATTTAATTGGTTGCAAAATACTTAAGAACAGCTATAAATAGCCGAGCTACAAATAACTTAATCAAGACTAATTCTTTATCAAGATTAACATCTGCACTTCAAAAGAAATTTCTTAAACCTGTGGCAAGAGGCATACAGTAAAAACCAGACCCTAGACCATTAAGTACCAATGTATGATAGGACCCTTAGCACCGGATGGTAATCACCCTCAAGAGAGAACAAATATCAATATTTCCTCATATAATACTACCATTTCTGCTGTTTTGTTACATCAGATGAGCTCAAGAGTAGATTTAGAGAACTTTTTCTATGCTGAGTGCTATGTGTGAATTTATTACATGGAAAGGATGGTTTCATATGTTGCAATGCTTTTCAGCAATTAAACGTGTTATATCCTTTTTCATTGCTCATCATGGACAAATTTCCTATCTCCATGGTCTTCGTACTGAAGAAAACAAAAGATTCTTTACGGAGAATGATGCCATTATTGCTTTCTGTTCTAAATTTCAATGAAATTATATTGGCGCTTTGCTTCATTGACGTAGAATTCTTCGTTGAAAGAGTGTTGTATCAATTTCAAAACGTTCCTTAGAAACCTTATTTAGTTTTCCATGGTTTCTTTTATGAAGGAAACTCAGAACACAAATAGAGAATTCCAAACGACCTTTTGAAGTTGAGATATTTCTTTTACTTCTGAAATACAAATACCTGCCAAATCACAGAAGAGTTCAAACATGGTTCGGGACAAATGCACTTTGGCGGACACAGTTTCCAAGGAAAACAGAGGTTGAATTGAATTGTATTGTTAGAACTAACTGCTGATTGGCTTTCTAAACAATAGTGATGTAAATCCTATCATCTGATTGGATAATGCAAGATTCGAACGTAATTCGACTAATTCGCAATTACTGGAGAATGTCAACATGACTTAAATATGGCCTAAAACTGCAGCAGGAACTGGCAATCAATGAACTTGTTTCACTGCAAATTTTTGGGGGCTACCGCCCCCAAGCCCCCGCTGGTTCAATAGGTGTACTTTGTTGGGGAGACGAGGTCTCGATTCTATTGTGTAGAACAAAAGCGTAAGTGGTTTGTTCACAGAGCTATCTGTTTCTCGCGGTAGATGCGCATGCGTATTACAGTTAGGTTTTGAATTACCACTAGAGTTCTAACAAGGAATAACAAGGAAAATAAAAACTACGGAGAGTTTTCCGCAAAATTAGGACACTCCGACACTTCACGGCAATCTTCACTCGTTGTTATCATGGGTAAGGAGGGAAACAACAGCGCACAACTCGACACAGTTTGCTGTAGAGTGCTTGTGTCGTCGTGAGACAAATACCTGTCGGTCCTAGTGGTGCGATGCCTCTTTGCTCTTATCCAATTAGCCTAAACGTGGGGTTGGTTTTGGTTTAAAGCCCGTTGCTTGCTCAAAATATGATGTTCATACCAGATTGCACTAGCAGAACAAGCAGGGACGTGAAGAAAACAATTATTAAATAAGAAGCTACTCCCATGAGGATTCGAACTCGGGTTGCCGGCGTGTGAGGAGCTCCAGGTTACCGCTTCGCCAATCTGCCGTTACGACAATACAATTCAGCAGTCGTAATGGTTTGTTGTGGATAATAGACGGGGGCTGCAACGTATCGATGTTAAAATTACTAATACGCATGCGTATCTACTGTAAGCACGGGGGGACATTTATTTTCCGCGAACAAACCCGATCTCATCTCCCCAACAATACTTTAGTCTTAGTACTGATACATTTTCCATCCAAAATCGGTACAAAATTCACACACGGAGAAATGTTAAAAGTGTGTCCGCTAAAGTGCAAACTAGCCCATGGTTCAAATAACTTTTTTTTGTAAATCTTTTCCAAACTGTATAAACAATTCAAACTCGACCCAGTTCCCTTGTGAACGGCTGAAGAAAAAAGAACTTTTTTGTCGTTTGGTAAAACATCCATGTGAAGGCAAGTCAACCGGGGTCGCCGGGGTCGTGCAAACACTTTATCCGAAATAAAAAATACCTTGGCCTATCATTGGTGTCAGTCATGTGCACGTCGAGTAATCTTCAGAATTAAAGTACATGTTTTCTTGTAAAGCATTCAAAAGTTAGAAAGCACACAATAGAATTTAATTGAAATTCAGGACAGAGAGCAATAATGTCATGACTCCACCGTAAAGAATCATCTTCCTTTCCATGTATTAAATTCACACATAGCACTCAGCATAAGAAAAAGTTCTCTAAATCTACTCTTGACCTCATCTGATGTAATAAAAACAGCAGAAATGGTAGTATTATACGACGAAATATCGATTTTCTGTTCTCTCCTGAGGGTGATGACCCTCCGGTGTTAAGGGTCCTATCATACATTGGTACTTAATGGTCTAGGGTCCTAGGGTCCTTGGGTCCTAGGGTCCTATGGTCTGGTTTTTACTGTATGCCGTGGCAAGAGGGAGCAGTTGAAATAAAATAAATCTAACATACACTACGTTACAATTCAATGCAAAGACACGGAGGGGGGGGGGGTTCTTGGCCAAATTTTGGAAAGGGGTCTGCCGCGAGCATACTCAAAGTGGCACTGTTGGCTAGACCAACTTTTACGAAAATGGTACCCTTGGCCCCAGGGGGGTACTCATTGACTTTCAATACGGGGGGATCCATGCCAATATTTGGGGTCCGAAATTTTATGTTCAATCAATATTTGGGGTCTGTGAATTACAGCATGGACAAAAATTCAATATTTGGGGTCCACGAATCTGAAGAAAGGAAGAATCGTGCAATTTGGCCCTGAAGTTGCGAATCATGAAATAAATGTTTTGGTTTTATACAAAAACTGAGAAAGATCAAGAAGCTCAAATTGAAATCATTCAAAAACTTTTCAGGGACCCCAGAAATAGATAGCAATATTTGGGGTCTCCAAAACGTTAGACTCAATATTTGGGGTCCCCAAAAAATCAGCTTTAATGTTTAGGGGTCAGCAAAGGAATAGTGGCATGGACCCCCGCCCCCCGTATTGAAAATTAGGGAGTACCCCCCCCTGGGCCCTTGGCTAGATCAATTTGGCCATTTTCTGGACAAATATTGTCAAATTTGTACCAAAATGATATCACGACCGACGACCGTTCGCTAGACCAATATTGTCAAAATGATACCCTTGGCTAGACCGTTGTAGGCCAAAATTGCAAAAAAGTATACCCCAGGCTAGACTAGAAGTCCGAAAAAGTATACCCTTGCTCGCGGCACATCCCTAGTTACCATTACTATGGAAGAGCCCCCCCCCCTCCGTGTGCAAAGACTTTGATATCTGGCCGACCCCGTGTAGTTTTTCTTCTTTTTTATATTCATCCCGGGGGACCACTTGGTACCTGATGTGTTATCATGCTCGTGCATTTGATAAATTTAAATTGTTCTACAATGATATTTTAGTCATGATTTATAAAAAGGAATTCTTAGCGAGTCAAAGAACTTATCAGACCAGCACAAGATGGGGAAGGAAGTGGAGAGTACTTTCCTCCTCTTCAAATCACACCAGCAATATTAGCAATTTGATAGCTGACTTGTCAGCTATTAGGGTACTTGAATTAGAGAAGTTCTTTTTTGACACGGGAAAGGGTATGTTCTCATGAAAATTTTCCGCGATTAGGGTATTTATTTCGCTAAAACAGGTCAGCGTTTAGGGTGCATTTGTTAAGCCTTTGTATGAGCATGATACTATAGGAAAGTATAGAGTGACCCCCCGCGATATTCATATGAGAATATTACAATATATCTAGCATTCCACTATACTCGATACCATTTGGAGCGAAAGATTAATGACTACACCATGGCCAATATGAAAAGACACGCAATGTTAAACTAAATACAACTACACTACAAACGATTTAAAAACTACTGGATACTATACTAGATTCCATCCCACATCAGATGTCAGGTCAGGGTTGCGATCAATGTGAGCGCAACTCATTCTAGCCTGCATGCAGACTCTGTCAGAAAAATTGAAATTGAAAATTGAAAATTGTAGACTGTCAGTCTTTTCCTTCTTTTCAATTTTTCTGAAAGAGTCTGCACGCAGGCTAAACTCATTCTAGTTCTTCAAAGTAAATCAAATGCCTGTCATCTGAAGTGAAACAAAATTTACTAACAAAAAGAAGCATTTAAGTTAAAGGACAAGTCCGGGGTTGGAATGATTGTTCATAAAATGAAAGATTACTATGTTGTGAATAGTGTGTAGTACGTTTTCCCTAACCTTTTGTCTCTTTTCTTTGCGAAATTGCGTATTTCAATCTACAAAATGAGCGAAATGATGTCATTGTCTATGACATCATTTCGCTCACTTTGCCTTCGACCTGAACGAGGCTACCAAATATGTTGATGCTCACAACTTCGAAATGGATAGAGAACACGGACATGAATGGGCCTATTGGCTACTACTTTGATAAATATTTGCGTAAGCATTAAAAAGTACAATTAAAGATTAACCCTATTTTAACCGGGTAAAAAAAAAGTGATTTTCTACCGGGGGGGGCGTTTTTCGCCCCCCCCCTGTTTTTCTCCGCAAGGATAACAGCTATGACAATGAAACTTGCACTGTGTCATAATTGAACAATGGAGAATCTAAAAATAGCACCAATCAATCAATAGTCACGTGATTGGTTGCTAGGCAACCAAAAACAATGCAAATTTTGAGAAAATAGAGCTATTAGCAGAAAAGGCCCAATTATTAGCAAATAGCTAGATACAATTGGCAAAAAACCATCCAAATACCTGCTTGATATCATTAATTTGTAGTTTCATATGGTTTCATACGGATATTTGTGGTTTCTAATAAATTAACTAATTAAATAATGAAAATTTGATTCAATGCGAAATTGTTAGCTCAATAATTATGATTAAAAACCATTAATTTCGCATATTATTGGTGAAGTCAAGTACCTTCATCAATATTTGAGGTATTTCCATCAGTTTTGCATGAAAAATTACTCATTCATTAGGAATATGACGTCATAAATATTGATGACGTCATAGAAATAATAAACTGCTGATGTCAGCAAATATGAATAAATTATATATCAAATGAAATTACTCATTGAGACGAATCGAATGGTATATATATTGTTGAGATTTAGTGACAAATGAAGAAATTAGGGCCATTTTAAAGAATTTCTTTGTGACCACTCTCCAAATGTGGTGGTCACGTGGTCAAACAATAGGTATTGAAATTTCTATTTTCTGATTGCAAATTAAATTTTAGGAAAAGTCAAGGAGTTTCAGCATTGTAGGTGGCATCGTTTGGGAGTTATTAAAGAAAATCCGACAGGGGGGGACGAAAAACGCCACCCCCCCCCGATTAAAATAGGGTTAATGCTCTCAGTTAAAGGTGCAATGAAGCCAAAAACATAGAAAAAGAGAATAATAAACAGAAGATCCTTTTGGATGATTACAAAGTCCGTCCTGAGCTAAGCAAGCATAAGAAAATCTGAAAATTGATTTCTTCATAACCCCAAATGATCGTTGATGTTGTTTTTAGGTACAGTGAGTGTTGCTCCTAAAGTCGCCTTCCATAGAAAATTAAGCGCCTTGTATGTCTCAAATTAGATGTCATGTGAGATTTCCGATAATACAAAATTGCTTATGTTTATGCAGAACCCTGCAGAACGTTTCTATTTGCGGGCATCTAGTTTGAGACAAGTAGTCACGAAAATAACGTCTGTGCAGAATCATATGCATGAAGATGTTTTGGTTCAGTGTGATCAAGTGCCTTCCCCCAGTCAATGGGGCCATTTTTCGCTGGGATCCTGCACCTTTCCTCTCAACTTCACCTGCGACGTTTGCGTTCCGTAGCTGTGTAGGAGGAGAGTCCTTCTACCTTCGGTGATACTGCGAATGCTAGCCTCTGTGCAGGCCGCCGGTTACATCATCCTCTAAACAGGGACGTAGGAAGCATCTCAAACTTGGAGGGGCACGACACTTCAAGGGCACTTATTTTATTAAGCTAAAGAGGCACTTCCTGAAAATAAAAAGGGCACTTCTTTGTTTGTTCCAAAATCTTGGGGGGGGCACGTATGCCCAGTGCCCCCCCCGGTTCCTACGTCTCTGCCTCTAAACTTGACTTATTTGCATAATGAATACTATCAATAAGTGGCTAATGATGCGTTCGTTCTAGAAAACGATTGTTTTAACATCATTAAGCTGCTAATGAAGTTAAGAACGTGCCAATTCTGAGTAAATTTGTTGTTGTGCCAGGGTAAACATCGTGGTGATTTATCCATCTTATGGTGTCAAATCTGTCTAACATGAAATAAGCCGACGTCAAATGTTGCTATAGGATCGCGGGAAACTTCTGTCTTGTATGCGCTTTCTGTGCACTTTCTTTATTTCAGTGCCAATTAGCAGAGATAAAACGTTAATCGATCGCTTTAACGAGCGTGACTGACTTACTTACTTTCTTTCTTTCTTTCTGACTGACCTGGAGCCCCCTCTTAGATTACAAAGTTGGACTTTGTAATCAAAAATGGACTCACAGAGAGCTCGAAGAAAATAAAATTAACTGAGGAACAAAATATGCCCTACGTGAGGATTGTACTCACGACTGTCAGATTATGCGTCTGATGCGCTCCCTTCTGCGCCAAACTGTCCCTATGATGATTGCATGCAAAACTCTATACTAATTTTCGACGTCACAATCGAACCTCCAAACCGAGACAAGCCTTCTTATCGCATACTCTTACAGGATGGCGACGACCGAAAACCGTTGTACGAATCTACAACAGAAAGAAATCTCAAAACTTGGAAGGAACTCAATTTCTGTGTTCGGCAGTTGGTAAGGTTGCTTTTTGACATTAATCGTAGAAACCCCGGACTTTTCCTTTAAACCCTCCCCCTACCAGACTTTGCTGAACTACGCTAAAGCGACAAGAGAAATAGCCACCAGTTTTTGTGACTTTTACTCAAATTTCATAGGCAATTAAATTTTTAACATTTCATTGTTCTACCTCTGATCATGTGACCACAGCAATACCATATTTGGAGAGTAATCAACAACAAAAAGCTTAACCCTAATCCATATGGGGTTTTTTCGAGTTACCATTTATGGGGGGGTGCTTTCCACCCCCCCCCCCCCCCCTCTGAAAACTGCCTTAGACTTATCCGAATTCAATACAACTTGGCACAGTTATAGAACAGGTAATTTACAGCTCGTAGCGTAATTTGGGTGCCACACCTTGTGACTTCACAGTGACGTCACGAAGCTGAAAATCTTTGAAAATCAGGCTTCCAAGTTGAATTCAAGTTTAATGAAGATTTCGCATGAATTTTATGCAGTTTTTGGTTCAGTTTATCAACATATTTGATGATAAAATATTATTTCATTGAAAATAACAATTTTGGAGTGACATTTTGGCAGAAATTAGCCGATTCTTATGACGTCATTTGTGTGATTAATTTATTCTATGTAAATAGAGACAAAAATAACCTGAAAATTGGTGATTATCTATAACAAATGTATCCTTAAAGTTTTTTTCATTGAAAAAGCTCGAAAAAACTTGAAAAAGTTGCTAATTAGTCCAAAATGGCGGCCAAAATGACGTCATTATCAAAAAATGCTGACATCATCAAATTCCAGATTTTCCGGTATCAAATTGAAGCCCTTTGTTTGCTGATTCATTTGCTGTATAATACTTCATAATTCAATCAAATAATTCCATTGAAATCATTGAAAACAATGATTTTGCTGCTACCTCCTTCCAAATATGGGCTTGTCACGTGACCTGTGAGTCCTATTGTTCAAAAATTTTTCCCCAAAAATGTGGCTAATGGATAATTGGTAAAAGTCAGGGAGGCTGGGGGACATAGTGGATTAGGGTTAAAATGTTTGTAGTTTTGGCGTCATTTGTATCGATCTCAAGCAGGGAGTGTATAGCTCCCTGATCTCAAGCATGCACCATTGGATTGCATTTGATCATTACTTTCATTTGATATGTACATTTTTTATATTTGCTGACGTCTGCAAAGTGTAATATATATGACGTCATTCACATTTATGACGTCATTGATCTAATAAAGAAGTGTAAAATATATTGTTTTGGTCTAATGTGCTTCATCTTATTGATTTGATTCATTTTGAGTCTATATTTACCAGATAAAAGGACAGGACTGGCAAAAACCTGCGATGAAAATAAATGCATGCAACAAAAGGCAAATTTAAAGCCAATTGTGCCCAAAATTGGACTAAAACATTTTGAAAAGTATAACTTTTGAAACTCTGACATGTTTCCAACTATTTAAATCAAAATTGGAGATGATCGGTTGAGCGGTTGATTAAGTAGAATTTTTCTGGTTAACCCTATCTGACCTTGGTGTTTTGAAACACTCTGTTTTATCTCTGTTGTCATAAAAGTTATGGCAACCAATCTTGGCACAAAGGTAGTTCATTATATAAGAAATGAAAATTTGAAGTCATAATCCATTTAGCGATGTTGTTGTTGTTGCTAGAGCATGATGATCATTATGATGTCAAATGACGTCATATAAATGGAAGCTTGCTAAAAGGTCATAAAACTTTATTTTTCATAAAGAAATGAAAGATATAAATCAATATATATATATATATATAGAATCATTCGGCATCAGCTGACACGGTGAAATATATTTATCATGAGTGGGCTACCACAATTCGAGAATTAAAATGTGCCCCTGCCTGAGGATCGAACCCGGGGTCTTCGGGGTCTACGTATATAGAATCATTCGGCATCAGCTTTTAATTCTCGAACTGTGGTAGCCCACTCATGATAAATATATTTCACCGTGTCAGCTGATGCCGAATGATTCTATATACGTATGCATGGCTCTGATGAAGGCTTAATGCCGAAACACGAACAAACAAAAATGGCTTCTGTCGTGGTGTAAGACCCAGGGATCTGAATGACTTCAGATTTCTCCAACATTTCATTGCGCTTGAGTGGCGCAGGGGAATGTTGGAGAAACTTTTGACACGAAGACCCCGGGTTCGATCCCCCGGCAGGGGCACATTTTAATTCTCGAATGGTGGTAGCCCACTCATGATAAATATAGAGTGCAGTATGAAAAATTGGTAACCATGGAGACAAGGCTAAAAAGAATGTCCAAATTGTTGCCATTTAATTGGTCTATGATACAAAGTTAAACTTGCGACATATCAGAGGCCTGCTGCATGTTTGGAAAACGGTGTAAACAAAAATGTACTAGGGGGGCCCCCCCCCCAGGTCAGATAGGGTTAAGAAGGTATACATTTGCCAATTTTCCGTAGTTTTCGGTTGCCTAGCAACGAATCACGTGAATTACTAATTATCAATATTATATTTCAATATTTCAATAGCCAATTGTCTAATGAACAATAGGGGTATGTCTTACGGTTATATCGTTTGTAGTTTTGGAGAAAGAGAGGGGGGCGAAAAATGCCCCTCCAGTACAAAGTACCTGAAAATCGCCCAGTACAGATAGGGTTAAACTGATTGTCTGAGAACCCGAAATGACGAGCAATAAGTGAAGTGGTTTTCAAAACTTTGCCCTTTGCGCATTTCAGTAATTTGTATCCTTTTTCCTTTGGCTGTATGCTGCTGTCCCAAGAAGGGAAACTAGGTTTCAAGATGATATGACTGGGAGAAGGTAGGGTTATCTAAACGTATCCACGTATAAACAACGTATAGACTTGGTGGCTGCTTTGTGCATAACTGAAGTTTGAAAGATGTTAGTCAAACCGACCTGCTTCGTGAACGTAATGTAACGTTAATTCGAGTATATTTCTGTTCAAATCACAAGAAAGATCTTGATGACCATATAATAAATGCAGCATCAAAGCATCATTTGAAAGATTTGTGATTTGCACAGATGTTCGTAATAATTCGACAATTCCAGCAAGAAGATTTCGGTATTGAGCATCAAAAAATGGCAGAGCAACAAAAAGTGCTCCAACGTCCTCAATGCCATCGCTTGTTGGGCACATCAGGTTTATGGTATCCCTAAAATTATGCTCGAATTTGTGAAAAGTCAACTAGCTGAGACCAACCCTAAGTTGAGTAAGATAGGATTGTGGATCATGAATTCCAAAGACAAATTTTGCAGGTGGCCGGATTATTGACAACTTCCCATTGATTTGCTTAACATATATATCAATGATCTCTTACTGTTTATCCAAAACTCGGATATATATCTGTAACTATGCAGACGACACTACAATCTATGCTTACAGATACAAGGATCTGACAATCTGACTACTGCTTCAGCAATAGTCGCACTAGTCTGCATCCGCCCCTGTGTGTCGTTATATTTGATTCACTAATTGACCCAAGTTTATCATGGCGTCGTACTCTGTCCTTTTTCATGTTCAATGCTAAGTTAGGACCCCGAAGAACGCAAAAAGATATTAGCATTCTGTTCATGGGTGATGATTCACTAGCTTTTGGCTTTTAAGGAAGGGATGAAAAAATAGCGATATTTCTCACAACTGGTTGCCCTCAGTAGCCCTTGGTTGCCCAGTTTCTTACCAATCTCTGTCGATCAATTTAGGTGGAAAAGTTCAGTAAACTGTGCAAAAATAATGTTCTTCCTTTATCGTTTCTCTATCGCTTCTGCTTTAGGCCCTGATCAGTTCCACCAAAATTAATCAACATAAATGCAGAGTAGACAACTAGGTCACTAATAGGTAAGAAATTCTGTCATTCTTGTCCTCCCTTCCCAAAAGGTTGATGCATCATCTCCCGTGCCATGGACAGACTTGCTTGTGCGATTCAAAAAGTGCAAATATCCGTTAATTAATAGGATTTGTTCATTTGGAAAGATCACAGGTCGAAAAGTTTGAAAGAAGAATACTATGCGTTTGAAATTCTGTTCTAAGTTGGTGTAAGGAGCTCATGATCTACAGGTCCTTTAATCAATACTTATTTCAATCATAGGAAAAAGCTATTTAATTTCCGTTCAATGCAAATCCATTGATGAAAATGAGATTTGCTGATGTTGCTGAAATATCAATGAATCCAGGCACGAACATGAGAGGAGGATTGTAGTGGCAAATTCTCCAGGTTAGTTCTGCATTTGCTACCTTAAAGACAAATTACGGAGATATAAGGCAACTCAAGTTTGAGGCCTAGGGAATCTAAATGTAGCATATTGTATTATATTGTATTATATTGTATTTGATGATCTGGAGAGATTATCAGATCATTTGGACAAATGAAGGCATACAGCCATCTTGTGTTCTATTTTGAAACTAGATGATATATATATCCATCATTTGTCTTTAAGTATCGTGCCACTTTAATTAAAAACAATCCGGAAATGTAAGCACCGATCAAACTGGGGGCTATGCTTATAATCATACATATTTGTTCGGGATACGAAGATGAAGGTTTAAAGAATATAAATAACAAGGACATTTTGCAGTCAAATTTGTTGCAGCTTCTCTGAGCTTTTTCGCAAAACACAAGATGGCATAAAGCTTTAAATGCTGTTGTAAAGTGGCGCCTGCAGGACGAATCTTAACGATCAAGGCATTGAGATTATCTTTGCAATACTTTGATGTGCCCGAAAAGCCGACTTTGATACCATTTGTCGTCCCAAAAAAGTATAACTGTTTGAACAGGAGCTCGTCTTCAAAATATTCTATTCTAACTTTATTATATAGATTAGATATTAACTTGCAAGGCAATTTGCGACCTGGTATGTCTACATCGGCTGTGCACTCGCAGAGTAATTTATTTAACCCTATTCTACATGGGGGGGCAAAAAAGGCCCCCCCAACCATACTTCCTGTAATTACTCTTAAACTGAGCATGATAAAACACTGGAACTTAGGTGACTTTTAATAAAATTCAATATTGCATCAAATTAACAATAGTTCATTGTTATATAATTGGTCACGTGACTAGGACATGCCCATATTCGGCAACAGGTCTCTCAGAAAATCAGTAAAACATGCATAACTTTTCTCGTACACTTCTGATTTCAATGCAATTGGTACCAATCAGTTTGTCTTGAAGTCTACTTTCATTTGATATATAATGTTTTGTATTTTGCTGACATCAACAAAATTTAAGATCTATGACGTCATACTAATATATGACTTCATATTTATAATAAACATATGAAATAATTAGTGTATTATGATCAAAATTGACTAATTAACAACTCAAGATCAATTTTATATCGTTGTTATTACTAAAAACGAATTTAAAATGGAAATAAAGCATCAAATAATTGGTTTAGGTATCAACCATGACTTTGATTGACAGTTGTGATAACAATAGAATTCCAAAAATAGAATTGTTGTCAGTTTTCATTAAGAACAATCAATATGTATCATATTTATAGCTTTAAAGTTATTTATTGACTATTTTTGGTGGAAAATATTAGGTTTTTAGGAGGAGAGCCTAAATCAGCAAATTTCCATTGTTTTTCCGTTGCCTAGCAACGGATCATGTGACTAATTAGCATATGAAGCTATTTTTAGAATCATAATTGCTTGGTAATCATGTGTACTAAGTTGTGTTGCCATAGGCACTACGGTTGCTTAGAAAATCTGGGGGGGGGGGCTTTTTAGCCCCCCCCCATGAGAAAGTGGTGCTTGATTTACCCATGTAGAATAGGGTTAAACAGGCAGAATTTCTGAGGCAGCGTAAGACAGATAGTTATTGAATGACCACGGTTATAGTGCACCGTTAATGTGGCCTACTTTATGATCAATATTATATTCTTACTCTCATTGTCCGTTTCTCTTCCACGGGATTACGAGAAAAGCTTGATAATGTTGCGTCCTTCATTGCTGCCAAGATGCTCCTACGGCATGTCCAAAGAAAATGCAACAGATTTGAAACATTCTTATGCAAACTGTTCCATTCTTATTATCAAACAACTATTTTCATTCATATCTGCAATAATTAGAGTAAACTTTGATATATTTACCAGTATTTGTGGTGATTTGGCTATAAAGTTAAAAATCAGCAAACTTCAAAATTCCATGACTTCAAACACTCTTAAAAAACACTTTTTCGTGTGCACAAGGCGACAGTTTGGCGTACTGGTTTCGGGCAAACTATTGCGGCTATGTTTGTTTTGAATTACTGGTTGAGAGAGTTTCTTTTGTCTAAAGTCGCTAATGCTTTGAATTCCAGTGCCAATCATAAACAACTGACGCTATTCTGTTACAAAATCTGGACTTTTTTTATCATCAGCTATGATATTGAGAAACACAAAGATACTATTTTGCACTTGCTATTATTTATCTATTTCTTTGAGAATAGTAAACGCATAGTCTTTCTCTATTGCCGGATGGGACAAAACCTGCATACGCGTTTTGAAACCAGTAGCTCTAAAACCGTTTATCACATTCCTATAAATTACAATTCTTGTTTAGCCACCATATCAATTCAGATAAAACAATTTTGTCTACCAAAAAAATTGTTCGACGTTTGATTAAATACTGAAAAATAATGAAATAATGAACAGGTAAGATAACCATATTGCTGAGATGTTGAATTAATTTTAGATACTAGAAGCTAACAAATTGGTTACATATTCACGGAGTTATGAGCTTTTAAAGGATAAGTCCGGGGTTGGTATGATTGATGATAAAATACAAGATAATACTACTATGAATGATGTATGACACTATTTTCCACTATTTGTCGCCTTCTCCTTGTGAAATTACGTATTCAGATAGGCAATTTGAGCGAAATGACGTCAATCACACAAACGAAGACGAGGCTGTGAGATTGTATTTCGCCTCTTTTTCGTAGCAAGCCTCTTTATCGTGTTATCATGCCATTCCCATGCTCTTAACCGCATATCCTGTTACATGGACACAGAAAAATTAAAGCAACTAATGCGTGTTTTCATATTATCCCATTTTAGCTATTGTCCACTTGTTTGGATGTTCTGCGATAGAACCTTGAATCAAAGAATAAATCGCGTTCACGAAAGGGCTTTGCGCATTACACAGAAAGATTACGAACATGATTTTGGTTTTCTCCTGGAGCAAACAAATTCAGTGCCCATCCATATAAGAAACCTACAGTTGCTTATGACAGAAATTTTTAAAACAAAATTAGATCTAAGTCCAACCTTTATGAAGGATATTTTCACGCAGCGGAACACTGGCTACGACTTGTGGCATGGGACCGACGCGCTGCTTCCAAAAGTACGCACTACGTCCTTTGGAATCGAGTCTGTAGCTTTCCTTGGAAATAGAATGTGGCATCTGCTACCACACGAGATAAAAGACTCCAGCACCCTTCAAATTTTCAAAAAGCAAATAAGGTGCTGGAATGGTGATAAATGCAACTGTAGGCTTTGCAAACAGGTTGGGTTCATAACAGGATAGTTAGTGAAATGATTGTAATTATACATATACATATTATTTTTAGATTAGATTGTAAATTTTGTAAATAAGTAGGCCTTAATTAGCTGTAATTTTAGCTATGGTTTTGTTTCAGCCTACTTTGTAAATAAATTAATGATGATGATGATGATGAAGAACCTTGCACTGTGAACTGTTAAAGAGTAAATACATCTTTTCTTTTAATATCTAATCAAACGTCGAGAATTTTTCTGAGACAAAATGTATAAATATATGTCGCATTGTTCTCAAATTGCAAGTAATCTTATTTAAAGAATTTCATCTCAAAATCCTTCAAAAGAGAACTAAAATCATTGATCGAGAGGTCTCACGAGAATAAAAAATAGATTAGATAAGATTGAACACAGTCCCAAGTGTATGCAATTATTCAGCCACCTTTTTACAAACCTAGTATTATTATTATTATTACTATTATTATCAATTTCTTTAAAAGTTGGCTAATAAATACAGTAGCAGCAAGGGTAAATTTTGTAACAATAGCAGTTTTGGTTTGTTTACATTTTGCACCACAGCCAATCAACGAGCTCCATTTTTGACCACGTGATCAACAATTTCCCGCGTCGCGATCGTCGCGAGTCGAAGCTGTGGGAAAAACCATAGGAAAACTACCCTCTCGAATTTTGCTCGCCGCGAAAATATACTTTTGAGGAACCTTTAAAAATTTTTAATCTGGGTTGTCAAATAAATTTCCTAACCAGGGCTGCTTGCGCATTGGTCTACTCCACCTGGTTTTTGAGAAATAATTTTTTTAAACTTCGTCATTCCACGGACCTCTCGCTTCCTTCGAGAGGGCTTAGGCCCAGCGCAAGGAAGTTGATATTTGCCTCCAGGAACGACAAAACGGCACTCACAACAGCCGAAAATCAATTCCAGACTGGAAATCAATGTTCCAATACCTTTAATTTTGATTTACACAAACTGAAGTGTTGCAGCAACTTATCCTACTTGACCACCAATTGGCCCTGTCAACAAAATTTGCATAACAAGGAAACTTGGCATTAAGGGTTTCTCTTCTAGGTGTTTTGGGAGGAGTTTTTGTTCGTCTTCTTATTATTCAAAACTGGAATGAAATGCTGTTTGGTTGCTTCGATGAAATGATGAAAAGTTTAGGTCATTTAGGACAAAATTGAATACGATTTTGGCACCGTTTGCCAGCATAACGGGAGAAACAGAACATAAGATGACGAAGAATTGATACAATTTATCAGCAGAAAGTTTGAAAGCTTGATTTTGCAAACTTTGCCACAACATAAGTTTTCCCCAAAGAATGTCATAAAAAAAAGGGAGCAAAAAGATGAAAGAAGTCAGTCTTTTAAGGTAAGTCGATAAGTTGCAGAAGTGGACATCACATAAAAAAGTAATCTTGGAAACCCTAAACTAGATTTTGTTTCACCTTCCAGGAGAATTGGAGAATAAATTGATAAAGATTTTTTCAAGTGTCTCCGAATTTATGAATTTGAATTTAAACAACTGGTCGGAAGCATTCTAGCTCGAAAGATTTGTGTGGATGATCAAATTGAAATTCAAAGTATTCTTACCTTGGAATGGTTTCTTTGGTTACTTTTCCTTTTTGCGTTTACACACAGACGCATGAAGCTGCTTATAAGAAACTCAACTCAACTCTCAGAAGATCGCTAAATATATCAAGAAACTCCAGAACTGGGAAAAATCTTTAAGAAACTATTCATTTCGGTAAAGGAAAGTCTTAGCATAGTTTACTTTATTTTCTTCACTTGTTCTGCTTGTTTCCTGTATTATATTATTCGGAAATCTACTCGAGTTAATGTCAACACACCTTGAAACTTCAAAGCTTTGTTTTAAAATGTTTACGAGCGAGGGTACAAATATTGTTTGTGGAGCTCGCAAGAAACTCTTCTCTGGAGTACTGGAATTGTAATGATTCTGATAAACTTTCAATCCTAGGTTAAATTATTAGTCTACGTATTAAAAACATACCACCTGTATTCTTCCAACATTCATCGAAGGAAACTTTATCGTAGCCATTAAGTTTGGAGAATCCACATTTAAATAACACAAGATTTCGTTATCCTTTTACTGCGTTGTGTAACTATTTCATGGTCTGCTCTTCCAGTTTGCCTGCCAAAATCTTGTTTAGTATTGTCCTGGAGTTTTATTTTTAGAAGAAACCAACAAATGATTCTGCAGTTTACTTTATGACCAGTGGACGAATTGACATTTATTGCCCACCAAAGTGCCCAAAAGAGAAACCCTTACATGCCGATTTTTCTTGTTATGGAAATTGTGTTGACATGGGGGGGGGGGGGGGCTAATTTGGCGGCCAATTAGGATAAGTTGCTGCAACAGTTCTGTTGGGTAAATCAAACTTGAATGTATTGAAACCTTGATTTCCTGTCTGGAACTGATTTTTAGCAACTGGGAGTGCCGTTCCCGGAGGCAAATATTAACTTCCTTGCGCTGGGCCTAAGCCCCCTCAAAGGAAGCGAGAGGTCCGTGGAATGACGACGTTTAACAAAATTATTTCTCAAAAACCAGGTGGAGTAGACCAATGGGCAAGCAGCCCTGGTTAGGAAATTTATTTGACAACCCAGATTAAAAATTTCTAAAAGTTCCTCAAAAGTATATTTTCGCGGCGAGCAAAATTCGAGAGGGTAGTTTTCCTATGGTTTTTCCCACAGCTTCGACTCGCGACGATCGCGACGCGGGAAATTGTTGATCACGTGGTCAAAAATGGAGCTAGTTGATTGGCTGTGGTGCAAAATGTAAACAAACCAAAACTGCTATTGTTACAAAATTTACCCTTGCTTACAGTAGCTATACTAAAGCTGATCTAGGCCAACTAAAAATTACAATATACATAGATACACATAAATACACGGTTAAAAGTAGTAAAATAGTAGATATAATAAATATACAAAATTGAAATACCTTCAGTATAAAAACCATAAATGTTAAAATCAGATAAAGCCTAAGTTTGGAACAAAAGGTTTACATAATCGGCAGTGGCAAGTTTTTCCAGACCAAGAGTTGATTTTTCTTTTTAAATTCAGTAAGAGATGTAGAATCTTTGATAAATTGTGGAACAGTAGCCCAGACTTGCGGGCCTCTGAAACGAATCGTTTCTGACACATAAGTAACAGTTCTAACTCTAGGAAGAGAAAAATCGTTAGTGTTCCTCAGATGATATGGACTTTCATTTTGACAAAAAATCTCTTTCATAAAAACTGGATTAAAACCATTTTTAGTCTTGTACATTTCGGTCACGAAAAGCTGTAAGTTTCTCTGGTGTACAGTTATTGATCTATCCTTTTCCATTAAAACCTCAAAAATGGATTCATAGTCCTGATAAGTAACTCTTAGTGCTCTCTCTTGGATTTGATCAATTTTGTGACAAAGTTTACGGCTGTGGAACATCCATGCCAAGGGAAAATACTGAAACTGGCTGTTTATGAAAGCTCTAATTAAATATTGAAATTTGTCCTGATCCATAAAGGGGGCAATGCGTGAGAGAGCATACAACTTAATGCTAGCCTTTTGACAGAGCCCTGCAACATGATGCTCAAATGTCAGCTTATTATCTATAGTAAAACCTAGCAACTTTTCCTGAGTGCTGTTCTGCACAGATGCATTACAAATCTTAATTGTAACAGGTTCATCATGAGAAGTGCCTAATGTTAAAAAATGGCATTTATCTTCATTTAGCTTGAGGTACCGGGTGCGCCAAAATAAACTATGCACGTTTGGCAGGCCACAATAAATCGTCCACTGGACGGATTTCGAAGATTTATGACTTAATCGTTAGCAGAAAGCCTGAATTAGACACTTGGATTTTGTGCAAATTTTTTCATTTTCAGTTGTTATAGCTAGAAATGAGTTTCCTAAAATTTTAGTTTTCGAAAACACTGAAAACGATCAAAAAAACATCTGTCAAGTTTATAAAGAATCGACATGAATGGACAAAGAGAGAACTTGTTCGTGGTCATTTGCAATTTTGAAATCGACCAATTGTAATCTGCTGTACGAGAGTTTGTACTAAACTCCCAAATTCCCCTGAAAACGTTTTCTCTTTGTTCATTCATATTGAATCTTTTAAAATTTGATCGACGTTTTTTATCGTTGTCAATGTTTTCGAAAAAGAACATTTTAAGAACCTCACTTCTAGCTCTAAGAACTGAAAACGGAAACATTTGCAAAAAGTCCTAAAATCTAATTCAGGCTTTCTGCTAAAAATTAAGTCATAAATCTTCAAAATCGGTCCAGTGTACCATTTATTGTGGCCTGCCAAACGTGCATAGTTTATTTTGGCGCACCCGGTAGTTGTCAGAGAACCATTTTATCACTTTTAAAGAGACATTTTCCAGCCTCTCTACTACATTTTGTAGATGTTGGTCACATGTATAAGTGTGGTGTCATCAGCATAATTATAGATCTCAATATCATCAACAGAAAGTAACATATCGTTCAAATAGATATTAAAAAGTAGAAGTCCTAAAACCAATCCCTGTGGAAAACCCAAATTCAGTTTCTGTTTAAAACTAAACATATATTTATTTATTTATTTATTTATTTATTTATTTATTTATTTATTTATTTATTTATTTATTTATTCATTTATTTTAAGTCGTTGCTGCCTTTCACTTAAATAATTATACCGGGTGAGCCAGAAAAAGTTCCCACTTTCGACAGGCCAGGATAAATCACACACTAGGCCAAGTTTAGTTGTTTTTGATTTAATCTTTTGCCAATATCCTATATTATTCTAGATTATTTTTTGCAGATTTTTCAGACGCCAATTTATCGAAATATTAGCAATTTCTTGAAATTTTTTGGCTTGCAGACTGTCCAAAAAGATCGAAAAACAGTGATCAATTTTCTTACAGATTGAATTTGGCAGAACAAAGGGAGTGCTCTTCGAAATGACTGGGAATTTGGAAATGGATCAGGTACAATCTGTCGCACGAGCGCGCGGTCATTCAATGATTGCGCAAGTTTAATGTCATTTTCATTGATACAAAGACTCTCAGCTGTTTTATCATTTCTTTGAAATTAAACTTGCGCAATCATTGAATGACCGCGCGCTCGTGCGACAGATTGTATCTGATCCATTTCCAAATTCCCTAGTCATTTCGAAGAGCACTCCCTTGTTTTGCCAAGTTCAATCTGTAGGAAATTTGATCACTGTTTTTCGATCTTTTTGGGCGGTCTGCAGGCCAAAAAATTTCAAGAAATTGCTAATATTTCGATAAATTGGCGTCTGAAAAATCTGCAAAAAAATAACCCAGAATAATATAGGATATTGGCAAAAGATTAAATCAAAAACAACTAAAATTGGCCTAGTGTGTGATTTATCCTGGCCTGTCGAAAGTGGGAACTTTTTTCTGGCTCACCCGGTACAAAAAAGTCAATGCATCATGGTTGAAACCATAGGCATGCAGTTTAGCAAGAAGTAGATCGTGCTTGACACAATCGAATGCCTTTGAAAGATCCATAAAGACTGCCCAAGCCTTTCCTCCTGTGTCTAAATATGTTTTACATCGTTCTAGAAAACGAGTTAAGGCATGTTGTGCATTATATCCTTGTCGGAATCCACATAGCAAATTTGATAAGTAAACCACCATATGTTCAATCATTTGCTTGGACATGAGTCTTCCGTAAATTTTAGAGACAGTGGGCAGGACACTAATTGGTCTATACTTAATCTTAGAGGTAGAAACATCTTTCTTAAAAAAGGACCAAACGTCTGCGGTTTTTAGTTCATCAGGAAAATGACAATTGCTCACACACTCGTTGAAAACTTTTCGCAAGGGTTCAGCGCAAATGTCTATATTAGTCTTGAGTAGCTTTGGAGGAATATTGCCAAATGTTGTAGCCTTTTTTGAATTCAGTTTTTTTATTTCTGTTTCAAGTTTGGAAATAGTGACATGCTCAAAGGAGAAACCAACTACAACTGGGAAGCGTGCTTGAATAGCTTTTATGCTGGGATGGTTTGCATACTTTTCAATTGCTATTTCAACTGGATCAATGATACCTTCCGTTGAAACATAATCTAAATTCTCTGCTATATCGTAGATTCTCTGCTATATAGTAGATGATTGGGTGACGAGATATACCAATAGGGTATACATTTTCCTTGTACTCTTTATTTATTAGCTAAAGATGAACCAAATTTGGTTCGAAGCGTTCGAAAATTAATTAGAATGTTTTAAGTCAACCATTTCTATATCTATTCTGATTTGTCGTAATACTTGGAATGTCATTATAACCTGGTTTGTCATTATACCCTGGTTTTGTTGTCAACTAAATAAATGGAATGTCAATAAAATGAATCAATTCAGCAGGATGGTCGTCGCTTGCCTCATCCTTCGAATTCTCGTCAAACTGCGCTTTCCATCCGAATATACCAATAGAGTTTGATTTATGATTATGGTATCTGTTTGGCTCTATTGTCGTCACCATGCTGAACTGCTAGCAAACTTTTATCAAGGATTTTAGGCCTGTTTGAAAGGATCTTGGGATGAAACATTTTTATATGTATGTATGTACCGGGTGTCCCAAAATGATGTATTATCGTTTGATTGCTCATATGTCCATAACCAATGGATTGATTTTCAAAAACTTTGCTTTATTTGATTGCTGAAAGGCTAAATTGTATTCGAAGATGTTGGTTGTGGTTTTACGGCGATGTTTTCATATCGAAAAGAAGATCAATAAACCTGCTCAAATTCAAGCCTAAGATGGCATGAGAAAGAAACGGCCTACTTTCCCAGTCAACATTTTAGATGTGATACAAAAGGCAGAGCTCGTATTCATATTCTCTGAATTCAGTATCAACTGAAGTCATATTCTCTGAACGACATGTAAGTTCAGCCTTTAGTATCACATCTAAAATGTTGACTGGAAAAGTCAGGCCATCTCTTTTTCATGCCGCTTCTTTTTCGTGCCATCTTTGAATTTGAGCAGTTTTATCGATCTTCTTTCCGACACAAAAACATCGGTTTAAAAGCACAACCAACATCATTGAATACAATTTAGCCTTTCGGCAATCGGATAAAATAAAAATCGGTTCATTGGTTATCGACATATAAGCAATCAAACGATAATTCATCATTTCGGGACACCCGGTATGTATCAATTTGCCACAATAAACATTTACAAGTTTTATAACAAAAAATAGATGCAATACAATATTCAATATTAAAAACGTAAAGATAAACACCCCTAATAACAGTGGCAAGGATAGCACTAAAAGGTCCAGCTGACCTTATTTCCATAGTGGTCCCCTTAGAGGTGCTGTATAACAGCATAGCCTCCAAATCTTTTCTTTTGTCCGAAGTTCCCCTGGGACGCTGACTCATCCCCTGATCAGATTGCGTTTTCTCCTAAAATTGACCAATCAGGTACCGTCATTTCATTACTTCCGCGTTTCGCAGCTAGATTTAGGCCATTTTGGGTACCCCCCAATAAAAAAATATTGCACGCTCGAATAAATCGAATTTTTTGAAAATTTCAACGGGAACAGGATGCTTATACATAGGACCACAAGTGTTCATGTAACCCCCTTGCCATCACCTAGGATTGAAAAATTATGGCGATTTGAATGTTTGTCTTTGGTATTTTTTCAAACAGGTAGCGGCATCCTGCTCACCCTCCCCCCAAAAATTAGTTTTTAGCAAAATTATCAAAAATATACATATTTCCATGAATAATTCTTCCGAAATTTCCGAAATTTGCGCTTTACTTCGCCTTGACTTGCGAATTTGCGACACCTCCAAACTCTGTCCTTCTTTCCTGTATGGTAACTTATGCCTCTCTCTGGTCTGGACACAACATAACAGGAAAAGGCGGGAAAAGAAATCTTTAACGGTGGCGGTGTCGTCATGCTGTTGTTGGTAAAATCATTTATCGCCTCAGATATTTGTTCACAAATCTATAAGAAGATTGTTGATTACCATTGAAGTTGAAGCAAAGTATCGAAATAACTGCCAATATCTTTAATTCCCGCGCTTGGGATGGAGTGTGAGTGAAACCAAACTGACAGCATTGCAAACAATTCTCAAAGAAGACGACGGCATTGCATCAGGAGCGATCAAGATCACGATGAAGTAAGTTTTCCAGATCACGATGAAATAAGTTTTCCTTCTACTTCGTCTTGCAGTGAGGGCATTTCAAATTTTTACATTCTTATCAAAAAACGATTTTGACAACGATTTCCGCTCAATTTTTACAAGAAAGAAGCCGCCTGTGCTGTGTGAAATTGTAAAATTCAATTTTGTAAAATCTAGGAGAAACTTTTACCCCGGGAAGAACTGGGGTCAAGTTTGTTGTAAAAGTTAGTGCACGAGTTTATAAGAAAATAAAAATTTGGGCCAGTTGTGAAAGTAATAAATGTTTCTTAGATTATCAGATTTTGAGTAGCTACTCAAAGTTTACCTGTACCCCCGTGAACATCAAAACAAAGATTTTTGAAGCCTTTCCAATGTTTAGACATATAACAATCTTCATGTTCACTACCTGTGCCCTGTGAACATTTCGAGACAATGTTTTTGAAGCCTTCCTAATGTTTAGACTTTTCTCAAGTACCTCCGAGCCCCTTCCGAGCAACATGATACAATAACCAAGTGAAAATAAAGTAAAAATATCCCAAGGACTTCCTGTATCATAATAAATAGTTTCTTCCCAGAACACGTATTTTTTTATAAGAAAGGGTAAAAAACTCAACTCTCAGATCGCCAAAAAATTGCAAAACTCCAGCACTGGGAAAATATAACTTAAGAAACAATTTCTTTTATAAAGATTAAGGAAATCCTTGACATATCTTTATCTTATTTTCACTTGTTTCCTGTAATACTTAGCATTGGAAAGGCTTCAAAAACCTTGTTTTGAAATGTTCACGAGGGCACAAGTAAGGAACACGAAGATTGTTATGGAACCTATATCAAACTCAGAGAACTGAAATTCTTTAAGGAGCTTTCAGCACTGACCCAACTCTTAGTTTCTTGTAAAAAAGTATGTGTACAGCAGTTTCTAATAACATTTGACGATCTGAGGGTTGCGTTTCTTAAAAAGCAGCTTGGTAATTGTTGTCTGTGAAATTTGTGTTGTTTTTACAACTCCAACAAACCTTTTGATACAGGGGTAGACTTATGATTTTAGTTGGCAAAATTCTTGTATATTCTCTCTTGTCGAGACATATCGACATCAGCCAGTCAATGCAAAAAATTTGTTCATGGCGCGTTCTTTGAAGAAGATGTTGCCGATGTTGCCAAGTCCAAGACGCGGTTTCAGATTTTAATAAAACTGTTGTCAAGCTCTTCCAGTCAGCAGGCATTGCATTTAAACGAGACTATTCTTTTCTTTTCCCCATTTTTAAAGAAACATTTGAGACGATGAATGATTTTACCAACAACAGCATGACGACACCGCCACCGTTAAAGATTTCTTTTCCCGCCTTTTCCTGTTATGTTGGGTCCAGAGGTCCAGACCAGAGAGAGGCATAAGTTACCATACAGAAAAGAAGGACAGAGTTTGGAGGTGTCGCAAATTCGCAAGTCAAGGCGAAGTAAAGCGCAAATTTCGGAAATTTCGGAAGAATTATTCATGGAAATATGTATATTTTTGATAATTTTGCTAAAAAACTAATTTTTGGGGGGAGGGTGAGCAGGATGCCGCTACCTGTTTGAAAAAATACCAAAGACAAACATTCAAATCGCCATAATTTTTCAATCCTAGGTGATGGCAAGGGGGTTACATGAACACTTGTGGTCCTATGTATAAGCATCCTTTTCCCGTTGAAATTTTCAAAAAATTCGATTTATTCGAGCGTGCAATATTTTTTTATTGGGGGGTACCCAAAATGGCCTAAATCTAGCTGCGAAACGCGGAAGTAATGAAATGACGGCACCTGATTGGTCAATTTTAGGAGAAAACGCAATCTGATCAGGGGATGAGTCAGCGTCCCAGGGGAACTTCGGACAAAAGAAAAGATTTGGAGGCTATGCTCTGTATAACGGAAATACATAGAAAAAAGAAAATACAGAGCTGCATGTGCGTTTTCAATATGGTCCTTAGTAGAAGACACATATGTCATCTTCCTTATCAAATTACTTGTAACGATATAACTGATATTAACGAGCTAAATTCTCTTATCCAAGTTGATATGTTATAGTCCAGTCGCTTAGGGTAAAAATCGTGACAGGGTGGAACAAAGCACCAAACTTTCCAAGGTGATACCTAGGGGTATGGAGAACATTTCCAGAAGGGTTGCCGCTTTTCTATCGATTCCGGGGGGTAACCTACATACAAAAGTCTTATGACGTCATAAGCAAATTTCCAGAAATCCTTTTTGGGGTACTTTAAGTCTGATTTCACCAATTGAGAGAGTTTAGATTAATCATTAATCCTTGTAAATCAACTATCTGTGAACCTTTTTCAGTCCTTAACCAAATACATTTAACATTTCTCAAAACCGGGGGTCAACACATAACTTGAGTCACTAAATTTGAACGTAACCAGCGTAACACAAACCTCGTCTCAAATTTAGAACGTAATAACTCTTCCAAACATTAAAACATGCTCAAGCTAAGGCATCAAATGAAAATTGTCCGCAGCATCATTTTCTACAGTAAAAAAATAAACCTCGAGTCTTCTCGGTATGGTAATATAAACTTTTTTAACATGTTGCATTACATCGGCATAGACCAGCACATGACAGCCTTGCAAGTTGAAATTATATCTTTGCAAGCAAACAGGAAGAGGCCCTACAACCACATTTGAGCAATTCTTTCCATGCTTTGCTTGCCTCCGGTAGCCCTGACAAAAAAACGTTGCCATGTTGTCTCGTCTAAATAAAGATAAGATGTATATCATATCAAGAAATTTATGAGAAAACGTGACTGATAGTTTGATGGTGTGGGATGGTGTTCGTCAAGTTCCATAACAGCTTGGTGACCAGGTTTGTACCGAGTAATCAGAGGCTGATGAAACTGAAAAAAGACTGCTTCAGTTCGGAACAACAACGATTGAGAAACGATCACATAGTTGAAACTGGTCTGAAGTAACATATTGCAATTGTGAGTCTAATTAACTGGATTTATGCTTTTTTCTACAACAAACTTTGCATAAGCTGTATTTATACTAACTTGCTGTATTCACAAGTGATGTGTATCATATTCTATAAAACTGCCTTTCTCATTCTCAAAAAGGGGCACATCCTGAAATGAAACGGTAATTTTATGTTTAGCATTACATCTTTTGGAACACATACCCAAAGCCCAAAGTAACCAATCCCCCTAGCCTCCTGGTTCCTGAGCCTATGACATTCAGTTTGTTTTTTATAGCAGCACATCATGAAAGCCGGATATTTCTAATTTCTTTCATTCCTCTGTGACTATGCATCATTTTCGTTGATTAATGTCAATTCTAAAAGATATCAAGCTGAGTTGGTTAAAGACTTTCAATTGAAGGTACCTTCTATGAAAGCAGATCCTGTTTGAACTCATTCACATTGAGCCACGCAGTTTCGTTTCGTGTAAGAGCAGAATGCGGAAGAATTTCTCCGGTAACCTGAATGTTTGAGAGTCAGCTTGGATTAAATTATATGACCAGTTTACCAAATGCAAAAAGGCTTGAGTAACGGGGGTGGAAGGCTTCCACGGTTGCCACGCTACCATTGTCTTTTCATTCTAGATCTATGATTGTGTATCGCATCCTGAAAATGCATTGAAGAAGGGCAAAGCTTCGTATTTTGGCCTCTCTAGTTTGCGACACAGCTTATTGATGCTGTAATGCTTGAAGTTATTTCCCATACCAAGGGCAACGATCAATTCCATATGTGTGTGTTCATCAAGAAGTTTGAAGAATACACCATTCCAAATCCTAACCAAATCTGCATCCACAATTCGAATGAGGCATTTCTGGCTACCGTTTTCCAATGCGTGGTGGGAATTCAATACCAACACACGTGTCTGCTTCCTGGTGATAACAGTCTGGCATCACTTTACTAAGATTGACTGTTTCAACAAATGATGCTAAAAGAGAGCCAAACAATTTAAAATACCTAAAGTCTTTGAAACAGAATTTTGGTCCAGAACAATATATTTCATCTCAAATTTCCATCAAGAACATCATAAATTGTCTTCATTTGCGGCAACTCAAATTTATGTAAAGTGATTATTTATATACAATGCATATAAGATAATATATACAGAGATCGTGTATAATTATGGACACATTCGTTCAGGGATTGATTGGGAGAAAGGAGGCTCCAAATTTCCACGGGTGTTTCTATGCTATCTTCACTATGAAGACAGTTTTAAATAACTGCTTAAAGACAAATGACGGATATATAGCGCCTAGTTTAAAAATAGAACAAAAGATGGCTTAGTGCTTTCATTTGTCTAATTGATTTGCTAATATCTCGATATCATCAAATACAATGGAATTCAATAGGTTATATTTAGATTGCCCAGGCCCCTGATTTAAGTCACCTTATACCTCCGTCATTTGTCTTTAACTTGAATAATTGAGTTCTCTTTGAAATAACATTGTATGGAATGTAACTTTGCAACAAGAATATCAAAATGATTTTGATGGATCAGCATGGCTATCATTGGCATCATTTTTGGTTTGCAAGAGGAGAACGGTCAAGCGTTAGGTGTCTCTAAAAAAATGCGAATAGGACGCTCTAGAAACAGCCCATGTCAACGCAGCTCTTGGAAAATTATGATCAACAAGATACTTAATCAAAGGCTTTCGAACTTTGGATCCTTACCTGATGTGATGACAACTGTTTTCTTGGTGCATATTGCGCTACTGATACATTCGTTGAAAATACTTTAAAAAGTTCTTGAAATTGAAATTGTTTGGCAATTGTATCCGATTCTTCCTTATCAAGTCTTTCCCATGCTCTTCTCTAATAGATTCTTTGATGCTGTCTGGTTTATAGACATCCCATATTATGTCCATTCCCTGGCAGCTTTGAAGCTGCTTCTTTAGGCATGTGGTATAAAGATCTTCTCTATGTATTCATCACACATGGAAGCATCGTCGATGGGAAGGGAGTGTGCCACCGCTGCACCATCAACAACTTTGACACCACATAAAAAGGTCGCTGTTACGTCCAGGGGCGCAAATGCAAATTTTTTTGAGGGGGGTGTGTGCTCAAAGGACCGAGTTTCTTCCACGCGGGACCGATTTTTGCGAAATAAATGTTGTTGCAAATGTATGAAAAATAAAGTTTTCCTATCTGTGCCACAATTTACCGAAAATACAACTATAACAGACAGTGTTTTCCCAACGATTGAAACAGAATTAAACAAACAGTTTTCGACATCAATTTGTCTCTGGCTAGCATCTTAGCCATCTTCCCTTAATGATCCAGTCAAAGCTTCACAGAATAGCCATGTTTTTAGGCATGCACGCTTGCTCATATGGAATCAATAAGTGGCGTGGCCAGGGTAAATTAAGAGGGAGGCAGTGAAATGCATGGGCCTAGGGGCCAGGAAATTTTTTGGGGCCACACCCTTTACTTTGGCGTAGAATGCATCTCCCAATATCATGCTTGCCATTAGCAGCGAGGAAACCTTGATAGTTTTGTGACAGTTATCCTGTGAGTTATCCTATAAATCAGAGCACGAAGGAAATTTTTGAAGAAACATCCTTTACTTTGGCTTAGAATGCATCTCCCAATGTCATGCTTGCTATTAGCAGCGAGGAGACCTTGATAGTTTTGTGATAGTTATCCTGTGAGCTATCCTATAAATCGGAGCACGAAGAAAATTTTTGAAGAAGCATCCTTTACTTTCGCTTAAAATGCATCTCCCAATATCACGCTTGCTTTTAGCAGCGAGTAAACCTTGATAGTTTTGTGATACCGGGTGCGCCAAAATAAACTATGCACGTTTGGCAGGCCACAATATTTTGAGCACTGGACCGATTTTGAAGATTTATGACTTAATATTTAGCAGAGAGCCTGAATTAGATTCTAGGACTTTTTGCAAATTTTTCCGTTTTCAGTTTTTAGAGCTAGAAGCGAGTTTCTTAAATGTTCGTTTTCGAAAATATTGAAAACGATGAAAAAACGTCGATCAAATCTTAAAAGATCCAACATGAATAAACAAAGAGAAAACATTTTCTCTTTGTCCCAGATTTGGGGGCTCAGTATGAACTCTCGTACAGCAGATTACAATTGGTCGATTTTTAGATCGCAAATCACCACGAAAAAGTTCTCTCTTTGTCCATTCAAGTCGATTCTTTAGAAAATTTGATCGATGCTTTTTGATCGTCTTCAGTGTTTTCGAAAACAAAATCTTAGGAAACTCGCTTCTAGCTCTAAAAGCTGAAAAAGAAAAAATTTGCAAAAAACCCGGTATCCAATTCTGGCTTTCTGCTAACGAATGAGTCATAAATCTTCAAAATCGGTCCAGTGTACGATTTATTGTGGCCTACCAAACGTGCATAGTTTATTTTGGCGCACCCGGTAGTTATCCTAAAAATCGGAGCATGAAGAAAATTTTCGAAGAAACAGTCTCTATTTTGGCTTAGAATGCATCTCCCAATATCATGCTTACCATTAGCAACAAGGGAACTTTGATAGTTTTGTGACAGTTATCCCATAGATTGGAGCACGAAGAAAATTTTTGAAGAAACATCCTCTACTTTGGCTCAGAAGGCATCCCTTACCCGACTTAAAAGGGGGATCCCTCCATTTAAAACAAACTTTTTACTGGAAGCTTCAATTCTTGGTACCAATATATCTTCTGAAAGCCCTAGTCATGAGGAATTCATCCATGCATAAATAATGCTAATTTGCATAATTAATTTGCATAAATTATGCGAAAACTGCGCAAAAAGTGACAAAACTAAAACAAATGCTGTGAGAAACAAGATGAAGCAATAACAATTTTGCTTGGCACAAAGTTGCCCAAGATATAGTTTGAGGGCCTGGCACCAAAAAATTTGAAGTGATTATTTCTGAAGCTATTTAACAGCTTTCAGAATTTGAAAATACGGAAATCGCTATAACGGTTCAGTGACCTTTGTTTACTAGCACTGAAAGGAGAATAGTTGAGTAGATTTTTTTGGTTCCAGGCACTCACAAAGCCTATGACTGCCAAAATGAGACAAGTCCCATGAAAATCTGTGAATCAGAACATGAAATATGGCTGTTTTACTAAACGTACCTATAGAAAAATACTGTTTTGAGATATCGCACTTTAAAGTTTTGAATAAATTCTTTGCAATACCTAAACTTGTAAAACAGCCCTCAATGGATAAAATCTTTAATGTATTTCAATATGCTCCCTTTGCATATGACTCTCCTCCCTTTGTAACCTTTTCTTCATCTAAAAGTCCTTTTTATTTTGCTTTTACAGTCTTTTTCCTCTTATTGACATTTCTCTGTTTCGGTACGGTCAACAGTCAAGTTCCGCTTCCTATATCCTTGTTCATGATTCACACTCGAACACTTCCCTTCTGTTATTCCTAGGTTCTCCAACACTTTATAAAGCCCTTTTGCTCCCCCCTGTTCCCTCATCAAATGCAATAACAGCTGAACTAATTCCAAGTTCAAAGACAGTTCTCACACAAACACTGTTTCTGAGCATCTGTTCTAGACAATCTGGTCGAACAACACGTTGGCATTTTGAGCACTTCCGTGCAAACATTTAAAAGCAATCCATCCTTTAATATGGATTCACATATATCATTGAATATGAATTTTAAAATATCTTTAATATAGACAGGAAGATTCACTTTGGGTTTGGAGTTTGTTTTATTATCTGCATCCCTCTGCCATTTTACCAGGAAGTCCAAGTTTGCGGGGAAGAACATATACTATGTTGCTCATCTCCTACTGTACAGTGAAATAAAACAGCTGCAACAGCCTTCTTCATAGAGTAATAGGTTTCTAGAATCTTAGAGCATTGCCATTCCAAAAAAAACTTCTGATAAATCTTATGGCAATATCACATCAGTTTTATTCATGTATTTGTCGATATTTGTGCTGTTGCCACAAAGATTCATTGCAACCAGGGCATCTGAAAGTGCCATCTACTATTCTTGTCAATGCCCTGAAGTTTATTAGCATGTTAAAGTTGCCTTCGTTGCCTGGACATTCTTTTCCTGCTCGTGCTCGTAGGTGTGTCACCTGGTTTTGACACTGGGTTTTGAGCAAGGCTATTTAGGCCCATTTCTAACTGCATTTTCATCACGGTTTTTCTCTCTCTCTGTTCTGGCCTTGCTGAGTCTACATAATGGTTTCTTTTGACTCTTTAGCCATTTCAGTTCTCCTTCTGGTTTTCTTGTTCGCCATTAGAATACTTCAGTCGATAAAATTTCAAAATAACTGTGAACGATTTGTTGAGGCACAGCAATACGATGTTTGATTCAGATTCAGAGGGAGATGCAACATGATTTAGAGGCTGACTACTGTACATAGGGCGTCCATAGTGTTAGTTCTGTCACAAGGCTTCCAGTTGAGCTTTTTGGGGGACTTATAACATTGTTTTGGGAGTTAATTCATGTTGCTAAGGCGTTGCTATGGAGGTATAAACATGACCACTCCTTGTTTACTTCAATTTACAGCAAAGCAGCTGTCCATGAAATGAAATATACAGCTGGATTCTGCATTAGTAAGGTTATTTGGACCCTACACCGACAAAATAAAAAATTCAAAATTTTGAACTTCTAAATGGAGGGAACCACCTTATTAACCCAGCCATTCTCTGACAGCTAACACAGAAATCTTTGCATTTCGAGTATCGACGTCCCGAAAAATTCAGGTTCAAGTTCAGAGCCAGATCGGGACCGATTTTATCGCGATTGGGACCGGGTTTTGAAATTATTGGGGGGGTGTCACACCCCCCCCACACCCCCCCTCATTTGCGCCCCTGGTTACGTCTGTTGTCCGAAATACCTGCAGTAAATCTGACTTCAACGCTAGCAGACGGAGCATTCCTTGCTGAGAAAGAGAGGGCTGCTAAGCGTGATTTCATGAGCAAAGAATGTCTGTATCTCCTTTTTTAAAGTGGCTGGCGATGTACAGGTGACTGGCTAAATTGTAGTCACTCTTCAAATTAACCACCATTTCTTTAAATTTTGAGATTTTTGTGAGAGCTTGAAAAGAGGAACGGAATTCTTCATTGTGGAAATCTCATCGATACTGACAAGGCGTTCTGTTTCCCCATGGTTTCAACTGATCGATTTGCGAAAACAACACACTGTTTGCTATCTCTATATTGATGTAATGCAAAATTTGGATAACTAGACCGACCAGACACTTGGTTTATTTTCTCCTGTAGAAAATGATGCTGCGGACTATTTTCAATTGATGTCACTTCGACACCTTAGCTTAAACATATGTTTTATGTTTGGAAGAGTTATTACGCTCTAAATTTGAGACATACCTATAGCGGTGTGTGTTACACTGGTTACGCTACAAATTTAGCGAGTTATGTGTTGACCAAATCTTTAAAAAGGTCGGTGTAAAATTCTATCACAGTTTTCTTTGAAATGAATAGCTTGGAAAGAACTTAAGGTGTTTTGCTGTCAATCTGCCGTGGAAATTTATTGATATCTTGATTAGTTTCAAAATGGCGGCATTTATTAAATTTGAGGCTGTGACGTCATCAAATTTCTAAATGCAAAACCAGAAAAGCTACCGATTTTTGCTTGCCACCAGATTGTAGACCTTCATTAACTATAGTTTTCTTGAAGGTTATATCAATTTTGCTCTATTGGTTTAGAATTTACGATGATTGAAATTTTTTCAAAATTTTCCATCAATTTTTTCAAAAATTATTAAATTGCTGCCATTTTGAAAAAAATCAAGATATCAAAAATTTCCACGGCAGATTTATAGCAAAGTACCATAAATTCCTTTCAAGCCATTTAATTCAAAGAAACATGTCATAGAATTTTACACCCACCTTTTTAAAGATTTGAAAGATTTGAGCCCTATGCTGTGTTGACCCCCTGTTTTGAGAAATTTTAAATGGATTTGGTTAGAAACCTGAAAAAGGTTCAAAGATGGTTCATTTACAAGGATTAATGATTAATCCCAATTCTCTCAATTGGCGAAATCAGACTTAAAATACCCCTGAAAACTTTTTCCGGAAATCTTCGTGTGACGTCACAACATTTTTATCTGTAGGTTACCCCCCGGAATCGATAGAAAGCGGCACCCCTTCTGGAAATGTTCTCCATACCCCTATGTATCACCTTGGAAAGTTTGGTGCTTTGTTCCACTCTGTCATGATCTGACCAAAAATTGGAGTTAAGCGACTGGACTTAAGCTACACAAGCATTATGAATTCATAGGACCATGATGAATAGTTTGAAAGCTACATCCTTTCAAACGTATAAACATTTTAGTTACTCAGTCAGTAGAGACAGTTTTAGGTGCAATGAAATCGGTGGACAATGGTAATTAATGCGAAAATTGATGGATACACAATTGATCAACAAGGACAGATTTTGTAAGGCAATAGCATGAGTTGCTGTCGATTGACACCGCAATTAGAAATCGCAGACAAAGGAAATTCTCTCAACCATTAATTCAAAGCAAACAAAGCAGCAAGAGTCCAGGTAGCTAGCTAGCTCGTTGTTCATTCCAGAAGGTGAAGGTGAATTTGAAGTTGCGGTTTTTTGCGCCAAGCGCTGGGATCGCAGAAATAGAATAGGCCTAATCGAGTCCGCGACCCCTTGTCATGACGCTGAAGTGATGGGGCTCTACCTGGGATCGAACCCGGTCCACCTGATTGGTCAGAAGTTTTGTTTTTAAGAGCAAACGTGAGCATAGATCATAAGAAAAAGGATCTATCTACACATCTGCCTCGGGCATTTAATTTGTTTGGTATAGAAGCCGATTTGGAGGTGATCATATCTTATATCATATCATATCATTAATATTTAGGCACGAAGTCCTATCAGCCAATTACAAAGAATTTAAAAAGGAAAAACTACTTAATAAAATAGATGTTTGAAAACCTAATGGGCTGCTCTTCCTAGGGGTCGTGCTTTAATTGCCATTGAGGTAGATGAATACGGCAATTCCCTCACAGCCCCGCAACACCCCCGAAAGACGGTACCCCACAGGCCCACTCCGGTCCAAAACGGACCTGAGTAACACCCATAAAGCACCGTCCCCGAAACATCGCGAGGCCAGGGAGACCAAAACGCACTCACCTACCTCAGCTCCTGAGGAGTTGTTTTACTTCCTTTTTGAAGCCGTTTAAAGAGGGCAAGTCTCTGTACTTTTGTGGGATCTCGTTCCAAGCTGTAGCTCCTGTAAATTGGAAACTCCTTTTGGTAAATTCCAAACGAGGTTTAGGCAGATGCAGATTTTGGCTATTCCTCGTTGAATAGCTTGAAATCTGGGACCTCCGAGTAAACTTATTTTGCAAATTGTCTGGACAGTTTCCATGAAGGATCTTATGTGTCATAACTAACCTGTCGAATATGATCAATTCTTTGACAGGCAACCAGTCACAGATCCATCCATCCTTGTACTTTGCCTTTTCAATCAGAGTTTTTGCTCTTGACTGTAGTTTCTGGAGAGTGCTTATCTTGGTATCTGAGATGCACCCCCATATTATGTTACCATACCTAAGATGACTCTCGATCAATGCTCGGTAAACTGCAGCTAGCTTTGACTGGGGAAGGATATCCTTCAGCTTCCTAAGTGCAGAGAGACCACTTTTAACCTTAGCCTTAACTTTTTTGTACTGATCTTTCCAGCTAAGGTTTTCGTCTATGTTGAGACCGAGATATTTTGTTTTGGTAACCCTACCTATTTTCTTAAGGTTGACCTCAATTTCCCTTAGCTCTTTCAGGTTATTTTGCTGCCTCGAATGGCCAATCACCATAAAATCACTTTTATCTGCGTTCAAACTTAGTTTATTTAGCCTCATCCATTCCGCGACATTGGCCATCTCATTATTTATATTCCTAAGCAGGGAATCGCTATCAGTGGAAGAACAAGTTATACTAGTATCATCAACGTACATGTTGGGAGTTGCCACTTGCAGACAATGTTCAAAATCATTAACGTATATGATAAATAGCAAGGGCCCCAAGCACGATCTCTGAGGAATGCCACAATCTATGCTGCTTGTGGATGACTTTTGCCCATCAATACAGCAGAATTGTTCCCTGTTTTTGAGGTATGATGTGAACCAGCAATGCTCCTTTCCAGTAACTCCAAGTGCTGACAGCTTCGATCGCAAAATATCATGGTCGACTGTGTCAAAAGCTTTTTTCAGGTCCAGAGATACGCTCACATTTAGTTTGCGTTCATCAATATTTTTGTACCAAGTTTCCGTGATATTGAGTATCGAAGTTATCGTGCTGTGTAATTTCCGAAAGGCATATTGATTTTTCGAGAACGAATCATTTGTCCTACAAAAATCATAGAGCTGGTCATGCGCCAGCTTCTCAAGTAGCCGAGAGATAACAGAGAGAACTGATATCGGCCTGTAATTTGAGAGGTCGGACTTTTGGCCAGACTTGTATATTGGGGTAATGCGTGCTAGTTTCCACATGTCAGGAAAAATCCCTTTTTCGAGAGATGCGTTGAATATCATTGCCAACGGTTGGCAAATATATTCAACTGCATCTCTCAAAAGTTTCGTAGGGATTTTGTCAGGCCCAGGCGATTTCGAATTTTTTAATCCCATGACAGCCTTCTTAACATAGCTGGCGTCAACCTGTTTGAAATTAAATTTAGGTGAATTTTCCTTAATTCCTCCCAGATATTTCAAAGGGTTGTCATCTGGCTTTTGTTCTATACTACTTGCAAGTTTTGGACCTATAGTTACAAAATGCTCATTGAATGCTTCAGCTATTTCGTTTGGACGGTCCAGTCTTTGGCCTTAGAAATTCACAGCAGTGAAGGAAGCATATGGAGTATCCTTATTCAATACTTTGTTTATTGTCCTCCACATCTCCTTGGGGTCACTGGAGTTTTCTTCAATGATTGTGTGATAATATTGCTGGACACAATTGCGAAGCTCATACGTTACTTTATTACGCAATACCTTATATTGAGGCCAAAGAGTGCTATCGTTTGTGGCTCTTGTTTTGAGTTGGTCACGCTCCCTCATCAGCTACTTTACTTGTGGTGTAATCCAAGGAGTAGATTTCTTAGAAATTCTCCTGCGCTTTAAGGGAGCGTGAACATTCAGAACAGAGCTGAAAATACAAGAAAAGGTATCCGCCATACGAGCAGGGTCATTGGTACAGCCATCAAAAACATCTGTCCAGTCGATTGACTGCAAATCAGCCAAGAAAAGGTTTTTGTCATATTTCGACAAGCTCCTTGTTTCGAAAAAACCGACCTTTTTATTCAACCGAGACCTGGCATTAATCTTCCTTCTGGCAAAAACAAGATAATGATCAGTAAAACTGGTTTCTAATGTCCCAGCTTCAATGATATAGTTAGGGTGGTTAGTTGCAAAATGGTCAATGAGGCTTTTCGTCGTTTCAGTTGCCCCAAGATCATTCGTTGTCGGAGCGATTCTTGTGTAATGTTTGATTTGCTGCTCAAATTGAAATTCGCTGTATATTGATTTGAGCTTCCTTGTTGGGCCATATTTTGACTTTTTCAAGTCACAGTTAGTGTCACCCATCAGAAAGATCTCTTTGCCCTCCGACTCTAGTTTCGATATCAATTCATGGAGAGCATTAAAAGATGCATCATCATTATCTGATGTAGGAGGTCGGTACCAGCAAATAACAATGAAATGTTTTGAATGCTTTGGTTCGACTTCAATATCTACGATTTCCAGAGCAGTACCACTTATATCTGTCCTCTGAAAATGAGGGATATTTTGATTGATATAAATGGCGACACCACCACCGCTCGTATTTCGGTCACCTCTATATATGTCATAACCATCAATTCTGACCTCGGAATCTGAAATGTTCTCTTCTAAGCGTGTTTCATTTAGGCCCAAGGGGGGCCCAAGATATCGAATTGATGATTATCCAGTAATACCTGTAGTTCATATAAATGCCTTCTAAGAGAAACTACATTCAGGTTTCCTATTTTCAAACCTTTCTTAGTTCTGGGAACCTTATCCTTATCTTTTGCTTCAACAGAATTCTTATCCAATTCTCTTATTTTTGGGTGTAATTAAAACACTTGCTGCTCAGCTTTTGAACCAAAGAAATAAAATGCCTGAGGTAGATGTGTAGATATATCTTTCTTCTTTCGATATATGATCATGTATGCTATTAAAAACAATTTATGGAATGCACAACGAGCGCACTAGCTACCTGGGTTTCAGAGAAACTCTTGCGGCTTTGTTTGCTTTGGATTACTGGTTGAGGGAATTTTCTTTGTCGGCAATCGCTAATCGCTTTGAATTCAGGTGTCAACAAAAGCAACTGATGATATTGTATTACAAAATCTGTCCTTGTGCGTTTGATCCTGATACAGGGTAGCCTACGAGTAGACCCATTATCCAACTGGAGAAAGGGTCTACGAATTAATGAGTGAAAGCTTGCTACTGCAGTTCCAGATTTCTAGAACTTACTTTATGCAGCCTTTGTTTCGACGGGTTTCACACATTATTTGAACAGAAGATTAGAATATTCAATTGGGCAGTCGTAGCAAGCTTTATCTCTTTATTTCGTAGACCCTTTAGTCTTTAGGATAATTGGTCTACTCGTAGGCTAGATACAGGGAAGTTGATTCAGTTTCTTGCTTACGATGACACCTGTGATCAAAATTAATTGCGATAATTCTGATTCAAACCATAAATCTATATATAGCAGTATTTCTATTTTAACTTTGTATAGTAGTTTCACTTTTTTCTCATGACGAAGCTACAGGGTGTCCCAAAAAACATGTGCGCTGTTTGAGTGGCTTCTGCGTTACGGTTCTTGAAAGAAGAGACTTCAAATTAAAGGTTGACACCAAGTTTTAGTAAATCTGATCACTAGTTGCTGATTTATGGAGCAAGAAAGGCAAAATTCTTGGCTGCCTCAAAACCAGAGGATTCATTATTCTCCATTGCGTTAAAATCAACGAAATTGATTTAAAATACAGACCTAGCCCTATTTTTTGATGGTCATAAGTGAGACAGATAGTCATACATTGAATTTTGTGACAACCAAAAATATAAGACATATCTGGGGCTGCTAGGAATGGTAATATGCAAAACAAGTGCTTCAGGCCATGGTATGCATCCATCAAATATTTTGTTTCTCACAAGGGACGAAGTCGTTTTAAATCAACAATATTGCATTCAGCAGGCTGCTTGGTCAATATTCTTGAGTCAGATGCTCATTAATCACTCCCAAATGCGTTTCTGGGCATAACTGTAAAGTTTAAGTTCATTTAATATTAAGATTCAAGTTATATGGTTAAATACGGAGATAAAATACTTGTTTTGAAGCAACGAGTGATTGTGACTTTCTTTCTCAATAAATCAGCAACCACTTGTCAGATTTACACAAACTCGGTGCCAAACCCTAAGGTGAAATCTCTTCACAAATCTGAAAAGCAGGAAAATTAGATTTATGGCTCCTCCACAGTAGCCATTCAAACGGCGCACATGTTTTTTTGGGACACCCTGTCGATCTTCTCGCGTTGCAAAGCAACAACTTTTGGGCAAAAATTCCTTTCCTTCCTGTTTATCTGTAGAACGAGCTTCTAATTTAAGGAGTGGAATCTCGCTACAAGGTCAAACGATTTGGCAGAAAGTCAAACACCGCAACATGAGACATATCCATGTTTTGGAAACATAGGGATTAAATCTTTAAAAAGATCGGTCTAAAATTCGATTACAGTTTTCTTTGTATTAAATGGCTTGGAAGGAACTTAGGGTTTTTTGCTGTAAATCTGCAGTGGAAATTTATTGATATCTTTATTAATTTCAAAATGGCGGTATTTATTAAATTTGAGGCTATGACGTCATCAAATTTCTAAATCCTAAACCAGAAAAGCTACAGATTTCTGCTTGCCACCATATCACCACTTTGTTGTAGACCTTCATAAACTATGCTTTTCGTGAAGTTTATATAATTTTTCCTCGATTGGTCTAGGATTTACGATGATTTGAACTTTATTTAAATTTCCATGAATTTTTCAAAAATAATTAAGTTTTCGCCATGTTGAAAAAAGTCAAGATATCAAGAAATTTCCACGGCAGATTTACAGCAAAGTACCATAAGTTCCTTTCAAGCCATTCAATTCTGTTAAAAATGTCATAGAATTTTACACCCACCTTTTTAAAGATTTGAAAGATTTGAGTCCTGGGCTTGTTTTGGAAAGAGGATTTGTAGCTCATGAAATCGTGTTTTCATGGCTCTTTGTCCTTTTCCTGTTCGGTTCAACATAAGAACTGTCTTAACTATATTGGATATTTTCATTCCATATTCTTAATTCTATCACAGTTGTTATTGCTGTTGTCGCATTGTGCTTTGCAATTATACTGCGACCATCTTTTGGTTTTCAAATTCAGCTTCGCCCCTTAATAGCAAATATGGAGTAAAATCATTTGCCTTTTTCACAGTTTTTCAGTATTAAATTTTCAAGTTATTCAAAGCCCAATTTGCCTATTTTATCTTTTCCACATTTTCTTATCACCTAGATCTAAATACATGCTATTTTGTGTATCAATGCATGTTTCAAAACTGCTTCATTATTCAAATGGATTTTGGTTTCCTATTTATGGCTTTGCCTTCTAAATTTTCTCTTCTTTTTTTCTGCATTTCATCTCTCTGTCCTTTAGGTGCTACTTTCTCATCTCATTTCTCAAGTTTTCCTTTTCAATTATTGTTGTCTGTTTTTCATTTGTCCGTTTCATTATTCCTATCAATTCCTTTACACGTATTCTTTTATAAGAAACTAAGAACTTGGTCCAGTACTGAAAGTTTCTTAAACTTATCAGATTTTGAGTACTCAGAGCTTCTTATGAGTTTTTTAGAGGTTCCATGGCAATCTTCAGTTCACTACCTGCGCCCTCGTGAACATTTCAAAACAAGGTTTTTTAAGCCTTTCTAATGTTTAGACAATACTCAAGTACCTTACGAGTAATACGATAAAGGAAACAAGTAAAGTGAAAATGTATCAAGCATTTCCTTTTTCAAAATAAATGGTTTCCTAACTTATACTTGCCCAGTGCTGGAGTTTCTTAATTTTTTGGCGATCTGAGAATTGATTTTCTTATGGGCAGTTTCTTATAAAAAAAATACGTGTATCAATTTTGTCACATAAATGCAAACAGCTGGTCCTCCTACAAAATTATCCTACAGCAACGTCTGAGGGTTTTATCTAAAAACTGAAAGGTCCAAAGCACAAAAGTTTTTATCAAATATATTTTCTAGTTGTTGTTATCTACCTTTCATTGATCAGTCTACAGATTTTTATCACTGATTTTCTTTTTAGTTATTCTAGTCTGCTTTTCATTACTCATTTTTCATTGTTCTTCTTTCAGATTTTGATTATTGAGTTTCTTTCTCTTCGTTATTGTTGTCTGTTTTCTATTTATCATTTTCATGTTTTATTTTCCAGCTATTGTTGTCTAATCAATAATTGGTAAGTTCTTAACTTGTTGTTTGGCATCACATCACATCACATCACATCACATCACATCACATCACATCACATCACATCACATCACATCACATCACATCACATCACATCACATCACATCACATCACATCACATCACATCACATCACATCACATCACATCACATCACATCACATCATATCAATCAAAACAGCTGGTCGTATCGGAAGATTATCGCAGACTATTATTATTCAAGAGCAAGATCTTTTCTCAATTTCATTATGCAATTGTTGTTGTTTACTTTTCATTTGTCGTGTACCGGGTGCGCCAAACTGAACCGTGCACGTTTGGCGGGCCTCAATAAATCATACACTGGACCGATTTTGAAGATTTATGACTTAATCTACACTCTTTTTTTTTATAAGAATACTATAAATTTTTTCCAGCCTCAATATTCTTAAGAAATTTTTCGTTTTGAGCCTTAACATATTCTTAAAGTATTCTTATTTTTTTCAAATCTGATATGGTTTCAGGCGAACATAGTTCAAAGAATTGTCATATCATTGAAGAAATGGTCGAACGAAAGAAAATCTTAAGCAATTGTGACAATAAGAATGTTATGAACATCGCAAAACAGGCAACTGCTGGAAAATGAGACACAAATATGCGAGCTGAGGCTGAGCAATATTCTTATAATATTCTTAAAATTTGGATGATTCTGAGCCTGAATATTCTTATAGACAATATTCTTATAAAAAAAAGAGTGTATAGCAGAAAGCCTGAATTAGATACTTGGATTTTTTGCAAATTTTCGTTTTCAATTTTAGAGCTAGAAGCGAGTTTCTTAATATTTCAATTTTCGAAAATACTGAGAATGATCAAAAGACCTCGATCAAGTTTTCTAAAGAATCGACATGAATGGACAAAGAGAGAACTTGTTCGCGGTGATTTGGGATTTAGAAATCGACCAATCGTAATCTGCTGTAAGAGAGCTCATACTTAACCCCCGAATCACCCTGTAAACGTTTCCTCTTTGTTCATTCATGTTGAATCTTTTAAAATTTGATCAACGTTTTTTAATCGTTTTCAGTGTTTTCGAATACGAAAATGTTTAAGAAAATCGTTTCTTGCTCTAAAAACTGAAAACGGAAAATTTTTGCAAAAAGTCCTAGAATCTAATTCAGGCTTTCTACTAAAGATTAAGTCATACATCTTCAAAATCGGTCCAGTGTACGATTTATTATGGCCTGCCAAACGTACATAGTTTATTTTGGCGCACCCGGTACATGTTTCATTTTTCACATCTCGTTATGTAATTAGGTATTGATATATCAGTTACGCTCTTGTTTTCGTTATCAATTTCATCATATTTATCCAAACAGTTGGGTATCTTAGAAAATTATCATGTAGGAAGATCATTTAAGAACAAAATCTTCTTACTCTGTTGTCAAAATTGAATGCATGTGTCTAGGCCCCTGATTACATTTTTAAGTCCTTGGATAAACAAAATATCTTACTTCGTCAACTAGATCACAGAAGCATAGGCAATCCAACTGAGTAAAAATTAAAACCACATCGATCAAATTCTGAAAATGTCACCACGCGTTTTGAAAACTGAAAACGAAAGGAGATTTCTCAGTGATACACCTACACTCGATCTGTTTAACACCCCTTGTAACGACCCCGCTGAAACGATGCCCCGCCAAGGTAAAAGGTATGGCTTAATCTTTAGCAGAAAGCCCGAATTAGATAATGGGATTTTTTGCAAATTTTCGTTTTCATTTTTTAGAGCTAGAAGCGAGTTTTTTAAAATTTCAATTTTCGAAAACACTGAGAACAATCAAAAGACATCGATCAAATTTTCTAAAGAATCGACATGATTGGACAAAGAGATAACTTCTTCGCGGTGGTTTGGGATTTAGAAATCGACCAATCGTAATCTGCTGTAAGAGAGTTCATACTTAACCCTCGAATCACCCCGTAAACGTTTCCTCTTTGTTCATTCATGTTGAATCTTTTGATATTTGATCGACGTTTTTTAATCTTTTTCAGTGTTTTCGAATACGAAAATGTTTAAGAAAATCGTTTCTTGCTCTAAAACCTGAAAACAGAAATTTTTTGCAAAAAGTCCTAGAATCTAATTCAGGCTTTCTACTAAAGATTAAGTCATAAATCTTCAACATCGGTCCAGTGTACGATTTATTATGACCTGCCAAACGTACATAGTTTATTTTGGCGCACCCGGTACATGTTTCATTTTTCACATCTCGTTATGTAATTGGGTATTGATATATCAGTTACGCTCTTGTTTTCGTTATCAATTTCATCATATTTATCCAAACAGTTGGGTATCTTAGAAAATTATCATGTAGGAAGATCATTTAAGAACAAAATCTTCTTACTCTGTTGTCAAAATTGAATGCATGTGTCTAGGACCCTGATTGCATTTCTAAGTCCTTGGATAAACAAAATATTTTACTTCGTTAACTAGATCACAGAAGCATAGGGAATCCAACTGAGTAAAATTTAAAACCACATCGATCAAATTCTGAAAATGTCACCACGCGTTTTGAAAACTGAAAACGAAAGGAGATTTCTCAGTGATACACCTACACTCGATCTGTTTAACACCCCTTGTAACGACCCCGCTGAAACGATGCCCCGCCAAGGTAAAAGGTATGGCTTAATCTTTAGCAGAAAGCCCGAATTAGATAATGGGATTTTTTGCAAATTTTCGTTTTCATTTTTTAGAGCTAGAAGCGAGTTTTTTAAAATTTCAATTTTCGAAAACACTGAGAACAATCAAAAGACATCGATCAAATTTTCTAAAGAATCGACATGATTGGACAAAGAGATAACTTCTTCGCGGTGGTTTGGGATTTAGAAATCGACCAATCGTAATCTGCTGTAAGAGAGTTCATACTTAACCCTCGAATCACCCCGTAAACGTTTCCTCTTTGTTCATTCATGTTGAATCTTTTAATATTTGATCGACCTTTTTTAATCGTTTTCAGTGTTTTCGAATACGAAAATGTTTAAGAAAATCGCTTTTTGTTCTAAAAACTGAAAACGGAAAATTTTGCAAAAAATCCTAGAATCTAATGCAGGCTTTCTATTAAAGTCATAAATCTTCAAAATTGGTCCAGTGTACGATTTATTATGACCTGCCATACGTGCATACTTTATTTTGGCGCATCCGGTACATGTTTCATTTTTCACATCTCGTCATATAATCAGGTATTGATATATCACTTTCGCTCTTGTTTTCGTTATCAATTTCATCATATTTATCCAAACAGTTGGGTATCTTAGAAAATTATCATGTAGGAAGATCATTTAAGAACAAAATCCTCTTACTCTGTTGTCAAAATTGAATGCATGTGTCTAGGCCCCTGATTTCATTTTTAAGTCCTTGGATAAACAAAATATTTTACTTCGTTAACTAGATCACAGAAGCATAGGCAATCCAACTGAGTAAAAATTAAAACCACATCGATCAAATTCTGAAAATGTCACCACTCGTTTTGAAAACTGAAAACGAAAGGAGATTTCTCAGTGAGAGGAGCTGTACACCTACACTCGATCTGTTTCACACCCCTTGTAACGACCCCGCTGAAACGATGCCCCGCCAAGGTAAAAGGTATGGCTTAATCTTTAGCAGAAAGCCTGAATTAGATAATGGGATTTTTAGCAAATTTTTGTTTTCATTTTTTAGAGCTAGAAGCGAGTTTTTTAAAATTTCAATTTTCGAAACCACTGAGAACAATCAAAAGACATCGATCAAATTTTCTAAAGAATCGACATGATTGGACAAAGAGATAACTTCTTAGCGGTGGTTTGGGATTTAGAAATCGACCAATCGTAATCTGCTGTAATCTGCTGTAAGATATTTAACCCCCGAATCACCCTGTAAACGTTTCCTCTTTGTTCATTCATGTTGAATCTTTTAAAATTTGATCGACGCTTTTTAATCTTTTTCAGTGTTTTCGAATACGAAAATGTTTAAGAAAATAGTTTCTTGCTGTAAAAACTGAAAACGGAAAATTTTTGCAAAAAGTCCTAGAATCTAATTCAGGCTTTCTACTAAAGATTAAGTCATAAATCTTCAACATCGGTCCAGTGTACGATTTATTATGACCTGCCAAACGTGCATAGTTTATTTTGGCGCACCCGGTACATGTTTCATTTTTCACATCTCGTCATATAATCAGGTATTGATATATCACTTTCGCTCTTGTTTTCGTTATCAATTTCATCATATTTATCCAAACAGTTGGGTATCTTAGAAAATTATCATGTAGGAAGATCATTTAAGAACAAAATCTTCTTACTCTGTTGTCGAATTTGAATGCATGTGTCTAGGCCCCTGATTACATTTCTAAGTCCTTGGATAAACAAAATATTTTACTTCGTTAACTAGATCACAGAAGCATAGGCAATCCAACTGAGTAAAATTTAAAACCACATCGATGAAATTCTGAAAATGTCACCACGCGTTTTGAAAACTGAAAACGAAAGGAGATTTCTCAGTGAGAGGAGCTGTACACCTACACTCGATCTGTTTCACACCCCTTGTAACGACCCCGCTGAAACGATGCCCCTCCAAGGTAAAAGGTATGGCTTAATCTTTAGCAGAAAGCCTGAATTAGATAATGGGATTTTTAGCAAATTTTCGTTTTCATTTTTTAGAGCTAGAAGCGAGTTTTTTAAAATTTCAATTTTCGAAAACACTGAGAACAATCAAAAGACATCGATTAAATTTTCTAAAGAATCGACATGATTGGACAAAGAGATAACTTCTTCGCGGTGGTTTGGGATTTAGAAATCGACCAATCGTAATCTGCTCTAAGAGAGTTCATATTTAACCCCCGAATCACCCTGTAAACGTTTCCTCTTTGTTCATTCATGTTGAATCTTTTGATATTTGATCGACCTTTTTTAATCGTTTTCAGTGTTTTCGAATACGAAAATGTTTAAGAAAATCGTTTCTTGCTCTAAAAACTGAAAACAGAAAATTTTACAAAGATCCTAGAATCTAATTCAGGCTTTCTATTAAGTCATAAATCTTCAAAATTGGTCCAGTGTACGATTTATTATGACCTGCCAAACGTACATTGTTTATTTTGGCGCATCCGGTACATGTTTCATTTTTCACATCTCGTCATATAATCAGGTATTGATATATCACTTTCGCTCTTGTTTTCGTTATCAATTTCATCATATTTATCCAAACAGTTGGGTATCTTAGAAAATTATCATGTAGGAAGATCATTTAAGAACAAAATCCTCTTACTCTGTTGTCAAAATTGAATGCATGTGTCTAGGCCCCTGATTACATTTCTAAGTCCTTGGATAAACAAAATATTTTACTTCGTTAACTAGATCACAGAAGCATAGGCAATCCAACTGAGTAAAAATTAAAACCACATCGATCAAATTCTGAAAATGTCACCACGCGTTTTGAAAACTGAAAACGAAAGGAGATTTCTCAGTGAGAGGAGCTGTACACCTACACTCGATTTGTTTCACACCCCTTGTGTCGACCCCGCTGAAACGATGCCCCGCCAAGGTAAAAGGTATGGCTTAATCTTTAGCAGAAAGCCTGAATTAGATAATGGGATTTTTAGCAAATTTTCGTTTTCATTTTTTAGAGCTAGAAGCGAGTTTTTTAAAATTTCAATTTTCGAAAACACTGAGAACAATCAAAAGACATCGATCAAATTTTCTAAAGAATCGACATGATTGGACAAAGAGATAACTTCTTCGCGGTGATTTGGGATTTAGAAATCGACCAATCGTAATCTGCTGTAAGAGAGCTCATACTTAACCCCCGAATCACCCTGTAAACGTTTCCTCTTTGTTCATTCATGTTGAATCTTTTGATATTTGATCGACGTTTTTTAATCTTTTTCAGTGTTTTCGAATACGAAAATGTTTAAGAAAATCGTTTCCTGCTCTAAAACCTGAAAACGGAAAATTTTTGCAAAAAGTCCTAGAATCTAATTCAGGCTTTCTACTAAAGATTAAGTCATACATCTTCAAAATCGGTCCAGTGTACGATTTATTATGGCCTGCCAAACGTACATAGTTTATTTTGGCGCACCCGGTACATGTTTCATTTTTCACATCTCGTTATGTAATTAGGTATTGATATATCAGTTACGCTCTTGTTTTCGTTATCAATTTCATCATATTTATCCAAACAGTTGGGTATCTTAGAAAATTATCATGTAGGAAGATCATTTAAGAACAAAATCTTCTTACTCTGTTGTCAAAATTGAATGCATGTGTCTAGGCCCCTGATTACATTTTTAAGTCCTTGGATAAACAAAATATTTTACTTCGTTAACTAGATCACAGAAGCATAGGCAATCCAACTGAGTAAAAATTAAAACCACATCGATCAAATTCTGAAAATGTCACCACTCGTTTTGAAAACTGAAAACGAAAGGAGATTTCTCAGTGAGAGGAGCGGTACACCTACACTCGATCTGTTTTACACCCCTTGTAACGACCCCGCTGAAACGATGCCCCGCCAAGGTAAAAGGTATGGCTTAATCTTTAGCAGAAAGCCTGAATTAGATAATGGGATTTTTAGCAAATTTTTGTTTTCATTTTTTAGAGCTGGAAGCGAGTTTTTTAAAATTTCAATTTTCGAAAACACTGAGAACAATCAAAAGACATCGATCAAATTTTCTAAAGAATCGACATGATTGGACAAAGAGATAACTTCTTAGCGGTGGTTTGGGATTTAGAAATCGACCAATCGTAATCTGCTGTAATCTGCTGTAAGATATTTAACCCCCGAATCACCCTGTAAACGTTTCCTCTTTGTTCATTCATGTTGAATCTTTTGATATTTGATCGACCTTTTTTAATCGTTTTCAGTGTTTTCGAATACGAAAATGTTTAAGAAAATCGTTTCTTGCTCTAAAAACTGAAAACAGAAAATTTTACAAAGATCCTAGAATCTAATTCAGGCTTTCTATTAAGTCATAAATCTTCAAAATCGGTCCAGTGTACGATTTATTATGGCCTGCCAAACGTACATAGTTTATTTTGGCGCACCCGGTACATGTTTCATTTTTCACATCTCGTTATGTAATTAGGTATTGATATATCAGTTACGCTCTTGTTTTCGTTATCAATTTCATCATATTTATCCAAACAGTTGGGTATCTTAGAAAATTATCATGTAGGAAGATCATTTAAGAACAAAATCCTCTTACTCTGTTGTCAAAATTGAATGCATGTGTCTAGGCCCCTGATTTCATTTTTAAGTCCTTGGATAAACAAAATATTTTACTTCGTTAACTAGATCACAGAAGCATAGGCAATCCAACTGAGTAAAAATTAAAACCACATCGATCAAATTCTGAAAATGTCACCACTCGTTTTGAAAACTGAAAACGAAAGGAGATTTCTCAGTGAGAGGAGCGGTACACCTACACTCGATCTGTTTTGCACCCCTTAGTAAGTACCTCGCTGAAACGATGCCCCGCCAAGGTAAAAGGATGACCCGCCAAGATAATTTATTTTTCCGTTATATTTGAATTTGAAAATTTTCCTCGACTCGTTTCTGTTATTCCCCCTTGAAATTTTTGTTTCCCTGTCGAAAATTATCGAAGTTCCAAAGTTGATTGCCGAAATTTTTCCTTTCCCCATCATGATAGTTGTAATCCCCGTCGAGAATGTACCTGGTGTCCCAAAAAGTACTCCTGTTTAAAATATCACCAAAAATTTATCATCAAACCGTTGATAACATTTTCTTTCTGACTTGTTTTGTCAAAGACCAAAAAACATTTATACAGGGTGTCCCAAAAAAATGTGTGCCCCGTTTGCCTAAAGATTGCGACAAAACAGCAAAAGATTCTCGCCAAATTTTTCCATGATGCTGCTTTTCAGATATTCAATTAAAGTTTGCAACCATCCCTGTAAATATCTGTTGAGAAATGATGGAGCTGTGACCTTCAGAAGACCAAATTTGCCTAATGACTGAAACCAACGGTCGGCCATTTTGTCTTACTATTTTGCAGTGATAAATATTTTCACGTGAAGAAAGAAATAATTTCTATGAGGTCAGAAATAGTGGAACTCTCCGAGGATTATAGGAATTTTCACGAAAGCTATGAAATTGGAGGCCGCTGTTTCATTTTCAATCCATGAAGCTATTTATCGTTGCAAAATAGTAAGACAAAATGGCCGACCGCTGGTTTCAGTGATCGGGCAAATTTGGTCTCCTGAAGGTCATAGCTGCATCATTTCTCAACGGATTTTTACGGGGATGGTTGGAAACTTTAATTGAATATCTGAAGAGCAGCATCGTGCAAAAGTTTTGCAAGAATCTTTTACCGTTTTGTCGCAAGCTTCAGACAAACAGGGCACAATTTTTTTGGAACACCCTCCTGTAGGTGCTACAAATTTTTGCTTTTGATGCAAAGAGGTAGAAAAATTACGCGTTGAAAGAAACGAAATGCTCAATCTTGTCAAAATTTTCAGATTTCTCATCGTTATAGAAGTCTCCAATGATATGATAGTGTGCATTTCTTTCTGTCATTCATGACCAAATTAGAAGCTTTATATGCACAAAGAAATTGATCTAGCAAGCATAAATGCTTTTTTGCAGTATGATTAAAATTCAGGTCACCCTGAAAGAGCTAAATTTGCTCATTTTAAACCAATTACAAGATCAGCTATGTCTGGGAAAATAATTTGGTCCTTCATCTACTTGGCAAAAAAATTAAATTGAAGATCGGTCATGTAATCAAATTTAGGTGATTTTTCGAACGGGAGTACTTTTTTTTGGACACCCGGTATAATTTCAAAATTTTCCCCGCTGCATTTTAAATGTCCGACGGGGTCGTTACTGCGGGGTGTTTTTTTCCTTAAAAACAACCAGAACCATTCAGGAGTTGCTTTTAGTTCTCATTTAATGTGTTCATGTAATGTGTTCATAATTAAGTGACCTTTCATTAATTAGCCAAGGGTTGTTACCAAATGGAAATCCCAGGACGCTGCTTCGATAAGCTCAGCTTCTCAGCGTCCTAAAAACTACCCTTGGATGCTGGGTAGAAATGTATAAAAAAAAATGGAAATCAGTTGGGCAAAGGAATTCTTGCACTAAAAAGGCTCGGAAAACGAACATTTCTTTGCAAAAACTGTTGGATAAAATATAACTGCCTACTGAGCTGTAAACCATTTTTGGCACGACAAAGATGCAAAATATTCTGCCTGATCCCGCCTGATCCCAAGTAATGCTGATGATTATCCTCACCATCGTTTTCACCGGCAAGCAACGTTTGAGCCATGCTCAATAATAAAATAGGATATTTCAGATTAATTGCTACAGCTGCAGTGTGGATGAAGTTTCTCCCATGATATAACTGGTTAGGGCTGGTAAAAAATTGCGCAAATGCTAACAAATGTGCAAAATATATTTTCTCTGGCAAATTGATTTATCTTCGGTCCCAACCCCTGGCTAAATGATGAACAGTCACTTGCTCATAGCAACTGAAGAAAGCGCACTCATCCAGCAAATCTCATCAAATTCACTGCAGAACTTCCAAAGTCAGACATAACTGATTTTGGTCTGTATCAGATGAGTGTGGATAGGTTGTTGGCATTTTCTGAGTTGCAAGATAATTTCTGAGTCGCAAGGCAATTTTAGTTCCCCTAAATATCGAGGAGCAAGTGAGTTCAATGCTTTATAAGGGGGTCACTGGGGTTTTGCAGATTGCAGATATCGGCCTATTTGGGTGCGGGAATGGGGAAATCAAACATCATTTCTGCGGATTGTGGATATTGGCTGCATTTTTGCTCATAGTGGAAATTTGTGCAAATGATAATATTCGCTACAAAAAATGGCAGATTTGATGTTAATTCCGTCAAAATGTTGTGTAATGTTCACTTAGATGTGCTAATGCCTCGTTCAATTCCTGCCCTGACCATTCCCCCTTCCCGGGACACCCCGGGCATTTGCTCACAAAATATTCCCGGCCCCCGGGCATTTCACGTCAATTTTTACGAGGCTCCTGGGCATTTGAGTGGCATTTGACAAAAACAGGAGCTTTTTCTTGCACAGTAACTGGGAATATGACATTTTCTCAGTGCACGGCCCCCGGGCATTCACCACATAAAATTTGCCCGGCCCCCGGGCATTTGCGCAGGTAATTTTGTTGACCCCTGGGCTGCCCCGGGGGGGGGAGGATTGTCAGGGTAAGAATTGAACGCGACATAAAACAAACGAAAACAAAGCAAATCACAAAGATCTGAAGATTACAGCAACAACAACAACAAAATTTTGGCGTGAAACGACAAACGACCACCCATGACAGTAAAACTGCTTGCGTGTGATCGGTTACGTGCAAAGATAAAGAAAAATGTTTTTTGTTGATTGTGTCACGTCTTAATATGAAGCTGGATGACTTTGCTCATGGGCCATGAGGGATAGCGGAAATGGCCAATTTCTGTTTGCAGATTTGCGGAAATAGGGCAAAAAAATTGTGGTAATGCGGAATTGCATACCACCCAGTGATCCCCCTTTTATAGGTCAGCGATGCTGTTTCTTTTCTGACAAGATCTTTAATTGATGGCCAACCAAGATTTTGGAGCAGTGAGACAGCTGTAGCATGAGGCCCCCTAAGGGATCTCGGGCTCCGAGTCTCCAGTGCATATTTCTATGGGCTCCGGGCTCCCAAAGGCAAAATTGCCGTGCTCCAGGGCTCCATTGCATACTTTTCAGAGCTCCAGGGCTCCACTTCTTAAAATTTGCGAAAAAATTATTTTGTCAGTTTTAGCAAGCCGGGTAGTGCCAGACTGCACTCGTTTCTTGAGCGAGAAAGTGCAGTTTGTGGGTTAAACTGGATATGCGCAACTAAAGCTGATAACAAGCACGAGTCCCCTAGAAAATACCGGATGTCTCAAAATATTTATACAAATTTGGTTGACTCCAGCGATGTAAATTTAGCTTTAACCAATGGCTAATCACTCTCAGAATGTTTCTCGATAGTTACCTTTAACGTAGATACCTCGTTTGTTGGTATTGGTGCTTCTTGAAAGCTCAAATTTGGGTGCACTTGCAAACCAAAGCTTTGGCCTTTTGACCTGGGCAAATTCCTGAAGCACATCGAAATTAAAGAACTGAAATTAATGAAAAATTAAGAGACTTCCCAATGGATGACTGGGGGGGGGGGTGACTTCTGGAAAACAGAATAACACAAGATCCAACATTGTTCAAATTTCATCAAGGCTATTGTTGATTTATACGCTGTGCCCAAGGGCGCCGGAGCCACGGGGGCAGCGGGGGCAGCTGCCCCCGTTGCCCTAGTGGTACGGGGGCAGCGCGGGGGCAGCAAAGTGCCCTTTCCAAAAAATGTATTTCAGAGAACAATTGATTAATCGCGTCTGTTAGTTGGAAGCGAGTTGTTTCTCGTCCGCAGTCACAGTAATAGAACAATTCCTTCTGCTCTCTAGATTACAGTACGTTCGAAGGACAGTGGCGTCGCCACGGGGTTGTCTGGGGTGGACATGTGCACCCCAGTCTTCACAGAGTCAAAGTTATAATTTCTCGAAATCAGTCAAAAAGATTCGGGAGGGTAGATTTTTATTGACTTGAAACTTCTGTGATAACTGGCCTTCCTCTTGAATTCTCAATTCCTTTATAAAAAGTACTGCTCGAGATGGTTGCTTTTCTAGAAATATCGAAATAGATCAAAATAATAAAAAGGGCATTCCCATCATGTTCTCTGAGTGTCTAAAGGAGAAATTTTCTGGGGGCTTCGCCCCCAGACCCCCTTCGTCCTTTCTGCTCCAGCTTTTTGGGCTGGCGACGCCCGTGTCGAAATAGATGTTGAGCACAATATCCTAAACAACGATTACCGATCATTTTCAACGGCCAACTTTGACACCCTAAGGTGCCCTTTCTGCGATTCCTGCCCCCGCCGCATCATGGAGCCTCCGGCGCCTCTGGCTGTGCCTTAAGAAATTGCCTAGGCCAAAAGGCTAAAACTCTGGTTTGGAGGAAGATTCAAATTTGAGCTTTGAAGATTAACTTGTCTCCTCTCAAAGTACCAATATCAACACACGAGGTATCTATGTTTAAGTTAACCATCGAGAAACATCTTTAGAGTGATCATACATTTATTGAAGCTAAATTCACAGCGCTGGATTCAATTAAATCCGTATACATTTTTTGGGACACCCGGTACTTTGGTATATCTTGGTATTGTTTAGAGAGCTTTTGGGGTTAATGCATCTTGTGAAAAACGGGAAGACCACTCTATCGATGAAGGCATCTTTCATCTGCTGGAACTAATAAGTTCCTTCATACAACTGTAAGAGAAGCTCAAGAGTAGTCAAGTTTTCGTGGGCAACTATGTAGTCCACAAGGCACGATGTCCTCTCAATTAGCTCATTTATAAGACTATTAAACCATCCATTTTAGCACTTATAATTATGGAATCAGGGGATGCCTTCTGTGCTAAAATAAAAGACATCTCTTCGAAAAACTTTTCTCACGCTCTGACTTATAGAATGACTGCCACTGTCACAAAATTATAAAAGTTTCCTTATCGCTTATTGCAAGTATGATATTGGGAGATGCATTCTGAGCCAAAGTAAAGGGCGTGGTCCCAAAAATTTTCCTGTGGGCAAAACCTCATGTCAATGCCCCTTACTTAAGTTACTCTAGCCACCTCACTCCCTTGAAGGTCTGAAAGTAGATTGTTTGCGAATATAAATCTCCTTGCAACGTTATCTGTTTGTCAAGTTTCACTGCAAGTTCTGATCTTTTTACCACAGGGAAGAAATACGCTCTGGCGCAATGAGCTACAAAAAGTATGAAATTCCTAGCGCATAAGGATTGAAATTCTAACTGAAAGATTTCCAATCATAAGTAAATAGCCAGATTTCCAGAAACAATGTCTCGAAGAAACCTGGAAACTTCAAAAATTCATTTCAAAGTTGATGTTAAGATCTACTAACAAGCTCAAATAGTTTCACACCTTATTCATATAGTTTTCGTAATTAAATGTTGTCCGTTTTTTGCTTGGCCTTCACAAATAAAATTGTTTGAGATCAAGGGCTCCACATGGAGAAAGCGATGGGCTCCAGTGCTCCACTATGGAAATCGTTTGGGCTCCGGGCTCCATGCTGTCAAAATGATGGGCTCCAGTGCTCCAGGGACCCCCCCTTTTGGGGCCTCTAGCATCGTAAGGACTATTTATAGTTATTCTTGCAGCTATATTCTGGATCTTTTGGAGGGAATTAATTTTAATTTCGCTACAAAAACCCCTAACCGAGCAGCAATAACTGAACTGTGGCTCAAAAATTCCTCTATACATTTTCTGCAGATCACCTGTTGGAAGAAATTTCTGGTAATGCTTAATAAGACTGAGAGCTCGTAGTGCCTTAGCCTTAACTTGTTCAATATGGTGATACCATTGGAGTTTGTCATCAATTTGAATCCTAAATAGCTTCCTATAAGCAGACTTGCTATGTCAAATTTCTTGGTGTCCTCTACCCCAACTTTTTTCAATAAGGCTAAATAAGGCTCTGGTACCCAGGGTAGGTGTCCTCTAGATAAATACCTTTCTTGGAAGTAAAGGATACGTCCAGGGTTTATACAATTAATGTCAAAAACAACCTTGACAATTGTTGACAAACAATTTGAACTTCTTTTTAAATTTGACATCCGTAACAGCTTTAGACTTGAAGGCTAGCCTCGATTTAGACGTTAGGCTCAACATGACATGGGAGGCTACGAAGCTTTGACCTTGTGCGTTAATGACGTCAAATCGCTAATTTCGCAGATGGAAGTACGTAATTTTGCAGAGAAAAGAGAGAGAAACGTTGGAAAAAAGCCTTACACACAATTTACAACGGTTTAATAGTTTATTTTATCAACAATCATACGATCTGTCTAATGAACTGCCAAGAGCATGTGGTGCGTTTTTCAAAGTAAGACACTTCTTTCCTATTGATGTTTTGGTCTCTCTTTACAACTCTTTATTTTTACCTTCCCTGCAATATGGTATTTGGTTTTGGGGCCTCACCTATGAGACCTTTATAAATCCAGTGCTTTTGTTACAGAAAAGAGTTATAGGCCTATGGCAAGTTCATTTGCGCATTTTGCCGCACCTTCTACACCTATCTTCTCTGATTTGAGGATTTTAAAACTGCATTCATCTCTTTCAATTGAACATTCTTAATCTTGTTCATGAGTGTATTAATAAGCTCGCTCCTTCTTATATGCATTCTCTCTTTGAATTAGTGGAATTTGTTCATGAATATAGTACACAGCAAGCTAGCAAGAATGATATTCCTGTGGAAATAAAAAATCACCATCTACCAATAGTTTTCTTCGATACCTCAAAGTCTACCTCTTTTAAGATAATTACTAATTTTGATTACAGAAAAATTGATATTAAAAAGGTCACCTTCCGCCCATAGTGTCATAATTTATGAAAGAAATCAAACTAAAATGAGAAACTTTTCAAACAGGGGTGTTCTCTTCTCGATTAGGCTAACTTCTGAGAAAACTCCTCCTTTAAAATTCCATCCGCATCCAATGGAAGACCGGGGTCAATTGTAACGCTTTTTGAAAAATCAACCATATCATCTAAATAATGATTAATTGCGCTCTTGGAGGTAAGTCATATTGCAGTTGCATCTCTTGGAATAAAATAGCACTTAGTTTCCATCACATGGAACCAATTTCTTTGACGCTGTGATGGTTTAAAAATCAGTCAAGTCATCAAGTCGTCAAGCGTTAAAAGTCAGTCGGTAACACAGGGCAATTGTAACACATGGTTGGAGCAATTGTTACATATCTTAAAAATCATTACAGATCGTTATTGCACGACTCTGTTTTTTCCTTACACAAAATGTAGCACCAGGTAGCAAGATATTCATGGCTTTAAAAAGAACAAATTAAATATAAGACGTGGTCTTTGTTTCGTTGTAAATTTGGTGCATCAGTTAAAAAGAATTGAATCGATTGAGAACAAATTGTTTTTGCTTACGAATTTCATCTTTTAACACTTTAATCCTGCATGGATGCACATTGTTTGACCAGATTAGAAAATGAATCAAAAATCAAGCCATCGGCCAACTTACACCGGGGCAATTGTAACAGCGTGTTGCAATTGATGATTACGCTAAAGATGGCGGCGAGGAACTTTTTACCAAGATGCACTGCGTTCTTCAATCGAATTCCTATAGAATCGTTTAAGATTCGTTATTTAAACGCAATGCATCTTGGTAAAAAGCTCCTCGCCGCCATCTTTAGCGTAATCGTCTATTGCCTCTTACCTGGTCAGCTATCGTTATTTTCCATTTTCACATCTCAGAAGATGTGGAGCTAAAAATTTCTGATGCAGTTTTGATCCTAAATAGATGCTATGTCTGTGATGTGAAATTGAATTTTTTGTGCAAGAGCAAAGTCTTTCAGACACAAATTTACAGTGAAAGCACGTTTTTACTTTCGTGCTTAAAAACATATTTTCCCCCGAAAATGTTGCAAACTTGGCTGAGCATTCCCGTATCTCAAATCGTATGAAGAGGGTTAGAATGAGCATGTTCTATGCAAAAATCAAATTTTTTTGCACTTTTCTGCAAGGCGTGAGAGCCAGTGTTACAACTGCCCCCGTGTTACAATTGTCCCCGGTCTCCCCTACAATAAATTTGTTGTCTATGATTCGAATTTTTGTCTATGATTCGTATTCGTATTAATTTCCCTTAGTGATGTTCTAATTTTTCTGTAATATTGTTAATATTGTTATGGTAGGTTAGTTTAGTAAATTGTTAGTATTACTTATTAATGATAATTGTATGTAGACCTAGAGAACTTAGAATATGAAAACTGAACTGAAATGGGTTTATATTTTTACAGGTAAAGAACGTTGTGCGACATTGTCCTACCTTGACACACAACCATCAATCAAAGAACGCCAGACTAGCACTTGAAAAGATGGAGATCAACGACATCCAGATATACTTGTTATTCGTACAGAACTTGTGGGATTGTTGAAAATCAGAATACCCAAAAATTCTTGAGCAGCATGTATTCAAGTTTTCTTCAGTACATCTCTTGCAGTGCACTATAGTCAGAAAAAAATTCTCACAACTTTTACATGTATGACAAAAGCACGTGGGAAAACGTTTACAGTGCGAGCGGGAAAAGCAAAGCAAAGCAAAGAACCTTGACAAAGATGTTTGCTGACCGAACTTTCATAAATGTGATCGCATCTCCTGGAGGTCAAACATTAGGTAGGAACTGTGAACGCCTCGTTGTGCCTGTGACTTGTTTACATCAAATCGCAAATATTTTCTTCTATGATTATTCCAATTTTCCCACCATGAAAACAAGATATTCCGCTGTGCTTCATCTCGTAGTGCGGTCCCCTTTGTCCCGCTGGATATAGGTCCCGCCCCGCTGGATTTTCGGGTCAAAATGACAAAATTGGCAGAATTTTATACTTTTATGCATGCTCTTTCTCAAGAAAATGATCTTCGAATTTTTAGGCATAATTTTAGCGATATTTTCGTGATTTCAAAAAGATAACGTCGTCAACGATGATATCCTGGTTGTACCACCAGGATTTCTAGAAAAAGATTCCAGTGGAAGGAGAATGAAACTTGGGATCACCAGGAAGTCACTGTTTTTAAATTTGGGTGAATTTACAGCATGATTGGCAAGAAAATTCTCACAACTTAAAACAATTTTCAATTTTATTAGAAATTTGTTTCGACAATTTAGAGTAGGCTTTGTGTGATACTTCTCCTGACACATGCATGCCAACTCAACAACTGCAGAACTTTGCAAGGAATGAAATTATGGCTTAAACTTTGCATTTGTGGCACCATAAAATACCCACGCTTCTGTAACACAAGCATTGAACACTAGAAAATAGCACAACTTTGCAAGAAATACAGGACATACAACAGTTGGAACAAATTTGCTCCAGGAGCGAGAAGGCGTACCCACGCTCCACAGAACATGATAGATCACGAAAGCTTCTTTATCTAAACGAGTAAACTATGGTCTTTATGTAGGTTGACTTAGCGTGTGATTCATGTCGTTTACTCTGGCCTGCTGGGTCTTAGTTCTGTAAAAGTTTTGCAAAAGCAGGAAGATACCTCTTTCGTGAAAACAAATCCAGGTGGATTACTAGACTTATGTCATTTCGTCCCTTGTTTCCCTGCGTTCTTTGATTTGCAGATATCACTTGCTCAATAAGGGACTCATTTCATTACTCTTATAAAGTGTAGCCACTTTAGGCCAATATGGTGTGGATCCGTAATGACCAATCAAATTGCTAGAATCTAGTTTTCAACCAATAAGGAGGTGTTATTGTGGTTGTTGCGTACAAAAACGGTTGATTCTGGAAAGAGTTCTCGCAGCTGCGATAGATCTAGTTTGTTTCTACAGAGGAAGATTACTGCTTGAAAGGTATGTATTTTGCAATGTGTAGGTTCGTAAAGCATTATTCTTTGTACTACAAGTTTGCTTTTCAATGTTGAAGCTCTTTAAACCAGAAATTGAAGCGATTTTGTTGAGTGTACAAGAACTGCCGTTAGTTTAGGCCATTTTGACACAGGGGGCCCATTTTATAAGAGTAATGAAACGAGTCCTTTATTGAGCAAATGATATCTGCAAATCAAAGAACGCAGGGAAACAAGGGACGAAATATCATAAGTCTAGTGGATTACCTAAGCGCCGCACTAGTGAGACCAAAAATAAGCAATTGATTTGCCTTGGGATTTTTCAACACTTCAAGATGAGACAGCTCAAGATGGTTTGCAGCAGAACGGAACAGTAGTTTTGGTAATGATACCATTAATTTCTGCAAGCACCGGAATTATATGATCGCAACCCTGACCTGACATCTGAAGTGGGACGGAATCTAGTACAGTAGAAACCCGCATAAAAGAACCTAGGTTTTTTCTGGGCAGCCTGAATTGGTTCTTAATTAAATGGCTGCTATTCTAAATTCCAGCCTGTAAGGTTCTTAACCCTATCCAGACTAGGCTTTTTGAAACTTTGGGGAGACTAGGGGGGGGGGCACAAAGTGCCCCCCCCTGGTTTTTCATAGAATCATAAGTGCTAGAGACTTGAAACTTGGCACAAGTAACAAACATGATAAGGCAAACAAGATGATGTGATTTGTTTTTGTTTATGTCACGTGATTAAGTGCTGACGTCAGCAAATGTTGCTAATTTGGGTGTAAAACCACATGTACTTTGTCACGTTGTATCTCCAAATTGATAAAATATATCGATGTGATACTTGAAACATTTATATCCTTGTAATTCTTATTTTTTTTTGCTTTGTAACGCTAATATTTTTGCTGATGTCAGCATTTATTTATTTTATACGAAAAAAAGAGCGATTTTTGTCTAAAATTGATTATAAATTACTTTTAAAAATAGCAAAAAATGCTAAATATACATAAAAATACCTGCTGCATCATATTATGTCACTCATTTTTCTAAAAATGAACCATAACATGGTTTTTCGTCAGTACGCATGCGCAACAACCAATTGTTGATGACGTCATCAAAAATCAATAAACTATATATCAAATGAAAGCTTATTTCAAGACGAGCTCAAAAATGTTTGTCTCATTGTCATAGAGCCAGTGGTTCCAAAGCTATGACTTAAACGGTAATTTTTTTGCGGAGCACTCAATTTAAAGTCATGTGTTGACCCCCGGAATCAGTGTCAAAATTTTTGAAATAGACATGAAAATATGTCTCATAGATAGAAACTAAAAGTCACAAAAAAGCTAGACTATTGAAGAGATACTCGATGAGCTGTGTGAAAAAGTTTACTAGGGGGGGGCACTTTGTGCCCCCCCCCCCCTAGTCTGGATAGGGTTAAAAAGGTTCTTATATACGAGCAGGCCTTGCACACATTAACACTGTTTTCCAGCCCAAGAATTCTTGAGATTTCTTGAGAATTCTTGAGAACAAATCTTTTGTACCAATGAAGAAGTCTAATCAGGATGTGAAGAATTCTAAAAATTCTCGTCATTTTAATGATTTACATTAAAGCTATTATTTAAGAACCTTTCCCAGTTTCAGCCTATTAGGGGTTCTTATTTAAGGGGTTTTAAAGATTGAATTTCAGCCTCTAGGTTCTTATAAAAACAGGTTCTTTTATGCGGGTTTCTACTGTATAGTATAGTATCCATCAGTTTTTAAATCGTTCGTAGTGTAGTTGTACTTAGTTTAATTAACGTTGCGTGTCTTTCTATATTGGCCATGGGGTAGCCATTGTCTTTCACTCCCCATGGTATCGTCCCCGTAGTGTTGCCTAAAGATTGCTGCAAGAGAGATTTCTTATTTGGTGACTTTACTATTAGAGAACTGCGTAACCGAATAAATGAATAACAAAACACGAGTAAATAAGAATAGGTAAGGGCGGACTATTTACATAGGCAGGGGGTATCCTAGCCCAACAGTAGTGTTGTATAGTAATTAAAGAGTACGGTAGAATGTAAAATTTATTATAATATTTTTATATGAATATAAAAAAAATCGTATGCAATAATAGGCTCAGTACGTACAGAATGTGTTTGACGATCCGTATACTGGGTGACCCAAAAACTTCACGAGCCACGTCACCACTAGAGCTTCCAGAAAGCAAATTTTATGAACACAAGCGAGGTATTAGCAAATAGCTGAAAGGCTTAATTATTTTTGAGTTGTTGCCTGGTCAGTTAACCCTAATCCGCATGGGGGGGTGGATTCCACCCCCCCCCCCTCAAGGTTATATTTGCCACGTTTTTAAACGACATTTGCTATGTCCCCCAGCCTCCCTGACTTTTACTAATTATCTATTAGCCACATTTTGGTGGAAAAATTTTTGAACAATAGGACTGACAGGTCACGTGACATGCCTATATTTGGAAGGAGGTAGCAGCAAAATCATTGTTTTCAATGATTTCAATGGAATTATTTGATTGAATTATAAAGTATTATACAGCAAATGAATCAGCAAACAAAGGGCTTCGATTTGATACCAGAATTTCTAGAATTTGATGATGTCAGCATTTTTGGATAATGACGTCATTTTGGTAGCCATTTTGGACTAATTAGCAATTTTTTCAAGTTGTTTCGAGCTTTTTCAATGAAAAACACTCTGAGGATACATTTGTTTTACATAATCACCATTTTTCAGGCTCTTTTGGTCTCTTTTTACATAGAATAAATTAATAGCACAAATGACGTCATAAGAATCGTCCGAAATATCACTCAAAAATCGTTATTTTCAATAAAATAATATTTTATTACCAAATACGTTGACAAACTGAACCAAAAACTGCATAAATTCATGCAAAATCTTCATCAAATTTGAATTCAACTTGGAAGCCTGATTTTCACAGATTTTCAGCTTTGTGACGTCACAGTGACGTCACAAGGTGTGGCAGCCACACTCAAATTACGCTACGAGCTACAAATCACCTGTTCTATAACTGTGCCAAGTTGTATTGAATTCGGATGAGTCTAAGGCAGTTTTCAGAGGGGGGTGGAAAGCAACCCCCCCCCCCATAAATGGTAGCTTGAAAAAAGCCCATATGGATTAGGAAGCTGTACTATGACTACCCTCTAAAAACCAAGTTTCAAAAATATTTAATTCATTAACTTCTCAAATTTTTCCGTCCCTTTTCAGCTCAAGTTTTGGAAGTAGCTAAGAAAGCCGAATTCTTGACTGGAAAAGGATGGCGGTTATTTCACTCTAAATGGGAAATGTACCGGGTGTCCAAATAAAACTCCTGTTTGAAATATCACCAAAAATTGATCATCAAATCTTTGATAAAATTTCATTTTTGACTTGTTTTGTCAAAGACCCAAAAATGTTTAGTGATGCTAAAATTTTTGCTTTTGATGCAACAAGGTATAAAAATTACACATTGAACAACCTTATTTTGAGCTATGCTTTTGAAGCAAAATACTCATTCTTGCCTAACAGTCAACGTTTTCAGATTTTTCATGATCGTTGAAATCTCCAATGACGGTGCGCATTTCTTTCTGTCATTTATTACCAAACTAGAAGCTATGCACAAAGAACGTTTTCTGGCAAGTATAAGTGCTTTTTCACTTTGATTCAAAAACAGGTAGCCCTAAAAAGAGCTAAATTTGCTCATTTTAAACCAATTACAAGATCAGCTATGTCTGGGAAAACAACTTGGTCCTTGATCTACTTGGCAAAAAAAAGAAAATTGATGATCAGTCACGTTATCAAATTTTGGTGATTTTTCAAATGGGAGTACTTTTTTTGGGACACCCGGTAGGATACAAAACTTTTCTTTCAATCTGGTTATTTTACGGTAATCATAGCTTAAAATTACCATGCAGCAACATCTCAAAAGATAGCCAAGTCTTTCAACCAAACGGTAAAACAAAGCATTTGTCGATAGCTCTCAGTTTTAGAGAGTTAGTTATGACTTCATGCTGTGTCGAGCGTGAGTAAGTCCTGTCGCACCTAGATCTTATTTAATAGTAATAGTAATAGTAATTTTTTTTTTTTAAGTGGGCTGATAGGGTTTCTAGCTATTTAAAGCTAATTTTGGCCCACTATGCATGCCGCATCCAGGCATGGGACCCCTAGTTTAACGTCCCTTCCGCGAGGTGAGTTACGAGGTCAGGCCTCAGAGGTCACCCATCCGGAGTTTGACCTCACTCGACCGAGCTTAACTTCAGTCACCTGACGGAAACTGTTTAAGCCACTCGGCCACTCACCCGGTGCAAATTCGTACCAGCTGTTGTGTGTTCTGTAACATTTCTAGTGATAGTATTCCATTGTTTATTAGTAGTCAATGCCTGTGTTATGTTAGGAAAAAATCACTCATAAAGTCTTCATTAAGACCATGATAAATTTGCTATACCGGGTGAGTCAATAATTGAAAAATCACCATTCCCTCAAAATCAAAATGCTGATACTGGGAAACATACCATTTAACAGCAGACATGTTCAAATGGACCTCAACATTTACGTGACTGAAATTGGCCACTTCATTCTGAAATTATGAGGGATTTTCTTCAGAAAGCCCTTTCGAAAAATCTTCAAAACAGGTTCAAAACAACGACCAACATTTCCCGAGCTTTCTGCCTTATCTCAATTAGTTCAACAAATTCTAACATGTTTTATCCTCTTGGGATGATGAAATCGTCCGGAATAATGTTGTTTTGCCCCTATGGATGACATTTTCATCTCCAAAGGGATAAAACATTCCAAAGCATGTACAGGCCATTGCAATAAGGCATATACATGCAAGAACTTTGGTCGTGATTTTATGCAGTTTTTGGAAGTTTCTTGTCGAGGCCTCCTCGAGAAAATCTCTCATAATTTCAGAACGGAGTGGCTGAGTTCAGGTAGGTAAAATTTAGAATAAAATTGAACATGTTCTTTATTCAGCACTAAAGTGAAACTTTCGTAGGGTTAATTTTACCACCGCAGTTTTATCCGATATCTCCCGCTAAGGAGTTTTTACGTGGACTGTAGCGCGGATCAGTGTCTAAAGAAAAAGCAAAATATCATCTCGCCTTTGGTCGCCTATGAGATTTCGGGAAAGCCTGATGTAGGTCACGACGAGTAAAACATCGGCTCACATCACACATTAGTGTAATAGAAGGGAATAGAGGATTAAAGTAATTAGGTGGGCGGCCGTTGCCAGCTTTGCTGGAGTGTTGCGGGGCCCCCTCTAATCAGTTAAAAACACCCTCTTGGGTAAAACACTTAGCAGCTCAGGAAGAGAAATTCGTTACCAAAGAGAGCGGCAAGCACTTTCTCCTCATGAACGTGTGACCGCGCTATGTCAAGATCCCCCATCAGAGTAAGCTTAGAAACACGCGTCACATGGATCCTGGATTAACCAATCACTGGATGCAAAAATTTTATAACAGATTCAAACCGACAGAAACAAAGGTTTCCACTTTTCTCATCAGAGTTAACCTAAACCAATCACAGGACAGCAAAATTTGTAACACATAAATCTATAAATTGGCAATACGCCTCCTTCGCCCATTCATCTCAAATTTTAAGTCAGAAAACGGATGAAAATCTTTCAGAGGAAAAAATCATCAAAGACATGCCTAAGGAGACTGCTCCACGTCGTAGTGTCCGTCCGTCCACGCTAGCAAGCACCATCAGCACGAGGCCTGTAAGGCTAAGCACTACAAGCACCATCGCCAATAATAGCTCATCGACGCAAGCAATCGCAACCATGACAAGGCCGGTAAGGGAAGGCACTGTAAACACCACTACCACTGGCCATTCGTCGACACAGGCAAGCACCATCAGCACAAGGCCTAGGCAAAGTACTGTAAGCACCACTGCCAAAAGAAATGCCACTGCCACGCAAGCTGTCGAAGCAGCCACGATAGAGAAGATCGTGGAGAGATCGATTCAGACACAACTGCAAGATTTAATCCAAAGAGCGGCTGTCGCTGCTGCCGCTGAAGTGGTTAAACAGAAGGAGAGTCACATACCAGACGAGGTACCCGTGTCCGTAGCCCCCCACGAATCACACCATCTCCCCATGGAAAGACGTATGGTGCTTCCCGTCCCACAGCCACAATTTCCCGCAGTAGCATCAACTTCACATGGCCAAATCGACGGTGGTTTCACGCCAGAAATCCCGGCACAGTATGTGAAAGGAATTCAGTTGGGTGAGTTTTTTGATTTAGCGAAACTTTTGCCAGCTAACCTCCAGAAGTTAGCCAATTTTGAAGGAGAAAATATGTCATTGGAGATTGGCACCAACAATGAGCTAAAGCTGTCAAGAGCCAACAAAATGATCAAAATCACAAACATAGAAGACTGGACTACAGCTTTCAACACTTATATGAAAGTTTTTGTAAGCAAAAACCCAAGTAAAGCTTATGAGCTTATCGAATATCTAGATTTGATTAGATACGCTGCCAAATTTCACAAGTCGTATGGTTGGCTAATTTACGATTATAAATTCCGTAATAAGGCAGCTAACGATAAATCTTTGTATTGGGGCCGTATTGATCAACAATTATGGATAAGAATTTTTACCGTTAACCAAGCACAACTTTTAGAAGATTGTAGCCATTTAGTTAATCATAGTGTTTTTTCAAACGGACCCTCACATACAGATATTGAGGTTGGAACAAAGAGGGACGGCAAATTTTGTTTCACCTTCAACAGAGGCTGGTCTTGCCCTCCAACCTGTAGATACCTTCATGCGTGTAACAAATGTAGAGGGAATCACTCAGGCTCCAACTGTCCCGATAATCCAAGTGCACCCCAACGCGGAAGGGACAACCCCCACCCCAAGGCCCCAACAAATCGGGACGGAAAGAACTGAGTGTTTCTCTCAAGTAAATGTAGATAGATTAGAATCTGAGCTTGATGGTCATCCAAACAGGCAATTTGTGCAAAATTTATGCAGCCAACTTCGCATTGGGGCAAGAATAGGTTACAGGGGGGTGAGAAGGCCCCGAATGTCCCCCAATCTCCCTACGGCAAATGCAAATCCTACAAAAATTTCAGAAAATCTCAAGAAGGATATTTCATTAGGAAGAGTGGCCGGCCCTTTCCGAGATCCACCTTTCCGCAATTTCCAGGTCTCACCACTGGGAGTAATTCCAAAAAAGAACTCTGCAAAATTTCGCACAATTTTTCACCTGTCATACCCAAAATCAGGAGATTCGATTAATTCGGCAATTGATAAGGATTCTTATTCGCTGTCTTATGTTACTATTGATCAAGCTATAGAAGCCATTCAAAGCTTTGGACAAGGAACTATGTTAGCTAAAACTGACATCGAATCAGCCTTTCGACTTTTCCCAGTGCACCCCGAAGACTGGGAGCTACTGGGCATGAAATGGGACGGTCTTTATTATTATGAAAAGTATCTTCCCTTTGGATTAAGGAGTGCACCGTTCCTGTTTAATCAACTGGCGGACGCAATCGAATGGATTCTTCGTGAAAAGTGCGCTATTTCCTATGTGACACATTTTTTGGACGATTTCCTGATAATGGAACCAAAACGGGGTGCCACACAGTCATCAAATTCAGACTGTGTGTTTTCATTGCACAGCATGCTTCTAGCCTTCAATTCCCTGAATATCCCCCTATCCGCAGGGAAAACACAGGGTCCGCTTACCAGACTGGAATTCCTAGGTATTATACTCGACAGCGAAAAAATGGAAGCATCTTTACCTGCCGATAAACTTTCAAGGCTGCAAGTTGAGCTTCAGTTATGGCATAAAAGAAAATCTGCTACACTAAAGGAACTCCAGTCCCTCATAGGTACACTCAATTTTGCATGTAAGGTTATCCCACCGGGCAGAGCTTTCCTGCAACGTATTATAAATCTCACGGTTGGAGTTAAACAAGAGCACCACCATATTAGGTTAAGCAAAGCCTTTTTCGAGGATATCAAAATGTGGGAAACCTTCCTAAAATCTTGGAACGGTAAAAATTTCTTTTTGAATCAGTTCTGGGAAAGTTCTACAAGTCTTAGGCTGTACACGGATGCGTCTGGTTCGGTAGGTTTTGGGGGGATTCATGGGTCCCAGTGGTTCCAAGGTCGATGGGCTTCTCACCAATCCTTGGGTGTTGCGGGCATCTCAATCGCTTGGCAAGAGCTCTATGCCATAGTTGTAGCATGTTATATATGGGGAGCACAATGGAAGAATAAGAGAGTCCTCTTTTATTGCGATAACGCAGCAGTTGTTGCTATTGTAAATACTAAGAAGTCAAAGTGTGAGCAAATCATGAAACTTGTCCGCAGTCTGACTCTCTTAACTTTGAAATATAATTTCTATTTCAAAGCAAAGCATGTCGCGGGTGCTAGGAATGAAATTGCTGATTCATTGTCTCGTTTTCAGGTCGAGCGTTTCCGGCAGCTGGCTCCATGGGCGGACAGGGACCCGCAACCGATTGCGGAAGTGGTGTGTGGCCTCTGAATGAAAGCTTAAAGTTCTTTGCAGAAAACTCATTGGCCGCCAATACAAAAAAGCTTTATGAGGTAGGCGAGAAAAAATACCAAGAATTCTGCTCAAAATTCAGAATCTCCAAGCCATTTCCGGCAACAGAACATCTCTTGTGTTACTTCGCAGTGTACCTCGCAGACACAGTGAAATATGATACTATCAGATGCTATTTCGCAGGGCTCAAAAATCAACATCTTCTTATGGGGTATCGACTGCAAATATCCGAATTCGAGCAACTACAATACGTACTACGTGGAATAAAAAGGTCCCAAAGTTATTCGACGAGAACGAGGCTGCCGATCACGCCAAAACATCTAGAAATGTTTTATGATCTCCTACAACCAGAGAGTTCAACTAATTTTGACAATGTAATGCTCTGGGCAGCCATTTGCTTGGCCTATTTCGGTTTTCTGCGTGTAAGCGAATTTACATCGGATCAGCAATCCCATCCTGGCACCCATCTCAGCCCCGGAGACATTAAGTTTGTTCCTAGCTTCGACCACAATACATAATTGTGTATCTCAAAAAATCGAAAACAGATCCCTACGCTGTGACAGTTACCAGATCCAACAGCAAAATATGTGCCGTGAAAGCTCTGCAACTCTACCTTGCTCGGAGGAAGTTTAATGAAGGACCTATGTTCTTTTTCATGTCAGGAGAATTTCTAACACCACAAAAATTCACTAAAGAAATTCGAAGCCTTCTCTCTAAGAGCGGCCAAGAACCAAATGATTATGCCAGCCATAGCTTTAGGATAGGAGCTGCAACGGCAGCGGCCAATGCAAATTTGCCAGAATGGCTTATCAAGATGATGGGCAGATGGACATCGGATTGTTATCAACGTTATATCAAAAAACCGACAACCGCTGTAGGACAAGTCTCCACAAGTTTGATAAACGAACCTGAAAGGCTTTAAAACTTATGGCATGACTATAGTTCCCTTAAAAATACAAGTATAAGCGGAATTTCTTCCGTTTTCTTTTTATTTCATTTTCATTTGTTTTATAAGAAAGTAAAAATCTCGGACAGTACTGATATCTTCAAAGAATATTATAAGATCTGTCTCCCCCCCCCCTTAACTTTTAAAACACGGTATTTTGACGCCTTTCCGGTGTTTGGACAGTGCTCTAGTACTTTCTGAGTAATATGAGGATCAGGGAACAAGTGAGAATTTCAAGTTTTTAATTTTGGTGATCTGAGATTCTGTTTCTTTTTGTGTTTGCATAACGACACCAGCCTTATTCGTCGCCGTGGGGGTTACACAAGTGTAACTGTGGCGGAAGGATTTTAATAACCTTCTCCATCGGCTCCAAATTTAAATTCAAAAGGCCTGCTCGATAGACCTCAACAAATATATGATACTACCTCGAGAGGGAAAGTAGTAGGTCGCAGGGATTACCCGACGGGGAAAGTACCTGCTTGTGGCTTATGATTACCCTCAGAGAACGAGGCGTTGGGATTACCTCAAAAGGGAAAGTAGTAGACTGTCTGTGATTACATTGTGAAGTAGCAGACCATAGTTTATGATTACCCAGGCGAGGAAAGTACCAACTTTCGAAAAAGGTGCGTCGAGCAAGGTCTCTCTGACTGCCGCAGTTGCACTTCCTAACCCCCACTTAAACTAATCTATTTTTCCTTTTCAGATGACCGTAGAAACGTAATAGTTAGATTGTAGAAGTATCATAATCTCTTCACCTAGTTGTTGATATCTATAGTTCTGTTTATGTTTTAAAAACTCGATTTCTTTGCTTCACTCCCCTTCACTTTACTAACAGACGAGGATGGAAAAATTAATTCAGCACTAAAGTGAAACTTTCGTAGGGTTAATTTTACCACCGCAGTTTTATCCGATATCTCCCGCTAAGGAGTTTTTACGTGGACTGTAGCGCGGATCAGTGTCTAAAGAAAAAGCAAAATATCATCTCGCCTTTGGTCGCCTATGAGATTTCGGGAAAGCCTGATGTAGGTCACGACGAGTAAAACATCGGCTCACATCACACATTAGTGTAATAGAAGGGAATAGAGGATTAAAGTAATTAGGTGGGCGGCCGTTGCCAGCTTTGCTGGAGTGTTGCGGGGCCCCCTCTAATCAGTTAAAAACACCCTCTTGGGTAAAACACTTAGCAGCTCAGGAAGAGAAATTCGTTACCAAAGAGAGCGGCAAGCACTTTCTCCTCATGAACGTGTGACCGCGCTATGTCAAGATCCCCCATCAGAGTAAGCTTAGAAACACGCGTCACATGGATCCTGGATTAACCAATCACTGGATGCAAAAATTTTATAACAGATTCAAACCGACAGAAACAAAGGTTTCCACTTTTCTCATCAGAGTTAACCTAAACCAATCACAGGACAGCAAAATTTGTAACACATAAATCTATAAATTGGCAATACGCCTCCTTCGCCCATTCATCTCAAATTTTAAGTCAGAAAACGGATGAAAATCTTTCAGAGGAAAAAATCCCCACCCGCCCTTCCCTTTTTAAAATACAGCAATCAATTCAGGTAGGATGTACCCATGATGTGCTTGACCTTAGTACGAAATGCAAGTCTAATATTTCAAAGGTTTGAAGAAGCAAAGAAAATCGTTATTTATTTCAAATTGAAGTTCAACTGCGGCGGTTATCCAACCATTGCAGCTGGAAGGATTTTAATAACCTTCTCCATCGGCTCCAAATTTAAATTCAAAAGGCCTGCTCGATAGACCTCAACAAATATATGATACTACCTCGAGAGGGAAAGTAGTAGGTCGCAGGGATTACCCGACGGGGAAAGTACCTGCTTGTGGCTTATGATTACCCTCAGAGAACGAGGCGTTGGGATTACCTCAAAAGGGAAAGTAGTAGACTGTCTGTGATTACATTGTGAAGTAGCAGACCATAGTTTATGATTACCCAGGCGAGGAAAGTACCAACTTTCGAAAAAGGTGCGTCGAGCAAGGTCTCTCTGACTGCCGCAGTTGCACTTCCTAACCCCCACTTAAACTAATCTATTTTTCCTTTTCAGATGACCGTAGAAACGTAATAGTTAGATTGTAGAAGTATCATAATCTCTTCACCTAGTTGTTGATATCTATAGTTCTGTTTATGTTTTAAAAACTCGATTTCTTTGCTTCACTCCCCTTCACTTTACTAACAGACGAGGATGGAAAAATTAATTGGAGCGTGTGGCCGAGTGGTTAAGGCGACTGACTCGTAAACCAAAGGTCAGAACGGCCGAGGTTCGAATCCCGCGCTGGACAGTTTGGTCGCTGTCCGTAACTCTAGCCCGGGTCGACCAGAGCCATGTGAGGGAAATCTGGTAGCTGCGGCGGGTTAATGGTAAAACATCCGTGGCCCCTGCTGGAAATAAGTCTCTCTCAGACTTTCACAGGCTAGCGTTGTTAAATATGATACCTACCTACCTACCTCGTTCAACTGTTGTTACTCCATTCCAATTTTACAGCACAGTCACTGCCGCGGAAATATATTATTGCGCAAGGACCATAAAACATCGGTTGGATTAATCCAGCTCAGTTATAAAACATTTTGTTGTTGTTGTTGCAACACTGGGACTTTGTATTGAGTCTATCCACATAGCTAACAATATATACTATATCTAAAAAAGTTAACTAGTCTAAATCGAATGAAATCAAAATGCATGCAAAATTTATTGTTAAAATGAAACTGAAAATATTACAAGCACTACGCTTAAATTTTGGGCCATTCCATGGTCGGATACAGGATGCAGAGAGAAAGCAGAGATGAATGATTTCCCGCCAAAGCAATTTGATTGAGGTCTGGGTTGGAGAGTCCATGGTCCTATATTGCAAGGCCTATTGGCATGGGGAATCTTGTTAGTTGATTTTAACCAATTAATTCTTTGTTTTGAAATTCCCAATAAGAGACATAAACGTTTGTTTTGTGTCAATTCTTCAGTCCTCTGCGAAGCATCATGCGCAGTCAGTTAAGGTGGCGATGACAGAGCACATTGCACATAAAAAATCACACATAAAACACACGTTTATATTTCTTAAGCCCCGGTCAAACGCATCCAACATTTCATCCAACATGCTGAAAACCAATGTTGGATGAAATGTTGGATGCGTTTGACCACCCATGTTGGATCATCCAACATTTGCAAACTGATGTTGGATGAAGTTTGATCGAGATCAAAAACAAATTTTGTTTTCAAATGTTGGATGCAAAGTTGGATGCGTTTGACCGCCTCATCCAACATTTCGTCCAACATTTCATGTTTGGGTATGCGCAGAACGTTTCGTTTTGTTTTTCGCGCCTTTTTTAATGATGTAAATACGTTGCTGTGCAGGAAATGTTGGATGAAATGTTGGATGAAATGTTGGATGCGTTTGACCACCCCCTCATAAACATCGGCAAACTTTAAATTTTTTTGGGTGGAAATATTGGATGAAATGTTGGATGCGTTTGACCAAGGCTTTATTACGCATGGCTTTGACCGTAAATTTAAAGCGAGTAGATCTTTAGGAGGATAAGCTGGACTGAGAGGAAACAAATAAATGGGTCGGAGAAAGGATTGGAGTTAAGGAAGAAGATGGTATTGTTGAACAAATAAAAAGGAGAAAGATGGTAACAAATGGTAACATACATGCATTGAAAGTGAAATGATAAGGAAAGTAAGAGAGGAAGAAAATGAACAGCCTGGGTGGACAACATCAGAGAGTGATTTGGAGGAATGTCAATTGCTCGCAATAATGACTGATGCATGGAAACACAGTCTTGGTTGACTTGAATGGTGCCTACCGCTCTAATTGGGGCTTTGACGTTAAGGAAGAAGAAGAAAATCTTTAGGAGGACGTTTATCATTTGCAAAAGCCTTATGGAGATCACTTGCATTAACCATTTCCAGACCCAGCTACTCTCCCCAGATCCTTTTCTTGTTAATGGAAATGGTCTACCTTTCATGGATACTTTGCTGCTCTCTCAGATGTTGCGGAATCATAGTTTATAAAGCCTTGAATTGGCTTGCACCTCCCTACATGCAGTCTACAGGGTGTCCCAAAAAAATTGTGCCCCGTTTGTCTGAAGATTTTGACAAAACGGCAAAAGATTTTCGCCAAACTTTTGCATGGTGGTGCTCTTCAGATGTTCAATTAAAGTTTGCCACCATCCCCATGAAAATCCGTTGAAAGATGATGGAGCTATGACCTTCACAAGACCAAATTTGCCCGATCACTGAAACCAGCGGTCGGCCATCTTGTCTTACCATTTTGCAGCGATAAATAGCTTCAAGAATTGAAAATGAAACAGCAGCCTCCAATGTCATAGCTCTCGTGAAAATTCCGATAATCCTCGGAGAGTTCCACTAGTTCTGACCTCACAGAAATTATTTCTTACCTCACGTGAAGATACCTATCACTGCATTTTAGTAAGACAAAATGGCCGACCGCTGGTTTCAGTCACCAGGCAAATTTGGTCTTCATAGCTCCATCATTTTTCAATGGATTTTTACAGGGATGGTGGCAAAGTTTAATTGAACATCTGAAGAGCACCATCATGCAAAAGTTTGGCGACAATCTTTTGCCGTTTTGTCGCAATCTTCAGACAAGCAGGGCACAATTTTTTTGGGACACCCTGTATGTTTCACAAATTGTCTGATTCTTGCAATCGGACCTTACGTAATACCAGTACTGACCTCGGGATTCCACTGTGTAAGTCCTCAAATGGGCAGCGGAGCTTTTCGTATCGAGGGGTTACTGTTTGGAACCAGTTGAGCTATGAAATCAGAACTGCTCCTTCGCTAGCTACTTTCAAAACGAGGCTAAAAGCTTTTTTGAAAGATCAAAGAGGTTGATAATCTAATTCAAGGCTCAGCACATACGTTTGATTTCTTTTATATAGGTATAGGATCTTCAAGTTGGTTTGTTAATATATGTGTAATTAGGTTAGATATGTTTTCAAGCAGAGCACATTGTAAATCAGTTAATTTATATTTACTGAATGTATAAACCCTGTTAAAATAAATGAAAATGAACATGAAAATATGAAATGAAATGAAATGAAATGAAATGAAATGAAATGAAATGAAATGAAATGAAATGAAATGAAATGAAATGAAATGAAATGAAATGAAATGAAATGAAATGAAATGAAATGAAATGAAATGAAATGAAATGAAATGGAATTATGGGTTTGCATTTCATGATACACATAGCGGAGTGCTTCCAATTCGTGAGATCAATGCCCTGACATTTTCAATGCAACATTAAACGCAAATCTTCCGGAAGTTGATTTTTCGAACTTTTCATACGTCTGCAAATGTAGTGTCTAAAACTTTTGTGATTTGAAATATTTAGTGTCCGAAACTTTTGCAGTAAATAGGATTAAAAGAAGCAACAATTTTACTGTTTGAAAGCTTCTTGTCTTGCTCACGAAGCATTTTGCATAGAAAAGGAAAGCGTTTGGAGAGCCACTTTATGACAGATCGTCATTGTTTTTCACTAAATGTTCTGCAGCAAACATTCTCGACAATTTTATTGTTTGAATCGTGATTTCTGACAAAGATCGCTTTGAAAGCTTGAAATGAAGCACAAATCTGTAAAATATAACATGATAAAGCAACCAAAGAAGACTGACTGTAAATTTATCGTTCTACAGTTAAGCCCGAAATTATTCATACCTATACCAAATTTGAAGTATTTTCAATCGTTATATTTGCTAATCAATTCACGAGATATTTCATTCCTAGAAATGTCTCTTGTAGCACTTGTTTCAGCCTTTTATCACATTCTTACGAAACTTCAGCCACAGTGAAATTGGTCCTCAAATAAGACGATTCAAAATACTCAGAATTTGGCATACGTATGAATAATTTCGGGCTTAACTGTATATAGAGGTTGTTCCGAAAAAAGTGTGCCTCGTTTCCCTGAAGATTGCGACAAAACGGCAAAAGATTCTCGCCAAATTTTTATATGATGTTGCTCTTCAGATGTTCAAATAAAGTTTGCTGCCATCCTGGTAAAAGTCCTCTGAAAAATGATGGACCTATGACCATCAGAAGACCAAATTTGCGCGATGACTGAAACCAGCGGTCGGCCATTTGTCTTACTATTTTGCAGCGATAAATAGCTTTATGGATGGAAAATGAAACAGCAGCCTCCAATGTCATAGCTATCGTGAAACTTCCGATAATCCTCAGAGAGTTCCACTATTTCTGACCTCACAGAAATTATTTCTTACCTCACGTGAAGTTATTTATCACTGAAAATAGTAAGACAAATTTCAGTCATCAGGCAAATATCGACCGCTGGTTTCAGTCATCAGGCAAATTCGGTCTTCTGAAGGTCATATCTCCATCATTTTTAACGGATTTTGACGGGGACGGCAGCAAATTTTATTTGAATGTCTAAAGAGCGAAATCATATAAAAGTTTGGCGAGAAGCTTTTGTCGTTTTGTCGCAATCTTCAGGCAAACGGGGCACAACTTTTTGGGACACCCTGTAGTAGTTGTCCTAAGTTTTTTCTAGAAACTTCCAAAATTCAGTGAAAAAAGATCAAGCTCTTTGTCCGAAACTGATTTGCTCAATATCTATTTGTCCAAATTGTTTGTGTTTAATCCATGCAGAATTATGAACACAATTTTGCCATGCAAGATAGCAGATAATAGTTCAAGGTACCCCTCCACCTCGGACGTGATGTGTTTGGGTACGTCCTAGTACCCAAAGGGTAGAGTTTATTGACTTTTGTGAAAAGAAGATCGTAATTATCCTGCAGAAATTTCAAATAAGAGATATGGTTTGTTTTATCAAGTACCAAAGCGTTACAAAACCTATCTTCGTTTTGCGAAAACATCGGAATATTTCCTTTAGGCCTTGGGATACCACGCTGAAATGTTTGTAGGTGTACGAGGTAGCCTCCGTTACGAAGCCATGTATTAGGATATCGTCATAATGGTAGCTGCAGGAAGCCAGGATCTGCTTTGTAAAATTAGTGCTCTGTTGATAACAAAAGATTTACCGCCAGCAGGCTGAGAATGTCCTGCCATGTTTTTATGCAATGAGTGCAGGTTATGTGGGCGAAACGTTTTTTCCTCTGAATAGCTTTTTCTTAGTTTCAAAAGAGGATTTAGGATGTGAAGGAGACAGGCTAAAATACTATACAACGTCACTTTCAAAGGACTTACTTATTTGGAAAATCGTCTGCATATAAGGGAGTTGCCTGCTCGTTTCGGCAGACAAAACGAGGACAAATACTAGCAAGACAGTAGAGGATAGATTAGGTGGTGAGTATCATGTCAATGAAATATTCTTGCAAATCTTTTTTGTGGAGGCTGAAGTAGTTTTTCTACAGTAGAAAGGTTGTTTGGGATTATGGTTAATCATTTTCTTTATACGACGCGGAAATTTTTCTTTATAAAGGCCGAAATATCAACTGGGCATTTAACAAGTGAATCAAAAAACTTCACGAGCTTGATCACGTCTTACTTCTAGAGAGCAGATGTGATGTTATGAACACAAACAAGGTACCAGCATTAAGCTGAATGGATCAGCTACATTTTGCGTGGTCAGTTTAAACTATTTCTACCCTCCGAAAAACCAGTTTTACAAGTTTTTTTACATTCCATTAAAAGTTTACAAAACGAATCACTAACTACGCTACTTACAAAATACTATACCCTACTACTAAAACAATGCTATTAGGAGCGCAAAAACAATGTCTACCTGATGGAAACATAACACAGAAAATACGAACATAACACAATACGTAACAACTAGATAAAGAAAAAATAGCACTTACTAAAAGAGAGATAGTGGTTGTGTGATTTAGGGACTTGCTAATAAAATCGGCCAGTTTTATGGATAAAACGTACATTTAAAAGAAGTATGTTTTTTATTAAGATCATCTCGAAGATGGCTATCACCATATAATAAGATCTTTAGTAGAATATTGTTTGAAAAAGTATGGCAACTCATTCCTTTCTCGGACTTTCCCGTCATTTTCCGTTCATGTTTTGGCTGCTGCGAAAAATTCGGAAGTCTAAATTTGCCCACGTGCACAACATTTGGATAACGTGCAAAGATCAAGCATTTTGCAAAGAATTCATTTACCAGACCACTTCAAATCTATCTCCACGTAAAGTTTCGACAAAATTTTGAATGGAAAGTGATCACTATCATTTCAATCTAAATGAAAAACATGGGCTTCTAAATTTTCTTTGAATCTGGTTTTGCAAACACCAATCATTGCACAGGATGACCATGCAGCATCTCAAAAGATAAGCCAAGCCTTCCCTTTCTACTAACCGGTAAGGCCCGGTAAGGCAAAGCATTTTCAATAACTTTCGATTTCACGGAGCTACTGAGTGTCCTCAAAAGTATTTCTGTTTGAAAAATCACCAACATTTCATTATAAGGCCGATTTTGAAATATTGAGATCTTGAAAAACAAAATTACGTTTCAGGCAGAGCTGATTTTGCAATTGGCTTTGAAATTAGTAAATCTTGCTCTTTTTAGAGCTGCCTTGTTCTGAAACATACTGCAAAAGGCACTGGTATATTAAAGAGAATCAACGGAGATAAAAGCCCCAGGCGGAAGGAGTCTGGGTATTCTTTATTATCCTATTGTATTTGATGATTTTGAGACGTTAGTGGATATTGTTTAGCAAGAGGAACAATAACGTGCGCAGGAGTTTTCTTTGTTCTATACATAGATTGCCTCTACTTAGCTCGGTTCATTCACTTTAAAGGCATCGAGTCATGGTAAGTAGACCGCGTATACCCAATTGGCAAAAATTGCTGAGTCATAATGATAGCTTACGCGAATCTGATTGGCTGCTATTCAAACTGCACACGCCAGGAGGGATCCGATATAGCTTGGTATTTGTGAAGTTGATGTTTGATCACATGAAAACAGACTGATCACATGAAAGCAGACAAACCCCCAGCGGAGAGTGGCTATTTACCATGACTTAAAGCTTTTAGTTTGATAACAAATGTCAGAAAGAAATGCAAACTGTTATCATGGACTTAATGGACGATGAAAGATCTCACTATGATGGCTCTTTGGCAAGATTGACGATGCTGCCTTGAAAGAGTATAGCTCAGAATGAGGTTACGTAAATGCGTTATTGCACAGCCTTTAAGGAATAAAAACTTAAATTTTACTATTTTTAACTATATTTGGATCATTGACAAAAGAGATCAAAGAGAAAATTTTATAACAGGTTTGATAATCGAGCTCTGGCTTTTTTTTAAACAGGGCTAATTTTTTTAGGACGCCTGGTAGTTCGTGACATCGTTTTTTGCGTCATTGGGTAATCTTTTGGACAGTTCGGCCTTTCACTTCTAAGCTATTTGTAATAGGTATGGGATTCTTTCCCTACAACCCTAGAACTCAATCTATGTCCGACGGACTAACTTATCAACGCAAACAGCCCGTACATCTCTGTTATATCAAGAAACTCAATTTTTTGAAGAAAAATCAGGACAGTTTTATCAGTTTCTTAAGTCAGGGTTCCTTATTTTTCCAAGTATGTCGAGACAGCTTCAAGAAAAATTTACGGTATCTTTTTTTCACGAATTTTTCTGACCTGCTATACGTCATTCCCGGGGGGGGGGGGTACTTGACTTAAATTTGTACGGGGGTATGCCCACGAAAAATTTTTTTTACCCTGCTCCAGAATTTTTCGCTCAAAATGATAACCTGTTCTAGAAAAAATTGGTGAAAAGTATACTCAAAAACATGAAAATTGACCGAAAAACGACCCGATCTAGCAGAATATTCCCCTTTGACATGTTTTGACAACCTGCTCTAGAAAAAGTGCCTCATTTTGATACCCTGTGCTAGAAAAAATTGGTGAAAACGATACCCTTAAAAACGGCACATCCCCGTTGGACAAATATACTAGGTACCCCCCCCCCTCCCCCCGGGACGTCATTCAAAGGCGCAGATCTTTACAAACAGTAAAATCAAGTCAGATTATGTGTGAAGTGATTAGTTTAGATGTTGCCTGCCATAAGTGAAGATAAAGTTGCAGTTAATAGTGCCACGCCCATTGGTAGAAGAGATTGTTAAGGCTAAGGCTGGACTTGCACATTACAAGACGAGTGGGCAAGTCCAGGCTAAGGCCTAATCGAGTCTGCGACTCCTTGTCAAGAGGCTTATGTGGTGGTGGTGGCGTTCGAGTACCATCCGCCTGACTGTTCTGGCTACGAAATCAATGTATTGCAACACTGCGCCACACACCTTCTGTGGTCAGTTGCACTGCAGTCAGTTCTGTGCTCCTGCATATTTGCAAATAAACTTTAAAAAGAAGCCTCGACCAGGGTCTATCCCAGCGCTCACAGTTTCGGAAGGAACAGTTCTTACATTGTTGAAAACGATAGAGCAAATGCTGTTGGTTTTATTTTCATTTTAATGCAGGGGGACATTTATGGCTTGCCATTTTTAGAAACATTTTAATGCTTATTTTGAAAGAGATAAGTTTTCTCATCTAATTTAACATCCCACTACAAATTGACTGATAAGCCATCGTCATTTTCGGCAAAAAATAAATAGTTTGCTTTGATACAACTAATTTTCTGTAGGAAACTAAGGTTCCGAGCTGGTAGGTAGTTTCTTTAAGCCTCGGATACTTTTGCTGCCAAAAGCTAGTGACATGTTTCTGATATAGTTTAATACCAGGAGTGTAGCGTTAATCGCATTCATTCAATTTTGTTAGAAGGGCTCTCAAACCTTTCACTAAGATCTCAAAACAAGCAATAAAATAAGTTGCACCTGTACAGTGTCAAGACACTTTTGACTGCAAATTACAAGGCTTCTTTGCATTTTTAACTCAGGTAGGGTGGTAGTCAAAAATTGAGACTACCGTTTTCTGTAAACTGTTTCTGTTTATAAATAGCCTTAAATAACGGACCCATCATGTTAAACCCATAAACGTAACAAGAAGACCGAAATCAGTAGAAAGAAGAATTTTAACTCCTGTAAAAGGAACAACAACCAAACTAAACCTGTAACAAGAGAACAACTGTTAAGTCCTGTAAGAGAAAACCGAATTAATCTTAAACCTGAAAGGAAAGAAATAAGTTAGTAACTCACCAGTAACTGCTGTAAAAATCAACGTGGAAATCACCAAAAACTAGTTTCGTCGCACTCTCATCAGTTTGGTTCGTGCGAAGAACAAATTACCAATAAAACAGGCCACTTTTATTAGCAGACGAACAAAAGAACATTGAAAATCACACGCCAATAGCAACTGAGCCACTTGTTGGCTAAACTCAATAGACAACCGCCAAAGATCAATTGGCGCAAATTAAAACAATTGCAACGTGAAACAAACTCCTTCTGTCGGCAGAGGGAGGGATCCCGAAGTTTAATAAACACCGCTTCTAAAACTTTGAGGTGGAGGGCAGACCCTTGCCCTTACCTGAAATTCGGAAAAAATCCTCGCTATAGTTGTTACCACACTCATTACTGCTCAGTAAATGAGTACCAATGGCAGAATCAATTTCTTGTTCAGCCGGACCAGGTTTACATTTTCGGTTGGTTGACGCCGACCGTTGCACCTGTCAGTACCTTTCCTTAAAGCTAGGAACACATGATGTCTCATCTTGTCAACAAGTCTTTGGGATGTCCTACCTATCATAGTGTTTCAAATAGGCTTGAGACTTTGTATTCATAAAAATATGTCCGCCATCTTAGCTCCTCGTGTCCGAAGTCCCGACCTAAGTGGGCTGGGTCCTAGTGACCACAAAACCGGGGGTTAGTCTCTACACTACAATACTCCCCTTTTTAGAAAAACGAACTATAACTAACGATACGCGGTGTCCTCTCACAACAAAACGAATATACTGCTAAAGCGTCCATTCCGCAACAAAACTAATCAAGCGAATACGAAGACTACAAACGAATGCTACTAGCTAGATTACTTAATATATTGCTGGTCCGAATAGTTCTGTTCGATTTCTCCTTCTTACTGGATACCGTCTAGCAGCTTCGTCTTCCTCTGTCTCCGAATCCTCAGGAACTACAACAGGAAATGGTTCTGCGATATAACGTTCATCCTCCGCGTCACGACGTTCTACTTCGACGGCACTTGACTCCTCAATATCCTCTCTTCCATGTAATCTTTTGAAGAAGCTTACGTTTTGAGTTATGCGATGAGATTCGTTTTCCGCAGTCACCTTGGAACCTTTTCGCGATATTACGATGTAAGGTGTCGTGCTGAATCTTGTCGATAATTTATTCTTTTTGTCCTGCTCAACGAGAACAGTGTCACCGACGGCAATATCTGAAGGTCGTGCGTGTCTCTTTTTGTCTGCATACTCTTTCTGCTTACGTTTTGCGACTTCATCATTGTTCTTTGCTTCATTGTGTCTGTTAAGGTATTTCTTCAACATAAGACCTGGTAGCTTTCCGTTTACGGTGCGATTAAATAGAAGTTCTGCGGGCGGAACGTTTGTTGACGAATGTGGGGTCGTGCGATAAGCGAGTAAGAAACGCTGAATGTCCTGCCGCCAATTGCGGCCTTCTGCAACTGCCGCGCGGATGGATTTTCCTAGCGGTCTGTTGAAACTTTCTACTTCACCATTGGCCTGCGGCCATAATGGTGTTGGTGGAGGAAAATTAATTCCAAGCGTGTTCATGTAGCGCTTGAAGTCATTGCCATTAAAAGGTGGTCCTCCGTCAGCTTTAACTGTAAGAGGTAATCCGTGCATTGCGAAGATCTTGTCAAGGATAGGTATTATTGCTGGTGTTGCGGTTGAACGAGTAATCTCAACGACTGGAAAGCGTGAATACGCGTCAATTAGTACAAATAGATACTCGCCGCTCGGCAGCGGACCGAAGAAATCTATGTTGAGACGTTGCCATGGGCCATCTGGTAACTTTGTCATTTTCAGTGGCTCTGGTGGATTTTCTTTACCAATTGCTTGACAAGCGAGGCACTTTCCGATTTCACCTTGAACGAACTTGTCTATGAGAGGGAACCATACTTTCTCACGAATTAAAGCTTTGGTTTTAGCGATACCTTGGTGACCCTCATGTGCGATTTGGACAGCACGCTTTTGCAAGGATGTTGGCATAATGATTCTTGTACCGCGTAAGATAACACCGTTTGAATGGTTGATGGTCAGCTCATCCTTCACTGCTTTGAATGACTGTACTGCGGGTGAATTCCAATTACCAGATGTAATTGCTTGTTTAACTTCTTGTAGGATTTTGTCTACATTGGTTGCTGAAACAATTTCTGCTAATGACATACTCTTTGGTACAGAGTGTTCCGTGAATGTGTTGACATACATTGGCTTTGGTAGGTTGTGCAATCGGATGCCGCGACAGGTAATCTGCTGGATTATCTGCTCCTGGTTTATATTTTACCGTAAATTCATACTGCTGCAACCGCAATAGCCAACGTTGTATACGTGCAGGCGGTTGTGATTGTGGGTTGCCATAGATACATTCCAAGGGTTTATGGTCTGTAATGAGTGTGAAAGGTGCCCCATATACGAATAAATGGAAATATTCTATGCCCCACACTATACTGAGTGCTTCGCGCTCTGTTTGCGAATAGCGCTGTTCGACATCCGTGAGCGCACGGGAAGCATATGCAACGATGCGAAACTCATTTGACTCCTTAGGGGCTTGGGCAAGAATTGCCGAAATTCCCACTGGACTCGCATCCACTACTATTTGAGTATCCTTTTGGACATCAAAGTAAGCCATAACTGGACTTTTGCTTAATGCTTGTTTTAGCTTATTGAATGCATTTGTGTGCTCTGTTTTCCAAACAAAAGTTACATTCTTTCGAGTGAGCCTGCGCAGGGGCTCTGTGATACTTGCGTAATTTGGAATGTACCGAGACGAATAGTTGGCCATTCCTAAAATGCTTCTAACTTCAGACGCGTTTTGTGGTCTGGCTGCTTTGAAGAACGCTTCAATTTTCTTGGGGTCAGGCTTTACCCCCTCTTTGGAGAAATTTACTCCGTAAAAATCGATTTCTGTTTTTAAAAAGTCACATTTATCACTGTTCAGTGTCAAATCACATTCTTGCAGCCTGGCAAGACAGTTTCTTAGAGCTAAATCATGCTCTTCGCGTGTTGTTCCAAATACTAAAATGTCATCCACTAAGTTTAAGACACCTTTAACACCACGCAAAGCATTTTGTAGTGTATACTGGAAGGCTTCGGAAGCAGCATTTATACCCATACTTAATCTCTTGTAGCGAAATAAACCTTCGTGTGTTGTGAAAGTTGTTATGTAATGCGAATCAGGGTGTAGCTCGATTTGGTGGTATGCCTGTTTGAGATCCAACTTAGAAAAATAACAAGCACCATTGAGTTGCATTGTGATGTCATCAACGGTTGGAATGTTATGTCTGACTCGTTTAATGGCCTTATTGGCACAACGCATGTCCACGCAAATTCTAATTGAGCTATTCTTTTTGGGCACGACAACAATGGGTGAAACAAATGGGGTAGCTACATCATCAGGAACTTTCTCAATTATGTCTAAATCTTGCAACTTTTTGAGCTCTTTTTTCACTTGTTTTCTTAAGTGGTAGGGGATTCGCTTTTGATTTTGAGCAACTGGTTTTACAGTCTCATCAATGTCTAATTTCAATTGATAGTTTTTCAATTTTCCAATGCCTTCAAACAACTTAGAGCTTTCTGAAATTTCTGGAATGTTATTTACTTCCTTAGCTGCCTGCTGGAATGTTGTTTGAATTGGAAGAAGATTCCCCTTTTTGATTACAAAGTCCATTTTGTAATCTAAGAAGGGGCTTCGATGTCAGTCAGTGAGAAAGAAAGAAAGAAAGAAAGTAAGTAAGTAACCCACTTCCGTCACGGTCGTTAAAGCAATTGATTAACGTTTTATCTTCGCAAATTGGCATTGAAATAAAGAAAGCGCACATAAAGCGCATACAAGACAGAAGTTCCCCGCGATCCGATAGCAACATTTGACGTCGGCTTCTTTCATGTTAGACAGATTTGACACCATAAGACGGATAAATCACCATGATGTTTACCCTGGCAGAACAACAAATTTACCCAGAATTGGCACGTTCTTGACTTCATTAGCAGCTTAATTATTTCAAAACAATCGTTTTCTGGAACGAACGAATCATGAGCCACTTATTGATAGTACTCATTATGCAAATAAGTCAACTTTAGAGGATGATGTAACCGGCGGCCTGCACAGAGGCTAGCATTCGCAGCATCACCGAAGGTAGAAGGATCCCCCTCCCACACAGCTACAGAAAGGTGCAGAATCCCAGCAAACAATGGCGCCATTGACTGGGGGAAGGCACGTGATCACACTGAACCAAAACATCTTCATGCATATCATTCTGCACAGAGGTTATCTTCGTGACTGCTTGTCTCAAATTAGCTACCCGCGAACAGCAACAATTGAAACGTTCTGTAGGGTTCCACATAAGTAATTTTGCGCTATCGTAAATCTCACATGACATCTAATTTGAGACAGATGCATCAATAGTTTCATGCACAAACTAAGCAAACTGGGGGTAATTACTTTTGATTTTTGAGTATCATTCTCGTTTGACATAAAGACCAAAATATTGCCTTTGAGGTGATTCTTGTCCTTATACAAGGCGCTCGATTTTCTATTGGAGGCGACTTTAGCAGCAACACTCGTCTCTCTGAATGTAGCTAAAAACAGCATCTACGATCATTTGGGGTTATTAAGAAATCAATATTCAGATATTCTTATCCTTGTTTAGCTCAGGACAGACTTTGTAATCATCCAAAAGGATCTTATGTTTCTGTTTTGGGCTTTGTTGTTTGTACAGCATATAAATTGAATTTAATCAAACCAAGCTCTTGTGCAGTAGCTAAACTAAGGCGACAACCAGAGTTACCTTCAGCAACATAAAAAGTGGCAACTGCATATTTCCTTTTTGTTTCAATTATTGCCTGAAAACATCCTAAAAGTTTGACTGGACTTTCACCATGGAAAAACTCTTGTTTTTGTTGCGCGTAACTGTGCATTCTTCATTTTTGCATGAGTTATTTCATCAATCACATTAATACTTGCCCCAGTGTCAATCAAAATTTTGAAGTTATGACCTTTTATGGTTACATTAACCATGTTGCTGGTTGTTTTTGATTGTGATGAAACTGGGTAAAAATACAAATTATCTTCTGAGTCACTGGAATTTTCCTCTTTAGTGACTTGTCTGACTTGCTTGGGCCTAAATTGCCTTGTTTGATTAGGTTTGTCAGAGCCATGACTTGAATTTGACATGCAAAATTTGGCAAAATGGTTGTTCTTACCACATTTATAACATTTCTTGCCTTGAGCTGGGCAGCTGGACTGATGTGGGTATGATCCTCCACAATTTCTGCACTTTTTGTTGGCTGGATGTTTCCTCCCTTTAACTAAATTGACTTGATCTGCAGCTGCACACAATGTATTTTCAATTTCAGTTGTCTGCTAAGTACTGGCTTCCACTCGTTGACCTTCTTCCAGCATTTGTTTTAACGTGAAATCTGGATTTCGAAGGGCTTTCTTTCTCAAATGTGTTGATGTACCATTTGTAACGATTTGTGACTTGATTTCAAAGTCTACACGATCTTCGAATTCACACTTCTCTGCTAAGGCTCGTAAACGTACGTGATATTCAGCCAAGGATTCATGGGAGGCCTGTTTACACTGCCTAAACATGTATGTGGCATGCAATACATTTTTCTGGGGTTCAAAATAGTCTGTGAGTCTGGCTACAGCCGTGTCGTAGTCGTCTTCATTGCCAGTGTCTTCCAGGGTCTGGAAAATCTTGTCGACAGCAGGGCAGCTTGATATAACAGCATAGCGCGTTTTCTGCTCGTGTTAGTAATATTGGCTGCCACTAAGAACCTGTGGAAACGATTGAGCCAATCTTTCCATCGTACACTGATGGTTGCTGGGTCTACGTTCGGATCGAACGGGACCATCGGAGCTAATGAGGACATTGCCATTCCACTCAGGAACGTTGATGGCTGCTACACGCCACGAAGCAACTCTTAAGACTTCTTTCTTGCGATTTAAAGTTCTTTTGACATCCTCGTCGCCAATTATAGTGTTTCAAATAGGCTTGAAACTTTGTATTCATAAAACTATGTCCGCCATCTTAGCTCCTCGTGTCCGAAGTCCCGACCTAAGTGGGCTGGGTCCTAGTGACCACAAAACCGGGGGTTAGTCTCTACACTACACCTATGTAGCGAGCATCGCACTCGCACGTAAATTCATGCACAACATTACTCAAGTTAATGGCAGGTAAGACATCCTTTTGGATTTTAGGCAGCATACGAAGAGACGCGAAAATGACCCTAGAATCAACGGTGCTGTAACAACGATTAATTGCTTTACCAATTTGACCCTCAAACCTGTAAGATGAATCACCGAGATATTGAGTTTAGCAAACAAGTGGCTTAGGTGCTATTGGCGTGTGATTTTCAATGATCTATGGTTCGTCTGCTAATAAAAGTGGCCCATTTTATTGGTAATTTGTTCTTCGAAAGAACCAAACTGATGAGAGTGCGATGAAACGCGTATTTGGTGATTTCACGTTGATCTTTACAGCAGTTACTGGTGAGTTACTAACTTATTTCTTTCTTTTCAGGTTTTAAGATTAATTCGGTTTTCTCTTACAGGATTTAACAGTTTTTCTCTTGTTACAGGTTTAGTTTGGTTGTTGTTTCTTTTACAGGAGTTAACCCTATCTGTACTGGGCGATTTTTTAGGTATTTTATACTGGGGGGGGCGTTTTTCGCCCCCCCCCCCCTCTTTTTCTCCAAAACTACAAAAGATATAACAATAAGACTTACCCCTATTGTTCTTTAGACAATTGGCTATTCAAATATAACAATGACAATTAATAAGTCACGTGATTCGTTGCTAGGCAACCGAAAAACTGACGAAAATTGGCAAATTTATACCTTCTTAACCAGAAAAATTCTATTTAATCAACCACTCAACCGATTTTCTCCAAATTTGTTTCAAATAGTAGGAAACATGTCATAGTTCAAAAATACATACTTTGCAAATTTTTTTAGATACTACTTTTAGCACAATTAGCCTTAAATTAGCCTTTTGTTGCATGAATTTACTTTCATCGCAGGTTTTTGCCAGTCCTACCCTTTTATCTGGTAAATATAAACTCAAAATGAATCAAATTAATAAGATGAAGCAAATTAGACTAAACAAATTTATATTTGACACTTATTTATTAGGTAAATGACGTCATAAATGTGAATGACGTCATAGATATTAAATTTTGCTGACATCAGCAAATAGGAAAAAATTATATATCAAATGAAAGTACTCATCAAATGCAATCGAATGGTGCATGTTTGAGATCGATCAAGCAAACGACACGAAAACTACGGACATTTTAAGCTTTTTTTTTGTTGACTACTCTCCAAATATGGTATTACTGTGGTCACATGATCAGTGGTAGAACAATGAAATGTTAAGAATTTAATTGCCTATGAAATTTGAGTAAAAGTCACCAAAACTGGTGGTTATATCTCTTGTCGTTTTAGCGTAACGCAGCAAAGTCTGGTAGGGGGGGGCGAAAAACGCCCCCCCCCCCAGTACAAATAGGGTTAAAAGTCTTCTTTTTACTGATTTCGGTGTTCTTGTTGCATTTATGGGTTTAATATGATGAGTCCGTTATTTAAGGCTATTTTTAAATTTTGTACCATGAATCATTTTTTTACATAGTTTCTGTTCATAAAAACAATGTAGGCAGCATTTTACTTTCAACTAACTGTGCATTGGATTTTTTGTAGTTTACAAGATGAACAACTGGCGGCTTCTTATTCTGATCTTTATCATGACGCTATCACTGGTTTTTAAGAGCAATCAAATGAAGTTACCGACTCAAAAACCGCGTGGATCACGAGGCATTAATTACAACAACATGAGGACGCAATGTCATTTGAAATGCAGAGGCCAATATCAGCAATGCCTAACTATAGCACCTACAGAGGCAGAGCATAAACTATGCATATTGTCAAGAGATAGCTGCTACGATCAATGCAAAACATTGGCGGGGAAACTTAAAAAAGTTGTTCTTGAATTGTTAAAAGTACTGCTTAAGAAGTAGCCGATGAAGAGAGGTACTAATAGTTTGCTTAATCATGGCACATTTGCTTTGGCAATGAGTGAATATGCTGGCGTATAACTCTTTGCAACAAGTTTACTTAAATCATATTGAAGACTTCTCTAGAGCTGGACCTCTCGAAGATGACAGATTTATTTGCTATCTTATTTATTCTTCTTACTGCTGATCTACTGGATCTTCCAGAAAGTATGTGACAGATTTGGTTTCATCCAGCGATGAGAATTTAGCGCTGATCAATGCGAGGGGTGCATCACTCTGTAAAAATCTTGCACACCTTTGGCAAAAATTCCGTTGTTTTCAAGAACAATCTTTACAAAATCCCTGTAAATCCTATTTTTTTAAACAATCTCGTACGCCTCTTCAGAAGAGTGATACACCCCTTGGATCAATGCCTAATCTCTTTCAGGAAGTGCCTCGATATTTAGCTTGAACGTAGATAACTCGTTTGTTGGTACCAATACTTTGAGAGTAAAAATTTCATTCCTATAAGCTTAAATTTGCAGCCACCTCCAATCCAGAGCTTTGGCGTTTTGACCTAAATTAATCATAGAAGCAAAGAAATTAACTCAACGATAGCCTTGACGAAATTTGAATAACATCAGATCAACAAGGTATATATGTTCAAGTCTAACTATCGAGGGATATGTCAGGAGTGATTAGCCATTGATCAAAGCAAAATTTACATCACCGAGCCCAATCAAATCTCTATACTTTTTTCTGGGACACCCGGTATTTGTTATTCAACTGATATGTCTCCAGGTCGAGTAAAAAAAACGCATGCCGCGCCATTTGAAAAAGCTGAGGCTCACTTAATATCACAGTAATGATATTGGCATATGTATTTTTTGATAGCCAACATGTTCCATTAGATTCCACAATCTATTTGACTTAAATCAGCTTCTTCATTCTCTAATCATGAGGGATGTTCCAAACTTCAAACAACTTCAAACCTCAAAACTTCAAACATAGCCTGAAACCATGATCAAATTTCCTTGCAATCTCTGCTTTACAGCCATGACTTGTTTACTCTATATTCTTTTGGGAATATAGAATGCTATCGCAATTTGGATTGCAAATCTATTACGAGGTATTTCATTCTTCTGACAGGATACCAGGTTATAAAACATAAAGTTGAAGTGGTCGTAACCTGTTTTTGTGGGTTTTGGAAGGGGCTTTCTCTAAAATTTCGCCCTTAACTTTAGAAAGAAATATGCTGATTTAAGACTGATAAAGCTGTAGTCAAATTGAAAATTGAAAATGTTAGCTCACTGTTAAGGTGGTTATTGTGCAGTAACATTGCTGTGATATTCTGCGAACTGTCTTTCAAACGGCATGTATATTGATTAACTCACCCGTTATTAATCTAGTTGAAAACTGTCTGCCCAAGGCATTAGTTGAGGCTGATTCCCAGTCAGTGGGATTTTCCATGCGGATGGGATTCGCATCGAAGTGCTTATACTCTACTTTATTTACTTGTTTATCGAAATAAAACATCGCTTCGAAACCTTGTATTGTGTACCATTCCGCCCACTCGGAAAATTCCAATAACTTTAAACCAGTCTACAAGAGTTTTAGATTTTTATTTTGGATTGATAATTTCATACCATTGAATCTATTTTGCTATGAATCGTAAATGTAGTACTTGACCAATGACCAATAAACTTTTCATGTTCAACAAATTTTGGTGAGTTAGCAAGATGTTAGCTTTGGTTAGAAATTTTAATTGTTAGGAGGAATTTGATTGTTTAACTCTTTTATTAGGAGGAATTTGATTGTTTAACTCTTTTGTTAGGAGGAATTTGATTGTTTAACTCTTTTGTTAGGAGAATTTGACTGTTTAACTCTTTTGTAAGGAGGAATTTGATTGCTTTAACTTCAATATGCATATCAATATGCTATTACAAAAACTGCTACTCCCATTCAACAGCAATTATCAATCATTTTACACCATCTGCCTTTCAGTTGTATCCTTGCCATGAGATCTGTCTCATTTAGAATTTTTTAAATCGAAAATTCATTTCCATGGGTCTTAACCCTGTAGTGGTTGGGCTCTCTGACACATCCTACTTTGCTCCCCTCCCCTCCCCCACCTAACTCTTGACTGGAAATAGACAGAGCTACCAGAGTTGGTGTACTAAAAGCCCCAGGAAAGTAATTTTTGAGAATATATAATTAACCTAAAGTTAGTGTTTTTCTTTGTGTTGTCAAGAAACGTAACAAAACCGGTCAAAATCCGGAAAAATGCGATAAGAATTAATCTGAACATCTGAAGCACAGTTTCCTTCCAAACAGGAACGTTATGATTACATCAAATAGCACTACTCACAAAGTATCTTTGCAAAATGTTGCCATTTTGCTACCCTTTTCTCGAAAATATTCGAGAATTGGTGGTTTTAAGGTTACACTGTACCCCTTCAGTGACCACTCGCGTTGTTTTCTCTCTTGATTATCACGCCTGCGACAAAACACGTATAAACTATACATCATTCGATTTGTCATTAAATGGGGAGTATTTATAAGCCAAAAAGAATACAAATATCCGAAAATTGTGCGTTATACACAAGAAAACGCGAAAATTGGACCTTCCCCCTTCAGGAACCTCCCTGTCCCCCCAGATAAGTTTCATATGAAATTCGATGAGATATTTGCATTCTCAACACATTAATCTAGCAAACACTGTCTCAAATTTCTTTTGCGTGCCTTAGCTTCAGAATAATTCATAAAACCATTTTGCCCCTCGGCGCATGGCCTCGTTTTGAGATTCATTCAAATGTTAAATTTGGACCATGCAATTTTTCTCAAAAGATATGTTTTAACGATTCGAGTCATTGTTCTTACGAAAGCCGATTCTTGTGATACAATCTATATCCTAGTCTGATTAGGTTTTTCTTTAAGCTGTTTTCATTGTAGAAGATGCTTACGAAAATGAAAGAAAACATATGCCATAGTTCTTAAAGAGCCGATTCTAATGTTACATGCCGATGTTTTGGGTCAATTAGTCTTGGTCTTCATCCTGAACAACACACCACTTTTAATCTGTTCTTTATTTACAATGTTATATTTCCCTATATATTTTGTTACAGACCATGTTTGGTAAGCATAATGGCTATATCAAACCATAACAATTAAATCTAACTAAACAATTTCATAAAATACAGTTGCCTGACATGTTTAATCGACACATTTTGAATACCTAGCAACGCAAAATCATTATTCGATGCTCATTTTCATGCGCAAAGAAACACTGTTTGGTCTTCAGTGCAGGAAGAAGGTCAAGAAAGTGATAACTGGCTTCTGGTCTTTTCAATCTCTCTTCAAAGAAGAACTGTTCAGGTATTTTCTCTGGTAAGACACACTTATGGATACCATTGACCCAATGTACCCAATAGGGTAACCATAAACCCAATGTGCCCTACGAACGATGGAATCGAGGATACAGAAAACTTTTTGTTGCTATTTGCCCTTCCCTTGCAGTACTACGCAGATATCTTGTTGCTAGAGTGTTTTATTTATTACCACTATTTGAATTTACCAGTCTCCCCAATAACGTTTTAAGGTTACCGTACCCCTTCAGGACGATAAATGTCTTTATCCGATCAATTTCTGGATGTTTAGATGTTTGGATAGTAAACACGTCTCCTTACAATTTCTGATAATTTCAAGGACTTTTCCTTTATTTTTCAGTGAATCGTAAACAATTTAAAGCAACGTATTCCTAGTTAGGAAAAAAGTGCTGCTGACATGAGAAGGAAAAATGCATAACTAGAGGCATAGATTACTTACTAACATAGAATTAAAGGGTTGGACCATGGCACGGTGCGGACGGTGCGACAGTCCTCCTCTTTTCAATCTAGAACCATCTCAACATTTGCACTTGTGAAAGAAGCTGAAGATATTTGATCAACCTTGGTTATGTTTTATCGACATTAAATTTTCTTTCTAGTTACAAATATGCGTTGCTTGACATTCACATTGGTATTTTGCATTGTGGCCATGTTGCTGATATCTGAAAGTCAGCAAATGAAGCTGCCTATAAAAGACAAACAAATCAGTGACAATCCTGAAGCCCAAAATGATGGATTTTGCAGATCCTCTTGTGACAACGCATTCTACGCATGCTGGGCAAAATCACAAGGCTTTATACAGGCAACCAATTGCATTTTTGTGAAGAACAGTTGTTACAAAGCTTGCTGACACTGAGAATATTTGAGACACAGCTCATTGAAAACTTTTTGTTTGATAATCAGATCACATATCAAAATCTTTATTATCATTAAGTGGTGAATCTTTGAAAATGTTTTCTTTTTCTATTTTCATCTGTCTATGTCGTAACGGGTTCGAGAGCTCAGTAGTGCCATCAGCTGCTTCAAAGTGACAGTCGAAATGAAAGCTATTAGCCATCATTGCAGACAAAGGAAATTCTCTCAACTAGTAATTTAAAACAAAGAAGTCGCAAGAGTTGTTCTGAAACCAGTATGGCAAAGGGTCGCCTTATACCCGCGAAAGATGGATTTTAAGAGAACTTTATAATGAAGGAAGATGGATAATTCTAAGGATTGAGAAACTGATTGAGATGAATTTTAATTTCTGCAATCGCTTTGAATTGCGGTGTCAATCAAAGGCAGCTGATGCTGTTGTGCTGTTCTGCTAGATTTATGACCAGGAGTCTCTTGTTTCGCTGTGCTCTTTGACTTGATAATGGCACTTCAGTCAACAGAGACTTATAAAATTACTCTGAAAAACCTGACCCTATTTAGGCTAAGAAACTTTTGCAATCTACAGTTTTAATTTTCCTACTGCACTCAAAATGTTTTGACACTGTACAGTTATTAGTAACTGTTTGGGCATTATTTTGAGTGCATGTGACCACAGTAATACCATATTTGGAGAGTAGTCAACAACAAAAAAGCTTACAATAAATTTGCCAATCTTCGTCAGTTGTTCGGTTGCCTAGCAACAAATCACGTGACTTATTAATTGTTATTGTTATATTTGAATAGCCAATTGTCTAAAGAACAATAGGGGTAAGTCTTATTGTTTTATCTTTTGTGGTTTTGGAAAAAAGAGGGGCGCGAAAAACGCCCCCCCCAGTACAAAATACCTAAAAAATCGCCCAGTACGAATAGGGTTAAACTGATTGTCTGAGAACCCGAAATGACGGGCAATAAGTGAAGTGGTTTGCAAAACTTTGCCTTTGGCACATTTCAGTAATTTGTATCCTTTTTCCTTTGGCTGTATGCTGCTGTCCCAAGAACGGAAACTAGGTTTCAAGATGATATGACTGGGAGAGGATAGGGTTATCTAAACGTATCCACGGTAGATACCCATCAGTTGTCAAAATAGCTGCACAGCCAAAGGATAAAAATTACTCAAATGCTGAACGTGTAAAGTTTTGAAATCCACTTCTTACAGTATTGCATGACATTTGGGGTTCTAAGACAACAAGTGGAAGAATACCGGAAACCCTCAAAATATCTCACACAAAGGAGCAAAGTAACCTATGCTGATTTTATTTCCTCATGAAAAAATTATTATCCCAACCGCTTTGCAGACAAGGGATTGTAATAGGCGTGTTTTATGGCTTTATTCATGACAAACTCATGAAAAACCCCCGGTGCACCAAGCTGAGCAACGAAGCGTTCTTTGTATACACGTATTTTTTTATAAGAAACTACACTGCCCATAAGAAACTCAACTCTCAAATCGCCAAAAAATTAAGAAACTCCAGTACTGGGAAAATATAACTTAGGGTATGTTTTGCTTTAATTTATACTTCAAGGGTGGGCATGTACTGTAATTTTTATGGTCCTATGTATGTCCAGGAGAAAAAATTAATCTACCCATTTTCTGGAGAATTATTGTGATCTACTGTCCACCAAAGACTGGTTTTGGGGACAGACATTTGCAATGGAAACTTTTGCTAATTCTACATGTGTTCAGCTTATTTTAAGTCTATGTTTGTATCAAACATCCATTTCTCCCACCATCTTGGTTCCACCTTTGTCTCTCCAAACACCTTTAATCTACCCAGTCTTAGCAAAACTGTTTCCGCCTGTGTCCAAACTATTCTAAAAATAAACCAGTTTTTAACTATCTGCCTCAAATTGTCCTCAAGATACAAAACATAATCTTGACAAACCGCATAAGTGGTTCCACCTCTGTCGTATTTCAGACATAAAGAACCGCATATCCACACTATTTCAAAATGTGACGTCTTTTTGTTTGGAAGTTGTCCAGAATTACTTGAGAAATAAATCGTTATTTTCAATGAAATGGCAGAGGATTGTCAGACAAGCTTTGTCTACCAAATTCACGAAAAAGTCCGGATTCTGCGGACATAGCAATTCCGATGACAGCATTGTCCAGGTTCAGGCATTGAAATAGACCCACTTTTGGAGACATAGATCGCAAAATATAGATAGTCCATACTTGCAGTGTAAAATGAACTACTTTTAAAGACCTATAAGAAGCCTGGTTTTGAGGACAAACATTGTCAAATTAAGAAAGAAATAAACCGATTTTTGGGACATACATAGGACCATTATCTCCATACCTACACACGGCAAGAAAAGCTAACGTTTCTGCATAGTTTTTATGTTGGAAATGTGTAAGAAACGGACAGTTTCTGAAGATTTCTCAAGTTGAGATTTGATGGAAACTCAACATTTCCGCTTTGATTTCTAACATAAAAAATCAGCAGAAAGGCACATTTCCGTTTCCTTTAAGTCTCATAGCAGAAATTTGGACATTTCTAACAATAGAAACTATCGTGAAATCTCCCGTTTCTGTCCAAAATGTTACAGAGACTGCGCGTTTCGGACGAGAAACGACACGTTTTCTTACAGCAGAAATTTGGACATTTCAAATATCAGAAACTATCGGGAATCTCCCGTTTCCTTCCAAAACGTTACAGAGACTGAGCGTTTCGGACGAGAAACGACACGTTTTCTTATTAAATGTGAACATTGCCACTCAATATTTTCAGCGGGACCAAACTAAAATTTGCCTCAAATTTCAGTTCAAGCAAGGCGTTGAAGGATCGTACATAAACTGTAGATTTCATAAATAGAAGAGATTGAATGATGCAAATATGTTGATGATAAGTAATCAATTATTGAAAATACGATATCATAGAAAATACTAACATTTAAAGTTAGTTGACGGAGCTAAAGCCAACGGCTTTCTAAAAATAACTTCAATTCAACTCAATTGAAATGAATTGACCAATCAGCGATTACCTTTCGTCACGCCACTGAATTGAGGAAGAGGGGAAACCCCTGGATGGAAAACGCACAAGGCTGTACAACTACAATACAACAAAATAATATCATCCTCTATAATCAAACTTGCCCTCTTTTCGTGGAACTTTCTTGCATACGAATATCTTCCAGCATGTGAATATATCCATCCTCCAGCTTTTCAAATTTTGTCATGCACGGACTGAGTTTCGGAGGAGTTTCGTACGTCTTCGGCAACGATCGGCCTAGGCGCCTAACTCAACTGTTTCCAAAATCCATTCTGTTAGTGCTGTCTCTGCTGAAGTCTCGAAGTCTAATAACAACTGGATATCGTCGTGGTCATCCAACAACTCCTCGTCCTTTTACCTGTACCCCAAAAACAAAGTGTACAACTTTCCAACTCGTTGAGTTCGCTAGTTTCTTGTAGGAGAGCACAACTCTGAATCCGTTAGCCATTTTGAATTTGTTTGATCTCGAGAAAACTTGATCACGTGAAAGTGGTGATCACCATAGGAGTTCTCAATTTTCATTGGCTAAGAAGCAAGATCTATTTTTAGCTTGCCCAGCTCCCTGCATATGCAGGCCTGGAGGTGGCTATTTATCTCCGTCAACCAACTTTAAATTAAAGGCCTCCTCTACACATACATTCAAATTCAAAAGCTCTGGACATTGAAAGCTTTGGGCAAAATTACTGGCTGTATCTTTTCTCGCAATACTTTTAATTGTAACATTCAGAGTAGATCTTTGATCAAAATCAGGCAAATTAAAATCTAAAGGTAGCCCTTTTCAAGAGAAATGTCTGAACAATACGCTGCATAGAAGGAATTATCTTTCCCATGTTTCCAGGAGTGGCAAAAATTTGTTTGAACCGAAGTTCAGATATGCCAAAGCACATCTTTAATTGTACTTTTACATTCAGCCCGAGCTGCACGTGTTTCAATTTTTCTTATACAGCTGGTACCCGCAAATAAGAAACCACTTTTTAAATTGAGCCTCAGAAAGTTTCTTATTTAAAGAAACTTTTCATGATCAGGGGTCAAAGTTTCTTATACATTGGTACCATCATGTCAAGTCAAGGTTGTTGTGTGAAGGCTGTTTTGAGAATGCTACATTATATCACGGTCATTTATAGGAGTATTCTTTGGCAAGGAACAAACTATGCCAAACCTGAAAATAAGAAACTTTTCAATTTCAGACTTAAAATTGTTTCTTATTAAATCGATTTTGAAAATTTTTGAAAAAAAAATTTTTTTTTCGGCCAAAACCCCCTAAAAATGTCCCGAAGAACCCCAAACATGTTTCCTGACCCTTATTCCCATGTAAAATGGCCTATTTAGGCCTTAAAGAAGCCTCTATTGAAGAATATCAGGCCCATTTCTTATAGACGGGGTTTCTTATTTGGGGATTTGGGCGATTCGGTAAATTCTGGAAAAGGCCTTTTACCAAAAGGCAGAGGAAATTTGGGACTTCTTTTACCAATGACGGTCCAAATAATGCCATCAAACATTATTTTTGTAGTGATAGACATTCGTCGGAGCCGCCGAGTTTCCGAACTGGCTCTGAGGGGTACTGAATAAAATAGAAATATGGTAAATGGTAATGCATTTTCTTTCCCTTCCCCGTTCCAATACTACGTGTAGGCTAAAATGCTACTTTAGAATTTTTAGCGACATTCGTTGTTTTCCTTTCACATATTCTACAGAGTGTCTCAAAAAAGTACTCCTGTTTGTAAAATCACCAAAATTTGATTACACGACCGATCTTCCAATTTTCTTTTTGTCAAGTAAATCAAGGGCCAAATCATTTTCCCAGACTAGCTGATTTTGTAATTGGCTTAAAAATGGGCAACTTTAAGCTCTTTTCGGAGTTTCTTGGTTTTGAATCATACTGCAAAAAGCACTGATGATTGCCAGATAAATTTCTTTGTGGATGTAAAGCATCTTGTTTGGTCATAAATGACTGAGGTCACAAATGACTGAATTACATGCGCACTATCATTGGAAACTTTAATGATGATAAACATTCTGAAAAATTAGACTCTTAAGGGCAAGATTGAGTATTTTGCTTATACAGCTCAAAAAAAGGTTTTCAACGTGTAATTTTTCTACCTTGCTGTATCAAAAGCAAACATTTTATTATCTATGAATATTTTTGGGTCATTGACAAAACAAGTCAAAAAGAACATTTCATCAAAGGTTTGATAATTGATTTTTGGGGATTTTTCAAACAGGAGTATTTTCTTATGGGACACCCCGTACCTTTGTCCAGCAAATTTACGAGAGAAGATGCAATGCAACCAAGTCTACCAGTTTTGGATCATGTATGTTTTAAGAGATATAACCACTGTACCACCTGCTTTTGGATGCCAGATCACGCATTTCACTAAAACTGTCGATCTATGGGACATACATCTTCAGAATATTATGTTCAGAGATCATTTCGGAGTTAGTGCATACAGTAAAGATTTTGTTGGCAAGAAGACTGCCAGTTTCAGGACAGTTGTACTGTACATTATAACCTGCTTTTAACAAACGATTTTCACAAAAACTACCAGGTTCTGAGGCAAACATCATCAGCGATGATTTCATTCACAATTGCGGCCAAACTGAAGAAAAATCGCAGCAAAAATTTGTCAGAGATTTTAGGCTAATGGTGATGTGCACACAATTTCAGCAAACTACTAGTATTGCACAGAGGTATGACCATTGACCCCAGTGTGACATGACCACCCTTAGACTTTTGGAAATGACTGTATGACTGGGTGTCCCTACAAAGTTTGCCCTGTCTGTACTACAATGTTGCAATTAATTGTATGATTGTATGGTTTACTCAAATAAGGTCCCAAACATTCATTTGAAGCCTTTCCTATACAGCAGTCTCAGAAAACAGACAACTGAAATTACAGCTCTTCCCCACAGGTGGGGCACAGGTCTTTTTTAGGACACTCTGTATCAGTTTTTACAGCGTTGATTGATTTTGTTAATTCTGCAAATTGTGGGTTGAAACATTTGAAATAACCAAAGGATGCATTAATAACATTTTGTACAACAACTTGCTCTTAACTTGCATCAGGACCACTGCCATCCCAAGTTCTCCTTCTGCCAGTGTTGCAGTTTCATCAGTTAATCATCACTGCTCCCAAAATTTACCAATGCATTCAAACAATCTTTTTATCAGGCATCAGTGCTTCAATGACATCCATATAAATAGGCATTACTTTAGCAGCAAATGCTTGCTCGTTGCTCAAACAGCTAAAAGCAAAACAAAGAGTTTACCAGACCATATAAACTTTTCTACAAGAGAACTACAACCTCTTCAAACAAAAACAAGACAGAAACCATTTCTAGTTGTTTTAAAAGTGCCACAACAGTCAGAAGGTCTTCTTCCTTCTTCACTAGGGTCATTCTTCTTTTAAAAGGTTTAATCATCTGAGTAAGCTTAAAAAGAAAACCAATGTACATATATAGTATCAGCCAGGTTTTATGCACAGTGCTTATATTCTTATGGAGGTGTTTTGAAAATAGGGCAAAAGTCTTGAGTGCTTATATTTGATTTGAAGTACACATACCAACACCTATGGTCAAAAGATTATCAAACACATTTCAATTTGATGGATGCATTACTGCCAGGGATCCATCACCATATTCTACTCTTCTAACTAAATTCAATTATGAATCATATCAATGTAGCTTCTATCGCTGCTTAAAACAAAGCATTTCATTAATTTTTTGTAATTCTTTGTCTCCTTAAAGTAAACAAATATGTATGTTCTATTTCCAGACACTAGTACTTTTTCCTTTGACCCTGGTCATTCCAGACCCTCTGTTTATCACAATTTGAGAATGAGAAATGTTTCATCCATCCCATTTATTCTAGCCCCGAGACTTAAGAGCAATCTTTGTTGTGCAATAAAAGCCAATTTTAAGTCCATAGATTTGGCACTTGGCATCTATATGTTCAGTTCAGTTTAATTTTAAAATTCCACTATGCAAAAAATCTTTCTAAAATACATACAATTAACTAGAATAACAAACTGCAACAGATGGCAAAAATTACAAATTTTACAATAGGAGTACATAGAATTTCGTATGGAGAGGAATTTCTTAAAGGGGCCTGTGCAAGATAGAGCCTTTGCGCGCCGACGTTCGACTTTCTGATTATCAGAAAGTAAGATGGCTACCGCACAGCAGCAAGTTTCTTGTTTTCAGCGTTTTCCGTTTTGTGTATTAGAAATAGGTGTCTGGCACTGGCAGTAAGCTGGAAAGACCAAAAAGGGGAGCAAATGGACCTGTTGTGTATTTTTCCGAGTTGATATAAGTTCTGGATGAGAGGAAAACAATAAGTTCAAATTCAAACCTTGGTGCTTATAAATATAAAGGTGCTTTATCTGCGAAACCCCAAATTTTGGTGGTCTAAAAAGGCACAATCTATAGATTTGCTGGTATGTTGGCCATATCATGACGATTGAATTCCAAGCTTTATTTGCGACAGAGAAGATCAGGCCATGTTTGTCTTCGAAAGGACTGTATTTTGATGTAACGTGAACACAACAGAACACTTTTTGTGAATAAAGGGTTTAAACAATGTTGGTTAATCTGTGTTGAAATGTTCAGCAATATTTCCATCAGTTATTGTGTAACTTACTCAGTTCAAATCAATAAAGACAATAAGCATAACAGTCATGCAAATTAGCTTAATTTTGCTCAGTTGAACGAAACCAAATTGATTCGTGTTCACTGTACCAAAAGGCCAAGTATTTGTTTTGATTGCATGCACGCCCGCAAAGGCTCTATCTTGCACAGGCCCCTTTAAGGAGGAGCTCTCTCAGTAGGTAGACTAGTCAAGGAGAGAGCACCCCCTAAGCTAAAAACTTATCATTCAATTTATGAAATCTCTGAGTGATTAGATTGATCAATGTAGAAAAGTTATCTTATCAAGGTATTCAGGATTGGTGCTTAGTTAAGAACAGATGTAATATCAGATCACAACATAAAATCACTACTGAAGTAGATTGTTCGATATTGGATGGAATGTCGTTCCAGGATTTAGCGCCTGCATATTTAATAGATCGTAAGCCATATTGCAAAGTATTCTTACGTGTCATAAAAATATCACCTTTGCGAGCCCGCCTTGTATCATACCGATGAACGGTAGGCAAAGTTTAAAAAAAAGTGTGTTTCTGTGGATCCTGATTAACACTGTGTGAAACTGCTCCTGGTGTTGCAAATGGGCCTGATAACTCTTTTGGTTGTTTCTGTCCTGCACGTGCATATAAAAACTAGTGTAGCTCCTGTGCAATTTCAATGAATCAGAACCAGGCTGATTAATATCCTTTCAAGAGAAAGAAGATGGGATATTTGCAGCATCAAAGTCTTAAAATCACATTTCAAAGTAATTCCTTCTTTTCTGTGCCCTGCTTGCTTTCAAAGATGTTTGAGACCAATCAATGAAGGTCCACGATAAAAAGTTGCTTCAATATTTTGTTGCTTTTGACACTAAAATATCAGGAAAAGCAAATCAAAGACAATTGTGAACTAACCAGTTTTCTCCTCGCTGTGCAGTCACAACTTGTCAGGGCTTGGAGGAGGAAAAAGAACAGCTCATTTGTAACTAATTCAAGAATGCCAAAAGTGAAAATGTGGAATGAAGATTCTAATTGCATGGTTGAAAACAAATTGCAATGAGTGCTGACCACTTGAACAAGTTCGTGCATTCAAGACGCAGAACTGTTTCACATATATTCAAAACTAAGAATAGAAATTGAAAATATGCTGGTCTAGCATTCCACTCTTTGTCTCTACCATCAACAAACATTTTATGTTTGAAATTATCATCTTAAAGAAAGTGAACATAAGGAATGAAGATGCTACTTGCATGGTTGAAACAAATTGCTATGAGCGCTGACCACTTGAACAAGTTTGTGCATTTATTGTGCACTAGTTTGTGCACTAGAACTGTTTCGCATATATTCAAAACTAAGAATGGAAATTGAAAATATGCTGGTCTAGCGATCCACTCTTTGTCTCAACCACCAACAAAAATTTACATTTGAAATTGTGATCTTACCCGCTTTGCTCTTTCATCTTCTTTATTCTTTCCTGATGTCAATAATCAAGCTGGAGTGCTATGGTTAAAGGGAACAAGTTAGAAACCTGAGGGGGCTTGACAAGATTTTGGTTAGGCATTTGCCATCCAAGTTTCAAGAACATACCTGTTTCTTATGCCGTTTTTTTGAAAAAGTATGCCATACGCAACCAAAATCATGGATACAATTGATACCCTTCCTGAAGGCTCATTCCCATAAATAAAACATCTCTATTTCACCCTTTGAGTTAGAAACCCACATTTTCTGAAAAATGCAATTAAATTAGAAATAGAGCAGCTAGGATGAATGAGCAAATCTATGAAATGTTGCCATTGATGTAATCAGGAGACTAAAACATAAAACTGTCAGTTTTGATAATGAAGGAGTCCATGTGAGAAGGATTCTCATGTTGATTTTGTTTATAGCAGTTCATGAATTCAAGCATAAATATGGTCTATTCACTTTAAAACTTAGAATCATCCCAAGTTATAATGCATAAAAAGCAAGCTGAGTGCATCAAAATAATTCCTGGTGGTTCTAAAAGTTCATTTTTGTTGTGTATCCAAGAGTTGTGAGCATTCTGAAAACTGTTTACTGTTTTGCATATCAGCCAGATAACTCTTTCGGTTGTTGTTGTTCAGCTTCACATGAAAATGAGTATAGCTCAGTGCAATGTCAGTAATAAGAACCAGAGGCTGATCAATATCCTATCAAGATCAAATGATCCAGGATAGTCTACAAATCAAACTTTTCAACATGTCTCATTCCTTTCCGTGTCCTACTTGCTTTCAAGAAAATTCAGATCAATAAAAAATTTCCATGAAAAAGAAACCCATGGAAATTGACGTTGGAATATCCATAGGCCAGTCCATGACAACTTGGGTTTTTGTGGAATGGTTTTGTGTCAAGTGGTTGCAAAAATAGTTGCCTTCCTGTAAAGCAATGCCATTCTAACGTTCTTCCTTCCACTGTTTATGTGAATTTTAATATTCTGTACAATGTAGATGATAATCCACTAGGACTGAATTTAATCTTGATATCTTCCTTGCATCACACAACCATATAAATGAAAAGAGCATAATCAAAATACTGCTTTTTGATTCTTTGATTCATTTAGTTATTCCTCTCATCTTCACATTTTAAATCTTTGTTTCTCCCTCATCCTTTCTCCATTCCATCTTACATTCTTCCTCTTCATCTTTTTTCTTTGAAGAAACAAGAACTTCCATCCAAACTTAATTGTTTCATTTCTTTCCCTTCATTCTCTTCCCCTTTCTCTCTTTGCTCCCATTATCTTCCTTCCAGGCAAACAAGCCTCCTGTGAAGATGCTTCACAGGTTCAGACACTTTTTCCTGCTCTGTATTATGCCACAGACATTATCATGGTTTGCCATGGTTGTTACGTTCTTAATCATGATTTTTTCATGCCAGTTTCAAATCACAGTTACGGTAAGGAAACTGTTTTCATTTCACTAGACACTCTAACACCGCACTAGTGCCATATGAAAAATTTTTGTGCTGTGTAGAAACTTGAATGCCCATGGCTTTTAATGGATGTCCGTGGAGATTCATGTCGACATTAGCCAGGGTTTCAACAACAAAATTTGAGTCATGGAAAAGCTGATGGACATCATTGACCCTCCACAGAAATGTGTGTGGGTTTGAGAACCTCCCGTACGATAAGGTCCTTCAATGTTTTGATAATCAAATATTGGGAAAAAAACAAATCAAAGAGAATTATGAACTAACCGGTTTTCTCTTTTTGCTTTGCAAATACAACTTGGCAGGAGCTTGGAGGAGGAAAAAGAACAGCTAATTTGTAACTAACTCAAAAATGTTAAATGTAAAATGAGGCATGAAGATACTGCTGCATGGTTGAAAACAAATTGCTTTGCTTTGATCGCTGACCACTTGAACAAATTCGTGCATTCAAGACGCAGAACTGTTTCACATATATTCAAAACTAAGAATAGAAATTGAAAATATGCTGGTCTAGCATTCCACTCTTTGTCTCTACCATCAACAAACATTTTATGTTTGAAATTATGATCTTACCCAAAGTGCAAATGAGAAACTACTTGCATGGTTGAAAACAAATTGCTTTGATCGCTGACCACTTGAACAAGTTCGTGCATTGAAGACGCAGAACTGTTTCACATATATTCAAAACTAAGAATAGAAATTGAAAATATGCTGGTCTAGCGATCCACTCTTTGTCTCAACCACCAACAAAAATTTACATTTGAAATTGTGATCTTACCCGCTTTGCTCTTTCATCTTCTTTATTCTTTCCTGATGTCAATAATCAAGCTGGAGTGCTATGGTTAAAGGGAACAAGTTAGAAACCTGAGGGGGCTTGACAAGATTTTGGTTAGGCATTTGCCATCCAAGTTTCAAGAACATACCTGTTTCTTATGCCGTTTTTTTGAAAAAGTATGCCATACGCAACCAAAATCATGGATACAATTGATACCCTTCCTGAAGGCTCATTCCCATAAATAAAACATCTCTATTTCACCCTTTGAGTTAGAAACCCACATTTTCTGAAAAATGCAATTAAATTAGAAATAGAGCAGCTAGGATGAATGAGCAAATCTATGAAATGTTGCCATTGATGTAATCAGGAGACTAAAACATAAAACTGTCAGTTTTGATAATGAAGGAGTCCATGTGAGAAGGATTCTCATGTTGATTTTGTTTATAGCAGTTCATGAATTCAAGCATAAATATGGTCTATTCACTTTAAAACTTAGAATCATCCCAAGTTATAATGCATAAAAAGCAAGCTGAGTGCATCAAAATAATTCCTGGTGGTTCTAAAAGTTCATTTTTGTTGTGTATCCAAGAGTTGTGAGCATTCTGAAAACTGTTTACTGTTTTGCATATCAGCCAGATAACTCTTTCGGTTGTTGTTGTTCAGCTTCACATGAAAATGAGTATAGCTCAGTGCAATGTCAGTAATAAGAACCAGAGGCTGATCAATATCCTATCAAGATCAAATGATCCAGGATAGTCTACAAATCAAACTTTTCAACATGTCTCATTCCTTTCCGTGTCCTACTTGCTTTTCTCCTTCCTCCTATTAACTCTTCCTGATGTCAGCAATCAAGCCAGGGTGCTATGATGAATGAGAACAAATTAAAAAGCCTCATTTTCTGAAAAAAAAAGCAATTAAAATTGAAATATAACACTATAACATTGGTAGCTATATGATGGGAGCAAAAATCCATGAAATCTTGTCATCGTCTGTTGTTTGAAAGTCGTGCCCATTCATGCCTGTATATATCTCTATTTTTCAGCTTCAGAAAGGAAGCTAGAACGGAAAATCTCCTTGAAGGCCAACACTTCGCCCGCCACTTTCTCGAAGCCATCAATTTAGGCCCAGGCCAGACTAGTAGTTTAGCTACCTTATAGGCTTAGGCCGTCATATGAGATCCGTTCGAAAAAGTAAGGCATGCAAGATAAGAAACTCAACAAACCTGCTCATATTATTTCTGTAGAGACTTTTCAATGCTTGACTTGTAGCCTTTTTCCGGTGACTTCTTGATTTCCTACACTTTACTGGCTCGTTAAGTCTGTACGCTGCTTTGAGAAACCCTCCATTGTCGCTGATCTTCACAGAAAGAATGATTTTGAGCGCCAAAATGTTAAACGACGTCTAATCAAAAGACCCTTCGTCATAGGCAGAGAGCTGGGAACGAGTACAGGGGAATTTCTTCCATCGGAAATCTTGAGAAATGTTGAGTGTGAATTTCGTTTAACTGGAACTGATCAGAAACTCCCCGTGTACATTTCCCATTATGGAAATCCATAGGAAACTGTGAGTGTGAATTTCCCTTTCGGAAACTAATAAGAAATGTGAGAATCTCCCTATTCAGAAATTGGTGGAAATTTGCTCATTTCTTGCTGTGGTCTGCCAAAAGTCTTGGAACACCTTTGCTATTTTTGCATTTTTTTGCGATTTCCCCCTCTCCCCCTCAGAACAATGTTGTTCTGTGATAACAAAATGGGGATGGCAGGACGATTCACGACTCTGATGAAATGCTAGGACAATAACCTTGCAAATCAACATTGTTTTTGGGGCTTTGGTCAGAACTGCGGATTGTCAAGAAATGGCCTAAGTGTTCCAAGGACTTTTGGCAGGCATTGTCTTGATTTTATTCTGATTACGGTGACATAAAAGAAAACAATTTCGAGCATCTAGGGGTTTTCAGTAGTGCTGATTTCATTGGTCATAATTAAAAGTTCATATTTCATACATGTGATTTCGTCATAATTGAACATTGTATAGATTTTCATGGATATTACTGTGATACCACACTCAGAATTCCACCGAATAGTCAGTGTATCCAGCTATTTGCACTTGAATAGGATGATAATGATAGGTTATTAGTTTACCGATCGATCTGCAATAAGAAACCCGAATTTTACATCTTCTCGTGGCCAAAGAGTAAGTGAATTTATCCTACATGGAAACGAGGCTGCCACTTTTCATGTTTCCCTTTTCTGCTCCTGGCGCTACTTCCATCGACTCATTTGCACCTCTGCAAGCGCTAGTGGTTATGGGCATTGTAAAATACTCTAGTACAGCTAGGAATTGTTATTGGCACATTTACCTGCAATGGCAAAACTCAAAATTGTCGACAGACACAGATCACAGTTATATGGCGAGATGTGCCCTCAAAAGTATCCTTCGGTGTTGTCCTTCAGAGCAAGTCAGGCGATCGAAATTGATCGAAATCAAGTCGAGCATCGAAATTGCAAGGGGGTTATCCGGTACCCTTTGTGTTCAGTTGCAGGCAATTGTCAACAACAATATAGCAATTTGCGAATTTGCGGCGATTTATATGTTCAGATAGTTGTTTCCAATGTCTTTCAATTTAAGCGCATGAAACAATGAAGGTAGACAATAAGAGACGTTACGTTGCCAAGTGAAAACAATCTATATATATAAGGCATGAAGCCGTTTATCCAATTAGCTTTCTTCTTTTGTCAACCATTGTCAATTTAACACTACTCCATTGTAAGATAACAATAAATCATTGAATTTGGACAATAAATCTTTTCGATGTATAACCGGGAAATCAATCCTTTCATGTCCCAGGGGGGTACTCTGGGACAGAGGTGCTTGATGCAAAAATTAAAATCCTGCCCATTTTGAAGTCTTCTTCCGCCCATACAATTTCGATTGGAGCACTTCTTCCTATGCATTCCTAATGAGATGATTCTTACGTCCCTGAATGCAGTCGACATTCTTTCATACTAACAAAATATACAGCAACTTTTGCGGGCCTATGGAAACTCGGCAACCTTCACCGGAGGCAAAAAAGTTTAGCAGGAATGGGAGGCAGATCTTAACGGGGACGACAAGTCTTTAGTAGATGACCCCCAAATAAACATTATCCCATTGGATGTATGACAGGGTTAGCGAAGCAAAGAGATGTCAAATAAGAAACTTGCCTACTTTCTTCTCTCTCTCTTAAAGTCAACTTTCCTTTTCGAAATTTGGCTTGGTATCCTCGAAGGTTCTTCAGCTTGGTACTCCATGCAAAATTCCGCATGTAATGGGATTCATTTGCCCTAACCATTAATTGATATGGTCACATGGCAGGAACATCTCAATCGCAAATGAATACATTCAATAAATTTTCCGCCACGTGACCAGATATAGACAATAATTTTTCCTACCTGACCAAGGCTACAAATATTTTTTTTCGACGGCTTTCAAACAGCGATTCTCTGCAGCTAAAATAAATTTTCCGCCACGTGACCAGATATAGACAATAATTTTTCCTACCTGACCAAGGCTACAAATATTTTTTTAATCGACGGCTTTCAAACAGCGATTCTCTGCAGCTAATTCCATTCATAATCCCAGTGTGGGAAAATTCCAATAATTAATTACCCATCAGTAGCATCTTATGTTTGTTTGAATTAGTTTCATTCGCGGTTTGATTCATGGCCTCCCGATAAAGATCTCCTTTAGAAAATTGCACTTATAGCCATATTCCTTTTTATGAAAGTTTTTTGTAGAATGTTAGGAAAATCGGCGTATTTTTCTTCAGAAAATATTCCAACCCAAAAACAGTGAAATGCTAGCTGGTGGACTCGGGGCCCTAAAACAAAAGTCAAAATTCACCTGGCCCAAGTTTCATACCCAAGTTTCGTGGAATTCTACTGTTCCCAACAAAGAGAAGAGATATCAGTACAAGTGAATCGTAATAAAGTGCCAAAATCCCAAACCTTTCTCTTAGAAACAGTGTTTGTACAGTACAGATTTCTTTAGGGCTCAGTGATACTCCTTTAAAGGGGGTTACCTTCAAAACTTTCCATGATTAGGGGTTTTTTCATCAACTAGAAAGTCAGAGAAAAGGGTATCCTATGGAATGGTATGGCCGGCCAGAAACTCCAGGGCCTTTTTTAACATTAAAACTGGGGGGGGGGGGGCAATTGCCCCCCGATCCCTAGACTTTGCCCCCCCAGTGTCGAAATTTTTGACCCCAGAAAATTATCCCTTACTTAAAGTAAGTGATTTTCAGAAAGTAAGCTATTGCCACCACCACTGCGTAGGCAACCTGCAAAAGCCATGTGTAAGTGAATGGAATACGATAACAGGACTGTTTACCACCAGAGACAGGATGTTTCAGCCAAAGTCAAGGATGTTTCTTCAAAAATGTTACTCACGCATAGGATAAATGTCACAAAACTCTCAAAGTTTCCTTTTCACTAATGGCAAGCATGATATTGGGAGAGCCATTCTAAGCCAAAGTAAAGGGTATGGCCAGGTATGGCCCTGAAAATTTTTCTGGGGGCTTTGCCCCCAGACCCCCTCATTTCACCTAGCTTAAAATTTCTGGCCACGCCGCTGCTCACAAGAATTCGCAATGAGTTTTGTAAATCAAATATGTCAAATATCAAACGAGTCTTACACAACACTCTTGACAAAGTATTCTTGTCCTATTGTAGTTTGATTTTAGCTAGCCCGTTTGATATATATTTGGATTCGTAAATTTCCTATTTTTTAGCCTGCTTTTCTAGCCAATCAGACTAATTTTATCCCCTTTTTAGGATTTGCCTCCCCACTTAAAACCCCTTAAAAAAGGCTCTGAGAAACTCCATGCACTTGCCCGTATATCCTGCTACATGGACACTGACAAATTGCAGCAGCTAATGAGAGCATTTGTGTTATCGCACTTTAGCTACTGTCCACTTGTTTGGATGTTTTATGACAGAACTTTAAACCATAGAATACATCATGTTCACGAGAGGGCACTGCGCATTGCGTACAAGGATCACGGAAGTGATTTTGGTTCTCTCCTGGAACAGAGCAATTCGGTGCCCATCCATGTAAGAAACCTACAGTTGCCTATGACGGAAATTTTTAAAACAAAGTCTGATCTAAATCCACCTTTCATGAAAGATATTTTTATGGAGAGAGGTATTAGCTGCAACCTAAGGCATGGCAATGACGCTCAAATTCCAAAGGTGCGAACCACGTCCTTTGGAGTTGAGACCATAGCCTACCTTGGAAATAAACTTTGGCAGTTTTTACCGCACGAAATAAAACGATCAAGCACCCTTCCTATTTTCAAAAAACGAATTAGATGTTGGCATGGCGAAAAATGCAACTGTAGGCTCTGCAAAACAAACATTCCAAGAGTTGGGTTTCTAACATGATAAACATTTCTTGGGCCTTCTCGCAAGGATGGGGGCGGTGCGCTGCTTCCCGGTGGGATAGGGGATGTGCTGTGCGGGATGTGAGGTCCCCTTCACGATGCAGGCACTGGGCTGCGGTTGAACTGGGGAATTTCCCCCTAGCGGCGACCGCAGCTTAGGATATGCGTGTGGGGGTTCCCTCGCGCGGTGTGTCCGCCGTCTCTTTGGGAGGTGGGCGTCGCTCCGTACCTCGTAGGGAAGGCATGCTTTTATCTTGTATATAATCCACTAAATGTTTTTATTGATTAGCTTTAGGAATTAATTTGTAAATTTTGTAAATTTTTGTAAAGTAGGCCTAAATTAGCTGTAATTTAACTATTCTTTTTATTTTACTTAGCCTACATTAAATAAATTATTGATGATGATGATGATGATGACGAGCGTGATGTACCTTTTACTGTTGAATTGCACCCACCGGGAGTGTGCAGTACAGTTGGGGATGTTCAGTACAGTGGGAGGTATGTTTGAGTACAGTTGGGCAATTCAGTATAGTTGGGAGGCATCCGGAGCTCAGTGGGGGATACCATAATGTGTGTGGTGAGGCAACATCAGTATAGTAGGGGGATATTCAAAACAGAGAGGGGGGGTAGCCAGGGTAGCTACCAGGGGGCCTGGGGGGCCTCTGTAGGCCAGCAAGAAATAAGGTGTGTATTTTTTTGTTGTAGTTTTCTTTCAGGAACATTTTCAGGCCGGCGGGCCCACTGAGATTCAAAAAAATCTAAAAGCAGTGTCTTACCAGTGCATAGGAGGGCGTGGCCCAAGGATAAAACGGCGTGGTGCCTAGCCTCTCTCTTGGCGGCCCTGGGGGTAAACACTCATGTTGTCAAATGCTCCCTTGCGCAACTATGAACAGCAGCTTTGTAGAATATAGAATGAACCTATGACGAAACTTTGGTCACATAAAGTGATAACAGAAAACAACGTCAAGAAGCAACAAATTCTTTCCCAACCAATCACTCGGTACGACGGCGGGCCAGGTCGGCGCCGCAGGCGCCGATTGGCAAGCCTAGTAGAGATAGAATCTACGCGCTTCTCTGCCTCAAAATGTTTGAAATGGACAGAAAACACTCACAGTCCACAGTTTGAAATCGCTCGAAAAACATGCCACAATGTCTGGCAAACTGGCCCTAACTTACTAGAAAGGTGTACACTGGCCGAGGTAACAGATTTCCGTACTTTCGGGTTTACACTTTTTGAAAGATGAATTTAGATTATATCAAATTTCATTCTGCATTTATCGTTAAGTGTGGAAATTTATTCAAAGTTACCCCCTCGATCGTGAAAGAAGCCAGTGCAAGTTTTGATTAGTTCGAAGTACGTCAATGATGTACACCGACTGGGCACAAAATATCTGTTCTTACTTTCTGTAGTACGGGGGAAAATGGGAATAACTTTTTGTTGACTGTTACTGTAAACTGATATAATAATAATAATAATAATAATAATAATAATAATAATAATAATAATAATAATAATAATAATAATAATAAAGAATTTATTTAAGGTCAGAATTTCGGATTGTCAAGAAATGTCCTAAGTGCTCCAAGGACTTTTGGCAGGCATTGTACATGCCCACCCTTGATAATTCGAAAGGTTTTTGGCTGCTAGAAAAACATCTAAGTCCTGCTCAGTCCCAACATCTAAAGCTTTATTTCACCTGAAATCAAGATGCGGTTTTCGTACAATTTCCCGAAGAAACTATACGTGCCCCACAACAACGCTGAACGATATCTCGTCAGGTTTCACTGCTATATCTTCTCCTGGTAGTTGGTCAATGCTATAAAGCTTTGGGTGGATTTATTTTGTTTCAAAATTGTCGAATTGACATCTCGTAAAGCTTCCATTATTTTAGGCCAGCATCACAGCTTTGTCCTTTCGCTCGGGGGTGGGGGGGGGGGGGTACATGACTTGAGGATGGACGGGGGTCTGCTGCACGGTTTTCAGAAAGCTATCCTCTTCTAATTACCCAAACTTGCATTTCATACCCACTTTTATGATGAATTTTCGCGGAAAACTGCCCATTTTAACCATTTTTTGCGAATCTCAGCAAAACCCCACCCTTGTTTATAGAGAATCTGCCGAAAAAGGACCCTTGTTTAGAGAATTTTGGGCCCCTAAACCCACCCATATGGGCGGCACATACCCGTACCCTAAATATGTTATGTACCCCCCCCCCCGGTCCTTTCGCGCTCGTGCAAAACTTCCGACTGATCAACTTCCATTGCGCTATTCCAATAATATGAATGGTACGCAAAGCATCGAGAGATACTATTCCAACCCAACCCCCCCCCCCCACGCCCCGCTGGTTCTTGCATGCGGGTTTTTACTTGTTGCACGTGACCTAAAATTCCCAGCATCGATTGGCTCATAGACTGATCGCCTTTGGAATACCAGCGAGGTGATGTTACAACCACTTTCTTGTTGCAGAGAAAGCAGGGAAGTAGAAGGTGAGTTTCGAGGCTCCTCGCTTATTTAGACTTATGAGTAGCTTTTATACATTATTTGTCAGGAGGTTTTGTTTAATATTACTCCTACTCTGGGTACCAAACTCTCTAACAGTTTAGTCAGGTTGCTATGGGGATTCACACTGGAAAAATTTGCGGGCGATTTAATTTTTGGTTTAAAACATACCTTTTACCTTCCTGGTGATGATTTTAAAGGTTGGACGCCTTCGAATCACTTCAGTGGCGCCTCCAATCGAAGTTTAGTTGGCGCTGCTTTATGCCCAATCATCTTCTTTGGAGGCGGCCATGTTGTTTCAATATCAGACTTCTCGAGTAGATTGTGTTAAAGTCTAAATGTGCCTTGATTACTCGAATAATTTGAAAACAACTTCCTTTAATTCAAATTATTCAACTGAATGTGGAAAATAACTATTTCAGTGTATTTTCAAGGTGTTTAGTAACGATTACGGGTAGGGGGCTACCCCGGGGGTACTCATATATTTTTCCGTACGGGGACGTGCCGCTGAACAGGGTATCATTTTCAGGATTCCTACTCCGGGGCAGGGTATCACTTTTGTATGGTCGGCTCCATGACAGGGTCCATATTTTGTATAATTGACTACGTATCGTCGCTGTAAGCTATTTGCACTCCGCGAATATGATTTAAATCGTTTGGATGGCAACATTTCCGCATTTTCTGATAGATTTCTATCAAATTTCTATCAAATTCCCAGGGCAGCCTACATTTTTTACGAAGAAACCCAAGAACAGGGTATCGTTTTTACAGTTTTACTCCGGGACAGAGTATCATTTTCGGGAATTTTATTCCAGGACAGGTGCCTTTTCAGATTTTCCAGCGGCACGTCCCCGTATTTTCGTAAATCAAGTACGCTACCGATAAGTTCTTTTTGATATATGACACACATTTTTATTGTCATCTCACATTACTTCCGCATGGCTGTATGTCGATATGTCTCGACCAGCCTTCAAAAGGCATGGTTTCATTTTCAGTTTCATATATTTTATTCAATACATTCAATTTATAAATGACACTATTACAGAAAATCAATACAATGATACGGAAAACTGGCGATTCAATGCAGGGCTGCATTGTGGTGGACTTGCCCAAAGTCCAGAATTGTAGGGACAAAGAAAAAGAGGTGACAAACTAAACAAAGGGGACATTGCAATCCCCCCCCCCTTCTGACCTAAAATGTCACAAAGGAAATCTATGTTCAAGTTATTGTTGTTTTACACGTATTTTTGTAAGAAACTACCAATAACGGAAACTCAGCTCTCAGTGTGGGGAATCCAACAGCGCGCAGAGAAACTTTACTTAGTTACAGTATTGGTCATAAGTGTTCATTCATTCATTCTAAGTATGCTTTTCAGGGGGCCGTGGCAAAACATTTACTAATTAAAAGATCACTACATAATAATTAACAAAATAAGACTTCTCGTCATGGCTAGTTTTTTATTCTTCTCTTAAAGGTGGCAAGGGAGGGTGCCTGTTTAGCATCAGGTTCGAGTTGATTCCAAAGCTTAGGTCCACGAAAAGATATAGCCCTCTGCCCATTGTTAGTTTTTCGTAATGGTAATGAGAGATCAGTTTCGGTGTTTCTCAGTTTTCTGACATTTCGAGAAGAATTTTTTTCGAACAAATCTGAAAGGTACCTGACACGGGACTGTTGAAACGGGACTGTTGACGTCAGGCCTCAATCAATAACTTAATGGGGTAAATGAACGTCTGGATTGAAATTTTACTTTCTTGGGCAAATGTTACAGTTGACTCGAGTTGACTCTGTGCCGCTGTGCAATGCAAGCATCAATCCACGGTAATATATTTTCCTTTTAGGTCGAAAAAGGAATGCGAGGACCCTTAAAACTAGCTCTTGTGTGCTGAAGGGCTGCCCCCTCCATGCTCCAGTAGAAAATAGAAATATGAAACAAGAAAAGTATCGGAATTGCCGCAGCTTCGAAGAAGCTCATTGCTCCCACCTAAAGGTCGCCATGTGCCAGGGACGTGGGAAGCATCTGGCTAAAGGGGCACTTCCTGAAAATAAGAAGGGCACTTCTTTGCTTATTGCAAAATCTTGGGGGGGCACGTGCCCTCAGCGCCCCCAGTTCCTACGTCTCTGCCATGTGCTCTTTCCTGTCTGCAATGGTTATTTGGAAGCATTTTCTCTAAGCTGTTTTAAACTTTGTTCTGTACCAGCGTATTTCGTACATGGCTAATATAATGGGCCCCTTTAATTTACAAACAGAACAATTTGAATGGTTCCATTTGCACCAGGAACGTATGCGAGTAGGAAAACAGCTGTCAATTGTTGCTTTTCCCTAAGTCTTCGCCACGCATCCAGGAAAAATGTTAGCCAATTTCTGCGACACGATTCATTTTCTGCAGAATCCTAGACGGCTAAATAGAAAACAGGCCTAAAAGCTTTTTAACATACTTAGTATCATTCAAGAAAACAGCAAAGTTTGACCATTGTGATTTGATACTGCTGAAAAAACTGCGGGATCGATTTCGTAATCTTGTTTGGATGTCACACCCATGGAACGTGTGTGCAGAACAGTGGGGGTGTACAGTACAGTGGGGGGGGTTCAGTACAGTGGGAGGCATCTCTGAGTAAAGTGGGGATATTCAGTACAGTGGTGAGGCATCTCTGAGTACAGTGGGTGTTGTTCAGTACAGTGGGGGTAAACACTTTATAATCAATATTAATCAATTGTCGAATCATCTTTCCACTGTTCGTTTTGTTATGTGTCGCGCGTTTGAGTAGCACAACAGGGAATTTCTTATTCACTTTGCCTCTTTTCTCCAAGAAACTGTGTAACTACTCTTGCGTTCCTTTGGCAATCAAAACAATCATGATTTTATTCAAAGTTAGCCTGCTGGATCTAAATGCTTTGAAATGAAACAATGTTATAATCTTAAACAATAAGATCGATCATGATTGTTTTGATTGGCAAAGGAACGCAAGTTACGTTTCACATGAGCTAGAAATCTCTAAGAGCTAAATCTTTAAGTATCACCGAAGTTTCTTTGATAAAGGTATCAACAGCCGTCGTAGAAATTGCATGACCAAAACTGTGTGACATCCAAAGAACGTTTCATTGCTACAGCTTCCCTTGCAGCACTACGCAAAGATCTTGTTGCTAGAGTGTTTTATTTATTACCACTATTTGAATTTACCAGTCTCCCAAATAACGTTTTAAGGTTACAGTACCCCTTCAAGACGATAAATGTCTTTATCCGATCAATTTCTGGATGTTTAGATGTTTGGATAGTAAACACGTCTGCTTACAATTTCTGATAATTTCAAGGACTTTTCCTTTACTTTTCAGCGAATTGTAAGCAATTCAAAGCAACGTAAGCTATTCCTAGTTAGGAAAGTGCTGTTTACATTAGGAGGAAAATTTTATAACTAAAGGCATATACGTATTTTTTTATGAGAAACTAAGAATTTTGTCCAGTACTGAAAGTTTCTTAAAATTATCAGATTTTGAGTACTCGGAGTTTCTTACGAGTTTCTTAGAGGTTCCATAACAATCTTCATGTTCACTACCTGTGACCTCGTAAAGATTTCAAAAGGATGTTTTCAAGCCTTTCCAATACTCGAGTACCTTACGAGTAATATGATACAGAAAACGAGTGAAGGAAAGGTAAAAATATGTTAAGGATGTCCTTTATCAAAGTAAATAGTTTCTTAACTTATATTCTCCCAGTAGTGGAGTTTCTTAACTTTTTGGCGATCTGAGAGTTGAGTTTCTTATAAAAAAAATACGTGTAGATTACTCACTGACATAGAATCAAAGGGTTGAACCATGACACGGTGCGACAGTCCTCCTCTTTTCAATCTAGAACCATCTAAACATTTGCACTTGTGAAAAGAAGCTGAAGATATTTGATCAACCTTGGTTGTGTTTTTATCGACATTAAATCTTCTTTCTAGTTACAAATATGCGTTGCTTGACATTCACATTGGTATTTTGCATTGTGGCCATGTTGCTGATTTCTGAAAGTCAGCAAATGAAGCTTCCTACAAAAGACAAACAGATCAGATCAGTGACAATCCCGAAGCCCAAAATGATGGACTTTGCAGATCCTCTTGTTACAACGCATTCTCCGCATGCATGGCAAAATCACAAAGCATGATACAGGCAATAAAGTGTATTATTGAGAGGAACATTTGCTACGAAGCTTGTTGACACTGAGAATATTGGAGACACAGCTCATTGAAAACCTTTCGTTTGATAATCAGATCACATATCAAAATCTTTATTATTATTAAGTGGTGGATCTTTGAAAATGCTTTTTTTCTATTCTCATCTGTCTATGTCGTACCGGGTTCGAGAGCTCAGTAGTGCCAAGTGACAGTCGAAATGAAAGCAATTAGCCATCATTGTAGACAAAGTAAATTCTCTGATCTAGTAATTAAAAACAAAGAAGTCGCAAGAGTTGTTCTGAAGCCAGTATGGCAAAAAAGGGTCGCCTTATGCACGCGAAAGATGGATTTTAAGAGAACTTGATAATGAAGGAAGATGGATAATTCTAAGGGATCAAAAGACTGATTGAGATGAATTTTCATTTTCTGCAATTGCTTTGAATTGCAGTGTCAATCAAAAGCAGCTGATGCTGTTGGGCTGTTCCGCTAGATCTATGACCAGGAGTCCCTTATTTCGCTGCGCTCTTTGACTTGATAATGGCGCTTCTGTCAACAGAGACTTACAACACTCTGAAAAACCTGACCCTATTTAGGCTCATACTCTCGTCTTCCTAGGGTACCAATCAGATTGCGAGATTTCCGAAGTAATATGGTGATGGCAACTATGATAGAATTCTCAGTTCAATTGAACAATAATAACATTTAGACGAGATTCGAGATTAGAGGCCGTGGTAAGGTACGGGATTCAAGGCCGTGATATTGGGTTCTACTACGGGCGGTAGGAAACGCTGAATTTAGAAAAAGCTTTACGGGTGATACATCGATATATCATTCCAGACGTGATATATCGACTCGTTTTCTATCTGTGTCTAGCTCTCTTGCGAAGGCGCCATTTTAATCCGATTGACATGACTTCAAGGGCCCTAGCGCAATTATGCCACTCAAACGGAAACTCCTCCAACATTACCACACTTGAGTGGCATTTACTCTAGGGCCCTTGAAGCCATGTCATCGGATTAAAATGGCTCCTTCGCAGAATAGGTAGACACAGAAGGAGAACAAGTCGATAGATCACGAATGGAATGATATATTAGGATAGGAACTAGATATAACAACAGTCAGCGAGTGCTGCCGATTAGTATTTGTACCAAATGCAACTGTAGCGAGGTTAATTTTAATAGAAATTAATTGAATGATTATCGCTAAGGAAACGTGTATTATGTTTGAATTTACAGTTGGGTAATGGTTCAAAAGGTAAATGATTTAGAATATTGAGTTACTCTCCTCCGCCGATTTCTAGTTCGTGAGTCCAATGCTCTTGGTTCCGTAATTCTGTAGTCCATGGTTCCGTGGTCCGTAATATTGAGTTCTGCCCTGTGCACATAGTCATACAGTAAAAACCAGACCCTAGGACCCTAGGATCCTAGGACCATTAAGTACCAATGTGTGATAGGACCCTTAACACCGGAGGGTCATCACCCCCAAGAGAGAACAGAATATCACCATTTCCTGATATGATACTACTATTTCCGCTGTTTTTATTACATCAGATGACATCAAGAGGTACATTTAGAGAAATTTTTCTATACCGCTATGTGTGAATTTGTTACATAATGATAATAATAACGATTCCACATGGATGTTTTACTACACCTAGCCTGCGTGCAGCCTCAACTCCTCCTACTACACCCAGTTACCAAACGAATAGCCTGCGTGCATTTGAGGCTGCACGCAGGCTACCAAACGAATGGTTTACATCCAAACCACAAAAAGTTGAATTGTTTATGTAGTTTGGAAAGGATTTACAACAAAAAGAAAGTTATTTGAGCTCTTCTGTGATTTGGCAGGTATTTGTATTTCAGAAGTAGAAGAAATATTTCAACTTCCAAAGGTCGCTTGGAATTCTCTATTTGTTTTCTGAGGTTCCTTCATAAAAGAAACCCTAGAAAACCAAATCAGGTTCCTAAGGAACTTTTTGAAGCTGAAACAACACCCTTTCAAAGAAGAATTCCACGTCAATGAAGCAAAGCGGCAATATAATTTCATTGAAATTTAGAACAGAGAGCAATAATGGCATCATTCCACCGTAAAGAATCATTTGTTTTCTTACTGTTTTCTTCAGCATGAACACCATGGAGATATGAAATTTGTCCATGATGAGCGATGAAAACGGGTGGAAACGTTTCACTGATGAAAAGCACTGTAAAATATGAAGCCTTTCTTTCCATGTAATAAATTCACACAACATAGAAAAAATCTTTAAATCTACTCTTGACGTCATCTGATGTAATAAAAACGGCAGAAAATGGTAGTATTATATGAGGAAATATTGATATTCTGTTCTCTCTTGAGGGTGATGACTATAGTGTATTAGGTGTAAACCATCATGTATAAGCCTCGATATCAGGTAGAGGTATAATGAATTAGATCAGGATCGGAGTGGAAACATGGCGTCTTATCTCGTGTGCTCTTTAGGTCTAGCGTTAGGTCGCAGCGGATCTTAGGCATCGCGCGCGCATACACAACATAATATGGCGACAAGTAATCTCAAGAACCCAAAGAAGGAATAGAAGGAAGTAATTTCAACAAGAGAATAAGAATTATGCCAGACAACGAGAATCAAATAGGCCAAGCTCAACCGCCTCAACCAGTAGCGATTCATTTGCCTCCAGTTAAGGAATTTGATCCAAAAGGAGACCCATCTACGGTAAGCCAACGATGGCAGAAATGGAAGAAATCGTTTGTATATTTTCTGAATGCAACAGGTATTCAAAATGATAGCCAAAAGATAAGATTCCCCGGGGGTATCCTCACATAGTACTACTAACGGTCAGTTTTCATGCATATCTTGGTGAGACTTTTTTGACTTGAAAGTGTTTAGTTTATCAAGATATTATCAAAATTCCACCAAATAACTATCCTCAACCCCCTTTTTCCCCCTTCTTTCTTCCTTCCAACTCATTTGCTTACTACTGGGAAAAAATGCTCACTTATCATTGAAGTAGTTTTCATTGTAAACTATGGAGAAATTCTCTAATATGGCTGCATTTGTCATTTTTCAGAAAAACAAGATTTTTAATCTCTTTGTCCGCCATCTTGAATTTGCGAAAATCAAATTTTTCACTTTATAAGCCTTCTAACAATGCTTTGATAGGCATAATTTGGTTTCATGAATCATTCTTAGAAAATTATAAAGATTTAAAAAAAAGTTGTTTTTTTCATTTTTTTCGTGGACACGTGCCAGTTGGTCTTGAATAATTATGACGTCATATCTATTTTTAGAAATTTTTTTACTAGAAATGATAGATCATAAGTACGGCTACCTGCATTGAGTTTCGTCTTCGTAAGTGAAGGAATGGCATTTTAGAGAGGGGGGGCTGAATGAGCCCCCCCCCCCCAGTCTTCTAGTAGCTCAAAAAGCCCAGTCTGGATAGGGTTAAGGAATTTGATCCAAAAGGAGACCCATCTACGGTAAGCCAACGATGGCAGAAATGGAAGAAATCGTTTGTATATTTTCTGAATGCAACAGGTATTCAAAATGATAGCCAAAAGAAGGCTGCACTTTTGCATCTTGTCAACATATGACCAAGCAATAGAGAAGTTAGATAGTCATTTTGATATCAAGAAGAATATTCCATTTGAAAGATGTGTATTTCATGAGGCAGGTCAAGAATCAGGAGAAAACATAGATTCATATGTCACTAGGTTGAAAAAGTTAACTATTCATTGTGAATATGGAGATGCAAGACAAAATGAGATCAGAGATCAAGTAATAGCAAAATGCCAATCAAGTAAGCTTAGAAAAAGATTGCTACAAGAAGCAGATTTCACATTAGATAAAGTTCTAACAATAGGAAAGCTCATGGAACAATCAGACCATCAGACAAAGAAGATAGAACAACAAAACAATGCAGGATCATCAGCTGACACAATGAAAGAATCTTTTTCAGACCTGAATAAAATAAGGCCAAATAAATACCAACACAAAGGTAGACAAGCAATGAACACAGGAGATCAAAGATATTCTCAACAAAGAAAACAATGTGGAAGATGTGGAATGAAAAATCACAAAAGCAAAGACTGTAGAGTGACAAAAGGGAAAAAGTGCATGAAATGTGGAATTATGGGACACTTTGCAAAATTCTGTAAGACTAAAACTCCAAAGAAATCAGAAAGTCATCAAGTCAGAGCAAATGAAATCACAACAGAAAGTTCAAGTGATGATGAAGCATTTGTATTCAAAATTGGAAGCAAAGAAAGACCAGTATACCCAGTCAATGTAGATGGCACACCAATCAATATGCTCATTGACAGTGGATCAACACTGAACATCATTGATGAAACATCACTTCAGAAATTGAAAGAAGAACCACAACTTGCAAACAGCAAGGCAAAGATATTCACTTATCTAGGAAAAGAACCACTGAAACTAAAAGGAACATTCATAGCACAAGTTGAAGCATTTGGAAAAGAAACCCAAGCAAAATCATATGTCACAGAAGGTTCAGGAGGAGCATTGCTAGGACAAAAGACAGCAGAAAAACTAGATCTTTTAAGAGTAGGCCCAGCTCTAGGTTTAGAAGCAGATCCAGCAAGTTCACTTCATAAAGCAGTAAATGAAATCAGTCAAGATAAATCAACTGAACACAGGATAGATCCAAAGATTCAGAAAGTTCTAGATAACAATAAAGAAGTATTTGAAGGCATGGGTAAATTCAAAGATTACAAGTTAAAGTTACACATTGATGAGAATATCACTCCAGTTCAACAGCCAATCAGAAGATTACCATATCATACAAGAAAGAAAGTTTCTGCAGAATTAGAAAGATTGATGAAAAATGATTGCATAGAGAAAGTTAAAGGTCCAAGCACCTGGATAAATCCAATAGTAGTAGTACCAAAACCAAATGGGACTATAAGATTATGCTTAGACATGAGAAGAGCCAATGAAGCCATAGTAAGAGAAAGACACCAGATTCCAAAAGTTGAAGAAATCCTCCCAGAGCTACATAATGCAAAATATTTCTCAAAGATTGATTTGAAAGAAGGGTATCACCAGCTAGAGTTAGCAGAGGAATCAAGACACATAACAACATTCCTAACACACAAAGGTTGTTTTCAATCAAAACGTCTTGTGTATGGAGTCAGTTCAGCCTTTGAGCAGTTTCAGAAGGTAATTGAGCAAAGCATTGCAGGTTGCCCAGGCACAAGATCAATATCTGATGACATTCTCATATGGTCATCAAGCATAGATGAAATGGCAGAGCGTCTGGACACGCTATTCCATGCATTGCATGCCAGAAATCTGAAGATCAACCCGAAGAAATGTGTATTTGGAACAACAAAGCTCACATTCGCAGGATATTGTCTAACAGACAAAGGAATTCATCCACATCAATCCAAAGTAGATGCAGTCAACAATGCCAAAACCCCAACAAACGCAACAGAAGTAAGAAGTTTCCTAGGTCTAGTCAACTTTTGTTCACACTTCATCAAAGACTACGCCACACTTACAGAGCCACTGAGGAAACTAACCAGGAAAGAAACTACATTTGCATGGAACAAAGAACAGCAAGCAAGTTTCACAAAGCTAAAGGAAAGCCTAACAAATGCAAGCACAATGGCTTATTACCAGCCACACGCAGACACAAAAGTCATCGTAGACGCATCACCAGTAGGACTAGGAGCAATCCTAACTCAAAAGCAAGAAGATGGACAATTCAAGCCAGTAGTTTATGCATCACACGCATTAAGCCCAACAGAACAAAGATATTCTCAGACAGAAAGAGAAGGTTTAGCAGCATTTTGGTCAACACAGAAGTTTCATTACTATTTGTATGACAGAGAATTCACAATAGTAACTGACCACAAACCACTTGAAAAGCTCTTATCAGCAAGAGGAAGTCCTACACCAAGATTGCAAAGATGGTTACTTAAAATGCAACCATACAAGTACACAGTCCAGTATGAGCCAGGACACACAAATGCATCTGACGTCTTATCCCGTTCACCTTTACCAGCCACAGGAGAACAGTTAAGTGATGATACAGAACATTTCATCAACTCAATTGTATATGATGCTATTCCTAAGTCAGTCACAATAGAAGAAATTCAAGAAATATCAAGAAATGATGAAATCTTGAAGAATGTCAAAGAACAGATCAAAACAGAGAAATGGTCAAAAAGTCCAGAGTACAAACCATTTTTTCTGAGCCGGAAAGAACTCTGGATCAAAGATGATATTATTTTAAAAGGAACAAAGCTAACAATCCCCACAGATCTAAGACAAAGAATACTAGCCTCAGCACACCAACATCACTTAGGTATTGTGAAAACCAAAGGATTATTGAGAGAAAAAGTATGGTGGCCAGGAATAGATCAAGAAGTGGAAAAGATGATAAAACATTGCCATGCATGTCAAGTAACAGGATCAAGTAAAGTCAATTATGAACCACTTGAAGCAACAAAGATACCTTCAACAAATTGGCACACAGTAGCTTTAGACATCCAAGGACCATATCCAACAAAGGAGTATCTGATAGCACTCATAGATTACAGATCAAGATATCCAGTAGTTGTGCAAGTCAAAACTATCAACACAAAAACTGTAATCAAAGCATTAGACAAGATATTTTCTATGTTTGGTTATGTACAGAAATTAGTTGCTGACAATGGAAAACAGCTCATTTCAGATGAATTCAAACAGTACCTCAAACAACATGGAGTAAAGCTAAGGAATGTCACACCGTATTCACCTTGGGTCAATGGTGAAGTTGAACGATTCAACAGATCACTCAAAAAGGCAAATCAATGCGCACATGCAGAAGGAAAAGATTGGAGAGAAGAGCTTAACAAGTTTCTATTGCTCTACAGAACAACGCCGCACGCAACAACAGGACAGTGCCCAGCTACAGTATTTTTTGGACGTGGTATCAAGAATGACATACCAGAATATACAAAGGTTCAATCACAAGACACAGAATTGGATAGGAAAGACAGAGAAAAGAAAGAGAAAATGAAAGAATATGCAGATATCAAAAGGAATGCAAAAGACAGTGAAATCCAGGAACAAGACACAGTGCTAGTAAAGAATCTCTGGAAAAATGACAAATTATCTCCAAATTGGTTAAATGAGAAATTCAAAGTCATCAAAATTTACAGGAAAAGTGCTTTGATAGAAAATGAAAGAGGAAAATATTACAGGAATAAAGCTCATCTTAAGAAGTACAATGAGAGTGAGACAAACAGACAAGCAGTGATTCAAAAGGAGAACACACACAGCACAGATGAAGAGGAAGACATCTCAGCAGAGGAACTACCAATTGACAATGCGCAAAATGTCGCAAGGCCAACGCATTCCGAGCGCAGACCGAATAGAGCGATCACTAATGCCAATGACGCAAATAACATTATTTCTAATGAAAATAATAACCCTAGGTTGCATGAAAACGATAATGCTAACATGCAACAAGACAATGAGAATAGCTTGAATGAAGAAATTGTTGACCACCATTTGAATGAAGAAAACAATGAAGACTTACAAGAAAATGTTGGTAATGGAACACCAATTTTTGTACCAGATACTGTTCCAACAGCTATTCAACCACATGTACCAGAGAAGAAATTGCCGGTAAAAAGGAGACGTAAGAAGAAGAACTGAGTTGAAAGGACAGACAGGAGTTTATATATATATTGATTGAACAATGCATTAAAATCTTACTCGTTATGTTCATTATAATCAAGAAGCTGAAACTTTGGAAGATTATTCGTTTTGTTGATGATTGAACATCTTATACACATTTACCATTTACGCTTTACGCTGATGGACTAAAGTTGATGAACATTTATTATGCTGATTGTTTTGTTTGGTTACATTTACAAAGAACTATATTGGAAACTCAAGAGGACGATTTCAAGAAAAGGGAGAATATAGTGTATTAGGTGTATTGGTATACACCTATGTATCATGTATAAGCCTCGATATCAGGTAGAGGTATAATGAATTAGATCAGGATCGGAGTGGAAACATGGCGTCTTATCTCGTGTGCTCTTTAGGTCTAGCGTTAGGTCGCAGCGGATCTTAGGCATCGCGCGCGCATACACAACAATGACCCTCCGGTGTTAAGGGTCCTATCATACATTGGTACTTAATGGTCCTAGGGTCCTAGGTTCTGGTTTTTACTGTATGCCGTCTTTGATCAAGAATAGTAAGGCTGACTTCGTCAGCAATAACTCGATGTATCACCCGTAAACCATTTTCTAAATTCAGTGTTTCCTACCAAAAGTGGTTCTACGAACAATGATATATTTCATGTTATTAATTAAAGTGTACATTTGATTTATTTAAAACCCCTCCTGAAAAGGTGAACTCTTTATTAGGGGATTGCATCATCCATCTGCCTCGTTTTGGGGCGACCGCATGGTTTTGTAAAAATGATGGCTGGCCTAAGCCAAGGCCTAAGCCAAGAATATGAAGTGATGTTGATGTTTTTAAGACTACGTACTTTCCAACCGAGTGCCCTACAGTGATTCCATCATAATTCGACCAATGTATGCATATTACAGAGTCAGCTTTTTCACTGTTTAATTATGATTGAGAGAGGTTTACCGCAGGGATACGAGGAACCCATCGTCATAAGTCTACTACAAAGTATGTCCTTGTTTATTCCCCGGTGGATGCAATGTTGATGAAAACATGACACCATGCTCATCCGTGATTTCACTGAGAAAGGGGTATATTTGAAGCAAAATCCTAGGACCTAGAATCTCAGAAAAAACGAGGTATTTTTCTTCCGAAAACATCCCAACCCAAAAACAGTTAAATGTTGGTGGACTTGGGACCCTAGAATAAAAGTCACTTTCACCAGGCCCAAGTTTTATACCCCAAGTTTGATGGGATTCCACTCTTTACAACAAAGAGATGTCAGTAAAGTGAATGGTAAAAAAGTATAAAAATTCCAAACCTTTCTGTCAGAACCAGTTTTTGTACCAAACAGATTTCTTTAGGGCTCAGTGAAGCTCCTTTAAGGAGGGGGGGAGGGGTTATCTTCAAAATTTTCAGTGATAAGGGGTCTTTTCACCAACTAGAAAGTCAGAGAAAAGGGTATCCTATGAAATGGCATGGACGAGCGTGGTGTACTTCTCACTAATGAATTGCACCCACCGGGGTTTATTCTCATCTTTCTTGGTAGTACAAAGTGCGCCAAATGAATCGAGGCGTTGGAAAATTTGAAGTAACTATCGGTTAGCCCACGAAAAAGTGAGAGTTTTTTTAAAATCGCTTAAAGTTGATTATGTGGCCATTAGTTACTCCCAAATGTGTTTCCTAACATAAAGGCAAAGTGTAAGTCCATTTGATGCTAAAATTGAAGTTATAAGGTTGTACGGAGATAAAATCCTCTGGTTTTGAAACAACCGCTGATTTTGGCTTTCATTCTTAATAAATCAGCAACGACTTGTCAAATTTGCTCAAACTTGGTACCAAACTCTAAGTTGAAATCTTGTCTATTCAAAAATTTGAAACATGGGAAAGTCGGATTTATGGCTCCTACACAGTAGCTATTCAAACGGCATACATGTTTTTCGGGACACCTGATGCAATTACGCTAACAGAAAATTCAAAGATTGGCAGCATAACTCAAGAATATTGACCAGGAAACCTGCTGAATGCAATATCATTGGTTTAAAGCGACTTTATCACTTATGAGAAGCAAACCAACTGATGGACGCATATCATGGCCTTGTGTTCTATATAACCATTTCAGCAACCCTAAACATGTTCAATATTCTTGGTTATCACAAAATCAAATCATGACTATCTGTTTCACTTATGAACAAAAAGAAACCGGGCTAGGTATGTTTTTCAATCAATTGCTTTTGATTTTAACATAATGGAGAATAATGAATCCCTCTGGTTTTGAGGCAGCCAATGATTTTGAATTTCTTGCTCCATAAATCAGCAGCTACTGATCAGATTCACTCAAACTTGATGTCAACCTTCAAGTTGAAGTCTCTTCTATTAAAAATCTTAAAAACGGAACAAATTTGATTTATGGCTGCTTTCACAGCAGCTACTCAAACAGCGCATATGTTTTTGGGATACTCTGTAGATGGTCGTTATTTCCTTGGAATAGCAGTGATGAAATTTGCTGCTTGAAAAGCCATTTTTTCAGCAACATTACAGTATTTAAGAAGTGTATGTCAACCAAAGATCCGCATCTTGCAATTCGTTTTTCACATAGGCTTTCATTTAAGAAGTTGATTGCCAAAAATAGAATTTAATTGGCTTTGCTTTTCATCGATGTTTTCATTTTCATTTCATATTTAGTTTTGGTTTGATTCATAACTTTTTTCGTTCATATCTTCGCCAAGGAAATGTTTAATATTCACAACAAAATAGCACAAATACTAAATCAATTCCATCTGGCCTATAGCAGTTTGATTGCATGCATTTGATTGACATTTTTTCGTCATATATTCTTAATTCTTAGCAACATAAAGTGAGTATTTAATGCCCATTTTCATGCCCCAAGAAAATATTGACTTCCTTCATTCTAGAAGTTGATTGCTAAAAAGGAAATCTTGCCATAAATTCTTAAAAGACCAAAATCCAATATGACTGGCTATTGTTCCATTTTACTTGATTTTGCTTTTCATTGGTGTTTTCATGTTCATTTCATTAGCTTTGGTTTGATTTGGATTCATAACTTTATTTGTTCATATCTTCGCCAAGGAAATGTTCAATATCCACAACACAATAGCACAAATACTAAATCAATTAAATCTGGCTTGGGAGTTTGATGACATGTATTTGATTGACATTTTTTCGTCATATATTCTTGATCCTTAGCAACATAAAATGGTTATTTAATGCCCATTTTCATTCCCCAAGAAAATATATTTTGGTCTTCAGTGCAGGCAGGAGGTCAAGAAGAGATACCAAACGGTGACTCAACTTCAAGCAGAACGTTTCAAGTGTTTTCTCTGGTAAGACTTCCCTTTGTGGTATTTTCTGTACTTTATGCCCTTAAAGTTTTGAGGCCTCAGTCTTTCAAATGATAATAATGAATATTTGTTCTTTTAGATTGTGTTCACAGGACAACAGTATTAAAACAAAAATAAAAAGTTGGAAAGGAGAAAATTGTCCATGTAAAATATGCCGCGTTTTTATTCCGAATTTGGGCTTTTTATGATGAATCTTATTAGATATCTACTTTTACTTTTACACTGTATACTTTTGATGACTTGTGAATATTTTATCCACTATTTTTCTTATGTAATAATTTTATTTTAATGTTTTAAAGTTGGAATAAATTAGCTAATTACTTTTAGCTATCTTTTTGTCATTTGTAATCCAACAATAAAGAAATTGATAATAATAAAAAAAACAGCATGTTTTCAAATCGGCATAAAATGTTTATTGATAGACAGGCCTCCCTTTCTCACAAGCACGGCACGTTTTTTGCAACAGCCATTCTAGAACGGGAGAATTCGAAAACATAACTCAATCAAGCAGAATATGAAAGCGGCATCGTGGGAACACTTGGAAACAACGAAATTGAAACACTTTCAACGCCTTCGAATTGAGGCGGATTGATTCTTCAGGACAAGAGCTCAGTAGCATAGGTAGGTTCCAAATCTTTAACTCTGCGTAAAAAGGTGGGTGTAAAATTCAATGACCTATTTCTACTGATTGAATGGCTTGAAAGAAACTTTAGCTACTTACCTATAATTCTACCGTTGGACTTTCCAGAAATTTCGAATATTTTTCAAAATTACAGCGTATTCTACATTTCAGCCATTTGAGGGTGTGATATCATCAAATTTCTAAATCATGAATTTGATGAATGACAGACTTGTGATTGATACCATATTGTAGGCATTCATAAACTATGATTTTCTTCGAAATTACTTCATGTTGCGTCAAACGGTTTAGAAATTACGATGGTCTTAATTTTTTTGAAAATTTTTCTTGAATTCCTGAAAAAGAAGAAGAAAAACACTCCAATTCTGAAAATACTAAAGATTTCAGAAAAGTCCAACAGTATAATTATAGAGAATAGCAAAAGTTTCTTTGAAGTCATCAGTACAAAAAAAATAGGTCACTCAATTTTACACCAGCCTTTTTAAAGATTTGGAACCTATGCTGAACTCAGTTTTTCTGATGATAGTTTCCAAAATTTGAATTTGAAAACCAGCAGAATCTCTCATATTTCTAAAGAGTTCGAGCATTTTCGATGTTTTGGATGGCTCCAAAAGACATATTGCTATGGTTACGTTCGTCATCTTTAACCAAAGAGAAAATGAATGAAGCTCCGAATTTTTTTCGATTCACTCATCTGTTGTAAGAAACATCTTATAAGAAAAGGTAGGCTTAATTTTGCCGAAATTAGGAAATTACCCTACCTGAGTTAAAACCGTTGTAATTTGCAGTGAAAAGTGTTTTGACACTGTACAGAGAAAGCAACTGTTTGAAGTTGTCTTGGGTTTGAACTATGTTATTACTTATTTTGAGAACTTACTAAGTAATTTCGGGAGCCCTTCTAACAAAAACCAATTAACCCTACACTTTTGGCATTCAAAATATGAGATACACGTTAGAATCTTTGGGTAGCAAAAATATCCTAACATTTAAGAGACTATTTACCAGCCCCTGACCATAATTTCTTTCATAAAATGAGTGTACAGGGTGTCTCAAAAAAATTTATACGTGTGGGGTTGACTTCAGCGATGTAAATTTAGCTTCAATCAATAACTAATCACTCTACAAATGTTCCTCTATAGTTGACTTGTTGAACATAAGTACCTCGTCTGCTGGTATTGATCCCTTGAGAGCAGACATGTTAATCTTGAAAGCTCAAATTTGCCTCTTCCTGCAAACCAGAGTTTTAGCCTTTTGGCCCAAGCAAATTCTTAAGGGACAGCGTATAAATCAACGATAATCTTGATGAAATTTGAGCAATATTAGATCTTGTGATATTCTGTTTTCCAGAAGTCACCCCCTAGTCACCCATCGGGCTGTTTCTTAATTTTCCATCAATTTCAGTTCTTAATTTCGACGTGCTTCAGGAAATTGCTTAGGCCTAAAGGCCAAAGATCTGGTTTGCAAGTGCACACAAATTTGAGCTTTCACGATTGATATTTCTGCTCTCAAAGCACTCATACCCACAAACAAGGTATCTATGTTCAAGTTAACTATCGAGGAACATTTTGAAAGCGAATAGCCATTGATTAAAGCTAAATTCACATAGCTGGAGATGAAATCTGTATACTTTTTTTTGGAACACCCGGTGCAGTAGAACCACAAGAAGAACCTAAGATTTTAAACTCAGCCTGTTTATGTTCTTATGCAATGAGGTACATCCAGTAATCAGGGCGTGTAGGCTCTTAACATAGGGTCAGGCTTACCCAATGGCATTTAAATGCTTGGCCCTACCCATTTCACCTAGTATTTTTTTATTTCCCAATGAATAAATGAATAAATGAATAAATGAATGAATGAATGAATGAATGAATGAACGAATTAATGAATAAATGAATGAAATCCTTAATTGAAAACCTAGTTAGATATCAGAACGACGGCTGAAATGGCTCTTATTTATTAGGTACAAAATACATAATTTCAGGCTGTATGTTCTCGATAAATGGAGGCTCTTATGTGCAGGGCTTTACCGTAGTTCATACAATGATACGAATAGACATCCATTAACATATTCATGATAACATTTTGATGGTACTAATGATGATCCAATCTTTTTGAACCACCAGGTAAAAAGATTTTGAGACATCTGAAATATGAATTCCTTTCTAGCTATCAAATATGCGTTGCTTAACATTCACATTGGTAATTTGCATCATGGCCATGTTGCTGGTTTCTGAAAGCAAACAAATGAAGCTTCCTTCAAAAGGCAGAGATGTCAATGCCGAAAGCGATATCGATCCATTTTGCAAGAGGGTGTGTGAGCTCATATATATTGACTGCAAGGTAAATTCACAAGATATACAAAAGTGTCCTTCTGAGAGAGATGAATGCCTCAAATCTTTATGTGGACAATAAGCATCTTCAAGACACTGCTGATGAATCCCTTTGCAAGACATTGAATACTTTCTTTTTGTTGAGAAGCAATTGATGTCTAAAGTAGTTTATTTTATTTACTGATGGGTACATCTTTGAAAAGTTTTACTGCTTTCTTTCTCGTGTATCCAGTGGCGGAATTTATGGGGGGGTTGGGGGGGCAATTGCCCCCCCCCCCCCAATTCGATAAGACTCGGAAATTTTCTTAAAAGTCGGAAATTTCGTAGGTGGGATTGAAACTGTAGTGAAGAAACGAGTCACCGTCAAGAAGTGGACGAGTTTTTATATAGAAAGAGCAAACGAAATGCACAAGCTCAAAAAGCATATTCTAAAGATTTTATTCACTTTCATTTAATTCATAAACGAGAAGAAAGTTCTTGGGTATGGGTTAGTTAGAGAGTAACAATATTTCCGCGAGATGTTGAAGCTTTGGGAGAGGCATTCTAAGCCAATGTAAAGGTTGGAGTTCTCCAAAATTTTCCTGGACGCGACATTAACACAAATTATCAGCGAATTTTCAAAGTTTCCATGTTGGGGGCGGGGGCAGGCAAAACCTGAATTGCGAGAAGCGTTCTAAGACAAAGGAGAGGTTCTTCACGCAGAACTGTTTTGACTTTTGAGAACTGGTAATTCATATTATCAAATATTCTAATTTGGCACTGGCAAACATTGGATCCAAGGGGCTCTCCTAAGCCCAATTAAACTATTTGATTACCTAAAAAATTTCCTTGGGATGCTACTCTGAAAAAATGTGCGTACAACATTGTCAAAATCCCAATTCAGTACTGGCAAACATAGGGTCATGAAAGGCATTCTAAGCAAAAATAGGGAGTGTCCTCAAAAATTTTCCTGGGGGCTTCGCCCCCAGCGTCCTCGTAGCTATTAGGCCTACCGACAGTACGTTCATAATACATTCTTGCCTTTTTCTATCAGCTGCTGAATATAAATAGTTTTGAAATCTGATATACAATGACCTTAGCACATTTAAGGAACTATTTATGTCAGGTCTAAGTCTTCTAGCGAAATGCCTGAGAACAAAAGCATTTCCTCCGACTCGGAAAATTTACGGCTTGCCCCCCCCCCCCCCACTCAAAAAGCTGAATTTCCGCCACTGCGTGTATCGTTGTGCATCTCAGGGAACCCAAAACCATAGACGTAGGTACTGGGGGCACTGGGGGCACGTTCCCCAAAGATTCTGCAGTAAACGATGAGGTACCCTTTTCTATTTCTAGAAAGTTCCCCTTTAATGTATGCTTTATTGAGTTGTTCAGAACTGTTTGAAGATGATGCTAGATTAATTGCAATTAATCATGAAGCATTTTGAAATCTTGCAGCGTGTCGCAAAAATGGTGCCCCATTTGTATGGCTGCTGCGGAGGTGCTGTGCTCCAATCGTCTCGGTTTTTACATAGTAAAGACCTCGTTTGAGCCAATTCGAAAAATGGTTGCGGGTTTATGGCAGAGTAAAGAGAAAATGATATGCTAGCCCTAACCCTAAGCATTATTGTTCTTGCATCACATTCAAAGTTTCGAAGCAACCACTTATTTAGCCTTTCCTCTGCCACAAATCAGTAACCAATCATCAGATTGGATCAAACAACGCCACAAATTCTAAGTTGAATCCTGACCTATGAAGCTAGGGAGTGAGTGGCCGAGCGGCTTATACAGTTTCCGTCAGGTGGCCGAAGATAAGCTCGGTCGAGTGAGGTCGAACTCCAGATGGGTGACCTCGGACGCTTGACCTCGGACGATTGACCTCGCAACTCTCGCCGTCCTTTGAGAGGGACGTTAAACTAGGGGTCCCATGCCTGGATGCGGCATGCATACTGGGCTTAAATCAGCTTAAATTAGCTAGAAATGCTTCTTGCCCACTCAAAATGAATTACTGAAGAAAAAACGTTAATGCTGATGATAATTAACGCTACAGCTTCTCCACAACTGCCACAGGGGGTCCAGGAGTGTCAGCGAAGATTGCAGTTTTGGTTTCTTTGTTCCTTGTGATTCGGGTTACGAAAACAACAGCTGTGTAATTTGATACAGATCACATCATCCTTGCGGTCGGCCTGCTTCATCCTTCGCAGGATTTGAAGAAACCGCGAGTTCAAACCGCAGCCAATAAGAAAAGAGCTCTCACATGACAAAAGATTGTTCTACTATAACAATAGCAGGCCGACCGCAAGGATGATGTAATCTGTATCAAATTATACATTATACAAATTATACAGCTCTGTTGTTTTCGTAGCCCGGATCACAAGGAACCAAGAAACCATAACTGCAATCTTCGCTGATTTTCGCTGACATTCCTGGACCCCCTGTGCAGCTGCCACGAAAACAGGACACAACGTTTTTGGACACCCTGTGGATTTGAGAAATTTTAACGCGAAACTGATTTTGCTTGAAGAACCACATGTTACAGCGTATGATTTTAGAATTGATAAAATAATTGTTTTTTACAACCTTCGTATTTAAATTCATTCATTTTAAATTCTTTATACAGGGTGAAAACATTCAGTTATTAATCAAAAACTGTTTCACAATGTGCCCTGTTAAAATAGAGAAACAAAAACAAAATAATAATACAATAAATCAATTAATAAATAACCATCTAATACTACTTACTACATTTTCAGATGAAATACAAAAGTAAACCTATTTTTTAATTAGTCCTATCGAAAAGAAAAAGAAAATTACATTGCTTTATAGCCTATCCCACATTACACTTCAGGCAAGAGACGGCAATCTAGCACGACGTCTAATGTGGGACCGACTTTGGTCAATATGCAAGGAAGTATGTGAAATTGGTTGTTATAAACCTCAAGGGTGGGCATGTACTGTAATTTTTATGGTCCTATGTACCTCTACCAGAAAAACTTAATCTACCCATTTTCTGGAGAATTATTGTGATCCACTGTCCATCAAAGAAAAGACTGGTTTTGGGGACAGACATTTGCAATGGAAACTTTTGCTAATTCTACATGTGTTCAGCTTATTTTAAGTCTATGTTTGTATCAAACATCCATTTCTCCCACTATCTTGGTTCCACCTTTGTCTCTCCAAACACCTTTAATCTACCCAGTCTTAGCAAAACTGTTTCCGCCTGTGTCCAAACTATTCTAAAAATAAACCAGTTTTTTAACTGTCTGCCGCAAATTGTCCTCAAGATACAAAACATAATCTTGTCAAACCGCATAAGTGGTTCCACCTTTGTCGTCTTTCAGGCATAAAAAATCGTATATCCACCCTATTTCAAAATGTGACGTCTGTTTGTTTGGAAGTTGTCCAGAATTACTTGAGAAATAAACCGTTATTTTCAATGAAATGGCAGAGGATTGTCAGACAAGCTTTGTCTACCAAATTCACAAAAAAAGTCCGGATTCTGCGGACATAGCAATTCCGATGACAGCATTGTCCAGGTTCAGGCATTGAAATAGACCCACTTTTGGAGACATAGATCGCAAAATATAGATAGTCCATACTTGCAGTGTAAAATGAACTACTTTTAAAGACCTATGAGAAACCTGGTTTTGAGGACAAACATTGTCAAATTAAGAACAAAATAAACCGGTTTTTGGGACATACATAGGACCATTATCTCCATACCTACATGCCTACCCTTGAAACCTTCCTTTAGTTTTAATTTGAAACTTGATAGCGAGGGAGACAGCTTGATTTGGTGATCAAGACCATTCCAAACGGTCGCCCCTCGATATGCAAATGACTTTTGTCCGTTGTTTGTTCTAAACAAAGGAAGCTTCAAGTCAGTTTCGGTGTTTCTTAGCGTCCTTGCTGCCTGTTCACGCTGTCTTTGAAAAATTGGGGCCATATAATCTGGGCAGAGTTTATTCACCTATTTGAAAACAGTAGTTGCTGTCTCAAACCTGATCAGCTCTCTAACTGTTAGCCAGTTCAAACCTTTAATCAGAGGTAAGGAATGTGCATCATAAGCACTATTTGTCACAATACGGGCAGCGCGATTTTGAAGAATTTGCAGTCTTTTTACGTCTGCTTCTGTGCAGCATCCCCATACTGTGCAACAATATCGTAGATAGGGTTCGCCTATACTTCTGTACATGGTTTTTACTGTACTGAGTGGAACGTACCTCTTTACATATCTCAGCATCCATATCCCTCGTGAAATCTTCGAAGCAATAACGTTGATATGTTCCTTCCAACTTAATGTTTTGTCGATCTGTACTCCAAGCTACTTAGCCTCGTTTATCATCGGCGTAACTTCATCACCAATAACAAACTTAGGGCTAATGCCATCAGTGTTTGAAATATTCTGGAGTTTTGCCCTACTACCGATAAGCATGGCTTGAGTTTTTGCAACGTTTAACGACAACTTATTACCTTCTAACCATAATTTAAGATTGGTCAAATCATCGTTAATTGCTGAATTAATTGCATCGACTGAGTTAGAGGAATAAGAGATGCTGGTATCATCCGCATACATAGTAACCTTGGCATTGTCAAGTGCAAGTGGCAGGTCATTTATATACATTAGAAAAAGAAGTGGTCCCAAGCAATATCCCTGGGGAACTCCATACCGAATACTTTCAATATTCGATATGTGCCCATTGACCTTACAGCATTGTTTTCTCCCACTTAGATAAGATTTGAACCACTCAAGTTCAAGACCCCTTATGCCATAAAGCAGGGACGCCGGAGCGATGGTAGGGCAAGGGGGGCAACCAGGAACGTAAGGGCAATCGAGGCCGAAGGCGAGCGAAGCGAGCCTAAAAATTGGGGGGTCCGGGGGTACTCCCCCGGGAAAATTTTTGTGGCCACGCCCTTTAGATTGGCTTAAAATGCTATCAAAAATGTTTTAACGAATGTTCTTTCACGAAATTTTTCGGCTATTTCTCCACATGTCCTCATTCCGAATCGCATGAAATCGCACAAAATTTTGAAGTTGCAATTGCCAGTCATTTTTCGTTACTGGTGTGTTTCTGATAAGGGAATGAAGCTATGGCGGCTTTTATATCAAGTTTCAAAGAAAATTATTGTTTTTCATTGAAAGGGCACTTATGCCCCCCTTGCCCCCGTTAGGAAAGGGCAAGAGGGGCGCTTGCCCCCCCGCGCCCCCCCCCCCCCCTCTCCGGCGTTCCTGCCATAAAGGGATAACTTTTCCAACATGATGCTATGGTCTACTGTGTCGAAAGCCTTTTTCAGGTTGTATTGTTTCCTATCGTCATTCTTCTCTCTGTTATGATGTCTTCTCATCTCCCATCTCCACCAAAATATTAGGCCCATCAATCGACCCAGTTCCCAAAGCAAATGGGCCTGATATTTTTCGTGGAGATGAGAAGACATCATAGAGAGAAGAATTGACGATAAGAAAGAAGACGAAGGTTGTATATAACGAGTACTTCATCAATTCTAAAATAATGTGCTGTAACCTGCGGAAGAAGAGGGCCTTTCTTCAGATCTCTGTCCTCTAAAAATCGAGTTTCCTGCAAGGCATATTGAACGAAATTGTGATACTTTGCGTCACATCATTATGTAGCTGTCTTTGCTGCCTTTAGAACGTCATCAGAAAGAAGCACATCTTTGCAAAATATGAACAATATATACTCCATATCTACACACAAATAACAATTTAATATTGTAGAAAATATAAATACAGCTTAAGACAATATTTTAATTTATAGATCATAGAGCACTTATTATACTTTTGCTCTGATAACACGCTTGAGATACGCTTTTTATATGCTTTTCCTTTAACTTAGATATGGTATAATTCTATTACTTCCTTTGACGTAAACTTTACTAACTTTTTCACTAATTTTTTACCGATACTCAAATTGGGAGCTCCTACTTCATAGCAATGAGATGAGGTCATTTCACAGTGTTGCGTTGCGTCGGTTTTTCGGTAATCTGCCTCAAATCGTACGATGTTTCCATTTACAGACATTCGTCGGTGATGATTGGCTTTAACTAACTTTGAAGCTCGGTGTTAGGTATTCGGTATTATCAGATGGAAAGTTTGAGATTTTCTATCAAAAAGAAAAGTGCTGTTCAAAGTTAAGAAAGAGGTCAAAAAGTACTTTTTTTGGTCAATGTTGGATTGAGGTTTTTCACTTTGCATTATTATCATGCAAATTTTGCGACAGCAGATGTCACATCCATTTTGGTATTCTTCAATTTTAAACTACAGTATTACTGTAACAAGAATTTTTCTTGTGATTATGTGGTATCATAGACCTCCAAAAATGAGGTCACATACTCCTAATAAGCCTTAGATTTTCAAGGTAAAAGTTAGTGAGCCGACGATAGTGCCCAATGTGAGAAAATTAGAAAGACTACATGTTTCAGTCGCAAAACTCTCTGTCTAAACTAAGTAAATAGACGGAAAAAATATCTATCAAAACCATGTCCAAACTGCAAATTATGTTTACTAAATGTACTTTTAGTTCAAAAGGCCAGCTTTAGAAAACAAACTAGAAAATACTGAGTGAATCAGAGAATAATGTCGATGTTTGACAAAGCAGCAAAATTTCTTTTGAGCTTTCGAGGTGGTACATTTCCACTCAAAAGTAACATTGCCGTAAAGTATCAATGTTAACCAAATGGCTTTAAAGAGCCATTCTTATCCAGCGTCCTTTGCGGGCACGCTACAATTTCACACTGTCTGAAAATCAAATCTGGCCTAAACGGATCCAATCGTTGAAATGATAGAATAATTTCTTTGATTTTTTTAAATGATTGGACTTTGATATTGACACTGAGGCAAAACTCTTCTACCAGTTCAGCTGCTGTGGTGTGGATCCGTGGTTTCAGCTTAGGCCAAAAATTGATTTTCAGATAGTTGGGATTCTCAGCATGCCTGCAAAGGACCCTGGGTGACAGTGGCTCTTACGTTTACTTTAAGTTTCAAATTAGATCAAATAAGTTCTGTATAAGTTTTATTAAGTTTATTGCTAATGCACACTCGTTCGACATGTGTACATTTTCTTCTGAATTCGTTGCTTCACTCTCTCTGTCTTCCTCTTTGGTACGTTCCTAATGTGATGTTAAAATCCCTATCTATCTTGCAAGAGAGTTTCTGTCCTCTTTCACTTGGTTTTGCTGAGTTGCTCTTCGTAAAAAACAGCTATGACGCTATGTTGCATTGGGCTATGATTTAATCACTGTCGGTAACGAGGCCTAATTCCGGCCTACCAGTGTAAGGCCTCTTCGTTGTTGCTGCTGTTGTTGCCAAGGACTTGTTGAGTTCACTGATCTCCGCACTCAGCATTGACATAGCATATTTTACGTCTTTCAACCCAAAAGCTGTTCTTTGAAGTCTTCGCCTGCATGAGCCACGGCATAGATCCTTCGCAAGAACGCAGAGCGTATGAAGATCGACGCTTTCCGCCAGCGTTTCACATGATCGGTATTCACCATGACAACGCTGATGACAGCTAGAGGGCCGAGGGACAGGCTTTCCATCCGTACTTCTATTTAGCAAGCAAAGGACGATGAACGATAATGTGACAAGGATTGCCAGTTTTGAGCTTGCATGATTGTTGAATAGAGCCATTTCTGCTAAGGAAAACACAAGTTATTAGCACTAGCTAGCAAGGGCGAATTTTGTGAAACAAAAAATACCGTTCAAGACGAAACGATTGGAAGCATCACCTTAAGAATAGGTTGCACATCTTTAATGTAACCGACCGTAAGTCGAGTCGTTTTGTTTATAAGAAACCTGGATGTTTTGCTTTGGAAAAGTTGTCCTTGCTGTACAAACAAACTCCACGTTATCGACAATCATGCATTTTGCAGAGAAAGGCTTAAAGAGCCCACAAAACAGGTCAATCAAATATTATCCAGCCAAATACGTTTGTGGAGCACAGGCTAAACAATCCAGCAACCCTCCATCAGACCCCCTCATCCAGTGGCGGATTTGACGTGAGTTCTATGAGTTTGGGAACTTAGTCAAGATTTCATAGATAGATTTGTCTCTGAGAATTTACGATAATTATGAAATTAGATCCGCGATGAAAAGAACAAACGATTTCAAATCTGCAGAGAAAGGCTTAAAGAGCCCACAAAACAGGTCAGTCAAATATTATCCAGCCAAATACGTTTGTGGAGCACAGGCTGAACAATCCAGCAACCCTCCATCCATGATCCAACAACCCTCCGCATAACCACATATCCATGAATTTGGTCCTTCGCATAAATGCACGCAAAGAAATGTTCATGATAGGAACAATTTTGAATATCATAGCATCATAAATTCAGATGATTTTCAAAACGTTCACTGTTTTGGGTCAAATCGGTTCAATTCATCGTTCATGTCAAAATGTGGAAATGTTGAAGCATGGGTAGTTAGACACTGCTGGTGTGCTTCTATGGAGGAGCGCTGGATAATATGTATCTGCGGGGGAAATTTTCTATAGTACTGCGGAGGAGATATTATGTATCTGCGGGGGAAATTTTTTATAGTACTGCGGAGGAAGTTCTTTCAATATCTCCTCCGCAGTGTTACAAAAAATTTCCACCGCAGATACATATTATCCAGCGCTCCTCCATAGAAACACACCAGCAGTGTCTAACTACCCATGGTTGAAGCATGAAAATTGTGTCCTGTCTAAGAACGGATATTAGCTGAAGAGGTTTGCATTTGACTTTCCAATGCTTATGACTCGCGATGACTGATTGGTATCCTGAAAGAAAATCCAGTTGACCAATCCAGGTCACAGTTGACGTCAGCACAACTTAGTGGTGTTATCATTGGAGAAGTTTCCATTCTGAGGGATATTTGATATATGAAATTTTATTAAACGAGAGGTCAAAGTGGCTCCTGGTTGGATATGTGATAAAACTGGCCAAATCAATAGCCAATTTTAGAATAGCTACCAGACCGAATGAAAAATGAGTTTCTAATTTCTTAGAGGGAATAGATATACAGGGTGTTCTAAAATAATTGTTCGATATTTGATTAAATATTGAAAAATAACGAAATAATGAACGGGCCCCATGGTAAGATTTAGACTGATTACGATGAGTCCCAGTAATCGCTATCCAAAACGAGACTATTATGCCAGACCGAGACCGCTCTTACTGGGACTCATAATATTACGGCAATATTTTTGGACTGACTTTTTTCACTTTTGAACGCCCTTGGGAACGAGGCTGCTATACACAGTCATGTACAAAGTATACAACCAAATACAACGCCATTAGAATCTCTGCAAATTCGATTGATTGATGTTGACCAACGGAAACTCGAAGCTCAAAGCAGAGTTTCAAGGACCTTGGCCGGACAGAACAAAGTCTTATGAACAAGAATACCATGAAAATAGTTGGCGGCAATATCAAATTTTGTACGTAGGTACTATTTTGCTGCTTTCGCTAAGCATTAACTGATTTATTTTGAAGTTTTCAAATCAATGTGTTTCATTTGAAAACTACAAATATTTATGCTTTTCTGCCTAGGCCCTTATCGAAACGAGGCAGTCATAGTCATTTCAAGATAATGGCGTTTGATTATGAGTCGTAGTTAGGAGCGTCCGGCAGTATTTCAATAGCGATAACTACGACCATATCATGAGTCTAGGTAAGATAGCCATATTGCTGAGATTTTAGATTAATTTTAGACATCAGAAGCTAGCAAACCCAGGGGGCACTCAGCACATGCACATACGGTGAGGTAAGTCCGATATTTTTGGGTCAGAATATTGCCGAAAGTGATATTTTTGGGTCCAGTTTTTGATATTTTTGGGCATAAAATATTGTCAAAATTATATTTCTGTGTTCTTTAGAGGCAATCCTGGCCCCAATTTGCATTGTCACAGGATCATTTATGTTCATTTACAGATGTCAAGGTATAAACTGAGCTGATATTTTTGGGTTGTAATGAAACTAAACTGATATTTTTGGGTTTCCTAAAAATTTCTCGGACTGACGCCCCCCCGTATGTGAATGTGCTGAGTGTCCCCCCTGGGCTAGCAAATCGGCCAAATATTCAAGGAGTTGCGAGCTTTGAAGTTCAAGTTTTTGCGAAAGCTGAAACTAGACGCCCCTAAGTTGCATACTGTGTGGAAGTAGAAACCTCCTTTATTCAAAGCAAATCAAATGGAATTTAAAAAGCACTTTCCAAAAACTAGCTTTCTCTAGCATAGAATCAAGTTTATGGATGCTTGGAGGAATCCTGTTGAGCACAATTTGGAATGGCCCCGTCTCTCAGCGATTAAGCTTTCATTCCATGTTTTTGGATACTGGTATTCTCAAGCAAATTTTGGCAACGGTTGCAAGAACTAAATTATTTTTGAAGTCCCATTTGGTTTGTTTTTAAGGTAATTTTCTATAATTCTGCCACAATCCTACTTTGCAGAATTTTGATATCTTTATTAATTTCAGAACTACGACACTTTTCTTTTCAGTGAGAAAATTCGTTAAAGTTCCACTGTTCGACTACGACAAATTTGAAGACACAGAGCAACTATATCGACGGCTGGACGCAACAGGACAGACATGTGCACGGAAAAAAGCTTGATTTGCATGCTCATTGGAGTTAAAAAGTAAGGTGTTTTAACAGTGCATATCATTGCTTAATTTCATAATTGCCCTCCTAGACCATGAGTCATTTACATCAAACACGATTCAGAGTTCAAGAACTTTGATCTCAGAGTCAGGAAAATGTGAGCTTTATGCTGAGATTGATAGCAAATAGACTGGAACCTGCTGTCTACGCTACATTCATTCCTCTCGAGAAACTGAGCATACGGAGCATACACATTTATCAATCATGATTTTAATCTTAAAAACGTCGACATTTTTGTTCATATTTCTTTTTACGTAATTCAGAAGAAAGTTCGCTGTGAAGTAATCTTGATGGACTAAGAAACTATTTCAAATAAACCACAAAAAATGCAGGAATTTTCATACAACACGTTTGAATGGATTGAAGCATCTCGTAGGTTTTTCTGGCAAAAATCATCTTGAACACATTTTTCGATTCACACTCAGATATTTGTACCCTACACTATCGAAGTTAAAGAAAATCCTTTGCTTGTGGGAAGTGATGTTCAATTTTCAACGCCTGCAGTTAGTGCAGAATTTTGACCTCAGGGAAAGAACATTTAGCAAAGATATACCCAGACATTTTTGAACTAATTAACGATGGAGAAATGACAGCTTATATTTTGCTGCATTGAACACTGTAGAATTCACCAGGATAAGAATTTCTGCACAACGTTTTCCCAAATTTGCCTGCAGAGATTTGATATGATCAGGTGATAAGACTCAAGTAATGTTTGCACGAAACCCAACTTTTCTCTTTCGGCAAGTACGTTTTAATTAACACATGTATTTAACCCTATCCAGACTGGGGGGGGGGGGGCTCATTCACCCCCACATACTTAACTGAGCACTGCTCCAAATTGGTTCAACGAACCAGGGAATGGTTTTTTAACTTTTAGTTTCTATCCTTTTGAAGTGTGATTTTGTGTGAAATTTTGAAAAAAAATTTCAGGGGGCTGGGGGGTGGCTGTTTTTTCAGAGTGGTCGGGGCCAACTTTTAGGTAAGCTGTTTATGGGTGTAATTCCAGATCACCTCATAATCCTTTGATAGTATCCTTTTTACTTTCTATACTTATAATTTGTAAGGTCTCTTAAATTTTTTCCAGGAACAATAGATCAATTATGTGTCACGTGACCTCATCAATGACGTCATCTTTAAGAAAATGGCAAAAATTAGTTAGCGGTCTCTCTGCGAGGATATTTCGACCCCAAATGTTTTACATCAGCAATAAATAGAATAAAGCTGATCAACAGGGCTGTTTCCACCTAAGCTTTGTAATTTTGTTTGAATTTTGTGCACCATTGGTCGCAAACGGTATAAGATTCCCCGGTGGTATCCTCATATAGTACTACTAACGATCAGTTTTCATGCATATCTTGAGAATCTGTTTGACAATGAGAATTTTTTGGCTTAAAAGTGTTTAGTTTGTCAAGATATTATCAAAATTTCACCAAATTACTATCCTCAACCCTCTATTTCCCCTTTCCTTCTTCCTTCCAACTCATTTGCTTACTACTGGGAAAAATGCTGATGTCAGCATTTTTTGCAATAATTACAACAAAAGTTTCAAAAGGAAAAATGAAGTATGCAACGATCACTTATCATTGATGTAGTTTTCATTGTAATGTATGGAGAAATTCTCTATTATGGCGGCATTTGTCATTTTTCAGAAAAACAAGATTTTTGATCTCTCTGTCCGCCATCTTGGATTTGCGAAAATCAAATTTTTCACTTTATAAGTATATTTTCACCTTCTAATAATGCTTTGATTGGCATAACTTGGTTTCATGAATCAATCTTAGAAAATTATAAAGATTTAAAAAAAAGTTGTTTTTTTCATTTTTTTCGTGAACACGTGCCAGTTGGTCTCGAATAATTATGACGTCATATCTATTTTTAGAATTATTTTTGTGAAAAATGATAGATCATAAACACGGCTACCTGCGTGGTGAGTTTCGTCTTCGTAAGTGAAGGGATGGCGATTTTAGAGAGGGGGGGGGGGGCTGAATGAGCCCCCCCCAGTCTTCTAGTAGCTCAAAAAGCCCAGTCTGGATAGGGTTAAGACAACTTCTTATAAGAAACCAAATTCTCAGATCACCGAAAACGAGGGACATCTTGGTATTAAGCTTATTTTTGCTTCTAACAAGCTGTATACTATAGTCAGCAACAACGAACCCGTGATGTCTAACAAAAGTATTCAGTCAGAAGCATGGTTTCGTAACACAGTGACATTTCGTTTCACAAACCGCTGACCACTCAAAATCACCAGTCTCACAGCTATATTTCAAAAGCGAGTGAGACAACTAGACTGATTACGATTGAGTCCTAGTAATCGCTACCACCCACCCACCCTACTCGCTCATACTAGGACTCATGGCTTCCCAGCCAAATGGCTGGCCCTATTTAGGCCGAGCACCACAAGAAGTTGTGTTACCAATCACAGAGCTTCATTTTGGTCACATGACCTCTTTTCGTGGTCACATGATTTTTTTCTTGCCAATGATTGGTTTATTTTCAGTAGCTGCCAAAAAGAGGCTAGAAATGATATTTCCCGGACCACTGATTGACACAACCGAAAGATGGCGGCAACTCGTCGCAAAGCTGCGAGGCCGAAGCTCTTCAGGGCTTCTAGTATGAGCGAGTAGGGTGGGTGGGTGGTAGCGATTACTAGGACTCAATCGTAATCAGTCTATGAGACAACTGGCCTAGATGGGTCGGGCATCGGCTTTTGCATTCCAGCGTGAGCTCATCCGTTCGCAGTTAAATTCACTATTTGATTTTGATGGAAGAAAGGTTGGCGAACATTGGGAGACATCAATCGACGAAATTTTCTAATTAAAAAGCACTATTCGAAGACTTCTTGTGGCCATGAAAAAATGGCCTAATTCATACGCAGATTCATGTTGCTGAAAGAGGATATTTCTCCAAAACTACACCGTGCCACATCAAGAACTTTACAGGAGTCCTTGCCAAGGATATTAGGAACATGACCTATCAGGTGGGTTATTCACCGTTTTTTGCGTTGCGACGTTATTCTAGGTTTTTTAGACACTACTCTAGAACCATGCTACGTAAGTAGCAGAAGGAACCATTTCTTCCATATTTTGTTTGCATTGAAATACTCAAGCTGGAAGTCTGGCATTTGTTTATGTTGATAAAACTACCTATGGACAATTGATACCCAGAAGCTCACAGTCGTGAGTGGTCGGCAAGGCAGGTAAAATGTTATTTATCAAACTGCAGTCTAAAATGGTTCTACGGTCGTCATCTGAAATTGCCAATTTTGAGGCGTTTATTTCTCCAAATCGGCACCGTGCCACATCACCAAACTTTGCCAGTGCACTTGCAATGTCTTCAGTAACAGTATGCCAGTGTCGGTATATGCACTGTTTTTTGCGTTAAACGTCAATATTCATCTTTTTAGGGGAAGGTTTTGTTTACATCGACAACGATTTGGGCAAGGAAAAGCTTTGTCCTTAACAATCACATACGGGGCAAAGGCTACATGTCATGTGTCATAAGAAGCCGATATTTCAGTACCTGATGCATCGCGTACAAGGGGATTTTCGTACTTAATGTCATAAGATTTACTATATAATCCAACTATCTACATCTCTTTAGACAGAATGCAAGAAGTAACGAATCCTCAAATTAAGAGTCAGAAATTTACCCACATTCCTATTTAATGCAGAAACATGTGCAAATTATTTGATGCATTGCTGAGGGCAATGTGTCAATTTAGTTTGAATTCCATTTTATATGAAGGGGGTCAGGAATGCTGGAAAAGGGGCATAGGGGTGACTGCACTTGCTGCCATCTAAGAAATGACCTGACTATGTTATTTTCTATTGCTTTGTCTTGTCCAACTAACTTTTGCAATCCCTGAATAGGTATTAATGTGAAAAGGGTGACAATTGTTTGCCAAATGGCTAATTCTTTTGCTTTGCAGATCCATGCACCTTCAATGCATACAACATTTACAGTGATATTTTGCTTGCATATCCTTGACCCATCCAACTTGGCTAGCTTTTATACATAGATGGCATAGAGATGTAAAAACAGCACTGGACTGTACAGCAGATGTTAACAGTTGCAATTAAGGGATTTCAGGGCTGTAGGAATGCATCTTGAACTTGGGAGGCACAGCATATCAAGGGAGTTTTTCATCAAGCTAAAGAGACACTTCCTAAAATGGAAAGGCACTCTTTTGTTTACTGCAAAATCTCAGGAAAGGGTGGCATGTGCCCCCCAGTGCCTCCTGGTTCCTATATCACTGAGAGATTTGAAAGAAAGAACATTTCATGAACATTTTTAGCATCATTTGCAGAAGTGCACAGTATTATTGCAGGATATCTTTAGCTAGATAACTGTATTTTAATTCTGAGAGGTATTTTCCAGTTGCTTTCACTGAATTTTTCTGTTTTTATTTGTGTGTGTATCTGTGCAGAATGATGGTTTTATTTTCAATAAAATTCTATTGGTAGAAAAAGATGTTTTGGAATAGGTCAAGGGTCACCAGAAACATTTTTGACCAACATGAGCAAATTTGACACATTTCATGATTTTTTTGGACAGTAATGCTAGTATCCTCAATACTGTACACCTAAAATTTCACGGGCAAGCAAAATCTGTTGAAAAATAACAAAAAATTATTTCAAAACCAGTTTGCGAGGAGTGCATTCTTATTCTCATAAGAAAAAAGGGCCCTTCCAAGAAATTAAGAAACTCTTCTAGTAGCAGTGATCACAGGCAATGTTGGAAGTTGAGGTACCTTTCAAGTTCTGTTATTCATGGAAAATCATTTTAACAAAATGTGTTAGATCGAATTGGATTAATTGACAGATTTCTGATTGCAAAACTAATCAACGAATTTCACAATTTTTCTCGAAAAGCATTGAAGGACTTGTGTAATGAGTCTAGTACTGCCCTTACAAGTATGACAATTTGTCTTTGCTTTGCCTCGATGTATCACGCTTGCAAAAATTAAGATGCCTCTGCTTCAAACCGAGTGTGCGTGCGCATAAAAAACGAAAAAACCCCATGTTTGGTTTCGTAAAATTCTGTCAAATGTTCACTGATGCATAGGAGATCGCCTGCCAACATCAGAGTACGGGAAGATAGAGTCAGGGCTAGCCTGAAATACCAATTTTAACCACAATTTTTGCCCCATGTAGAGCAGATTTTGGCTCGAAAAAAGGCAGATATCTGAACAAATTTCCAACATTCGGGGGCTCGTTGGTACGCTTATGCTTGCCAATGCAGGCAACAAGACTTTGAAGCTACCTTCTTGATCTTAAACACCATTCAGTTGCTGAGAAACTTTAATAAACACACTCAGCACTAAATTCTTAGTGTCTCGCAAAAAGCAATATATATTTGATCTAAATGTCAGCACCTATAGTGGGGGAGTTCTGTCACGATAGTAAATTTTCTAAGAGTCAGATTGTCACTTGTTCATGATTCGTGCAGTTAAGTCATCATTGAGGTCTCATTTGAGTCAATATGGTTGATGGCAAAGGTGATTCAGAGGGGAACACTGTTAATGGAAATTGAACGAGTTATTTTGCAGTTACCTCTTGCTAAATCTCGTTATACTTTTACATTGAGCTATCCACTGTCTTCAAACGTTGAAATATTTACAAAGAAACGTTTCAATTTACTCGAACATGATGAATGAGTGTCTTGAATGTCATCCTACACAGCAATGTAGAAGGTCTCTTTGAAATCAGTTGGTACGTAGGATTTCAGACACAAATTAGAATGTCTTTTCAAAATATGCACTTGTTCATAAATGACAGACTAAAGTTGCATAATGGCCGGTGGAAAAGGAACACTTCTGCACAAAAATCTGCTCGCCCCGTATGAAATCATTGCAAAATAAATCAACTGCTCCTTCACCCTTTCCTTAAAAAATGTATCTGCCCCGTATTCTTGAACAACAAATGCTGTATACCACCGATGTATTAGCCAAAGACCATGAAAAAAATCAATTCCTGTCCTCGCGAGTCTTTGTTAACGAAAAATTGACTTTGAAGATGAAGAGATATGACGTTCTTGCAACAGCTGACAATGAAATTTTGCGTCATTTCAGACATATCCTTCGAAGCATCTTCCATGATTTACAATTTTGTCCTTAAAATAGACCATTTCATATTTCAAACTTTATTTTGAGCTTACAAAATGTTGCTGCCCCGTGCATATTTGCTTTATAAAGTGCTAATCCAGTTTTGTACAAGCTCAAAAAATGAGTTGCCCCGTTACCTTTAGCACTGGCCATGTTATGAAATAAACTTTGTACCTTCCTTAAAAAAAACTCCTTAGTTTCTTGATCTACGGCACTTTTCAAATTTTCGTATCTGATTCTACGAAATAAATCATGTGCAGCCAATGTAATGTAGCATCATTTAGTGAATACTTTTGTTGATGCTACTCCAGCAGAAATGGTACGGTACAATTTCGCATGGCATTGTTACCAAAAGGAAGTTTTTCAATAAGAACAAAAAGTGCAATAATCCAGCTTATCCCGAGTGTGCCAAGGACCAGAACGTCAAGAAACATAAGTCTAAAACCTGACCTGTAATCCTCAAGAAGTTAACACTCTGATCAGAAAGCACATATTGCACAAGCCGTCGAAAGGTATAATTGAAAATTGAATGGTAACAAAAATGCAGTTCTTTAACTTCTTATGCAACAGAGTTCTCTTGAAAGCTGACCTGAAATCTTTCGGAGGAAAAAGTTAACTTTCTGATCAGAGAGGAGGGGGGCTTTGGGGGGTACTAGAACCCGCAAACCCGGACCAAAATTAGCAAAAACCCGAAAACCCGCAAGCAAAAAATTCCAAACCCGAAATTGCACTTCTGGACGCAAAATTTCAATTTTCGGTAATAATCTTCAACTATTTCCGACATTTTCGTTCTCACTGACACTCTGTGCATCGCTTCAAGCATTCGGAAGCTGGCTTTTCGATCTCAGCTAACTAAAAGGGAATTTATGACTTCGAAACCCGAAAACATGGGAATTTTTGAAAGAAATCCCGAAACCCGAGCATCAAAATTGGCCAAACCCGCAACCCGTGGAGCATCTCAAAACCCGAAAACCCGCACGATTTAGACGCAAAACCCGAAACCCGAGGGCTAAAATTGGTCAAACCCGCAACCCGTGAAACCTCAAAGCCCCCCTCAGAGAGCGTACGTGGCATAAGCAAGAGTGTGTGACTCCTTAATCTCTAATGTTAAGAGTTATCTCAACCTAAAGTGGTCAATACGGCTTCCTACTAAGCACGAAAGACGATATCACGAAAGATAACAAGAAATTCACTGACCTGTGTTTGTCCTTGATTCGTTGATGACCAACTCACGATTGTCAGCAAACGCAATGTTTCTTGAACATCTCGTGCAGAACATGAGCATTTATAGGGTTGGGAAATCTCCGTAAATTGGTGCGCACCAGTCAGGGATTACTGAATTGGCAATGAATGATATTAGTAATTAGTCGGATTTCCTGGCAATGTGAATCAACCATCAATTTTGTTTTGAGCCAATATAGAAAATTCTTCTCACTGTACCACATAAATGAACATTTTTTGTCTATATAGATGAATCATAAGGGTCGGGCTTCGGACCTGTTTCTCGTGTCAACGCCCATGTTGGTCGCCTTACTAAGCGCCTGTATATCAGCTGGAAAGGGATATCAATTGTATCCGCGATCAATTCATCACGAAGCTTTCATAGAAGAAATAAGAAGATCAATTCACTAAGAGGCATGTCGTGAATTCTTTTATTAAAGGTCCCATATAAATATAGCAGTATTTTCAAAGAACGCCTGCTGATGTGCATGCTATTACAGTTGAGTCCCGCTATCTTGAATTTTCAAGGGCAAAGAAAATTTCTTTGAAATAGAAAGGCTTCGAGGAAACCGCAGCTCTAACCACCATTATAGAGCCTTTGTCGCCCAGGGTCCTTTGCGGGCACGTTGCAATTTCAGATTGCCTGAAAATCAAATTTGGCATAAACGGAACGGAAACTATAGATCCACAGTACAGTGGTTAAACTGATAGAACAATTCAACTGAAGTACAACTTTTATGTCAGTTCAACTACTACCGGGTGTCCCAAAAACTGTATATGGATTTGGTTTACTCCAGCGATGTGAATTTAGCTTTAATCAATGGCTAATCACTCTCAAAATGTTTCTCGATAGTTAACTTGAGCATAGATACCTCGTTTGTTGGTATTGGTGCTTTGAGAGCAGAGGTATCAATCTTGAAAGCTCAAATTTGCGTCCAGTTGCAAACCAGAGCTTTGGCCTTTTGGCCTAAGCAAGTTTCTGAAGCACAGCGAAAATATGAACTGAAACTAATGAAAAATTAAGACACTGCCCAATGGGTGACAGCAAAATGCTTCGAGGAATTCGCTTGAGCAAAGTTTGGGAATGATTCAGTTTCACGTCGATTATGTTATCATTCAATGATTTTGGATACATGCATACATGGATACATGGTGACAGGGGGGTGACTTCTGAAAAACAGAATAACAGAATATCTAATATTGCTTAAATTTTATCAGGATATCGTTAATTTATACGCTGTGCCTTAAGAAATTGCTTAGGCCAAAAGGCCCGGGGGGGTTACTTGACTTTCAATTGTACGGGGGGGTGCACTCCAAGAAAAAAAATTTTCACCCGGCTTTAGAAATTTTCCCTCCAAATGATAGCCGGCTTTAGAAAAAATCGGCGAAAAGCATATCCCAAAACGTAAAAATCGGCAAAAAGCATACCCCTAAACGTAAAACTTCGTCGAAAAACAATGAAATAACACGTTTGACAACCGGCTTTAGAAAAATTGCCTTCTTTTGATACCCGGCGTTAGAAAAAAGAGGCGAAAACGATACCCGGAAAGGAGTGCACATGGCGTCAGCAAAATATACTAAGTACCCCCCCCGGGCCAAAAGGCTAAAGCTCTGGTTTGTAGGAAGAGGCAAATTTGAGCTTTCAAGATTGATATTTCTGCTCTCTAAGTACTAATATCAACAAACGAGGTATCAATGTTCAAGTTAACTATGGAGGAACATTTTTAGAGTGATTAGACATTGATTCAAGCTAATTTCACAGCGCTGGAGTCAACCAAATCCGTATACATTTTTTGGGACACCCGGTAGTGTGGATCCTTGGTCTCCGCTAAGGCCAAATTTGATTTGACAGTCTGACATTTCAGCGTGCCCGCAAAGAGCCCTGGGTGAAAATGGCTCTTTTAAGGATCTGTTTTAACCAGCATGCTCCAGCATGCCATCTCTTTGTTTACCTTTGATGTCGTTAATTTGATTAGCCATGAAAATGATGACAACAAAGGCCAATGAAGGACATGACACGCGCAAAGCATCCAGGTTGAAACAGACCCTTTAAATCAAACCGTTGACAAGATAGTGAGGAGTTCAAGATGAATGAGTTCGAAGCATCGATGTTGACCTTTAAAAGTCAAGAAATCCGTTGTGGAGGCATTGCTATTCTTCAGACAATTGTACCTTCTTTTGAAGAACATAAATGTCTGCCTGAAATCTTAACAGTTCAAAACATGATGCAACGAATTCTATACTTTTGAATCGTTCTAGAAATTTAGTTTTTGCATGCTTTATTAAATATGTTTGTCTCAAACCATCAAAGGTTCCTCTTCCTCTATCTATTAGAGACGAGATACGCTTTGTCCAAGGAAACGTATGTGTCCTCCCCTGCAGTGGGTTAAAGCTCATGCGCAGTAGCGTTTTGGAATTTGAGCTCTGACGGGCGCATGAGCATTAACCTATTGCACGGGGGAACACAACATTTCCTCGTACAAAGCGTATCTCGTCTACCTAACACGTACCTCTCTGAACTGGTCTCTGTACAACCTATCAAGTGACCCAAAAAATTCATGAGCAAGACCGCTCTTTCTTTAGCCTACGCGTAGACCCATTATCCCAAAGGAGGAAAGGGTCTACGAAACAGAGAGCAAATGCCTGCTACTGAGGTTTCTAGATTTCTGGAAACTTAATTTATGCAGCTTTTGATTCAACCATAGAAATATTTCTATTTCTATGGTTTCAACGCGTTTCACAAATCATTTGAAAAGGGGATTAGAATTATTAATTGGGCGGCCGTAGCAAGCCTTTGCTCTTTGTTTCGTAGACCCTTTCCTCCTTTGGGATAATGGGTCTACGCGTAGGCTACTCTTTCTTACGATCAAAACGTTATTGACACATGTTTTCTATGAATATTGAGGTGACAGGACTGGCTATCTTTGAGATGAGATGCTGCATGGCTACATTGAGCTATGACTACCATCCAAAACTCAGATTAAAACAAAAAACAACATTCCGAATACGATATTCCTCATTCAGAGTGGTTTAATTCATTCAGATCGCCATCTTTTTTCCATTCAACCTGGTGACCCAAAAATGGGTGAAACACTTTGAAAAGTCATCAAATCCTTATGACAGTACTGATTATGAAAATCTCTCCACATGCATTTGTGTGGAGGACCAAATTGATTTCAGCAATATTGTGAAGTCTTCAATTAGATTGATTTTGTAAGAATTTATGCTTCTTTAGATTACCTGGTTAATTGAAGCACACTCCTAAATCACAAGAAATTATTCTCAAATTGAATTTCACCCGGCAATATCACTTAATGCCCTTGGTGGCTTATGTCTTTGCTAAAACTAGTACATTGAATAGTTTCTGATGAAATTAACTAGTTTCTGATGAAATTGCAAGAAATAGCTGTTTGGCTAAAAATACGATTTTTGGTTAAATACCAGAAATATGGTTTTCATGCCATTCTTTTCTCGACACTCTCCTGAAAGAAGAAAATGACGATCGCCTATGAAATTTATTTCGTCTTTGATACAAATCAAGATAAAATAATCTTGTACAAATGCATAACATTTCAGTTAATAATTTTGATTTTGGGCATCAAAATGGCGCTTGAACAAATGAAATACATTCGTCTGATCGAGAAGGCAAATGACACAAAGCAAAATGGTCTGCTTTGGCTGCAGTTTCTGACTCAGCAAAGGAAACGCCCCTGCTTAGTAAAACTTTGCCACAAATGCCTAGCATGTATTTTTCTATAAATAAGATACTAAGAATTTGGGCCAGTACTAAAAGTTTGTTAAAATTATCAGATTTTGATTTTAGTACTCAGATTTTCTTGCGAATTTCTTAAAGGTTTCATAACAATCTTCATGTTCATTACCTATTCTCTAGTGAACATTTCAAAACAAGGTTTTTTCAAGCCTCTCCAATGTTTAGACATTACTCAAGTACGTTCCGAGTAGTACGAGACAGGAACAAGTGAAAGTAAAGTAAAGCTATGCTAAGGATTTACTTTATCAAAATAAAATAATTTGGAAAGTTTTCCCAGTACTGGAGCTTCTTTCTTTCTTTCGCGATCCAAGAGTGCGATCTGAGAGCTAAGTTTCTTATAAGAACTTTTCTATAAAAATAACTGGTTCTCAGAGATGTTCGAAACTGACATGGCATAAGAAGCACTGATCTTCGATATGAAACCTGTGAAGGGTTACCGTAAAAGCTCTATTTAGCCCCCCTCTCTATTGAGCCCCTCCCCCCTGGGCCAAAATTTTAAATAAGCCATCCCTCTTTATTTTAGCCCCATCCACTTGTATCACATTTTTTTTTTTTTATTCAAATATTAAATTTTACAAGATACTTTACATTCTACTATACCTAATTCTAATTACTATACGACACTACAAGTACGATACCGTGGGGAGCGAAAGACTATGACTACCCCATGGCCAATATCTAAAAACACGAAACGTTAAACCGTATACAATCACACTACGAACAATTTATAAATTAAAGGATACTATACTTGTATCACATTCCAGAGGCTACCAAAGATTTCCCTTATTTAGCTAAAGAAGTTTGCACGTTCTTTTTGATATGGTTTGGGATGAAACTGTGTCGAATTTATGTATTTGACTCGTAAAATTGTATGTTAAATCGGCCAAATATGGGGTAAAAGAACTGAAAAGCTAGCATATATATCCTGGTCCTTTGATTTTGTGTGATTACGCCCCCCTCTCTAAGAGGCCCTCGTCTCTTTTGAGCCCTCCTCTAGAGTGTATGAAATTAAATGATAGAGCTTTCACTGTAACTTACTGATAGCGTTTGTAAGCTTTTTGAAAAACCAGAATTTTGATCGACTTCGCAACCGCTGGGAATAACTTTAGAAATAAATTACTTTGAGTAAGATGCTCAAGATTAAATTCTTGATAACAGTTTCCGATCATATTAAAAAGGATGCTCAACGACGTAGATGCATTAAGGATAAAAAGATACTCTATTACAGCAAAGTCCCACAATTATTGGGGAGACAAAGTTTCTCTTTACTGGGGCATGTATAACTCAATTATAGCTTCATTCTGCTTCCATTAATTCATTGATTTTGTTTGCCTTAATCTCTTTATACGTCACACTGTCAAACTAAACTGTTTAAGTGCACTGCACTGGTGGTCCATTCACATGGCTCAATGGTAGCACGCTTCACTACCAATCCGAGGATATTGGTCGTTCGAGTGCCTCCCTTGTCAAACCCAAAGGTAGGCTTGCACTGTTATTTTTATGATCCTATGTATGTCCATGCGAAAAATAAACCTATCCAGTTTCTGAAGAATTAGTGCGATCTACTGTCCAAAAGGTACAAAAAGACTTGTTTTGGGACAGACAATAGCAATGGCAATTTTTCTTTTAAGTCTAGATTCATATCAACTATCCTTTCTCCCACCACATTGGGCCTGTTTACATATAGAGTCAGGTATTGGACAAAATGGATCATTCCAGTTGGTGGTGGAATGCAATGATTCACTCTGGCAGACATTAAATTTGGTGGTGGCACTTCTTGACTTGAGGTGTAGTTTACCCCAACTGGTTGTGGCAGTGTTGTTTTGGTCAGTGGCGGACTGGCCCCCCTCAAAATCTTGCAAAAAGGGCCCCCTTTTTCCTGGAAAAGGGCCCCTTTTGCAAAATTAAGGACATTTTTGGTAGAGTTGAATGTTTGAATAATGGACATCTCACTTCACATTTGAATCCTCCAGTGTTATTGAACTTGTTCAAAGAAATGAATACAGTCGAGAGCGAAGATACGGATGGCGAAGAAGGGAGCACCGTTGCAGAAAAAGTAAAGGCCCCCTCCACTTCTGCCAAAAGATGGTTCTCGAGATTCCTTCACAGAAAATAGTTGTTATAGGTAGTGTAGGGTAAGGAAATGACTGGGAGAGTCACTCTAAGCCAAAGTAAAGGCTGGAAGTTTCACAAAATTTCCGGGGCGCACTTTGTCAACTGCTCCACTTTGGGGGCACGCAAAAACTGGATTGTGAAAAACTGAAAGCTTTTGCCCGATAATTTTCATGAGAGTGTTCTTTGATAGAAAACTGCAAAAATAATTTTGAGAATTTCAAAGTTTCCAATTCTGCTCTGGCGATAGGCATTCTAAGCCAAAGAACAGATGTTTACTCTAAAAATTTCCCTGTGGACGCTTATTCATAAAACTACTGTTACAAATGATCAAAAATTCAATTTTAGCATCCGCAATCCTGGGATTGGGAGAAGCGTTCTAAGCAAAAGTAGAGGGCGTGTCCTCAGGAATTTTTCTGGGGACATTGCCCCCAGACACCTCATTTTGATACTCCATCAGTTAATTTGCCCTGACCACACTGCTGGGGGGGGGGGTCAGGAAAGGTTTCCTCGACAGTTTGAGAAACGAAAACATTATAGATTGTCTGGCCCACAATGCAAAAAAAGGCAAAATTACTTTTATAAAATGGGGACAATGTAAAGATTTTAATCATGCCATCAGAAGACATATCGTGAGAGATATGCCTCATTTTCAAAGAAAGTGAGTTTAGCTTGGCTATTGGTAAGGAATCGAGGAATTGCGACGAATTTTGCTCCTGACCACACACTCACCATCGAGGCCACACCCACTTAGGGCCCCCTTAACTCGTTCATGGCCGGTGCAAAAATCAGAGCCAGTCCGCCACTGGTTTTGGTTGTGGCAGTGTTCTTATGCTTGCAGCAGTCAACGTTGCGAGGATCATGACTTCGGAATGGCAACTTGATTGACAGGTGTTTTGGTCATTGAATTGGATTGGCAAGGGTCTTTGGTGATTGAACTGAATTGGTTTGCTTAAGTTCAAATTGAGCATCAAGCAGACATTGAATGATGTTTGCCAAGGTTCAAAAAGTTGGTTGACAGCTATATCAGGCCTAAACTCTTCATGCGCCTGATTCCGCAGTAGAATTTCATCGAAAGTAAGACCCCGTTTACACGGTAGCGGATCAAAAGTGTTGCGGATCAAAGTGTTACGGATCACCCTCCCGTCTACACGGTAGCGGATCAAAATTGTATCGGATCACGGTCTCGTCTACACGGTAGCGGATCAGCGGTCACCATAGAAATAGGGCGAGGTCACATTCAAGATTTTCTCAGATTTTCAGTGATTTCCTTTTAATGTCAAATTTCAAAACATACTGCAATTATGATTAAACCTCGTTTGTATGGAAAATACCCTCGTAATTAATCCGAATCAAAATTGATACGGATCACTTGCGTTTACACGGCGCAGAGCAGAAGTGATCCGATACAAAAGTAATCCGATACAAAAGGAATTCGCTTTCGTAGCAGGATCAAAATTGATGCGGATAGCGGAGCAGAAGTGTATCGGATCACTACGAGCTCGTGTAAACGGGAGGCTGATCCGCAACACTTTTTGTATCGGATCAAAAGTGATCCGCTACCGTGTAAACGGGGTCTAAGATCCAGTTCATGGTCTGGAATCTCTGAATTACTTACAATTTCATCGTGGAGACCAAAACTTCCAATCCTACGGGATACTGCTTTTTATGCTTACGAAGGAAATCTCTGCGATCTTCGTTTTTTGTGAAACCGTAGCGAAGATACAACTGCAGAGTTTCCTTCGGAATATTAACAGAAGGCCTTCCACCTTTCCATAAATTCCTAACCATTACAGGCTCATCCGTCCTACTATTCTCCAGCATTTGAAACGCGCTTTGGATAAGATTTATGGTCTCATCCAGGGAGATTAAGTCTCATCATTCCCCCTGATTGTTGGTTGCAAGACTTGTAACACGTTCAAGCCTGTAGGAAGCATAATCTGCGGTAGTTGGATCAATGCTTGGGAAATTTTCCAAATCTCTGTAGACGTTTCTCAGGATACTCAGAATGTGATTCATCAAATTGGCTTCTGGTTCCACACTGGGGCTTGAGTTCGCCATCTCCACCATCTCCACCACCATCTCCACCAGTGACTAAAATAATGGCGGGAAAAGAGTTGCGTTAGCGTTTTCAAAACAGGCCTGATTTAGTTGTTAATCAACTTTTTGGACCTTGGCAAACATCATTCAGTGTCTGCTTAATGCTCAATTTGAACTTAAGCAAACCAATTCAGCTCAATCACCAAAGATGCTTGCCAATCCAATTCAATGACCAAAACACCTGTCAATCAAGTTGCCATTCCGAAGTCATGATCCTCGCAGCGCTGACTGCCACAACCAAAAGAACACTGCCACAAGCAAAACAACGCTGCCACAAGCAAAGAACACTGCCCCAACCAGTTGAGGTAAACTACACCTCAAATGAACAAGTGCCACAACCAAATCTCAGGACTGCCAGAACGAACCATTCCATCCCACCATCAAACAAAATGATCTATTTTGTCCAGTACCTGACTCCATATTAACAAGAGGTTGGGTTGGCTCCAAACCACCGTAGAGGGTCAGCCCTTTTCCAGTCAAATCTCTTCAAGCGTTTACACGAACCCGGTAGCCAGCCAGGGTCAACCCGCCTAGGCAGGTAACCCTTCTCAAGGGTAGGGTTGACCCGTTGAGGCGGGTTGGCTTTTTGTAGAATTTTTCCATGGGAAGGCGGGTCAGCTCAACCCGAGGTCATTTGGACAAGATATTTCCATGAAAATGAAAGGCAAACAAAAAGCCAACTTGCCACGTGTGAACTAACGCAACTTACAAGATGCTCTCGTGTCAGCGCTTCCTAACCAGGCAAAACAGTCCTAAATTTTTGCACATTTCACCATGGTAAAAAGGGTTTTCAAATTGTCCACAATTACTTGAAAGCATATCAATTCCAATGAGAGCATTGACCAGCTTTAGGCATCGGAAGAAACCTACTTTTAGGGGACAAAGATGGAAAAGAATGAAGGCTAATGGTTTTTTTCATATTCAAGATAAAAATTTTCAATACAATGATACCTCCTACTATACTCTCTAATCACAACTATACGACACTACCGAGACGATACCAAGAGGAGCGAAGTGGCACGACTACCCCCAAGGCCATAACATGAAACAAAAAACAAGGACAATACCAGAACAGTGTGTAAAGGGGTCAAAGAACAGAACGAACAGCATACAAATATTAAACTTAAGCTACAAGTCAGGACAGCCTGCAACCAAATAATTTGAATTTAATGAAGAGCCTAAACTTTAGACCAAGACATCATGGCTGGGAAGATGTCTTTCTTGGTTGCAAGCTACCCCAATCTACTAGCTATTTAAACTAAAAAGAGACATCAAACAGATGGAGGGTTGGGATACGGAGGGTATTCATAAGAAAATGGGCAAGTTAATTAAGGCGTTCTGTTTCCAAAATAAACTTAATTGTTAAGTTCAAGATTAATGCATTTGCTTCCAAAGGCAGGCTTTCACCTCCGTTAATGGCTTTCCGAAGGTAGGCTTTCATTTCATTAATGCATTTGCTTCCGAAGGCATGCTTTCATTCAGGCTAATGGTCGTGAAAGCTGCAACATTTTAGTGAACCGTGTGGGTCTTTCGCTTTGGTGAGCCTGAAAATGAAGTCGATAAGTGTAGTAAATCTAAAATCTAAACAAGGAGGGACATGAGACGGCAAATGCTAGGCCACAGTGTCGCAAAGCTGGCCCAGGCCTTTTGCAAGCGAAAAAGCTCCTGTGAATTTGCACGATATTACTTTAGTAAGGTTAAGCTTTCTCCAATTGTCCATTCTGAAAAGTTTTTCCGTAGGCGGATGAAATCATAACAAATATGAACACATGTACTGCATTTTTCTGATGATCTCCTCTATTGGATATCTTTAATCAAATGAAAATTCTTTTTCTTGACGTACATATTCTATTAACGAATTAAATTGAAACTTGTCTATATTTATTTTCTCCCTGCCGAGGTGGATTACAAAATCAAAAGGGTTAATCCATGACAAACCATGATCAAGGGAATAGCCATTCAAACTCGTTAGTTCGTAGCGGACACACCAGCACCTATTTCAGCCTGTGTATATTTTAAGTTTGCTTTCTGCGGATGGGTGTGTGTGTGGCACCAGACTGGTCACCTTCCTAGCTTTTATCAACTGCGGTGAAATCTTTAAAGCATCTATATGAGGAAATCTATTCGTTCGCAAATAGAATTTGTATGGGATCTGTTGAAACAAAGTTGCGGCATCAGGAATTCATCCCGCCAGGCCTGAAGACATTGATAAGAAAGTTTTTATGAAGACGCTCACAGAGGATCTCTGCGCAAATCTATGGAGTTAAAATGTATGAATTTCCTACCAAAGGTACTTAAGGATTTTGAAAGAAGGAAGTGTGGGGACGGATTAGCGTAGGCGGTACCAACAGATCAAAGTTATATATCTTTGCTAGTTATACATAACTCATTGGATGATTTCATCTTCTTCAAAGCAACTGAAAATATGATCTCGCCAAAATTAGATGCGGTTTTTTAGACCGATCAATGAAGTACCCAAGGGCTTCAAATTTCCCAAAAAACTATGGATGTGCCTGAAACAGCAATGGTTGGTAATTCCTAAAGCAGAGAAATTCAGAGTTCATTCTTGCGAACTTTTCCGCTACGTTTGTCGTTTTCTAGGTGTTCCTGAGATATGTCCTCCTTACTTAGAATATTGTCTGAAATGTGCTTTGTCTTCCTAACGGGAATATCGTCAGAAATGTGCTTTTTATAAGAAAATCTCTTGACTGTAATGTTAAACAGTAACTCGACCAAACAGTCGTACCTTGGCCTTTCTGGTACACTAAATTTTTATACGAAACTACGGTCCGGGACTGGCAGGCAGTTTCTTAAATTTTTGGGCCATTTTGCTACCAAAAGTTTCTCACGTGTTTCTTATAGTTTTAATGCTGGAAATTGTGTAGAGTTAATTTTGTTTGGTCAAAGGGCTCCCAAATCACTTAGTAAGATCTCAAAACAAATAAATAACATAATTTGCACTCAAAATAATGTCCAAACAGTTGCTATAACTGTACAGTGTCAAGTGAGTGCGATAGGAAAATTAAAACTGTAGATTACAAAAGTTTCTTGGTTTTTTAATTCAGGTAGGGTTGTTTCTTAACTTTCGAAAATTTTACTTTGCACTTAATAATAAGTTTATTTTTGTTTAATAGGTAGGCATCAATTAGCTGTACCTTAGCTATTTCTAAACGCCTACTATAAAAAATCAATGACAATATTGTTGGGGAGATCTGTCGACCTGAATCTTGTGACCGCGTTTGTGAAGAGGCCTGGTTCGGCAAAAGTTGTCGAATTTGTGCAGCCGCAGTAGAACTTACTTAGCGGCCATGTTTTCTGTTGTTGAGTTGCTTTCTAGTATGCCGACCGAGCCTCGCCTTGTCCTTCTCCCTCCAGCGTAGTTTTCACTTGGAGAAATGCAGATTTCAACTAAAAGGTGTTGGGGAAATAAAGTATGAAGTTTCCGGAAAGTCGTTGGAAACGTACAGTCTTTGGCCTAAGCGTCTATTATAGCATAGCGTCAAGAAGAAAGTGTGGAAGAGCAGGCTCAAGGCCTAAGTAAAGAAAGCGCCCTCTTTTGGCCTTGTTATCATGATATCATGATAACAAGGCCAAAAGAGGGCACTTTCTTTACTTAGGCCTTGAGCCTGCTCTTCCACACTTTCTTCTTTACGCTATGCTATAATAGACGCTAAGGCCAAAGACTGTACATTTCCAACGACTTTCCGGAAACTTCATACTTTATTTCCCCAACATCTTATAGTTGAAATCTGCATTTCTCCAAGTGTGGAAGAGCAGGCTCAAGGCCTAAGTAAAGAAAGCGCCCTCTTTTGGCCTTGTTATCATGATATCATGATAACAAGGCCAAAAGAGGGCGCTTTCTTTACTTAGGCCTTGAGCCTGCTCTTCCACACTTTCTTCTTGACGCTATGCTATAATAGACGCTAAGGCCAAAGACTGTACATTTCCAACGACTTTCCGGAAACTACATACTTTATTTCCCCAACATCTTATAGTTGAAATCTGCATTTCTCCAAGTGTGGAAGAGCAGGCTCAAGGCCTAAGTAAAGAAAGCGCCCTCTTTTGGCCTTGTTATCATGATATCATGATAACAAGGCCAAAAGAGGGCACTTTCTTTACTTAGGCCTTGAGCCTGCTCTTCCACACTTTCTTCTTGACGCTATGCTATAATAGACGCTAAGGCCAAAGACTGTACATTTCCAACGACTTTCCGGAAACTTCATACTTTATTTCCCCAACATCTTATAGTTGAAATCTGCATTTCTCCAAGTGTGGAATAGCAGGCTCAAGGCCTAAGTAAAGAAAGCGCCCTCTTTTGGCCTTGTTATCATGATATCATGATAACAAGGCCAAAAGAGGGCGCTTTCTTTACTTAGGCCTTGAGCCTGCTCTTCCACACTTTCTTCTTGACGCTATGCTATAATAGACGCTTAGGCCAAAGACTGTACGTTTCCAACGACTTTCCGGAAACTTCACACTTTATTTCCCCAACATCTTACAGTTGAAATCTGCATTTCTCCAAGTGAAAACTACGCTGGAGGGAGAAGGACGAGGCGAGGCTCGGTCGGCATACTAGAAAGCAACACAACAACAGAAAACATGGCCGCTAAGTAATATCTGCCAACGGAAGCAGAACACATCAATACAATCAGTTTATCATATTTACACTTCAAATCAGAGCTGTTACTTAAAATTTGCTGCTTGTACTTTACTGGCTATGCTTAGTCAAGAGTGGAGACCAAGCAGGCTGGCAAACGGATATAATAATAGCAACTGTTTCAAGTTTGAAGTTTGTTGCAGTTCATTCATAACAGTTCATAATGAGGCTCCAGAATATATACGTGATTTGATTGAGTTGAAACAGTCAAATTATTCACTACGCTCTGTCAATGGTACCAATCTGAACATACAACGATCTCACCTGAAGTCTTGCGGTGACAGTGCCTTTTCAATGTGTGCACCTAAACTTTGGAACTCTCTCCCATCAGAAGTCAGGACTTCGGAAACTGCTCATCTTTTTAAAAAGCGTCTTAAAACATTTTACTTTAAACTTGCTTTTAATATCTTATAGAATATTGTAGATACTTACGTATACACGGGACAATGAACATATATTGTAAAGCGCCAAAGATAAATAAGCTTTTTATTTGGTTTCGCGCTATATAAGTTTTAATGTATTATTATTATCATTATTATTGCAGTTTAACTTACCAGCCAAAGGAAGACGAAAAAGAACAGAATATACTGTAACAACAAGATTAGAATAAACGTTGTTGTATACCGACATGTGACCAATCCAGTTCTCCCAATAACAGCTGACAAGAAATATACCAAATAGAACATTTAAGTATGTAGAACATTTAAAGTATGGTACATACAGTGCACATAATAGAAGTCATACGAAGCAAAACCATGTCTCTATGATGTGTTCACAACTTTTCTTTTCCAAACTAAACATAAACACAATAAAACACAACAGCCATTGCAAACATACTTAATGGTAAACCTTTGGAGCCAAGTAGACCAGAGAAAGTTCTTGCATGTATATGAGAAATGAAATTTATTTCTCATTGACAACAATTACAGTCAACATCTATAGCACACTCAAGGGTGAAGAAATACTTTTCTCAACATGGAGATTACCATAGACCTGTCAGCTATTCTGAAAAGAATCAGACTTGAACGACATTTTGGTACATTTTGTGGAATTTTTGAATGTGCACTAAAGGGATAGAAGCCCTAACGACACTCAATTGAACCTTGCATCTACAAAGTCCAAAATAACGCTCGCAATCCAGGCTCTTTTGTAGAATAGCTGTAAGGTTTCTCAAGCGCTTCATAGAAGGCATACAGAGCAATATCATGGATGCATTACTCGCAAAAGTAAATATTCCATGATTATCAATATTTTTTCTTTTCCAAACAGAACAGAACCAAACAGAACTCATCAAATAAAACCAACTAATGCAAACATAATCAATGATAAATTAATTTCCCCCCAATTTCCCTATTCTCACACACAGATAGCTGATGTATTGCCTTGAAATTTTCTACCAAAGCATCAATTTCTTCATTTTCAGGAATTGCAAAATGTGTGTTTGCAGTATTTTTCTGCTTTCATATTGCGAGATATGATTCTTTGCATGACATTTCTGTTAGAGCTCTATCCACAAGGAAATCTTCCACAAGAAACTTTTCCAAATAGTGTCATCATAAAGGTAAGACTGCAGAGTCTTGTGGGGAGATTTGCATGTTTTCATGAGGCCGACAAGAGATCTGCAGTCAAGAAATTGCAGGATGGAGTGGCCAAGCTGGCCCTTTTCACATAAGCCACATAACAGCACAGCATTACTTCCTGAAAACATTGCTGATGATAAGGATGTTGTAGGAGATTCCATTCTTAAACCAAGAGATCTTTCATTAAGATTGTCAGTGCCACTGACAGTGGTTTTTTGCACCCAATGCTCGTAATCTATAATTTAAGTTATACCATTTTTTCCAATGAGCATGACAGACATAAAGATCTTGGCAATCATCAACCTTGTCAACTCTAAAATAAGTGCACAACAGCTGCACACCATCCCAATCTTCAATTTTGTTACCACAAACTCTGAATTTCTTTCCAAGGAGGGGTTTGGGTCTAGTATGCGTAGTCCTACACCGATCTAAAAAAGCAAGCATTTTTCGTGGACTGTCTACAAAATATGGCATAATATTGCTCCCTTGATTAATTGGAACTTTTTCAGGTATTTCAGATGTGGCCAAAGTTCTTGTTTTGTGGAATAGAGGGGATATGCACCCGTTTTGGTTAATTTTTGGCCTGAACATTCTGGGATTGGGACATACTTTCACTGGAAAATTTCTGTGATTGGAGTATACTTTCACTTGGAATTTTATGGGATTGGGGTTGACTGCTACAATAAAAATTCTTGTAATGGGTGTTAAATGTCCCCATTGATCCAGAACAGATTTGTTCCGCTTGTGACCATAGCTGAGAGGAAATCTTTTATTTTGTATTTAAATTTTTGACGAGGCAGAAGATAAAATGATAACAAATAGTAAAAAACTGATAATGAGAAATAGAATTGATACAAACAACAAATGATAACAAAAGATCACCGTTGAATTGTTCTTTGTTGCCTCTTCAAAATTCTGTGATTGGTTATCAATATCTGACCTATACTCTGGGATAGGGTATCAATATCTGACCAAAATTCTGTGATTGGGTCATACCAGAAATCCTGGTGGCACACACCCCTGTATAAATTTATAGTGAAGTACCCACTGGGTTTCCCGCCCCTCTCCCCATCCCAAAATACCCATCAACTATCACTAAAGTCTCTTTCTCCCTATTCACATCCCCTGTCACCCCAAATCCCTCTCAAAATACCAAGCCCAAAATACCCCACCCACAATGCCCAACCCAAGATACCCACCCTAAGATAGCAGCCCAAAATAGCCACCCCACAACAGCCACCCCACAACAGCCACCCAAAATTATATTTTCTCGGCACCCTTCTCTTCTCTTGCCCTCAAATAAAAAAACACATTTCTGTAGTGTAGGCTTAGGTCCACACTTCAAATATTCAAAAATCAAAACCTAAGAGATGCTTCAGAAGAGTAACGCAGCGAATACCCGAGAAGATGGTCGTTGGCTTGGCTTGGCTTGGCTGTGGTGAAGTGAACGTTAAATTAAATTCGATTCCGCAAACATTTAGGCGAAAGGCGCAGCTCCTCTTTTCCCCCTGCACAGGAGGAAAATACGACGATTTGATTGGCTAATAACTCAGCAATGCAACTCAATGCTCTGCGCAGCCTCCATATGCACAGATTCGACAACTTTTTTGGTCGTCGACGATAGGCCCAGATTCTTTTGTTTGCAGACAAAGGTTTTTCGAGTTCGTCTCCCCAACAAAATAATAGATTTCTTACACAAACTTTGGAAATTTCAAGCAGGCTACTATCCTTGTTGCATTGATAAAGGTACAGGTACATGTACCCCAAAAACTAAGGTACCCCAAAAACCACAAGGTCAGTTGAAAGGCAATGTCTACCGAAGAACAACATAAGACACAAAACTCTTGCTGATTTATAACGCTCAGATAACTAGGCTAACTAAAAATATAGGTTTGCCATGAATATATTGGACTTAAGAAAATTATGGGGTGCAAAAGAAAAAATATTGAACTTAAAATTTTACGGATTGTTTGCTTGAACGCGTTGCAAGTCTGAAATTCTTACACTAAGTTTGAAAACTAATGTTTTTCAGTATCTTTGATGTGTCCTCTTATCAGAAAAGCACAACTGTCAACATGCAATATGAGGAGCCTATATAGAATGGGCATCCTGACTTTGGAGAATCTTTGTGGTTTTGGGGTACATTTCACTAAAACATGCAAAACACATGTAAGATGGTGCGACGGAGAAAACCAAATGAGCCAGATAATATTTTTCTGATCAAGTAATATAAATTTTCACATATTTGCCGTTGTTTTTTTGTCCTGTTGCGGTGTTTCTGCCAACAAATTTATTCACTCATGCGTCCCCGCAAGCATCTTCGGATCCGACGATTGACGCTGGTATTGTGGTCTTTCCTTTTTCAAAATTAACTTAATCAAGGATGCATATTTGAAAATTATCCTAAGATTAAGTCATACATCTTCAAAAAAGTCCAGTGTACTATTTATCATGGCCTGCCAAAGTGCATAGTTTATTTTGGCCCACCCAGTACTTTTACAGTGCATTGCATGTGAAGTACTGGGTGGGCCAAAATAAACTATGCACTTTGGCAGGCCATGATAAATAGTACACTGGCCTGTTTTGAAGATGTATGACTTAATCTTAGGATAATTTTCAAATTTTTTTGTTTTCATTTTTTAGAGCTAGAGACGAGTTTCTTAAAATTTCTGTTTTTGAAAGGACTGAAAATAATCAAAAACCGTGGATCAAATTTTCTAAAGACTTGACATGAATGGACAAAGAAAAAATGTTTTCGGGGTGATTTGGGGATTTAGAAATTGATCAGTGTATACTTCTGCAAGAGCATTACTTCAAAGATTAGACTGTTGCGAAATGTTGTAAGTAGTAGTTGCAATAAAGTGCCACTCCAAAAACTGTCACAAAATTCAACAAGACTCCATGCCTGCTGGCCTCACAATGCTTCCCTGTTTGTCAAAGCATAAATTCAATGAAACTTCAACAATCAACAGGAAATACATTTATTCGTATCATTGAAAGTATTTTTACGTTCCTTCCACCTTAGAACTAATGCTCGTGCATTGGATCATAACTGATCAATTTCTAAATCCTCAAATCATCACGAAAACGTCCTCTCTTTGTCCATTCATGTTGAGTCTTTAGAAATCGAAAATTTTAAGAAACTCGCTTATACCTCCATAAAAAGAAGACTAAAAAATGTACAAAAATTACTGGCATTAATTGAAAATCCTAGCTCAGTCTTCAAAATTGGTCCAGTATACCATTTATCGTGGCCTGTCATAAGTGCATGGTTTATTTTGCGCACACGGTAGAAGCATCGAAATTTGTAGGGAAAATTCGAATTTTCAAATATTTTGATACATGGAAAATACATGCACTTTGTAATTGCTAATGAATCAAAAACATAATGCCTCTCATTAAGGTTGGATTGTCAGCAGATTTCAAAATGTATGTACAATCAAGGAAAATAACACTTTTAAAGACTGTTATGGACCAAAAGGTCTGATAAGTAAAGAACTAATGTGGCTTTTGGGGTGCATGTCATGTGGGTTTTGTGGTGCAATAGATAGTTTCACTGAAAATAAGTTTGCAGCTATAGTTTCTATCCATTACTGATTTATAATGATGGCTTGATCCCAAATAACATAATCATAGGTGCATCAACTGCAAGCTTCTGGACATTTTTGTTTGTGTGGCTTTTGGGGTGCATATTGTGTAAAACAAGTAACTTTGCCATATCAGTACTCGGTCAATCCTAAGCAAAAAATAGCCATACCTTATGGGAAGAGCTCATTTTTGGCAGCCCAGCATTGACACAAAACCATTTTTGAAATGAAAACAGGAGAAGAAAGTTATAGCAACACGCTTTTTTGTGGTTTTTGGGGTACATGTACCTGTACGTAACATTTGGCAAAAATTTCACAGTTTCTATCTTATTTTTTGCTTGCGATCGAGACTTGCCTGGAATTAACAATCTGATTGGTCTGTGAAGATGATTTTCATCCGGGGGGGGGGGGGGGCACCGGGCTACTTTTAGCAACGGGCAAAAATTGGAAAAGACATTTGATTCCAAGTGTGAATTCAGCTTTACGGTTCAAAAAGTTGAAGTTGCATCTGTTGGGCAAGGTAAACTTGTAAAGAAACTGATGACTGATCCATGTGACAATAACCAAGTTTGCAATACATAAATCATTTTAACTATCTACCGTCTGAAAATCCAACTTCCTTTTCGTCTACCAAAGCACGTGCAATGCATTCGCTACTTCTGGTTGACAAGGTCTGGCTTTGCAAATCTAAACCAGCTTTAACAGCCCTAAAGAAGTCCTGAATGCATGGCAGGACAAAATATTGGGAATTTCATATATAATTATCATTAATCATACTATATTCACTGTTGTTTTCTTAATTTTACACTTTCATCATCACAAGGCATTCTTATTGGATCCGACAAACGCCGCCGATATAGTGGCCTATCCTTTTTGCATTCGTCATATCAAACCAGCTTCTCTGGTATTTGTGTAGTGCATGAATTTGTACTTGCCATTATTTTAGCTATCTATCGTCTGAAATCCCAATTTCCTTTTTGTCTGCTAAAAGCACATGCAATACACTGGCTACTTCTGGCTGACGAGGTCTGGCCTTGCCAGTTTAAACCAAATTCTCTGGTATTTGTGTAGTGCATGAATTTGTACTTGCCATTATTTTAGCTATCTATCGTCTGAAATCCCAATTTCCTTTTTGTCTACTAACAGCGCATGCAATACACTGGCTACTTCTGGCTGACGAGGTCTGGCCTTGCCAGTTTAAACCAAATTCTCTGGTATTTGTGTGGTGCATAATTCTGCACTGGTTTGTCTCAAGTTTCTGACCTGAACAATCGTACGATTTAAGCTGGGCTTATTCATTTCATTCTTTTTTCATTAGATAATTTTTATCCACAAACCCTGTCAGCTGCTAAAAACAACAACAAAACCACAATACCCTAAATGCTATAATATAAATGATTAAGAAGATATAAGTCTGCAGAATGCTGCTCTTCCTTGGAATTGTGCTTTGGGAATCATCAGAGACGTAGGATCCGGGGGGGCACTGGGGGCACGTGCCCCCCCAAGATTTTGAAATAAACAAAGAAGTGCCCTTTTTGTTTTCAGGAAATGTCCCTTTAGCTTAATGGAAAAAGTGCCCTCGAAGTGTCGTGCCCCTCCAAGTTTGAGATGCTTCCTACGTCCCTGGGAATCATTGCCGACTTAGCAAGAAATCCTTCAATTATTTTTGAAAGTGTAAATCGTAGAACTAGTTCTGACTTTCATGGGAATTTCATTCCAAACTTTGGCACCGGGAATAATGGAAACTCCCTTTTCTTAATTCCGAATTTTGCCTTGGCACGAGTTTCTTGATGCATCGCTGCGACCCTGTTCAAAATCTTTCAATCAAGCTGCCAGGGCACAAATCATTTATCTTGTAAATTATGTAAATCTGGTAATTTGTTATCTTGTAAATCATGATAGCTCTGTCATATTTAATCAAGTTTGAAACAGACAACAAAGTCATCTTTCAATCTGGAATTCTCTACAAGCGTGCGAGCTCTATTCTAAAGACGCTGAAAGTAATCAAGTTTGGTATTTGACAAACTGCCCCATCATTCATGAAAGTATCGTAAATGACTTTCGAGCAGTGCCCTATAAACTTGATCTAGCTATGTCTGCGGGAGGATGTATTTTAGCTTCCGGAAAGAAGAAAATCCACTTTCGATTTAAATTTTGAGCTTTTTATACGGCGCAGTCTACGGCAAATTTAAATTTGGCTGGCTTCACTTTAAGAAAGCTATTGCTCATCATATCATTCGGTGAGTTGAAATTATGTGGCTGGTTTTGTCATCTTTTTAAAACATAACACTGGACTTATAATGTTTGCGATGCAATGTTTTGCGATGCAATGTTTGCTGGAACTTATCTCGCAACACCATCGCAAACAAGCTTTACCTTAAAGTCCATCGTGTAACAGGGTCATTACTTTCCAACCACACCTCCGAGTTGAATTCTGAAATGTTCATATTTCATTTGAAGTAAGTGACCAACCATATACTATATCATTACAAGGATGGCCGACGAAATGTAGGTAACGCCGTTCCCAGGAATTTTTGCAAGGTTTTTTAGGCTGCAGGGAATTCTTTGAAAAGAAGCTGAATTTAATGTTAAACAAGTAAATAAAGTAACATATAAGCACTTTGATGCGAATTAAAATAGGCACGACGTTTCGAGCATAGCCCGTTATCGAGCCAAATAACGTTAACGTTAACGTTTCGTTATCAAAAATAATAACATTTGGCTTGATAACGGGCTATGCTCGAAAAGTCATGCTAATTTCGATTCGTATCGAAGTGCTTATATTTACTTTATTTACTTGTTTATCTTTGAACAATTGCTCAACACGCAACAAGAAGATTTTTTTAAATTCTATGTTGCCGTCAAACATGGAAAAACCTGAACCTACTTGTCATAATTTTCTTCTTGAAAACAAATCTGAATTGCTGCAGTAACTTTAATGAAGCAGAATCTTGACCAAGAAGCTTTCATCAATAATTGGAAAAAAAGATTGGCTGTTGTAAGTAGTACATATCGTCCAGGTTAACCCTATCACGTTTCATGGGCCTTCTCGCAGGGATGGGGGCGGTGTGCTGCTTCTCATTGGGATCGCGGGTGTATTGTGGGGGATGTCCCCTTCACGATGCAGGCACTGGACTGCGAGCGGCGGCTGCAGCTTAGTATATGCATCTGGGGGTTCCCTCACGCGGCGTGTCCATCGTCTTTCTGGGGGATGCGCGTCGCTCCGGACTTTCTTAGGGAAGGCATGCTCATTTTTATCTTGTAAATATTTCACTATACGCTTTAAATTGATTAACTTTAGTAGGAATTTGTAAATTTTGTGAAGTAGGCATAAATTGGCTGTAATTTAGCTATTTTTCTTTAATGTAAATGTAGCCTACGGTAAATAAATTAATGATGATGATGATGATGATGATGATGATGATGATGATGATGATGATGATGATGATGATGATGATGATGATGATGATGATGATGATGATGATGATGATGACGATGATGATGATGACGATGATGATGAAATCATTGAGCTGTTTAGTTGCTTTTTGTGCCAAGTATCTGTTTTATGTTATGTTGAGTTTAAACATTAAGTTGTTTGTTTATGAACAATTCCACCAAGTGATTTTTGAACTATATTCCACCTACAACTTGCACGAACTACGTTTTTTTAATCCACTAATTCAGTGTAACATCAAAAGATTTTGGAAGGAAGTTCGGACAATTTTTTTGCCGTTCCCAGGAGGACTAAAGTTTTATCGGCCTCTGGCCTGAAGAACAATCGGAACTCAACAGAAATATTTTCATTACATAATTACGCTAAAGTTGGCGGGGAGGAACTTTTTAACAAGATGCATTGGCTGCTTTATTTTAATTCTTTGGAATCGTTACAAAATCTTAACTGGAAGGCAATGCACGTTGATAAGAATTTCCTTACCTGATAGCCATCTTTAACGACATATTTCGTTTGCCACCTTCAACACACGAAGTGTCACCTTCAGGACACATGTCCAATTCGTTAGCACAAGCCAAAGAGAATAAAAGTATTATTTAACATAATAATTATCTGTGATTTATCTAATAAAATTATCACATACACCGCTAGAGTAGTTACCTAGTTTACGCAATTTTGAGATGAAGTGGTACCAAACAGTTCCATTTCTGCGAAATGCAGATAGCGTTTCTGCAGCTAAGATTGACCACAGTAGGTACTTCTATCAAAATTAAGCATCTGTATAGGGTACACAAGTGAAGTCAGTTTACTCAACTAATCCCAAATTCTCAAATTATGGTCTGATAAAGCATCATTTAGGGTAACAAAATGCTACTATGCTTTTTTAATTCAACTATAGTTAAAGAAGTTTAGGGAATTTCTGTAAGACAGTGCTATTTTGCGAACTAAAAGAAAAGGGCCGTCAAGGGCTATCGAGTCTTTGATTAGTTCCCATCGATTTTTAACTTATTGACTCATTATAAATTTCTACAGGAACCCCTGTGTTATAAATACTCAGATCTATCTCTTTCAAACTAAACAAAGCGATATCCTGGGAACCATAAACATTTAGCAACTCTGGTTCAAAGAACTGTTGGGGCTTTCATGATTCGGGGACGCATGCGTTTGTTTATAAATGATTGAATAGATGCTGAAATGAATCATACGAGGTCCATATGTAAGTCACAATTTTAGTACACTCGGTAAAATGGCAGCCCATGATACTTTAAATAGAAATAAACAGGCTTGTATGGAAATGGCCACTTGATAAACAGGGATATACATCTCTTTGTGAAGTCATATAAAAAGGTCATAGAGTTCTTGAAATCAGTCACGTTCGTCTGTATAAAATCGTGGCGAGAGTTCTTGCAAAGCGCTTGACTACACATCTCTCAAGACAGAGCTCCACTTGTTCACCCGCGCGCTCCGCCTTGGAGACTTAGGTATAAGCAACTTCGAAGTGATCCGTGAATGGGCGCTGCCATGTGCCCAATCTATTGAAAAAACTCTGGTATCAGCACCTGCGCGCTCGAAAAATCTCAAAAAGAGATTGGCCAATATCAAAACAGACCCCTTGCGTACAAGGTTGCTGAGAGCATCTTACTCCAAGACCTAATTCTACTGACTTCAATATAAATTCTCATCACCAGTACTGCTGACTAATTCCTCTAGTTCTTGTTGTATGTATTCAGGAGGCAAGGGGAGAGCTGCAATGTATGGAGCAGCTTGAAACTTTGACCAGGTGTATTTTTTGTCAGCGACTTCCTCTTCATCTTCCTCCATTTCGTGGCCCTAAACAATCAATGCAAATACAAGGGTGTCAATTAGCACGCAGCAAAGGACTGAATTTATCAAGACGTACACAGAGCGTCAACTTGGCTGACTTTTAAAGCTACCGAAATTCAATTAATTGGGCTTATATCATGTAAGGTAAAATGAAACAAATGGCAAAGCACACCATACCTGTTCTGCAAGTTCACTAAGCACTATTTTGAGTAAATTCGATGATGTTTTTCCCATCTCTGCTTGTGCAAGTCTGTTTATAAAAATCAGTTACAATGAGAATTTACTCAGAACTAGGCCTAATCAAATCTAATTTAGCTAGAGTGCATTGCCTTGCCCATCGGCCAAGATGCACCTTAGCTGCAGCAATAGATTCGTGTATTGAAATTAAATGAAATCCATGGTAAATTTGCAGCAACATGACGGCAGAAATTTCATATTTTTCAGAACCAAGTTCAATAGTTTGCGGACTCTGCACACATGACGATATAACATCTATTTGTAAAGTCTTTCATAAAGCATAAGAATCTAACTTTAGAGTGGAGGAGTGAACAAGATAAACTTGCCCCCATTAGGGTGTTCTATGCGTCAGAGCTGAAGACGCAATGTGGCACAAATGATTTAACTTTGAGATAGAATTATGCACCATGGAATTGTCTTATAGATACAACAACATTATCAACTCTTTTAAAACGCAGAAAAAACATTAAATACAACACTAGAACACTTTCTTTGCAAGTTTACTTCATTTTGACATAACTCGAGAACAATAGAAGTGACCATTATCTTTTTGAAGTAACCGCTTTTGAAGTAACCATTATCTTGCCTTTCCTCTACAATTAATTAGCAATCACCTGTCAGATTGACTCAAAAAAGGTCTTAAACTCTAAACAGGGGTGGAAAAAATATTTTATTCTCTGGGACCGAAAAGTCATCGAAAAACTTTCTGTGACCGCAGGGTGCTCCAAACAAAAATCCACCTTTTGCCAAGTCATGATAGAAAATAGAAATACGCAGGAGCAGGACATATTCCTCAATCTCAGTTGTAAAGGCTGTTTAGCGAATTTTGTTGACTTTTCCACTGACTATATACTAAGTTATCAACAGTATTGTTGTAGTCTGGAGACAGCCCAAATTAACCAAACATCAATCCAATTTCTAAAGACTTAGTTTTAAATGGAAAGAGAAGATTTTTGATTTTCGCGCAAAATCGAATCATTAATTCCCCCTCTTTTTGCATTTCTTTCTTTCTCGAGACCTGAAAAATTTCTGGGACCATTGGTGCTGTGGTCCGCTATTTTTTCCACCCATGACTCTTAATTGAAGTCTATATTATGCAACTGTGAAAAAAGCAAGACAATTAAAACTACAGCTCCTCTATAGCAGCAACACAAACAGGGCACCATTTTTAGGGACATCCCGTAGAATCATGATAACCCAGGTGGCTAATGTAAACAATGACGCATTTCTAAGTAATCATCAATACCTCTCTTTAGGAGAATCCGCTTTCATACTGCTGATCCTGCTGATAAGTGACGTCACATCTCCACGCAGATCCTCCAGGTTATATGCAGTAACAATGACATCTCCCTGAAAGCAAACAAGCTGATAAATAGTATGCCGAGTGTAGAAGGTATGGCATGCCATATCAGTCTACTTCGAATCTAGGATAAATGTCATTGACACAGCCCTACATCAAGGTGCAGGGCAGAAAATAATACAATTGATCTTGGACTCTAAGTGAGCAGTAGGAAGAAATGGTATTTGGCGTGGGGAAGACATTATAACTTTTAAGGCATATTGACCAAATACTTCGAATACACCTTCCTATAGGAACCTACAATTTTGCAAGTCAGCTTGGGTCCTTGTATAATGAATACCATGGATTGTTTTGTCGTCTTTTGAATTGGTGCTTCCAAAAAACTGAATAATTCAGTCAATCACATGTTTGCCACACTTAGCCATCATAATCATTTTCATTATCCACTTTGAAGAACCGTTTGTTCTGGTGCACTGCACTTTCAATTTGACGTGAGATAACCAAACACCGAACAAGAATAATAGAAGAGGGCTCTCTATTGCTCAATAGCAACCTTTGGACTGCATCGGTCAACCGGTGCAAAACGCTGATTTTTCTCCATTCAGAGGTCTGGGAACCGATGCATTTTTGCTGTCTATTGTTGAGAAGAAAGGAGCTGTCAAAGCTGCTATGATTGACACCGATGCACTCTTCAAAATAGTTACGCAAGGTTCTCCTGTTTATGCGTTGGTTTTAGTTGTTCCCTTTGTGACTTGTCGAGACGCGCGTCACACATTATCTGAATAATGGGTTAAAATGATTAATTGGGCCATCGTGATTGTTTTGTGAACTTATTCTTTTGGATGGGTCGGTTCATGTAATGTAAAATTGGGGGATAATTTGACAATTTCAGCCTGTAGGTTCTTAATCCACTAAGTTCTCATACGCGGGTGTTTACTGTATACTGCACAATTCGACTGCAAATCATGGACGGTAATTTTCTTAAACTACTGCTCAAAGAATTCCCCAAAAATTGATCAAAAATCAAGCAAAGTATTATTAAAGTCAAATGTAAGAAAGGTAAGCGATCTGCAAAGGAATAAATAGTCCTTTCCAGAATTCAACAATCCTACTTCAATGTTGCATGCTTGTGAATGTTTTCATCTATTATAAGACGAGAACAGCAGAAGCATGCTCGACGAACCGAGTGAAGGCCTTTCAAGCTCATGCAGCTGAATGGGCAATTAGCGAAAATCAGAGGATGGAAGATCTAAAAGGTTGAAGAAACTGATAAAGTTCTGGGCTCTTTTGTGTCGGATGCATTATAAGTTGCAAGGCCAAATTGCAGCCAATCAGCTGCGTTACTGGCTGCTTTTCTAATTGAACACACTGCTAAGACTGATTCAAAATCAAAATTATCAAAGAAAATAGCTTTGATCAACAAACCTCTTCAATTTGCAGTAATTTTTCTCGTAAGAGAACATAGTCCAGGAAGACCTAAAAGGGAGTCGAACATCTCACATGTGCATAAGTGAATAAATAGTTATGTAATATCATAGAAGAAATTGGTTGCGTGGCCAAGTGGCTATACAGTTTCCATTAGCAGACTGAAGTTAAGCTCGGTCATATGACGTCAAAAATCTAGCTGGGTGACCTTCCAGAGCCTGACCAAGCAACTCACTGTGCCATCCTTTGGCAGGGACGCTAAACTTAGGGTCCTATGCTTGGATGCGGCATGAACAGTTGGCCTAAATCAGCTTTAGATACCTAGAAATCTTTCCAGCATACTTTAAATGAAGTAATGAATGATTGACTGGAAATGAGTATAATAGACTTAAAAGGGGACTGTAATTTGAGGGCGGCTTTAGGTTAAACAATAAGAGAAGTATTTAACGAAAAAAGTCTTGTGACTGGCTAATTAAAACAATAGAGCAAACTGGGAATTTTGACAAGCAGCAACAAATCTACCAGGTTTATTTCACATTTTAAAAGAACATGACGCTATAAGCCAAACTCAAAACCTAACGGCGGATCCTACTAGGTCATTTTTGCATAATAAGGATAAAAAAACACCTGCCAAAGCTATACATTAGGAGGCTTCAAGTAATACAAGAATGCATTCAACTAAAGTCAAATTAATGTTTTCACTCGAGGTAAAAAATGATAGCTATTACAATGCCCCATACCTGTCCTCCATGTGCCCATTGTTTTATAGTGCAACTTCGTTCTGGTAAGGAGAGCTCTAACAGCAGTTCTTTTAGAATGGGATAGTCCTCTGCAAAAAAAGAATAGGATTCTCCACCCCCAGTCTTTCCACAAAGAAAACATTCTTTTTGAGCATGATCACAGGGTTTCATTTTTGGGGGATTACAGTTTGCTTTTGAACTTCAATGATTCATATCCACAACAAATATACTCATTAACTGCTCTTGGTTTAAAATTTAGCACACCAGACTGTATTGGATTGGAAAGTATTGGAAAACTTGTTTGGCGCTGTTTGCACAAAAAACTAAACACGAATTAATAGTATTGAAAGCTATTTTACCCTATCCGGACTAGGGAGGGGGGCAAAAATGCCCCTCTTGAGAATTTGCCCACGCAGCTCCTAGAGTATCTCCATAATAATCTCTATGATGTGTTTTTAACATCTAAGCTATTTTTGGTACTTAAATCATTCATTCATTGTATTACTTATCTCTATAATAGTCTAGTTTTTTCGTGAATTTTAGTTTTTATCTATGAGACATCCTTTTATGTCAATTTCAAAATTTTGACACTGATTCAGGGGGTCTACACATGATTATAAATTGAGTGCTCCGCAAAATAAATACCTTTTAAGTCGTAACTTTTGAACCACTGGCTCTATAACAATGAAACAGACATTGCTGAACTTCTCTTGAAACGGGCTTTCATTTGATATAAAGTTTATTGATTTTGGTGGCGTCATCAGCAATTGATTGTGGCGCATGCGTACTGACGAAAAGCCATGTTAAGCTTCACTTTTCGAGACACGAGCAACATCATATGATGCAGCAGGTCGTTTTTATCTGTATTTAGCATTTTTGCTATTTTTTAAATCAATTGATCACCAGTTTTAGACAAATATTGCTCTTTTTTGCGTACAAAATAAATAAATGCTGACATCAGCCAAAATATTAGCGTTACGAAGCAAAAATTTAAAAATGGAAATAAAAAGGACACAATTCTTCTGCGTTACAAACCTCATATCAATATGTTTTATCAATTTGGAGACACACGCAACAAAATCCAAGTGGTTTTACACCTAATTTAGCAGCATTTGCTGTTGTCTGCACTTAACCACGCGATATATACAACACCAAATTGCGTCATCTTGCTTGCCTTATCGCGCTTGTTACTTGCAAAAAGTTTTATGTCTCTAGCACTTATGGTTCTGAGAAAAAAGAGGAGGGGGGGGGGCACTTACCCCTAGTCTCCCAAAATTCTAAAAGCCTAGTCTGGATAGGGTAATGGCAAGATAACGGACGTGCAGCTTATATATGATCATCGCAAGGATTGAGTCAATGCACAATTTATCAAGATGCACAGCATGCATTTGGTAACCCAACTTCAAGAATAAAGAAGTCTTTATTTTAATATCGGATGAAGTGCATCATGGTGCAGTGGCCATTTTTTCTGAAACTGTCTATAGTGCCACGAGTACTTGCAGGACAAACGTGAACTATTTTCCCTTTTTGGCAAGCAACAATGCCACACAGCATTTCAGACGGCTAATTCACTACCAGTGAGATTGCTTTTTACAGCCAGTATAATTTTTCATAAACCAAATAAACTATGTAGTCATCTACATACCGTCTATAATCGCATCTGACGCAAGTTCTTTTATTATTGTCTGATGAGCAACATTCCAGTGTCCAGCGTTCAGAAGATAAACTGCCTCATCGTAAGGTTTCGATGTATAGCGAGCATGCTGCGCCTGCGATAGAAAAAAGGACTTCCTGTAAGCAAGCATAATAATCAGATCAGAAAGCTGCTCACACTGAAACACATGAAATATAAAAATAAATATTCATTTTTTCAGAACTCAAAAATATTCAAAACATTGAATCATCTGAATCCACCATTTATGCAGAGCCTTTTGGAATTACGTTCTTAAAATTATTCTTTAAGAAATCCAAATAACTTAGCCCAAGCTTGGCCCAATCAAGCAACGTGTGGGTCCTGGAGTCTCAAGTCCGTAGGACCGCAGATCTGAAATGGCCTACCAAACAAACTAAAATCAGCAGAGAATTTGAGAAGTTTTAAGATTTTAATAAAACAATGGGACGGCCCCAAATTGCACATGTTGTGCCTGCAAGTGCCTTGCAACCTAACTATATAATTTAGAAAAATATTTAGTTTTCTTTATGAGTACTGTATATTCGATTTTGATTAGTTGATGTGTATACATTTAATGTATATATTGTTAGCTATTTTGTAGATAGTCGAATTCAAATAAAATTACAAACAAGATTTCTTGCTGATTAAACCTGGTTTCTTACAGATTACGATGTGGAGAGACCAGTCTAAATACCACCAACATTTTGCAAATAATATCTATTTTATAGCTTCAAGTGATTTTCGGATCAGCGCTTTTTTAGTTGAAAACGAAAAAATACAGTATGATGAATTGTATTTTAAACATAGTTTCGTTTCAGATGAATCTTTTATATTTGCGATCCAAATCTGTTTAAAAATCATAAGCAAGTGCGCTTTGTGGCAACGTGACTGTATCTATGCATCACTGACTAGATTTCTAAACAGTCAACAGGTTCATGTGTGCTTACCTAATTATAAGACAATTGCAGGAGAAAATGTACGAAACTAACGCAAACTTGCTGAATTTCATTATATTTTTTCAAGAAAAATTCGTTTTTAATCCTATACTGCTTTTCTAAGTTACACAGATATATCATTCAAAATAACAAAGGATATTAAGACCGTCTAAGATTCCCACGGCATGTTCCATAGCCAGGCAATCTCACTCCAAGCAACAAATTGAGAGTACAGAAGACATTTTTTACAATGGTATTCAAAGTACCTTTGCCTCGAAAATCCATTTTGCTGGAACTTTCATTGATTCCACAAGGAGAGCTTCTTTTTCAGAGAACTTTCTAGCTGTTCCAGATGAATCACAATGCCTCGACAGCATTTCACGTACTGCTACCTCTCGCCTGTCGATCAATATACAATTGCGGGTTAAAGTCGCACTTCTTATATCTCTAATCGTCAATCGTGAACTACCCTTGGCGTTTTCAATCTGATTTTGGATATTTCAGCTAACACAGCAGCATAAGCCTACCGATACCATAGGGCTCAAATCTTTCAAATCTTTAAAAAAAGGTAGGTGTAGAATTCTATTCCATTTTTCTTTGAATTGAATGGCTTGAAAGGAACTGAAAGTACTTTACTGTAAATCTGCCGTGGATGTTTTTTGATATCTTGATTTTTTCTAAAATGGCGGCAATTTAATGATTTTTGAAAAAATTGATGGAAAATTTTGAAAACATTTAAATCATCGTAAATCCTAAACCAAAAGAGGAAAATCATATAACTTTCAAGAAAACCATAGTTTATGAAGGCCTACAATATGGTGAAAAGCAGAAATCAGTATCTTTTCTGGTTTAGGGTTTAGAAATTTGATGACGTCGTAGCCTCGAATTTAATAAATGCTGCCATTCTTTAAACCAATCAAGATATCAATAAATTTCCACGCCAGATTTACAGCAAAAACGCCAAGTTACTTCCAAGCCATTTAACTCAAAGGAAATTGTAATATAATTTTACACCGACGTTTTAAAAGACTTGAGCCCTATGTTCCTACATATAGGATTCGCTACTTTGAACAAGGGTGTTAGGACACGGATATTTTAGTTACGTATTTATTCACCTTGTTTTGATCTTCGTCTTGCTTTCTTGTCTTGTTTTCTTCTCTGTTCTGTTTCCTCTTGCTGATGTAAATGCCTCGTGTTATTTGAATATATCTTCCTTGTATTCCTGTGTCTTAGCGCGCCTTCGTAGAAGAAAGGTTTTTAAACCGCAATGCCATATTAAATACTTATGGGAGAGCCATCAAAGAAAATTTCCATTGTAATCCATCGTCGAATGCGCAACACATTTTGGCTTCGCAATGTTGCTTGAGCAGAGGAGAAAAGACCACTTCCACTCATAACATTTCAGGAGGCTGCATCTTGCAAAACCACAGCTGTGCTAACAAGTAAAAACAAAGTGGCTACTTTGACTTGAAACCACGCCTTTGTTTATACAATACTCAAGTGCTGAGTAACAAATTATACAGAGCGGATGTGTCTTTCAGATTCCTTGAACTAATTCTTACATTCCTTCTCGAATTTTCTATTTTATATCAAGGACCCCAGAGTTGACTTTCTCATAAGATTTTCTTATGGAGAAATAAATGTGCACTAGGAAATATTCTGGAAGGGCACAAGGAAACGGACAAGAAAGATTGGAAGAAACTCTGTCTCTCAGGCTTCAAAATCTGATAATCTAGGAAACTTTCAGCACTGGGTCAAAAGCGCAGTTTCTAATAAAAATAAACGTAACGCTGCTCATACTCTGGTCATCTTATTTTGGTCTTTGCCGTGATACCATAAAAAAGAGCAACTCGCATTTTCTGCCTGAGCCTGGTCTCGATTTTCACACTTCAACGGGAGACAAGACAAATGTTCTCGTTTCCTTGAACTCAAAGTATCAAACCAGTTAGGCCATACCACTTCATAGTTTGGCTATTTGGTCGTGAATGATATTGCTCTCGCAGCTTGCATGCTATCAAACTTATATTTGGTCAAATTCTCCATATTTATCGTTACCTGATCATCATTGCCAAAACGTGGTTTCAAGTCAAAGTAGCCACTGTGTTTTTACTTGTTAGCACAGCTGTGGTTTTGCAAGATGCAGCCCCCTGAAATGTTGAGTGGAAGTGGTCTTGTCTCCTAAGCCAAAATGTGTTGCGCATTCGACGATGGATTACAATGGAAATTTGCGGTGATGGCTCTCCCATAAGTATTTAATATGGCATTGCGGTTAAATCAAGAGGAAACAGAACAGAGAAGAAAACAAGACAAGAAAACAAGACAAAGATCAAAACAAGGTAAATAAATACGTAATTAAAATATCCGTGTCCTAACACCCTTGCTTTGAACTACAATTCAAAACAAACATGTGCTGAAATGGGTTATATTGTTCACTTCAAAATAGCGAGAGGGATATAATACACGATTTCAACCTCACAACATATCGATTAAAAGTACAGTAATCTTCGTTGCACCCTTCCTGGAAATTTGACCGCATAGTTCACACTATATTTGAAAAATAAAGGTTTGGCATCTCCTGAGGTTCCATATAACCACCTAATAAAATAATATGTATTGTTAGCTTCACGTCCTTCAAACCTTGATCCATGTTAAAGTTCAAATGCCGAGTATTTCAAATGATTTAATCTTGCATACGATACCCCAAGCACTAAACAGCAATTCGAGTTGCATTTAACAGACAAATGACAGTTCCACCCAGCGTGAAAGGTACAAGAGGGGTTTAATACAGATCCTTATCGACACAGGGTCAAAGATACTCACAGACAGGGGTATGTAGTTTCTGCAAGAGTGCAATAAATTAACTCAGGGCAATGTCAAATGATATTAGTAACTTGAGGAAGACCACTTTAATAAATGGCTGTAAAATTCAGTACTTGATTGGTGACAAACGGTAATTCAAGCATGCTTCCAAGAGGTAAATATAAAGGTTGAGATCTTACAACAAGTGATGACAACGAATTTGTGAAGTACCTTCTATGGTCCTTGATATGCATAAGAATGAAAACAGCCCATTCCCATAGTCCGTAAGTCTCTAATTGAGATGCGAAGCTTGATTGAATGAGACAATGGTAAGATTCAGACAAATGTGTGTAACCGAGCGACTCAAGAACTTGCTGTAGCTCCCAACTGAAAGATAAAAGCAAACTCCAAGCATTATATATGGTGCACAATTTTCAACTCTGCATAGCAATCAATGCAACAGATTTATTTGCTGACATTTAATGTCAGCATAACCATAGGGTTGCTTTGGCCACAGGGTTGCTACAGCCACAGAGTTTTTATCTAAATTCCATCCTCCCTGTGGGGGGTTGTATATTGATCTTTTGTAATTCTCATGAACATATAAAAACATGTGATGTATTTAATTAAACGAACAGAGTTATAGCGACATAGTCTTAACATAGCACAAAATTCACTGCAGGAACCACTTAACTTCCTATGCTTTCATCGATCAATAACATCAAATACAATAGGTTCTATTTAGATGGACCCAGTCGCCCTAGCTAAGCTGCTTTTAATTCCGCTGATTTACTTTGATGGGGATTCATACCCGAAGGTTGGTAAATGACAGTATCAATTAATAACTTGAATTGAATCAATACTGAATTCACTTAGAGTACGATTTTTGAAAGTGCTCTTACAGCAGCAAGCATTGTCTTTCGAGAAATTATCATTGTTTTCTTCGCTGATTTCAATGATTGATCAAAACGTTGACTCATTTGGTAATGCCTTGATTAAACAACAGGTTTTGTGAAAGTTTGCCACCATGTTTAAGAGTTGCTATGATACCATGACTTTTGTTCTCAGGAGCAAACATCGGTTGATGTCAAAGATCATCTAATTCATTTTGATTTGTCAAATAGTGCCATCAAGGGATTGAGAAATTTGATGCACTTTACAGGAAAAATTCCGAGATCCCTTACTGCGAATAAAATTGCATAATTTCGTACGTCGGCTACTTTTGACTGCTGACATGCAAGCAGTAGCACAGAGACTTGCTTTGACCATGATCATTCATCAGTATAATTGATATTACAATATGTAGCTCAGTTCATGATCAGTAGTAGGAAATGTGATTACATCAAACGCCAAAAATTTCGGACGTCTATTTTCAGACAGTTGGAGGGTCTGAAAATTTTAGCGCCAAATGGAATGCTTTCTTCACAAAATAATCGTGGGATAATTGTGGAAGCATTTGAAATGGCGAGCATTATCCCCATTGAGACAATAGAAATTCCTTACGAGGACCCCTTTGAAAACTTGTGATTTCCTATATCATAAACCAAGTGAAGCATGGGCTGTATAGTAAGCAGTAATAGTTGCAACATGCCTTATAAAATGCAAGAAGTGTTTTTGTTTTGTCAGCCGAGACCAAAATTTCGTACAATAACGTCCGAAATATTTTGCTCAAAATACATTAATTCGAAATTCTTGGCGTTTCATGTACAAGTTCCAAAACTGCAAAGAAAATTGGAGCTGTGAAAAAGAGAGACAAAACGATGAAGAATAAAAAAAACATACCAAAGCTGATAGTCCAGTGGATCTGATGTATGTGTATTGGGGCATAGAAGTTTTTCAAGCTGATGTGATCGTTTGCTAAATAACCTTAATAGGTGATAACTAATGTCTTTTGGTTGCGATGGTGTGTCATCGTCACTTTCATCGTCCATTCGTCGAGTATCTTTTGCGTAACATGGTCTTGGTGGAGCTGCATACGCTGAATATGAATCTGTGCCCTTGAAAAGTAAGTTTTAGTTTAATTTCAACTGATCATCAATCCATCCTACACTCAATTCTACAAGCATTACAGTCAAACCAGTTCCAACAGTTAAAGGGGCTCCGTCGTCAAAATGTAAACAAAACGATGATTTTTGCAGTTTTTCGAAACGTGATATCACACAGGATTTTCGTATTTTTTTCAAAATGAAAGTTGCTGTTTGGGGATTAATCCTTGTACTTCACTAAGAAACAAACCAAACATTCATATCTTCTACGATTGCTCGGATATAAGCGGATCTTTAACGGTCACTTTTTTGTGGCTTGGGTGAAGCCACCAAACAAACTGCAGTGAACAATGGATGAACAATGGATAATTCCCGACACGTGCGAGTTTACGGATTTGTTTACTGTTTGACGACTGAGCCCCTTTAATAACATCTAATGCAAACTATAAACTAAGCAGAGGCAAAGACGTTGCATAATTGTATACAGGATAGCTAGATAGATCGAAGAGGGGGTCTCTAAATTGTTAAAACTACTGGAGAAAGAGTCCGTTCCTCATGAAAGCAAAATAAAGAAAAATGTCAAGATAAACTATAAACCAGATGCTCCCTAAGGAATTAATAAAGCTTGGTCACGAGAAGGGGAGAAAGACAGACGAATTACACTCAGGAGTCAACAAAACAAGCTTTCAATTTTGAAAGTGAAATAGAGAAAAGTAATTATCGTTAGTAATGAACGTGAAGTTGCAGTTTCAGCGCCAGGCGCAACCATATCGCACCGATTTGTTACTATTTGTTCGAAATGAAAAGATGGATCCTTGAATCTTACTGAGAATCAAAAGAAATATTCATATGTTGCAAGATTATCGAGATAATGGTGGAGTTCTGAAGGTAACTTCATTGTGGATTCACACCATCCACTAAAAGACGCGAAGAAAACGATGGACACAAGCCTAAGGCAACATAGATTACAGCGATTACAAGATACGTGACCCTGCCTCTTTTCTGATATCATTTCAACTTTATAAAAGATGTAGATCAGGGCTGGGCAAAATAATTTGACATTGTGACAAATGGGCAGCAAACTGTTCAGCTTCGATTCGCAGGAAATCGTTCAGGACGGCATTCAATACATGCGCTGTTAGCAACTCTCGTGAAAGCTATACTCTCTAATTAGCCACTCATTGCAATCTTAAGTTCTGAATAGGCCCCTTCTTTTGCAGTACGTTAATGTCTATACAAAGGTTTATCATGGTTTATATTTCTTGAAACACAATGTTCTGATTGTTAATTTCTGATCATTTAGGGCTAATATTGCATTGAAATGAGTTGCAAACTTGATGGTCAATGTCGTACAATATGGTTGTATTCATGTCTCGCAGTATGTTTAAAAACCATGGCGCAATACGCTTTTTGACAGAAATATTTGAACATGCTTCGTATGGTCAGATCAATGAAGCGACTTTTTCCAGCCTACTGTACCGAAGTATGATAACTCCTTCAGGAGCCATTAAATTCTTCACAAATTGCTTGGTGTAAAAGATTAATTGCGAAAACAGAAATGAATATCGGGTGCGCCAAAGTAAACTATGCACGTTTGGCAGGCCACAATAAATCGTACACTGGGCCGATTTTGAAGATTTGTGACTTAATCTTCAGCAGAAAGCCTGAATATTACTGGGATTTTATGCACATTTTTTCGTTTTCAGTTTTTAGAGCTAGAAGCGAGTTTCTTAAAATTTTAGTTTTCGAAAACACTGAAAACGATAAAAAAACATAGATCAAGTTTTCTAAAGACTCGACATAAATGGACAAAGAGAGAACGTGTTCGTAGTAATTTGGGATTTAGAAATTGATTAATTGTAATCTGCTGTACGAGAGTTCGTACTAAATCCCAAAATCACCATGGAAACGTTTTCTCTTTGTTCATTCATGTTGAGTCTTTTAAAATTTGATGGACGTTTTTTGATCGTTTTCAGTGTTTTGGAAACGAAAATTTTAAGAAACTCGTTTCTAGCTCTAAAAACTGAAAACAAAAAAATTGCAAAAAAATCCCAGTATCTAATTCAAGCTTTCTGCTAAAGATTAAGTCATAAATCTTCAAAATCGGTCTAGTTTACAATTTATCGTGGCCTGCCACAGGTGCATAGTTTATTTTGGCACACCCGGTAGAAGAGGGGAACCATTTCTGCAGCCCGTCATTCAACACTTTTTGGCTTTATTTTGTTTCTAACAAAAAAGTGAAAATCACGAGAATATCAGAATGGACTGAATGACGGAAGTATCAATTTGTTTAAAGTAATTTCTAGCAAAAAATTAGCCAAATATGTTAATAACCTAATGACGCAAAGATTGCAATATGCTCACCTTGTATGAATTTTTATATTCCTCCAACGCCTTTGCAATCGATGACGTCGTCTGACAAAAATACCTGAGCAACAAAATTGGGTCATTACATGGCAATAATGTTTGACATATATGGTTTGATGTGATGTCATAACACCAGGACAACCAGGACAAAAAACTGCTTGAGATTTCCCGAATTTTTTTAAAGCAATCTACTCTCCAGATGTTTGGGAGTAAAAGTTTGGATGCCGGTTGAAATATCTCCAGGATTGGTGGAGTTATGGCCACAAACAAACCGACAAGGCACTGAACCTTGAACAATAGAGATTCTGGCCGGGAGACAATAGTAATAACAATAGTGATTGTTGTAAGAACGACCCGAAAACGCCACAATCAGTGTTTTCAATTGTTCTTGCTATTGTCTTTCGCTAAATTTTCTTTTATTGAAGATTCGATGCCCCTACGGTTTCTATGTGAATTGAAAAAGTCTAAAAAGGCTTGTTCGCGCATTTCAAGTCATGTGGCAATACTCTAGGGAAGTTTCTGCATTGTACTACATTTTACATTCATGGCAAAAGTTTGCTCGTTGCGAAATAACTTGTAAAATTCAAAAGAGGTTTTATCAAGAGGCTTTATCACCTGACTTGAAGTGGCGTAAACAGGTCTCGACAAGCCTTCGCCGATTTTGTCTATTGGAGAGGCTATGTACGACGAATGATTCCTATGCTCTTGGAGAGTGGAGCCTAAAAATAAAAGCTGTCTATCCACGACCTCCCGTAATGACCAAATTGCCTAGGAAATAAATGTATGGAATTCCCTGCCAAATGATATAAACACTGCAAAATCATAAATAAATGACACTCAATCTTTATTCGTGATGCGGATCTTTTGTAAATAAGTTAATATACCGGGTGTCCCAAAATGATGTATCATTGTTTGATTGCTTGCATGTCCATAACCAATGAACGGATTTTCAAACACTTTGTTTTATTCGATTGTCTAAGGCTAAATTGTATTTTAAGATGTTGGTTGTGGTTTTACCAGTTATTGAAAATTGGTTCATCGGTTATGGACATATAAGCAATCAAACGATAATACATCATTTTGGGACACCCGGTATGTGAACTGCAATTTTGCTGTTGTAAATAACTCTCTTCATTTTATCTTTAGACCTTTTCTTTTATAACTAACTTAAAAGAATTCAACAATAAGATAAAATATTTGCCAGTCTTTTACTGAGAACTTTCAAAACCTTAAGACCAATGCCATACTCTGACGCTTTAAAGACACCTTATATGTGAACGTAATTATCTAATGAGGATCTCTAACTTTAAGGCATGCTTCACCGATAGATTGCAGGAAAAGAATTTGATATTACTCTCGAGTATCGAATGATCGCCCCCCCCCGCTTAATAATATTTGAAACAATTTTAACCCCCCCCCCCACTTTTATTAATTCTTGAAAAATTGAAATGATAGTGAACACTATTTTTGAATTAATATAAAAAAGATACGTGTTTAACTAAAAAAACGACTATTTTTCCACTTTTCGAGCTTCCCCCCGATTGTTCCAGCCCCCGATTGTTACTATATCGAGCCATTTCCAACCCATCCCTGATTATTCTCACCCCCCCCCCCCCCCGTTTATTTGGTACTTGAGAGTAATCAGTTAGATCATTAGTACTATACTCGAATAGTTTAGCATTTCTGGCGCAACTTGTACATTACATTTCGAAGTTGCAACTAGTTTAATAACACTTTACCTACCGGTTAAGTCATAAAAAATGATCCACGTTGGAACAACAATACAATTGGCAGACGTCTTTTCAACAAAAGACATGTTCAATCAGATTTTAAAATATGAACATGACTGAAATCCGTCATTCCGTTGACATTATTAGGGATATTCCCGAGAAAGTCCTTGAAGTAACCTTCGAAAACGGTTTCAAATTTCTCTAATAGTTCTGCCTTACAGCAATGACTTTTACATGCTTTAGCACGTGTTGTTGCTTTGAGAGTACAAAAATCCATCCTTGGGAGCATAAAATATTATTCCGGATGATTTCATTCTCCAAAGAAGAGAAAACGTTTTGAAACGTGCTGTAAGAAAGAAATATTAGGAAAATGTGATCGTGATTAATGCCTGTTAGAGGGTGTTGTCAAAGGGGCTTTTTCGGAAAAAAATCCTCATAATTTCAGAACAGGGTGGCCAATTTCAGTCAGGTTAATCTTAAAATGCATTTGAACAGGTCCAATGTTACACAATGCATTTGTCAATATCATTTCTTGATATCTAGGGAGCAGTGGGGATTGATTTGTCTCATTCCGTCAATATATTCATGTAACTTACCAGAGGTGCAATGCCAATGATCTTTTCCAATCTAGGTTTTCACAAACATTGATATCACCATGAGAATAAAGCCAAACCATCAATCCAGATAAAAGCTGGTAAATCATCAATCGTTTGACGTCCATGTATTTGTCAGCCTAGGAAAAATCAGGAAATATCAACTTTGTTGGTGACAGAGCAATCACCTACTTTCAGTTTTGTACGTTTGAGAGCAAAGGCTTCGAATCTTTCGAAAGATAGTTATAATGGTTATCGAATCTCGCCCTATATTCCATAGCTACAAAAGAATCTTACTGTAATTCTACCATGAACTTTATTGATATCTTGTATTATTTTCACGATAAAAAAGTAACTACCGGGTGTCCCAGAAAAAAGTATACAGATTTGGTTGGGTCCAGCGATGAGAACTTAGCTTTTATGTATGGCTAATCAATTTCAAAATGTTCCTCGATAGCTAAATTGAACATAGACATATCATTTGTTGATATTTGTGCTTTGAGGGTTGAAATATCAATCTTGAAAGTTCAAATTTGCCTCAGCGTCTAAACATTTGCTTTGCCGGAGCTTTGGCCTTTTGGCTTAAGCGAATTCCTCAAGCATATCAAAATCTAAAACTAAAATTAAATGAAAATGCAAAAATGGCACATGGGTGACTTCAAGCAAACAGAATATAATATGGTCTGACACTGTTTACATTTCATCAAGGATATTGTTTATTTATTTGCTGTCCTTCAAGATTTGCTAAGGCCAAAACGCTAAGATCTGGTTTGAAGGTGACAGCACATTTGAGCCCTTACCATTAACGTTTCAACACTCCGAGCACCAATATCAACAAACGATGTGTCTATGTTTAAGTTAACTATCGAGGAACATTGATAAATTGATTAGACATTGATCAAAGCTGGACCCAACCAAATATGTATACAGTGGTGTCCCGCATATAAGAAACATAAATTTAAGAAACACAGATCCTGATTTTCAAAATAATCCCCCATTTCACAGAAACTGGTACGGGTCTGAAAAAACTTGTTTCTTATTTAACAAAACTAATAAAAAAGCATCCTCCTGGAACAATTGTGGCATTTCCAGGAAGTGAAAATTTACAAATGCAAATTAAAATGATATGTTTTGTCACACAATAATTGAGCTTGTGTCTAAGTGGTTGATCGATAGTACATTATTTTTCTAATAAGAAACTTTACCCTGATTTGAAGTTAATCTCATTTTGTAAGAAACATGTCAGACTTGAAATTGAAAAAGTTGTTTCTTGTATGCGGGACACTACTGTGAATTTTCTGGGACGCATCCGGTAATTTAGGAGTTCCCCAAATGAAGGAGAACCTATGGGATGACGATCGCATTCATGCTATAGTGACATTGAAAGGGTAACGTTCACAGATGATTGGCATTTCTTACTATCGTAGAAGGATCGGTCACAAAGTCAACACTTCCGCTCAAGATAGCACATTGACTTCACATGATTCTGATGCTAAGGATCAAACCTAATCTATATAATTTTCCAATGCTCAGAAAAAAACCATTCCAGTTACCGAAGTTTCAAGAGTCCAGAAACATGTTCAACCTTCCCTAGGTCAAAGATATTTTTAATGGAACCTTCTTCATTTTTGAACATAAAATGGGTTTGTGTAGGACGGGACAAAACTTCATCTTTTGTTTTTACATATCTCGCTCATGTTTACGTTTACAAGACATGTACAAGACGTTGACCATGTAACCATGTAGACGTTGACCACGTTTCCTGACTCTGGCCTCCCCAGCTCCAATACTTAGCTGCTTTCAAAATACACACCCCTTGATCCTTCCATTCACTAAGTTGTTCTCGAAGCATATGTTTTATTTGTACATCCCCTGATGCTTGCGATAACAACAAGGCAAGGCGATAATCCCTGTGCTGACAAGCCACTTTGCAAGCCTCCCTGATCTGACGACCACACAACAGGCTGAAGATGGCATCGAGATGGCCAGAGTCCTGCAAGATTAAAACTCAATCGCTTCATGAAAAAATCAAGCTTCAGGCTATGTTCGCAAGATATCATTGATTTGATTTCAAATTTTTAAGGAGGGTGGCCCTTAAGCAAATCTGATGTTCAAAAGGCCATCCACTATGAAAACTTGCGAATTAAAATACTTTAGAAAACTAAATCAACCTATGTACGGTTGAATCCATAAAATGTTAATAAACAACCATATAATCTGAAATAAATATTTACAATAAAAGAAAGTCCAAATAAACAAACAGCTATTTATGGAGGATGCCAGCTCACACTCAGCTGAGAGGCCACTCCAAGACTTGGCACCTCTAAAGAGAGACATTTCGGACTACGTTTGGACTTTTCTTCGGTAGCCTAGATCAGTTGCTGTATTCCTAAGATTCCTAAAGGTCAGCTGGGATGTTTTAGTGACAAAATTACAAAATTACATATTTATTGCGGAGCAAAATACAGTTTATTTACTCCAGACATTGACCAAAATTGACACTTTCGAGCACATGGTTGGGAAAAACATGTCTGTAATCAAAGCACTCCGAGTACAACAAAGATTTCAGAAACCAATGTGTAACAATATTTTGTGCCGGCGAGCAGTGCTCCTGAACATTAATGGGGCCTGTGCGATGGCAGAAGATGATGGAGCAAATGCTGAACGGCGAAAGAGATATGGATGTTCTGTCTCTTTATTTTTCTTGCCAGCAGTTCCTAAATAACGAATCATGTGTAAAGTAAACTAACAGAGTACTAATGAGCACAAGCCTTTGTTGGAGATCTTTTGGCCAATCTCCTAAGTACCAGGTTCGTTAGGTATCAAGCAAAAGTTTAAAAATTTTGAAAGAGTATTTCCATCTGCGTGGAATACCTGTGATGACAAAGCAATTTTGAAAATTCTGAGCGCATAAAAACGCCTTATCATATCTAATTAGGAGATTGCTAACCTTTGCACTATCGACCTCTTTCTTTATTTCGTGCTCCAAGACTCCTGACAACCATTTTGATACTGCGAATCTCCTGTGCATCCGAGTCTGGTAAGCAGTCAGGCCTTCCGGGTCTAAAATTGAAAAAGAGATGTTTATAACAGGGCAAGGCACACAATGATATCTCTGCCTGCCAGCGGCAACAAAATGTAAAATTTCTCACAAGCAGCATCACTAGAAATAGTCTTATAATCTTTAAAATTTCTTTATGTTAAATTGCATCAATAATATAATTATTCTCAACAACTTTTGTTGCCCTATTCGTGCAGCAAAGGGATTATGATGGTTTTGTTTTGTTCGTCTGCTATAAAAATGGCCTGTTTTATTGGTAATTTGTTCTTCGCACGAACCAAACTGATGAGAGTGCGACGAAACTAGTTTTTGGTGATTTCCACGTTTATCTTTTCAGCAGTTACTGGTGAGTTATTAACATATTTCTTTCCTTTCAGGTTTTAAGGTTAATTCGGTTTTGTCTTACAGGATTTAACAGTTTTTCTCTTGTTACATGCTTATTTTGGTTGTTGTTTCTTTTACAGGAGTTAATAGTCTTCTTTCTACTGATTTCGGTGTTTTTATTGCGTTTATGGGTTTAATATGATGAGTCTGTTATGTAAGGCTATTTATAAATTTTGTACCACGAATCACTTGTTTACAGATTATGATGTCATAAATTGAACACCTTTGAGCTATACTATTTTACAGCAAAGGCATTTTGCCTCGGCAACACCTCTTGAGCGTTATGAAAAATATTCATTCGAATCAAAATAAGTTGACAACAACAACGACAATGGGCGGCGTGCTCTAATACCACTTAGCTACTTCCTCGATCTCAGCGCATGGTGCTAAAAACCGCAACTTATTTTTTGCTTACTGTAGCCAAAAAGCTATATCTTGCAAGTCTATATGAAAGCCCGAGTCCTAAATGATATGATAACTTTGCCAAGAACGTAAGCAACCAATTCAAGAGATTGTACTGGAAAAAGAGTTAATCTCGACAAGGAGGGTCAGTTGCAGAATGTGCAACTAAACGTTGCCGAGCATGGTATGCGAATTACCTTTGGTATCAAGACGTCCCCATAATGCTTTGACGAGATCCCAAACAACTGCATGTTGATAACGAATATCTGTTTCATCAATACCACCTTCAAGTTGAAAAAAGCATACAATACATTAAACTCAATTCCTCGATTTTCTCTTTTGGGAACGAAAAGATTATACCGGGTGTTTCAAAAAGGCAATACTGTAAACTTTGACAAGTAGACCAAGAACCAAAATATTTTCCCAGATGTGGTTTGTCATTTTGATTGGTTTGGAAACTAGAGCCCCATCGCCCTTTTCCGATCACTGAAAAAGAAACCTCGAGTTACTTGGCCCAAGTAAATTTTATCGGAAAAGTCAATGCTGATGAATTATTCCATATTTCATAGTTTAAAGGATAGTAACCAGATATTGTACATTTAGCGACCGTCTTCTGTAAAATCGTTGTCGGAAAACACAGCAATAAAATCGCGATATCTTCATTCCATCGCCCTTTTCCGATCACGCAAGTTCGCGTATGAATTTTGAACAGCACCACCGCAGAGGGCTCAAGAAAGCGCAGTTTCCAATTGAAATGGATGCCATGCACATAACAAAAGATATTTATCTCATGTTATCGTTTGATAAGTAACATTTTGCCTCATTATTTGTTTAATGACACCATAGGCAATTTACAATTGAAATTTACAGTCTATTACAAGATAACTGGCAACACTATAGCATAGCCCCCTTCCCATACTTCAATGCCCTCCTGGTATTAATTCAAACCCTACCTCACGCGCATCCAAAGTCAACAAAACCCCCTGGTGAGGTTTCTTTGTTTATTTCACCTTCCACCCCGTCTGTTCATTGAGAGAGAATCCCAGAATTTGAAGCCAAATCTCGTGATCGGAAGAGGGCGATATGTGGCCTATCTGACTGCAGTTAGAACTTTACCCCCGGCTGGGAAGCAGAAGATATTATGATCGAAATTTTTTTGCAAATCTTCGCTTAGAGAGTTGGAGTAAAGTTTGAAATGTTTTAACTGCGGTTCTGGTAAACAGAAGCAGAGAAACAAGAGAAAATATAATTGCTGCAAATAAACACGAAATGAAAAATGGCGGCTACTTACAATTCCATCACAGGTAGGCCTCTTTCATCTTACCATATCGCTGGATAAATACGCCAGAAAAAAGTAAACTACGTCTCAACTTGAAGCTCATGGCGTCAGCAAAGTATTTTTTCGCGCGCTTTTTTAATTATAAGACCCATTCCTCTAGTAAACAAACATCCCGAGATTGTACACCAAAGCGCTCTCAGGAGCCAGTGATCGGAAAAGGGCGATGGGGCTCTAGCAGATTCGGCTCTTTTTAGGGCTATTTCGTTTTGAAGCACACTGCAGAAAAGCAAATATGAAAAAAGAAATACATTTTCTTTGTGTATGATAAGCTTGTATCGTGGTAAAAATATCAGAAAGAAACGCACACTATCACCGGACACTTAAACGATGAAAGATATCTGAGAACATTTGGTTCTAAGGCAAGATTTGTAACGTCGCTTAAAGGAATGGATCAAAGAAAGGTTTTGCGATGTGTCATTTCATACCCCTTAGACAATGAGAACAAACATGTTATCGCCTTTAAATATTATTGGATCATTGGCTATAACGGATCAACAAGAAATTAATAACAAGGCCTATCAATCGATTTTGCGTGATTTTTAAACAGTACCCAGGAAATCTTTAGCAGATACAATTCATATTATCTGTCAAAGAATGATGAAGAAAGTAGTAAGATCATAGATAACTAACTAATTTTATATTAATGGAGTGAATAGTTTGAGATCATCATTTCAAATAACGAAGCATGATATTCAGTCAAGTTGTTAAAATTTAAGATAAATCTATAAAGATGCTCGTATTCTGCGAGACCCAAGTAAAGCGTTGCTTATCTACCTTGCGCCACTAAAGTAAAAGTTGAAAGAGAAAAACCAAATAAGTACAATGAACAAAAAGTAAAAAATGCTTGTGTGTAATGATACCATTGAAACAAGCTTACAATAATAAGGTATACGGCTACATGGACATATCAACTAGATTGTTGAGTAAGGAAATGGATTATATTACCTTTGTTTCAGTTTTAGTGAATACTGCAACTAACGGGTGTCCCAAAAAAGTACTCCTGTTTAAAAAATCACCAAAAATTGATTATCAAACCTTTGATAAAATTTCCTCTTTGAATTGCTTTGTCAAAGATCCAAAAATATTTACAGATGATAAAATGCTTGCTTTTGATACAGCAAAGTAGGAAATTTACACGTTGAAAAACCCTATTTTGAGCTATAGTTTTTAAGCAAAATACTCAATCTTACCTATAAGAGTCAACATGTTCAGATTTTTTATCATGATTGAAGTCTCCAATGAAAGTGCAATACTAGAAGTTTTACATGCACAAAGAAATAGATTTGGCAATCATCAGTGCTTTTGCAGTATGATTCAAAACCAGGTAGCCCTAAAAAGAGCTAAATCTGCTCATTTTTAAACCACTTAGAAGATCAGCTATCTCTTGGAAAAAAATTTGGTCTTTGATCCACTTGACAAAAAAAGAAAATGGAAGATCGGCCGTGTAGTCAAATTTTGGTGATTTTTCAAACGGGAGTAATTTTCTTTGGGACACCCGGTATAACCAATGCACCTTACTCATTCAGCCATGTCAGACCTTGCAAACCCTCGCAGGAGGAACCGCACGTGAGTGGTTCTGTATTTTGGGTCATTTCAGCGAAGTTATGGAGTGCATCTATTCCGCCTACTGGTCCAAAGGGTGGACCACTGACTGTAGTTTAAGGTCATGCTACGGTTTAGTAAGAAAATTATAGGCTATGACCTTACCTAATTGATCTTTGTATTTTTGGGTCATTTCGGCGAAGCTATGCAGTGCATCTATTCCATCTACTGGTTCAATCAATGGGGCATCGGCTGACTCCGTGTCAATCCTACAGTGCTTTAAATTGTTCTTCAGGCAATCCTAGAAAAAAATGCGGTAATATTCACATCCTTGAAACTAAATCCACATATATTTGACATCTTTCTACTCTCTTTCAGGCGCCAGTGGCTACTACCGGTTGCACCAATATAAAAAGATCAGGCATTTGAAATTCGTAGTACCAAGAGTATTGATTGACTTGAATGAATCCAATTCAGCTTAAAGGGCATATGCCATGAAGCTGATTGGTTCATGCAATACAATTCTCTCTATTGTATATTACAGCACAGGATCGAGGCTGAATTTTCATTGCAATGAAAATTCATGAAACAGAAATAAAAAGTCACGAAACAATAGAATTCCACTCCAAACTTGTTTGTTGTATTGACCAATTGCTAATGTGACATATATGCTTTAATAGCAAACAGACTAAAGTATCTTTGCCAATTCCTCGCGCACTTATGAACACTGAAAATATAGTTAAATTTGTACATACAGGGTCTCACAAAAACTTCCCACTTTTAAATTCAAATATCTCTCCACATGCTCATGCTAGCAAAACAAATAAGATATTTTCTGAAAATGCAGTGATGCAGTAAAGCACTGGTTTGATAAAATTGCGCAACGGAACATTTCCTTATATATCCCTAGTAAACGAGGAGAAGAATGACTTAATTGTATTGTTATAGCAGTAGGGTAAGGTATTTTGTAAGCAGCGTAATTAGTAATTCGTTTTGTAAGTTTTCAATGGAATGTAAAAGAAAAATAATGATTTAGCTGTCGTATCACATCTGGTTGATGTCTTGAGGGTTAAAAAGTCTAACCTGAGATTGAAACGCTTATCATTTTCGCAACACCAACCCCGTACTGCTTACAGAAATTTAATTCACTGAAGATATGCTTCGTTTGCAGAGGTGTCATTGAAGTCAAGATGGATACTATGGTATGGCCAATTAGACATGTTGATTATGTAAAAAGCTGCTTGCAAATGCTGAAACTTTTATTCAGATTTGATGCCCCCACCCCCATCCTCCCGTTTCAGTGGCTCGATTTTCTCAAACTAGTCCTCATTTAGTAACTGTATTACTACGCTTTTATAAAATGACATATTTTTGCTAGGATTAGCAGGTCGAAAGATTTTCGAGTTTAAAACTGGGAAGCTTTTTTATGACACACCGTGTATACAATAGAAAAGTTTTAAAAGCTTCAAATATTCTTTCAATGGAGGATTCACTTTTATTTCTGAGATCCTCAAACTTAATTTTCGACGTTTCATTTCTCTTCGAAATCAGTAGTTACCAAACAGAACACAGAAAAAGGGTTACCACATATTTCATATTGTCGCTCCCTTGACGCCAAGCATTGATCCGACAGCATAAGCAAACTATATCAGTTGCCTTGTCACTAGAAAGCAGCGTCCCGATTACCATTTCAAAAGCTGAAATGATTGAACGACGTAAAATTTTTAGGCCAAGCTCAAGCTTCTCCAATATTCAGGAGAAAGATAAGTTCTGTTTGAGGAGCTTTTTAACAACGAACAAAAGATTAGGCGCTAAGATGAGCAAAAAAATCTGGAGATTTCGTACCTTTGATGCAACATACAAGCCCCTTGCTTTACGAGGACCAACGCTTTATGCTAAAATAGCCTAACATCATAATGATAACATGCAATGCCAGCATAGGTTCCAAATCTTTAGAAATGTCACTGTGAAATTGTCCGACATATTTCTTTGAACCTAACGGCTTGAAAGAAACTTTAGCAACTTTGCTACAATTCCACCGTTGGACTATTCAGAAATCGGACTTACAGCATGTTTTAAAATCCCCAAATTACAGCATGTTTTAAATTTCAATTCATTTCAGAATAAGACGTCACCAAATTTCTAAATCGTAAACAAGAAGAATGACAGACGTTGCTTGATATGATATTGTAGGCATTCATAAACTAAGATTTTCCTGGAACTTATTTCATGTTTTCTCAAAATGCTAAGGAATTACGACCGTTTTTTAATTTTCTCCAATTCTTTTTTTCAATTCTTTATTAAATGGGAGGAAAAGCCGTACATTCTGAAAATATTGAAGATTCTAGTGAAGTCCAACAGTAGAACTATAGGAAAATAGCTGCAGTTTGTTTCAAATCATCCAGTTCAAACGAATAGGTCATACAATTTTACATTGACATACTTAAAACTTGGAACCTATGCTCGCAGTTCCTCATTCATTTCATAGACAGATGATCGCATGTCTAAAAGAAAGCGACTTTTGACCTGAACTTAGCAAGCGATCAATTAGTGTCAAAAGTCAATGGCTCTGTCCTGAGGTGAGAAGGTCAAAGTTTACTTGATCGTGACTTACAAAAATAGCTCATTTCAAAACTATTTGACACTTGACTTCTGAAAATCTTAAGCACTTAAGTTAATTAATTAACAGTAAGCTTAGATTATTATAGTAAACAAACAGGAAAGTCATTGCAACTGTCAAAATACATGATAGTGATAGTAAATGAATAAGGAGCCAAACCGAGATTTAGGGAGTTTATCAATTTTGTCATTTTAAACCTGTTCATACAAGGTAACAATACAGCCGAGTTCTAATTTACAATTGACCTTGTTGAAAAGAAAATCAAAGGATAGCTACAATATTTAAAATTGTTCAAAGGAAACGAAATAAAACGTATCTAAATACAGAGAAAAATGAAAAAGAGAAAGAATGGCACGAGCGGTATCAATTCTTGTAAATTTTTGAAAATACCAAAAGAGGGCACCGTTTTAGTAATTCAGTTTAGCTTAGCTGATTCCAGCGTCTGGCTCCACGAAACGAGAAGGACTCTTGCCCATTCCCACTTCCCATGAGTAGGACACAGAGCAGACGCACTATTTCTTAAGTTCATGAGGCTACTTTCCGAAAATTTTGTGAAAGACCATTCAGACACAATACCATTAAATTTCAGCTTTTATTGTGTTGACAACAGTTGGCTAGGAAAGACTCTGGATCAAGTCAGTGGCAGATGCATCAGAAGCACTACTTGTGACAATTCTTGCGGCTCGACTTTGTAATTTTGCAATATTTTCAGTTTAGTATCGCCACAGCAACCCCAGACAGAGCAACAAAAGCGAAAGTGGGGTTTCACAAGGCTGCGATACATTGAACTGCCGTACCGTACATTTATAGTCAATGGCAATGAGTTGTGACAAACAGACCTGCTCTGGTGTGAATCATGTGACCTCTATGATAAAGTTGAAGTACTACTCTGAACTAACAAACAAGAACTGCTTATAACGACCAGTTTCATTTTCACAAGGAATTTAGCCAATCAGATGTGCCATTCAAAAACCACGAGTCAGCAGGTTCTTTATGTTTGGGTATACGCAGACTATCTAACCATGGTTCAACATGACTCAATGCCTCTAAAACAATTAAATTGAAAACGTTTTGATCATCTACTCCAGGAAATCCAAACATAGTTTTGTTTATTTCTGGGAAATTCCAGTTGATAGGATCGCTTGCAATAAAACCAAGGCAAAAGTCTACAACCTAAGTGTGTACGAATTTTGTGGAGGTGGAAAGTTTTATACTTCAGGAGACATCTAAGAACTGATAATGATTATTTGGTACCGAAATTCGAAAATCTCCTTTTTTTATCTACAATTCAACAACAACAGCAACAACAGCAACAACAGCAACAACAACAACAATCCTTGGCAGGTAGAGTGCTGTTTTGGGATTTAAAATGCCATGCTCCTCAAAAATATTTAATGCAGCGCAGCAAAGAATCTGTTATAAAAACCAATATTCATGAAACTTCAGGCTAGATATCTACAGAGACTACAGAGGCGGATTTTCAAAAACAATTCTGCTGGTATCGACACCAATCGTATCTTGGAGCATGCGTAGATGATAAAAATAAATTGAAAACAATTATCTGCCCATGCTCCATGGTACAATTCGTGTGACGCGTAGAATTATATGAAGTGGAACATCTTCCATCATCATAACCATAATAATAATCATCATCATTATCATCATAATCATCTCCTAATTTTGACTTCACTGGACCAAACTCGACCTCAGTTACCTGATTGGAACTGTGTGAGCGGCTCGGTCATTCAATGCACGAAGGTAGCTCATAGCAATTAACGCTTCCACATTGATACAAACTAGATATCCTTCTTTCACAACAAAATTGTGGCAACACTGGCTTAGATTACAATTGATGACTACTTTTCCGTCAATATTATATCCAGTACAAAGCGCTAACCTTAACGTACACAAACAATAAGCTGGAAGGCAAGAGAGGCAGAATCCTCCACAGAAGCTGTAGTGTGACTTGTTTACAGAACTACTAGCAAGCAGTAACATTGAGAGAGCGAACGGCCTGAAGCGATGATTTCGGCTGCATTACACAGAAATAGCGCAAACACACCAACAAACTAAAGTTGCGTCACATATATCCTCAATTAGCTGTTAATGCTCTATGTGATTACCCGGCAAAGACAGTCACAAAATCACGCAAATAAACTCCTGTCAGGCAATTTGAAATAACAAACAGCTCGTTCGTGATAAGCTTAAGCTGTGACGTCATAAAAATATAAGATTAATAATGAAGACAATGAATGCACGCAAAATCAAGCTCAACACACTGTCCTGATTTAATGAGCTCTTCGATGGTTAAGCTCCCTGTAATCCTGGTAAACCTATTACCTCCAGGATAGCACAGTTGTCAAGACATACAGCTACGATACAGGGCTCCCAAAAGCAGAACTAATATCTACACACGCTTACAATTTGCAAAACTTCGTTGCTTCATCACAAAAGAGAAATGGACGTATAAAGAAAGTTTAGCAGATTGTACGCTCATTGTGTCTCTTTGTGGCTGTTTGTATACAGCAGATCAATAATAGAAGATGGTTGTTGTCTGTCTTTTGAAATCTTGTTGTCTCAGCTTTCACAAAGTTTTGCAAAATTCAAATCACAATCCTGCAAAGCGCAAAGCCTTTCAGTTTCAATAAATAAATAACAGCAACTCTTTCGCCGTTGCTATCTTGTCATTTAAATGTTTACGGGTTTAGTTGACTGTTAATCTTGAGGGATTGGAAGCAACTTTCATGGAAACGAGACTGTGTGTAGGAAAAAGTTGATCTTGAAGAACTTATCTTTCAAAAAGGAAAATTCAAAATACCCTAAAATCTAATTACGTAACGGGATATATAAATCAGTCTTCTTGCAGGATATAAAATAATTTCAAATCATGGCAAGATTAAGTATAAAGTAACTGTGAAAAAGTACTACGAAAGGGTACGATAGAACATTCTGCAGTGAATTATGAAGACACTGTTCGCGTTGCATCATGCAATCGCATGGCGTTATGACTTCGAATCTGAAATTGTCGGGTGACATCTGCTACCTGACATCTGGTGTGAAACAGAATCTAGGACAGTATCCTTTAATTTTTAAATGTTCATAGTGTGACTGTATACAGTTAAACGTTTCGTGTTTTTATGTATGGCCATGGGGTAGTTATTGTCTTTCGCTCCCCATGGTATCGTACCTGTAGTGTCGTACAGTAATTAGAATTAGGTTAGTAGTATGTAGAATATATTGTAAAATTTCATATTTGAAAAAAAATTTCGCGGATACGATCCCATGCTGCATAGCGCTGAGCGCCTTCGCATTCGACTGTGGAATGGTCTACTGGATATCAGTTGCTTTCATCTTTCAAAACATTGAATGTTCAATGTCTTCACCCACTTTGCTCAAAGTACATTTGACATCTGTGACAGTGTGCTGGTGCGGTGCCCAATTCTCCCAAGTGTGTTCGGGAATATACAATTTCAACGCCTCTGCTTGCTTGTTTCTCATACACATGACCTGTTATCAAGGCGACAATAATCCTTCCTTCTCTCTGCCAGAACATGATCAACTTCTGACGCCGAATGGGACGCTTTCATATTCGCACATTTCGCTTGTACATTACGGCACTTTGCAGTGACGTCAAAAATGACGTTTGCAAATCACTGTCGTATGACACGCAAGGAAATGTCCAAGTAACGGAGTATCCCTATTACATGACCCTGTTAGACTGGAATAATTTCTACAAAAGCTGCCAGCTGTCTGCAGTGCTCTGGGATAAATTTTGCAAAAGCATAGTGCACTGCAACAATATTAACAATGTTTAATAATGATAACAATGTTTATACAGGGTAACCTATTCAACACGCTAAGTGCTGTTATCAACGAGGGCCCTGTATCTATAAACAACGATTTAATAGGTTACAATGATATGTTATAAAATAGAAATGTAGTAGATAGATAAAAACTTTTCACTTTTAGAAGCAAAAATCACGTTCAATTTTTTGCAGGAGTTTAGAACGCAATATTCTAAACTCCTGCCACAATTTCTCGCTAATGAAAGCCACATTTGGGACACAGGAATATTTTATATGTCTTTTTTGTTGAAAGTTTCTAGTCAATTTCGAGAAATCATGTTCGTTGAAGAATAAAAAAAAAGACAAATTTCAGGAACAGAGTTCGCGTGGACTCTAAGTTTCCCAACAATTTGATGTTTTGCTTGTGAAAAAGTAATATGACCTTCTAAATGTTGGGACGAGTCAACAATTGGCCTTCTCGGAGGCAGAACATTTCAACTACAATTTTCAACTGAAGCAGCCAAGTATCTCTCTGAGAATAGTATTACCTCCCCTATTGCTAGCACAAACTTTTTTCTACAGCCAGCAAAGTTTCAATAGCTACTATTATCATTATTCATAAAGCAGGCATAGCTACTCTGGCAAAGCACAAATAGCGGGCAGAAATTGAAGCCAAAGGGCTGCTAACATTTACGTTTTGCGGGCGTTTAAGTTATTTGCAGCCCGAACATGGATCGAAAGGTAACCTTTGCAAAGCAACAAAGTAAAGTTTTGATTCGAATTGAAGTTTCAATTAATGATTCGTGTTCGAATTAAGAAATTGTACTTGCAAATGTTTCAATTTTGGTCAGCATCTCATGCTTCCTTTTTGTCGTTAAATTTGAGCATGAGTAATATGATAGTAATAACATTGCTTTTTCTGGGCATTAGGCTAATTTTGCTGCCCTCAGTTTTAAAGTCGAAATTTAAAATATCGAGCCGCAAATTAGCCTAATGCTCGAAAAAGCAACGTTATTGTTACATTTCAGTCATGTTTTACTTTCTATGAGACTTGCAGTCTCTTGCCTCGGACTGAAAACTATCTCAAACACGGCTATGGATCGATGATGAAACAATATGATAATAACAAGTGCCATATGGCCTTCATTTGTTTCATTTCTGAATAGATAGCTATATGTCAGTTCAGTGACTTGTTGGGGAGATGAGATACGGTTTGTTTGAGTAAACTTGTGTGTCCGCCCTTGCAGTAGGTTAATGCTCATGCGCCCGTCAGAGTTACAACCCAAAACACTACTGTGCCTGATAATTAAGCTACTGCACGGGGGACACATACGTTCCTCGGACAAACCGTATCTCGTCTCCCTAACAATGACTTTAAGAAGTTCTGTTTGGTGCTGAAAATGCAATAAAAATCTTGTGGACGAGGATTCTAACTGGCCTACTTGTAAACAAAGCTGATCGTAAAATTATTGCTTCATCTATTCATAAAAGACCCGAGTTATTACAGACATAACCTTGATCGTAAAACGATGCATTGGGATCTTAAGTCAAATGCAAAATTTTCGGATGTCAATACTTTCGGACTTATGAAAAGTAGCACAATTTTAGCTACCAAAGGTTTATGCTGTCCAAAATACTTAATGTCTGAAATGTTGTGTAGCAAGGATAAATCGCAAGAAAGCATTTTACTGTGTAAAAACGGAATGTCTTGCTCGCCAAACATTTTGAATAAAAAGGAAATGCGTTTGCGAGAGCTACTTTCATCGTAATGCTTCAACAAAGTTCACTTTGGGATTCATTGTCATTATCTTTAACAACGATTATTTGAATCGAGATGCCTGACAGGGAAACCTTGCAAACTCATGCTGAAGAATAATCGATAACGTCATCAGAGTATAATCATAAAACAACCAAATAGCGCTCCAAATTGACCGTTTTTCGTACTCGTCCAAAATAAAAAAAGAAGACGGTCGAAATTCCGTGATAAATCATCTGCAGAGTTTTTGTCCGAAAATATTTTGTCCAAAAATTAATTGCCCGAAATTGTATGCGCTTAATCAATAATTATGGGTACTGCATTGGGACAGCCCTCTCGATATGCAAAAAAAAATAAAAAAAATAAATAATAATAAAAAAATAAATATGCGAGCGAGATCTGTGAATATGTTAACATAAATTAGCATGCTGTATTGGCATCTATGCGACTAGTCCTCTACAATTCATTTTGAATCAAAAGGGAAAAACCTTGTTAAGCTATCTATTATAGACCTTGTTAAGCTGTATATATACTTTAATAACGAATGCTTCTTGTTGAATAAAACTCTTTCACATTTCATAAAAACGCTGTAGTCTCTTGTGGAGGCGAACGACTGTTTCTGTTTCAGCCCCTTAGCCGAGCCAAATCAGGCATCCTTTCTGTGCAGCTTCAAGAAAACTGTTTAGAGAAAGGAATTTCTTTCTTTTGATTGTAAATTTTGAACATAGATGTACATAAGTTTTAAACATTGTAAATGGGATTTTAATAGCTTGATTGGAATAATAGTTTCTTTTGCTTTAGATTGTAATTAATGGTTTTATTGGAGGGCCCCTTGCAAACCAGCTTATGCTGAAGGGCAAACCTCCTTAAAAGAATTAAATATGAAAACATAAACTTACCACTAAATATGAATGATCATCGGCTCTCCCTCCAATTCGTATATCTTCGATCTTAACAGCAAAGTCAGAGCAAATGTCCGATTGCAAGCGATGTCCAGTAGTGTCAAATATATTTGCTTTTCCTCTGGTCGGCGTTTTCTGATGTCCAGAGAAGTGTCCTACTGGCTCCCCAACGTGCAGCAAACGTAACTTTGAAGCCCAGCCAACTCTAAATCGGCGACCGTTTGCCAAGGCAGCATCACAAACTTGATCTTCTCTGGATGCTAAACTTGAGAGTCTTTTAGGAGTAATGCAAGCATGCCGAGTTGCTGTAATAATACGGGGCTGGAATTCCTGGTGAAGGTCTTTAGGAGGGACTCTTTCGTACGGGGCTAAAATGAAATAAAACTTTAATAGAAACTCTGGTAAAAAAGAGTAGGGGAGACCGGGGACAATTGTTACACTTTTTAGAAAATCAACCATACCATCTAAATGAAAGTTCGTGAGAGGTTTGGGATTGTGCAGAGGTCTTTAAACACTAGATCTTTAGCTTTGCCCTTTAAAGTTGCTTTTAATTTCAAAGCAGCCCATGGAGTGGTAATCCTCAAACTTTACTGACTTGTTTTTCCTATCTTCCCTAAACTACCTAGACTTTTGACATTACGTCCCTTGTTTCCCTGCGTTCTTTGATTTGCAGGTATCACTTGTTCAATAAGGGACTCATTTCATTACTCTTATAAAGTGTAGCCACTTAGGCCAATATGGTGTGGATCCGTATTGACCAATCAAATTGCTAGAATTTAGTTTTCAACCAATAAGGAGGCGCTATTTAGACTGTTGTTGTTGTTGCGTACAAAAACGGTTGATTCGGCCTAGAGTTCTCGTAGCTGCGATCGATCTATTTTGTTTCTACAAAGGAAGATTACTGCTTGAAAGGTATGTATTTTGCGATGAGTAGGTTCGGAAAACATTATTCTTTGTACTACAAGTTTGCTTTTCAATGTTGAAGCTCTTTAAACCAGAATTTGAAGCGATTTCGTTAAGTGTACGAGAACTCCCGCTAGTTTAGGCCATTTTGACACTGGGGCCCATTTTATAAGAGTAATGAAATGAGTCCCTTATTGAGCAAGTGATAACTGCAAATCAAAGAACGCAGGGAAACAAAGGACGAAATGTCATAAGTCTATAAACTACCGTCACGATAGAATCAATACCTCACGAGTTTGCATTCATTGTTGCAGAAGGCAGATGACACCTGATCTCAATGCGAAACATTTCAATTCATTATCACTCCCCTGAGGATTTCGATCAATGTTTTGATGAATAATCAATTCAAAAAGTTGAATCGATAGAAAAATAGCTGTTTTGTTTGCCAATTTCAAACTGTGTGGATGCACACGGTTGGACCAGAATAGAAATTTAATCAAAGCAAGCGGCAATTGTAACAGCGTGTTACAATTGCCCCTGACATGGTTAGGTATCTTTATTCCCCTATTTTACATTTTATGAGGTGTCTCGCTTAAGAATTTTAACATGGTTATGATCCTAAATTGATTTCATGTTCGTTACATAAAAATTATATCTTTTTGCTCAAGAACAAAGTTTGCAGACGCAAATTCACAATGGAAGCACAGTTTTACTTTCATGCCCTAAAACATGTTTTCCTCTCGAAAATTTGGCAATTTCGGATGAACTTTCATGTTTCTCCACCCGTCCGTAGTAGAATACGTATAAAGAGTGCTTCTTCATCCAGTAGGGACCATATTAATGAAACTGGTCATGCCGCGTCTTGTGATGATTTTTGTATTCTGGACAAAGCCAACAACAATTTTGACTTGCTGATACACGAGAGTCTTCTAATCTTGAGGGACGGCCCGACACTCAATCAACAGAACTCTTCTATACCGTTGTATCTTTTTTAATCTCACTAGACTTTCTTATTTAGTTTAATTTCAATGGACTTTCCTTATTTAGAAATCGTATGATCGATCATTTAATTATGCATTTCTCTCGAATAATTATTACTATAAAACCTCGCACGTGTAACTTTTATTTACCTGAAGATGAGACAAGCTCGTATCGAAACGTTCAATAATCATGGCCTAGTCTAATATTATAATCACAACTGGATTTTTCTTCATTAATTGGAAATGTCGATTTATCAACTACGATACTGACTTATCTTTTTCTGAAATGACCCTTAAAGATGATGTTCGTCGTGGTCCTAATGTTAGGGGCCGTCGACAATTACTTTTCGTCATCGCGGCCTTTGGCCGTGATGGGGGTCAGGGGGTTCAGGGAAAAGCCGTGATGGATTATATTTGCGTGACGAAACATCACATTAAGAAATTGAAGAAAACAAATGTACAATTTATGAATCTGTCATGATTTGAGTATTACCTGTGTCATAAAGTGAGCTGCAACATAGTCTATAGGTAGGCTCAATATAAATGAAACGGCAAGAGCAGCAGGAACTGGCGACGAATAGTCGTCCTTGAAACAGAATACAACAACAACAACAACAACAACAATAGAAGCAACTTTGTTGAAATACAAACAGCCGCAAACCAACAACCAAAGCAAAACAAGGCTATTAGATTGATATCATTGTCTTGTTGGCGGTGGCGTCACACCGAGTATTTTTAGAGTGCCCCCCCCCCCCAATAAATACAAATAACGGAGCATCTAGATAGCCTTACGTATTACAACAATTTTGGTCCAAACGTTAGAAAAGCAAAAATCTCTATCAAATGTGATGCTGTACTATCTCAATCTTATATTCTCAACTGCTAATACAGGTAGATAGCTATATTTCTTCATCTAGCCGTATTTTCATCTTTGTTAGTATTATTATTTTTTCGTCTCAACGTTTTATTGATAGATTGATGATATTTGGACCTAATTATGAAGGCAAAAAATGCCTAAGGTGGTAGGCCAAGTACCTATGAGACAAACGAAGAAAAATTTTTGGGCCGCGATCACAGAGGGGGGTTTCCATGATCGCGGCCCAAGGGCCGCGATGCGTGACGAAAAGTAATTGTCGACGGCCCCTTAAAATTTATACTAGAGCTGCGCTTTCCAACCAAAGTCCGTAGAGGACTGAAACGGGCATGCTCTGTGCAAGAATCAAATGTTGTGCTTGTTTTTCCTAGGCGTGACAGCCAATGTAACGATTGCCCCGTGTTACGATTGTCCCCGGTCTCCCCTACCAGGTGATCCCAATGTCTTCACGCGCTTCAATGCCGGCCAATAATTTTGGAACACCTTTCAAATTTTGCATTGTTTTGCAAATTTCATCCTTACACGTAACATACTTGAGGTAAAAGTGGCTGCTTTGACTTAACGAAGAAGCTTAAAGAGCAGGTAACTTCATTTTTCACTTTATTGTACATTAAATGGAAAAATATTCGGACGCGAATATTATCGGTCATTTCAAACGTCCAAAACTTACAATGTCCACAATTATTTGTAGTCCGCAATATTTAGAGTCGGATATCTTTGCAGCATAGAAAAATGACAGTAAGACATGTTTACTGTTTGAAAACCGAATGTCTTGCTCAGAAAATTTTTTGTACTGAAAAGAAATGTGCTGAGAGTGCAAGTTAGTTAAAAACCATTCTATTTTCTTAACGTGAATCCATCCCATCCTTATCATCCTCAACAAGAATTATCGATGCAAATTTCTGATCAGGTTCTGATCAGGAACCCTTTGGAAATTTAAAACAAAGCACGATCCATAAATGTGCGACAGTTTTAGTATGAAACAAGCAAAATGAACAGTAAATTATATATCGTTTTTTTCAGTCGCACGAAGTTTCTGTAAAAACGTCTGAAATTCCGTGAAAAATGTCCGAAAATTGTTTGTCCGAAATGTATTCGTCCGAAACTTTAATTTAATACACCTTTTTACTGCCCAAAAAGGTTGTGCAACATCTAGAAATTTAACGAAACGATTTAGCGGACGAAATGCAACTTTGGTGGAGAAAAATAGTCAAAAAATTGTCCACAGTTCGTCTCCAAGCGGAGTAACATCTTTTGGTCCGGGTCCCCAGTATGTCACGTTAAATTTTCCTCCTTACCTTGTTCTTCTGCCATTACAAATGTCTTCAATAATTTAGTTTTTCGAGCTGTTCCGCTTGGACTTGCAATCGCTGGAATCGTTTCGAACAGTAATGACCTTTCCAGCCTCTCTCCTCCATCTTGTGGTATTTTAGGGGATTGAAATCGATCTCTTAGTTCTGATTGTCTTAAACTGGCACTAATCAATGACTTATTTCCTAAAAGAGTCTTTTCTCTTGGACTCAAGAACTCATCTTCTTCATCATCAAAGAGCAAGGCCTTCATCCCTTGCAGACGCTGTGGGTCCACTCCAGATATCTTAGCAGTTTGAATACTTGTTGAGAATCTGTCATCACTGCCAAGAATTTCTGGGCAAGCATCCCCTTAGAAGGAAGAAGAATGAAGATAAATAGCCTTGGTGACATTATCTTTAATCAATCAAAACTACTTTTAAACAATTTTCGATTTCTGTTGTTACAGAAATAACATCAGAAACATGGTGAAACTGTTCATTTAAACAGAAATGGAGACGGAAAAAGATTATCCGACACATGTATTGCAAATTTAAATCAATTTTCGCACTTACTAAGCATTTCTGGCTTAATATTGAAGAGAAAATTTGGTATTTCTGTAACCACATTGGTTCGAATCTGAGGCACAACGTACCTTGTTTAAGCGAAAGGAGGCGCTAATTGAAGGAAGGGGTAGTTTAAGGGAGGAAAGGGGCGGTGCTCAGTCTTAAACTTGATTTAAAGATGAAAACATAGGGTACCCATGCAACGTTTTAAAGAAGAAATTTAATCAACATCTTCATCACCTTCTGGTCAGAAAAAATGGTTTGTCATCCAAACACAGCTATGAGAGTTACTTCATTAACAAATGTGGAATTTGTTGCCATACTTTCTGCCTTTCTACTTCGGAGGCAAATCAATGGCCCACTTCATTTATAACACCATAAATATATTCCTTTGCAGACTGTTCTGTATTCTTTGCAAACGAAAAGACCTTTGGGCGCAGTGTAGATAAGCAAGACAAAATCAACTTCAATGAGTTTGACTAGGGTAGGGGCGGACAGGATAAGGTTCGCTTGCTCGGCAGATCAAAGTGCAAAATAATTTGCACGAGAGACAGCTTACAAGTAAAATAAAACTGACTAGCCAATGGATCGACATTTTTCAATTTTGAAACTAGCAACGCACAGTTATAATAAAAAATTTTAAGCCAATTACAATAAACTTATTTTACGATTACATTAAATACACTATCAATACTGCTTTACAATTAGCAATGTAAAACCTTGCAATAATTAATAACGTTTGATTTGCACTTTATTGCAAAAGTACAATAATGGAGCCAACAAGGGCTGCGAAAAATGCTTTCAAAGTTTAGCAAAAAGTGGTCGTTAAAATTCGAAACACTGAAATCGAGATACCTAGATTGGTGTTACTTTCACAATTTGGTTTCAGTAACAAGCCAATACCTCTCATGCAGTAAGTACCCGCACATAACAAACTCAGCTTTTTAATCAGGCTGTATAGTTTCTTATACCGGATGTCCAAAAATGATGTATTATCGTTTGATTGCTTATTTGTCCGTAACCAATTAACCAATTAACCGATTTTCAAAAACTTTATCTTATCCGTTTGCTGAAAGGCTAAATTGTATTAAGGACGCTGGTTGTGGTTTAGGCCGATGTCTTCATGTCGAATAGAAAATTGCTAAACCTGCTCAAATTCAAGCCTTAAGGCTGATTTCCAGTCAATGGAATTTTCTGAGCGGGCGGAATTTCTATTGTATTCGAGAGAAAATGTCACTCTGGCATTGAATAAAAAGTTATGGCTGAGCGACCTTTTACTGTCTAAAATTCTGCCTGCTCGGAAATTCCACTGACTGGAAATCGGCCTTTAGATGGCATGAAAAAGAAACGGCCTTCTTTCCCAGTCAACATTTTAGATGTGATGCAAATGGCTGAACTTATATGTCGTTCAGAGAATATATGTCGTTTAAATAATACGAATTCAGTTAAAACTGAGTTCAGAGAAACGAATACGAGTTCAGCCTTTTGTATCACATCTAAAATGTTGACTCGAAAAATAGGCCGTTTCTTTCTCATGCAATCTAAGATCGGAATTTGAGCAGGTTTATCGATCTCTTTTCGACATGAAAACGCCGTGGTAAGCCCGCAACCAACATCTTAAAATACAATTCCGCCTTTATGCAATCAAATAAAACAAGGTTTCTTGAAAATCGGTTCATTGGTTATGGACATGTCAGCAATCAAACAGTAATACATCAGTTTGGGACACCCGGTATGTAAGAACATATCTTTAAAAGATGCTGGCAGATTTCCCATACTCTCAAGTACCGAATAAACGGGGGGGTGGTTCAATATAATAATAATCGGGGGGGTTGGAACAATCGGGGGGGTTGGAAAAATTGAGAATAGTCGTTTTTCGTTTTCTTGGTAAAACACGTATCTAACATGGGTACCACGTATGTAAAACACGTGTGTAACACGGGTGACAAACAAAGGAGAATAAAGTTAATAAATACAGTAAGTACAAGCATTATCACTAATACTTCTATTTTTCAAAAATTAATAAAAGGGGGGGTTGGAATAAAAGTGGGGGGGTTGGAAAATTTTTCAAAAATTAATAAGCGGGCGGTGGACGATTATTCGGTACTTGAGAGTATGTCTAATAAGGAAAGTCCCTTTTATATGAGATGCTTCCATCTGTTAACTAGTACTTTAAAACTCTTAGACCGTACTAAATAGTTGTAAAGGCATAAGAAATTAAGGTCTGAACATTTGTTAAATAATGATCTGTTATTACGTTATCTAAAATGCGAAACATGGAAGATTAGAAAACAATGCTGACAGCACAATGAACGCTATTTCATACTTTTAACCATTGATATAACGAAATTAATTTCTCAGCAAAATCGTTCTTAGGGCAAGCCCAGCACATCAAAACCTCCAAAACCAGGGTCCATGGAGGTTTCATACACAAAGGTACGCTGACACAAAAAACATATCAGATAGGGTAGCTGAACTTGAATGCAATTGAAGTAGGCCAAATTTAGGGTCCTGGGCATCTAGATCATCTCCTCCAGAACATTTTTTGCACCGCGCTCTTTAGATTCTTGAAAAAAGCATTTCTCATTGAAGATTTGCCATCGAATGGAGAGAAAGATTGTGATCAACAAAAGGCTTCCCCTCGGAATTTTTGAAATTGAGCTGAAGCATCATACGGAAATGAACTTTTTTGTAAAATAATTGGCCAAATGTGTTAAATGTTCCCTATAAAAACAAAGCACTTTTCGACAAGTTTGCAACCTGAAGAAAAACCACATAATTCTCTTGTATAAAATAAGCCCCGTTCACGTTGCAATGTAAACCAGCCAAAAAACGACAGGTTATCGAATGGAGCCTTCTAATTGGTCAGCCCAGCAAGTCGAATGCATTATATTGGCTGACATTTGACCCGACTTAGATAAAGCTGGTTTAACTGTGTCAGTATGCATGTGATACAAGATAGCAATTGTACGACCTAACAAAAAAGGGTTCTGGTGACATTGGGGTATAAAAGAAGACATGAAAACATTACACACCGATTATCGGTGATGGAACCCGGATATCTTCTTGCTCCTCCATGTTACTGTCATCAACCTCAGTATCTACTTGTTCCTCAATTTGAGAATGTTCAGCCTGCATAGCCATCATTTTCTCTTTTTGCAACTTTTGCTCCTCAAGCATTGCTCTTTCCTTTTCTGCTTCAAATTCCTATCAACAACAAATAAATCTGATTTGAGTGTACATATTTTTCATTTAATCAGCTGCGATTAAAACTGAAAGGCGACTAAAAAAAATATGCGAGTAGGGGTCATGATGCCAAAGATTTATCTAACAAGAATATATACATTTGCCAGGCACCCAAAGCAAACGCTTCTCCCTGATTCTCCACCACTGTACACTCTATTAATCCAACTCATGGATAAACTCAGAAATCCTATTCATTAACTACTTCCTCGTGTTTGATTTGGATCCCAATAGACACTGTTCTTGAAGTTCCCCTTTTGAGCAGTCTTTTAGATCACAAAAGAGCATTGAGCATAGCAGAAATTTCCTACAACCTTATTATATCTAAGTTGGAATGAAAAGGGCAAACAATACGACCTTTCCACGCTTAAGATCAAGGTTAATAAGATCATGAACTGAGAATTGGCCATGCCTGGAGTGAAGAGGCTGTTGATACCAATCAGGGTATAGGTTCTCGACAAAATCCTCTATCCTCCCTTTTCGAGAATTCATTCTCTTCCAAGGGGGTTGCAATAGTATCCCATAATGCTTTGCGTACCATTCATATTATTGGACTTGCGCATTGGAGTTTGAGCAGTCCGAAATTTTGCACAAGCGCGAAAGGAAGAAGCTGTGATGTTGGTCAAAATAATGGAAGCCTTGCAAGATCCCCAATGCCCGGTTTTGAAACAAAATAAAACCACCCTACAACCGGATTGCATCGGCCAACTAACAGGAGGAGAATATACGTTCTTGTCCTTTGATCTTGTGAATAAGCCCCCTCTCTAATAAGCCCCCTCTGGAGTGTCCGAAATTGCCCCTGGGGGCTCAATAGAGCTTTTACGGTACCTAGATTGAAAATTCCGTCTCTTAAATTGCAATCTTCAGACCCAGTGTAGAAGTGGACGAAAAATGATGTTCCAGTTGCAAAGGTTTGAAGAATGGCGTCCAAAAACTTCACGGGGCCTTTCCAGACCCCTCCCCCTCCCTTTCTCTTTCAAACCATTTGTACAGCTATGTCAAAGTTTACTTATGGTTGCATAATATTTTTGTGTTACATTAGGCTCTCCTTTAAAAAGCAAGAGCAAAATGTGATCGAGGACATACCCTGTCATACTAGTTAAAGAATCTGCAATGGCCATTAACCTAAAGATCTGAACCTTAGTTACCTTTTGCCTCGCTTCTGCTTTCATTTCCGCGGCCATTTTCAGCTTTTTCACAATAATGTCCCGTTTTCCATCATCTTCAAATAACTGTTCGTTCAATCCATATCTTGTAAAATGTTCAACCTGCCAATAAACATAAAATTCAAATTAAAACTAACTTGTTGAGATACTGTAAACTCGTCCTTTTTTTGGCTGCAGATGTTTGACGCCATGCGTATATTTTTGGATTTTCCAATCTTTCAACTACATTGAACAATGAACAGCAACAAGGATGAACCTGGATGTTCTACTGTGCAAGCTCCACTGATTTAAAATTAGGGATTCATCTATCCCGTGGAGAAAACCTATCAGGCTTACGCTGGTAGTATCCCAAAGAAAACTGAAAGTTGTCAGCACAGGAAATCGTTCTTTCCCAAACAATGCTCGGGAAAGTTATCTTCAGGGCAGACCTCACTAAAAGTTTTTTGTGACTGCGAGCGCAAATTGCCACAAAATGTGCCTGCAAAATTTTTTCAACATATATCATCTAGGATTTGAATTATTTCTGTGTATCGCATGAAGCAAACTTTGATACGGCAAAGGACATTTTGGTTCTTAAAGTTGGATGGTGCCTTAGGGATCGTCTCCAAATTATCGTATAGCTTTTATACGAATTGATACGAATTCAATCGTATACGGGATAAGGTGTTATACGATTAAATTCGTATAGCCACAAAAGCGATACGATTTGCATACGAATTGTTTTATTTCTATACGAATTATGAAACGAATTTGATACGAATTTGATACGAATTGCGTATACGAATGTGATACGAATTGCGTATACGAATTTGATACGAATTGCGTTTAGGAATGGCGTATATGTATTTGATATGAATTGCCTATACGAATCAATCCCACGAGTTTATCTCAACTGCGTATATACATACGATTTGATGCAAACTGCGTGTACGAATTATCAATTGCATATATATCTTGAAAGCGTCTGGCGCAAGAAGGGTGCGAATGAATGATCCATGCCCTTTCTTCTTCCTTTCAACTTTCGTACAAACCAAAAAGTGAAAAATTGCAATCGATAAATGTATACGTCGTCCTTTTGTTTACGTATACGTTTACATGGAAGGGGGTCTGCCGCCCGGTTTTCATAACTTTACCATACACTACAATAGGATATGATTTGCAGAGTTTTGTTGTTATGTGTAGTTGAAAAGGAATGGTGGCTTTAATAAAGCCGGTAAGATCAGCCCCTTCCCAATCAACACGGTTATTAGTGTTTTCGATTTGTTTTAGTCTCCAGGTGAAAACAAACTCGATCATTTCGATTTCTTTGATTTGGAGCTTTCTCATCCAAGAAAGTACCGTAACTAAATAAACAAGCAGTTGCTGTGAAATAGCTTTGCCACACATTGAATATATTTGTCTGGCGTTTGCAGCGCTTTACAGGTAGGAGAAGGTCAAGGGAGCCAGATTGTTTACGGAATCATGCTCCACAAAGGTCGCCGTTTCACGTCTTTGATTTCAATTCTCGTCACACCAGTTATTCAAAACTGCACCCGTTACGCCTCATTTTTAGCAGGTTTTTAACAAAAAGCTGATCCTAACTTTTCGGATGCCAGGTGTACGTATTTCTCAACATAACTGAGGTGATTTATCTTCACTCACAAACAGCCGAATCATTATTTGTAAGCATAGATATCGACTCAATTTAGAAAATGTCCATTCTCACAGAGCTCCCGTGTTCATTACGATATTTTGATTCTTAGATGAAATTGAATCGCTTCGTTTTTTATCAATCATTATTGTCATTATTGATACGCCCTAGTTCGATAAATCAGGAACTTTTTATTGGAGTTTCACTGTACCGGGATAATACTGTCGTATCAACACCGCATCGCAAAAATTTTCAAAGAGACTACGTATTCGAAATCAGATTTGAACTTTGATCCCGTGGTGAGCTGCGTGCGAATTGTATACAACCCGAATTGTATAGGGATTTGTTATACGAATTGTATACGAATTTTTTACACGAATTGTATACGAATTTCTTATACGAATTGTATAGGAATTAGCTATACGAATTGTATACGAATTTGCTATACGAATTGTATACGATTCATATACGAATTCTATACGAATCATATACGAATTGTATACGAATTTATGCGAATCACATACGAATTGTATACGAATTGATTCGTATAGGGCTTCTAAAATATCGTATCAATATCGTATAACGCTACGAATTCCCTATACGAATTTGATACGAATATTTGGAGACGATCCCTTATGCAATAAACGTTTATCATAGACAATATATATGAAACTTTGGCTTTGTTTAGGAATACTTCCATTTTAACAATCATTGACACAGTATACAGTCGTGTTTTTTTTTGCTTTAAAACAATGAAACTCATCTGGTACACAATGGAGGTCTCCTTCAAATCACAAATTTTTCCATTAATTATGGTTTGGTTATAGAGTTGAATTTGAATCAGATCTCTTTGTGACTTTTTCATTCACTGTAAAACTTTGAATGCAGTTAAGTCCTTCACTTTATCAAAGCAACAAGCGAAATGCCAATTAGTTTTGTTCCCTTTCTCACATTCCTTCCTATATTGCTTCACACTGTTATCAATGACACTGTCCACATGTTCACATTTAAAGATTAGCTCGATGTCCAAATCAATTATGGTTATTTTAATGCAATATCTTGTTACCCAATTCTTACCAACGGATCATTACAAACTTTAGAGGAGATCATTTTTTTTTGCAATAAATGTGCCTGCAGATATTCGCTGGATTCAAAAATGTGCCTACGAGCGGCGCTCGCACGCTCGCGCACTTTAGCGATGCCTGCTTCAGGGTCATAAAACCAAACAGATCAACAGTTTTAGCAATGTTTCCTAGAAAGATCCAGAAAATTCCCAAACGTAGACCATGATGTGAAGTCTAACGAATGCACTTTGAGCAAGTTTTACCGCATGAAAATTTTCATCTTGACATGTGTGTTACAAGGAACTAAAACACTTCATCGGTGATTGGAAACTCCTCCTTCTAAAATCGTTATGAAACTGTAAATTCATTATTCTTCCAGTACAGTGAGCAAACCATGGCAAACTTACAATATAAGTATGAGTGCAGCAGCTAAATCAAGATGTTTCAACAAACCTGAAAAACCCATGTCCCTGTGTCTGGTTTGTAATCAAGAAAGAGAGCACCCATTGCCGAGGTCTTTTCTTCAAGCCTTTCAATAAAGCCGGACTTCTTTAGTCGTTCTGGAGTCTGTATAAAAGATACACGATTTGTTATAATCAGGCAGAGGTTATTCTAATGAACGAAAATTACATAGTAGCTAGAGTTAAATAGAGCTCTCCATGCAATAAAAATATCACATGCAATAACACTAGCAAAAATATGCCAGGGAGTGCTGCGTAGTGCGTCCTGGATTATACTCTGTCAAAATATCTACAATTGTGGTCAACAGCAACTTGTGTAGGCAATGGCTTCATGTAAGACTCCTGTAAAGTCCCGGGATCATGAAACTCCAAAAATAGTTACAGTTGCGCCATAAATTGATTTGTATATTGCCTTTTAATTAAGTCAATTACCTGTGCAAATAATGTTGTAATCGTCATGCAACAATAAGATGCATCATACTTTCCATAAGTGGTGACAGCAATGATAACTCCAAAGCTATTGCACAAGAATATTATGCTGATTTACACCAAAATGTATCATGCAATTATAATTCATTACCTTGATAGGAGTATGTGATGATTTGTCATTCGGCCAAATTTTGTGAAGGCTGATTTCGGATCTTTTATTCAATTCATTTCCAACTTCCGGCTTGCCATCATAATTATCAGGGTATACTTCTGCTTCGCGTCTTCGGAAAAAAACTGAAAGAAACATGAATAAAAGTGGTTGGTTTCCAAGGTAGAATGAAAAAGACTATACTTAAGTATGTAGGGTAAGCACATGGTGTGCCAAAAATGTGATGAAATTTAAAAACACATTACTTTAAGGGAAGAAACTTTCACAAATTCGAGAAAATGCGACATTTTTGGAGTTAGATTTCACGAATCGCTCAAAATTGGCAATTTCGTAGGAAGAAACTTTCGCAAATCAAGTTTCGAATCAAATTTTGTAATGTCTCAAACGTTCCTCGACTCTTCCGAATCTTCCATATTTATGCTTGTTATTAGAATAGTTGGAAAAGCACCGTTGTTAGATAAGATCGTAATGAATGATAAGTCGAGGAAATTGATGTTTGATTATATAAATATTTGATTCTATATGTTGGGAAATTTCCTGGAATAAATTCTCATGAATTTTGGGCAAAAACGTCAAAACGCGAAAGTTTCTTCCCGTGATAGTTTCTTCCCTTAAAGTAGCATAGAGATTTGTGTCTGGCACTGAAAAGAAGATGTAAATTTGCTGTTTTCAAATGAATCAAAATGCAATAAATTGCTCTATTCATAGCACCAGCAAAAAGGGATTTTCGATGAAAACATACAGAATCTATTTGCATATGATAAAAAGGTAACCCCAGTTCATCTCAGCAAAGAAAAAAGAAACTACTCTTCAAAAGTATGGGGTCGGAATTGCAAACCCTACAGGTCATTTTACAGATCCATTTCGTAACTTTGCCTGTATATCATATACTGAAAGTAAAATCCTAAGAAATGAACAATATTGGTACTTCAGCTTTTAGTCATTTGAATCGATTCTTTAAGAATACTTTGCGGATATTTTACAGAATGAAGAAACAGCTTTGCATATCACATAAATTAATTCAATAAACCTATGAAGCCTAAAATATACACCAAATATCGGAGATGCTGAGTCGCATGTTTACAAGATGGGTCACTGAACTACGTGTTCAACAAACTAGCTTTAAAGAAAGATGACATGTAACAGGTTTGGAAGTTCATCATGATGCTATCTACTCAAAGGCAAACTGTCATGCCCCTTATCAGATGTAATCTGAGCTCTACTTTTTCCAAATTTTTTTCCAAAAGATACAGAGAGAAGAAAACAACGTATATGTGTTCTAGTGAAACACACCTCCTCTCCCATATATATGACTCGGCCCTACTAAATTACTGTATGCTCCATCCAAAATCATTTTAACATCTGTTGTTTACTTTTATTATTTTTCTTTTGCAACCACCTCTAAGGGGACAATTATGGAAATAAGGTCAATATGACCTTTTAATGCTATCCCTGCCACTACAATTAGGGGTGTTTTTAACGTATCTATTTAATGAGCATTGTCATCGTATTCTATCTACTCTTTAGCTTTTTAAAACTTGTAAATTCTATATTCATTTCTTGTAAATTGTTTTATTTTACGTCACAAATTTTAACATAACATACATACATACTAATTTCAGTGGTCATGCTAATTTATTCTCTGACAATAATCTGCCATAAAGCATGATCACAAGGCATACAGACTTGGTGAATACAGTATTGATCTTGTCTGAAAGTCTGGCCAATCATATCCATGCAGTGTGCCTTTAAAAGAATGCCACATTCACCCACAATACAAAAAAAAATATCTCACCAATTTCATCCAGATTGAGATCTTTGATGTTTGTCAAACCCAGAAACTTTACTTCCCCGTATTCTTCTCTACCAACAACCAAGTTCTCTACAAAGCAATTGCCTTCATCGTCAACAAGTTTATTCAGGTCTTCCTTTGATGGTATTGTATAATATTCTGGCCTGCAAATAAACGAATGCTAACTTTCAATAACAGCAATGAGAACATTGGAAAGAGTTTTTTGGAGTTAACAGGGCAGTGTTATGTCTAATTGCGATTCATTTCACTGTAACTTTCCTTCAAAGTTTAAGTAAAAATGAGCTTAGTCGTCAAATACATACTGGGTGTCTCAGAAAAAAGTATCCCCTTCTGACTGAACAAGGCAACAAAACGATAATATTTCGGGACTTTTCGAAATCATGTCTACATTTGTTGGTCTTCAACTTAAATGCACATACCTTGCATTTTGAAATCGACCACCAAACACCGGAGATATCAGTTCACAAGGTCAAAATTTGGAGTGAACCTGAAACCAGAGGTTTTGAGAAATGGCCTGGCCATATTTTGACACCAAACAGGTATTTTGCAAACGAATTTTCAACTTTTACCTTGATTTTATTTTTGAAAAGATTTATACCTTGAATTACTTCAATTGTTCTTGAAGTGATTTTCTTTTGAGGAATTGGTCCTTGCATTGCATTCAATCCCAAGTGTTTTGTATTAAAAAGAGGAAAAGGAGCACGTGCACGCTTATTTTGGAGATGTGGCACAACTTTATCATTCTTACCACATTTTTACTATATTTGTTTAATCAGCGCCATGCCCATGCATCTTTTATTCTTCTCAAAAGCAAAAAACCGCAATTTAAAGTCTACAGGTACTTTGGAAAATGTCCACGATACAAATCATGGCTAGGCCCTTTTTCAAAACCTCTGGTTTGGGTGCACTGTAAAATTTGACTTTGCGAACCTGTAACTCCCGGTGTTTGGTGGACGATTTCTACATGCAAGGTATGTGGATCTATAAGTTGAAGATTGATAAATTTAGCTGTGAACTCGGGGAGTAATGATATCGTATTGTTTGGTTCCTATTTCCAGTCAAAAGGGCCCGGTAGACTGCATGCTATTACACAGGATTGCGTGTACTGGGTATGGCTTATGACCGGGTTCCTATTTCCAGTCAAAAGGGGTACCTTTTTTATACACCCGGTAGACTGCATGCTATTACACAGGATTGCGTGTACTGGGTATGGCTTATGACCGGGTTCCTATTTCCAGTCAAAAGGGGTACCTTTTTTATACACCCGGTAGACTGCATGCTATTACACAGGATTGCGTGTACTGCGTATGGCTTATGACCACTCCCCCATTGAAAGCAGGCAATTATGAACATCTGCAAGAAAAAACTGTTGACAGGAGTTGACCAGCTCTAGACTCAAACAGAGTTTGAAACATGCATTTTCAGGCAAACCAGAGGGTGTGGTCGCAAAAATTGCAGTTTGTATTCATTTTTCAAGGTTTTAGCTAATAGACACCAAGGTTTAACATGAGTCTGCCAACAAGGAGCAATGTTTAGCGAATTCAGCAACAAAACTTTAACAATATCCTTGGAACATCCCTGCAAACTGAATATTTCATGTTATTAAATTAGCCACTTCCATCCAGTCATTTAAAACCAAGCTCAAAAGCTCATAATTTATTAGATTCAAGGAAAGCTGGTTTTACATTTTTATTTTCAATTTTCCATTTAAGTTTGTGATGAATATATATATTGTACATTTATAGGTTTAGTTGAATATTGTAATTAGGTTAGTTTTCATTGTAATTAGGTTAGCTTTATTTTTAGTTGCAGGGTACATTGTAAAACAGTTACTTAAAGGGAATCGACATAGTTGCAAGCTGGCCCGGGCCAGGTCAAAAATATAATCCATTGTATTCGACAACTTTGATGCATCCGGTTTCTTTGTGTAGCTAAAGAAACGATGGGTTTGTGGGCGTTTCTTTAGCCTATTTATAGCGGCTACGAGATATAGCTAAGTCTATTCCCTTTAAACTGAATTGTAACCCTGGGTAAACAATTTTAAAATAAAAAATAAAAACCCCCAGATATCATGGCATTAATGTTCTTCAAAAGAATCCATCGTTTTCCCTAAAATAAGTTGTTGATATTCTTCCACACATGAAGACTCAGGCAGTCAGCAAACTTTGCTGACTTTCCCCAATGGTTCAATGCAGTATTGTGCAGAACATTTACCATTGCCACAGGGGTCTCGTGTACACTTCAAATTATCAAGGGTTCACTGTAGGCTGACAGTGGTGTTGCAAAAGCCCCGGCAAGACGACTGGACATTTGCACTGGACAAGCATTGGACAAATGTTCAGCGTAAAATGTTGCGTCGTTTTGCCACCTTGTCCAGTCTTGTTCAGTGGTGTTCAGCGATGTTGAGAGTTGTTCAGTTGATTTCGAAGACATTCAAAAATGTTCAGTGGACAAGATTAAATTTCTTTTGTTTGAAGATGTCGTGGAAAAATGTTCAGTCGTTTTGCCACTTTACTGGACATTGTCCAGCTTGCGCACGCGCATTGCAATGGAACAGTGGACGATTTCATTCACACCTTTTCATTCCAAGCTAAGCTGTCCTCTATTGTCAACTCCTTCATGTTATTTGCAAACATTCTCATTTATTCATAGTATCTTTACCCATTGCCTTGCGTTTCTATGGCTTCTGTTGCTGTTTTTATCTTGGAATAGTAGTCAAAATCGTGGCTGGCTACCTTTTTTTTACGACACATCTTACCTCATGTCAAAAACTTTCTTATCTTAATGTCATAATTTTGCTGGCAGAATGAATGCCGACGTGAATAAAGCCTCAAACAAGATCAAATAATATTTCTAGCTCTTTGGTGCCCTGTTGGGAGTTCCCAAGACTTCCCAAACTGAATTCTCGATACAAAAAAAACTTTGCGCATTTTTGTTGCCCAGCAAATGTTCACTGGACAATGTTCAGTCGTTTTGCCACAACCTATAAGTTTTCTTGATGTTCAGACACTGAACAAGGTTAGCAATGACCAGTGAATGTTCAGTGCAAAAGTCCAGTCGTTTTGCCAGGGCTTAAGTATTAGGGGGTGAGGGCGTTGTTTTAGTTAAAACATGTTATTCATCTGAATCGTTCTGCAATGAAAGAGCGTTGTTTTCTGGAAGACCAACATGGATGACCTCATCCTCTCCCTTAGTGTCCAGTACTGCATAGGCATTCATAAGTAACTTAGCTATTTTGGAATTTCATTACACACCTTTCAAGGACGACACCACACGGATTAGAATCATCTTCAACTGCAACAGGCGAATCATCTTCATCATCATCTTTATGTTCCCTTGTTTCAGCTTGCGCAGAAACAACTTCAGTAATCTCCAGCTGCTCGACAGTACTCATATCAGGCGCTGTTGGCATAGCAGGCAATCTAGCTATTAATTCATCATGATCATCATCAGTATTACTGCGCAGTCTCAATGGTGAGCTTTCGACGTTGCCATTCAACAGACTCTACAGTTGAAAGGATTAACAATGCATGAAATTAATTCAAAATCCACCATAATATTAGTCAAATAATGGGTGTCCCAAAAAAGTACGCCTGTTTGAAACTCACCATCAAAACTATGATGATGATACATTTTTTCTGAAATTCATTCTTCCAAAATTCTTACATTCAATGTAGCTACTAAAGTTTCAACACAGCATACAAAGGTAGTAAACAAGCCAGGAGAGAACATGAATATACAAGAACGTATAAATAAACAAAAATATATCAAGTCTGTTTGCACCTTGTTTTGATTTTTTATTACAAGTTTCTTGATACTTCTCCGAGGTGTTAAAGAAAGATCTGCACAGCCTTCATCATCATCAATGCCATCAAATAATTTGGACTGCAAAAAATGAATGAAAATGAAAAAGGATACAACACAACTTATTTCAGGCCTAAAGTAACTGAGTACCTGCCCAAAAAGCATGAAGATTACATGGAAAGAATGTGCAATTAAATGCAGTATCTACTTCTGTTTGACTGTTTGTATTTTCAATGTCACTGTCCTTCAGGTGAAGCAAATCAGTTGGTAACACAAACAATGACTACTTCATTTACAGAAAAGCTGCAAATTCACAACCATGGAGAATAGGCCTTTATAACAAAAAACACGAATGATCCTATTTTGTCCCCATTCCACCCAAATAGAATAAGCCACATGAAAGAGAAAGATAACGATATACAGTACCTTGGCAGATGTTGGGAATGGAGACGGCTTCAGCTTGACTTTTACAGAAGGCTTCGAGAAAACCTAAATATAAATAAAAATAGTAAAAATGAAATGAAAATGAAACAGCTTGACTTCTGTAGAAGGCTTTGAGAAAACCTAGAAATAAATAAAAATAGCAAAAACACACATCACTGTAACAAGAATGACTTACAAAGAAAGAAAAGGTACGAAACATTCATCACATTTACGCTTGCAATTAGTGGTGAGAAAACCTATCCACAAATATATTCTTACGTGACTGAAGTTTCAAAAACGACAAAGCAAACAAAACAGAAAACAGAATACAAAGAATTCAAAGCAGCAAAAACACATCAGATATTGAAACAGGAAATTCTACCAGAAAGAAAAAGAAAACATTTATACTAACTCTGAAAAATACCAGGTGTTCCAAAAAATAGAAAACAGATTTGTTCAGGCCTAGTGATGCAAATTTGGCATTAATCAATGGCAAACCATTTGCGGAAAGTTCCTCAACAGTCAATGTGAACATAGATAAAAATTGAAGCACACCGAAATCAAAAATTAAAAATCATACAATGAAAATTTAAAGCAGCACAATCGTGAGTCTTTGCAAATATAATACAGTCCAATTTTTCACATTCTATCAATGTTATTGTTGATTTCGCTGTGCTTTAGGAATTTGCATGGGCCAAAACACCAAAGCTCTGGTTTAGAGATGAAAGCATTGAACTATTAAAGTTCTCATTTCAACTACCAAAGCACCAAATATCAACGAACAACAAGACATTAATGTCCAAGCTATAACGAGCAACGTTTCAAAACTTTTTTTGGACCAATTTAAACTAAGCTCTCACTGACAGGTGGCCCAAACTGTTTTTTCCTTATAAGAACACATAGTAGAGTGAGAAAATCGGTGCACCAAAATTCCAGTGTGTTTTAGAGCAAAGTTCACTTGACTGAAGTTTCACAAGAGATACAGCAAGTTTTCGAAGCATTTAAAAACTATACAGGATCGCATTTTTACCGTGATACCAAAAGAGGTAGCTGCAATATTTTAAATAAAACTCAATAATTGGCTTTTTTCTTGTTCAGGAAAACATAGACCTCAAAATGAAGACAGCACATTTTTCAATATTGTAAGTTCACGCAGTACTGTATATTAGAATACTGACCTTATAGTGAGAAGCACTTGTAGTTGCTTTTGAAGAAGGGCCGGTCACTGAGATTCCTTCATCTCTTTTTCTTGAGGCCTGTAACAATTAAATACAGCTTTGATCAATCTTTGTGGCAACTTTTTTTGCATTTTACAACTTTTCCACAGACAGTTTGAAAATATCAAAAGTCATAATAGTAATGCCAAAGTTATCGACTGTCTTTAAGTCCCCTGTTAATCACCCCTCTTTGATCCGTTCAGACTCATTTCATAGCATAAATTGGCAAAGAGCGAGTAGTAAAACTTTATGGTCAGACGTTGACATGGGAATACAAAAAAATCATATTTACTTCTATTCTAACTATTCTACAAGACTTGATCAAACGCAGGGATATAGTTGGTAAAACTACAATCCTGGCCAAGAAAACCGTGCAAATAGGCAAATGCCAGTGTTGTTGTAATGCTCCATTAAATATCAAGGCAGATACGAACGTTTAGGAACTTCTGATCCCCTGACCCTGAATTCAATATTGCAAAGGATGAATGGCATTTGATTCAAGCAGAACTGAAACGGGGGAGGAGCGGGTGGGGGCAAGCAATTACCGGCCAAAGAAGTTGGAATGTAGTGATTTATTCCACGCATTTTGAATTGATGCGAATTGGTAACAAAATTAAATTAAATTCAACTTTATTCGTAAAGTACAAGCTGTCACGATGTATGATAAATCTATAAAAAGTACTTGTATTCTATGCGACCCAAGTAAAGCATTGTTTATCTAGCAGCGGCCGCTAAATTAAATTTTCAAAAAATAAACACAAAATAAAACAATGAAAAACATAACAAGCAGAATCGTATAATGATTCTATTGAAACAAATTTTACAATAATGAGATATTAGGCTATATGAAGATATCTAGATTTGTGAGTAAATTGATTATATGGTATTTATACAGCATCTGCACTCGTTTTGGTTTAATATTTGTTGATGAAACATTTTTTTAGTTTCTTAGCAGAGGCAAAAGGGTCTGAGATACCTTTAATTGGAGAGGGAAGTTCATTCCAAAAGCGTGCTCCTTTCTTGTGTATAATTTCATCACCCCATGTTTTGCAACTCGAAACATTGTATAGTCTTTACTTGGACATGGTGCTAGATATGTATGACTATTTTTTCAATGCTTTTGAAAATTTACAAACATGTTACTAATTACGATACCTACAAACTACGCTACAATACTACAGAGACGATGCCACAGGGAGCGAAATATATGTCTACCCTGCGGCCATTCAAGGGGAAATGAATTAAAAGCTACATAACACTGCACCTAACTACTATTACAAAAAATAAATTTTCAAATACAAGCAGAAAATGAAGGTACATGCTAAGGTAGCTTGCGACCAAATACATTAATTGCATGTGTAGGTTTAAAGTTTAGAAGCAAACATGGCAATTTGCAAATTTGATTATCTGGTTGCAAGCTTCCTTCAGACATCACATAATTACAAATAAGGAGAACTACTAAAACAAACACATACAAAGGGCGTTCTAGTTAGGGATATGATTCAAACAAATCGTTCTGTTTCTAAAATATAGTTCATTGTTGCATTCAAGATTATTTTCATTCGCTTCAAAGTATTTTTGAAGATTGAAGGTAATTTCCATTTATTACAAATTTCAAGATATTCAATTATACAAATCAGTTAGTTTCAGAATGTTACACTCCAATTGCATTTGTCGAATATTGATGGTCTTTACATTGAAGCATCCTATGAACTCTACTTTGCAAAATTTGTAGATCTTTCAGGTTATTTGTGATGCTAGGTCATAGGCTTCAAATGCGTATGATATCTTTGAGAGAACTAATGAGTCATATAGATGAGCAACCTTACCGTCAAATTCCTGAACAATGGAGAATCTCCAAAAGGAGAGTTAGCAAGAGCCTTTAATTGTTGCTGAAGTACTTGTTGTTGTTGGAAGGCCGCAAAACTTGCTTGATTGCTGCACAGAAACAGGAAATGAATTACTGCTTTGAAACTGCATTGAAACAAAAATTTGTTACATTTATAAAAACAAATCATAACTAAACTACAAAACAACAGAGATTACTCATGCCATTCACAGCAGGAAAAGACTCGTGATCATCTAGTTGCCACTGTCAACGGCATTTACATTTCTCTAATGATTCAAGGCACAAGGCACAAAAACATGGAAAGGAGAGTCGCTGCAACAGTATTATTATGTGCATGAAAAAACACACAATCTACCTACCTGCAGCCCCAGGCCCAACCAACGCACGCCCTAAGCCACGCCGCCACGCCACTCCGAATGGCCACCCCCAAATCGCCCGAGCACAGCACCCCGCAGCAAACCATGCCACCACGGGGATACAATATCAATATGGGTGTCGTCTTCAGAGAAGGTAAGCAAAGGCCGCAAAGTACCTTGGTCAGCTTTGAAACTTCCTGTTTCCATGGTCAAGATATCTAATAAAAAACTTTGCTTGAACCTACTTCCGGTCAAGTTACGATACACTAGGGAAATCATCTCTTTATCGTTTGATATAGTTACCCTCATCATGCTTTTCATGGTACAAAGTTCTTAACTCTTATGAAAAGAACGTTTCCCGACAAGGACAATCATGCCATCTGAAGTGGGGGCAACCAACGCTAGCCGAATTTGTCTATTTAGGTGTCAGCCTATTTTCTGATTTTTCAGTCTGTCGTAAACAATTGGAGAAGTTGTGGACAACATTTGCAAAGCTTTGATCTCAAATAGACCCTACAATCGCCAGAGAGTCATCATCCAAACATGTACGGTGAAACAGTTCCAAGAAGAAGCACTCTGAGATTGAGAAATGCTAGCATATAGGAGTATTGCTATAGAGGCAAAGGAGAATACGCAGCCCCTTGTATTTCCAACTGCAGACATCTCTAAATAGATCAGCAAATTGACAAACTGTGAAGCAAATTGACCAGTCTCTTCACTCTTCAAATGGACAGGATCAACCCACTCATTGAAAAAAACTAAAAACCTGGCTGATCAACCACAGCTTTAAATATGTTTAAAATTGGACTGATCAGTTGACAATGTCCTTGCACAACCTGTTTTAGGACGTTTCAGATCACATAAGGGTGAAGGTGAAGGTGAAGTTGCGTTTTTCAGCGCCAAGCGCTGGGATCGCAGAAATAGAGCAGGCCTAATCGAGTCCGTGACCCCTTGTCATGACGCTCAAGCGGTAGGGTCCTACCAGGTATCGAACCCACTCCGCCTGACTGTTCTGGCTGCAAAGTCAGAGGATTACACCACTGCGCCACAACACCTTCGAGATAGAACTATATCGGAATTTCCAGCATTTTCTTTCGTGAATGTTTGATTGAAACAGAGCATCATCAGCACATTTTCCGCACGCTCTTTGTGGTTGATCAGGCATGAACAAAGAATTGTCAATGAATTGCGTGAACTGACGACAAACACACATTTTCAGGCAAGGGCCATTCTCAGTATGGACATTTGTAAAAGGTATTTCAATATAAGATATTTGATTTACCCAAGATTGAAAATTAGCACCAATGGAAATTAGTCGACATATGTTTCCTTGGGTTAACCAAATTGCAGAGTGTGCATGTATTTTCAAGTATGCAAACACGTAAAGCACATTTGGAAGAAACTTACGCTCCGCCAATGCCAGCAAGGCCCTGATTAGCAGTCAGACTTGTTCCAGTGCCAAGACCCCCAAATGATGTACCTGCAAAAGACAAGAAATTTCAGTTCAGTTGTTATTGCAGTGATCTCTTACAAATGAGCGCAAAAGCTCTTGGGGTTTCATTGATTTAAAATATATTCATTCACAAATAAATTTTCCTCATCAGTAGAGACAAAAAGGCTCTTCCCTGTTCTGCAGCATAACCAGGGTGATCTGCAATCGCAATCGATCAGATGCTTATTTTCCCTTCTAATTGAGCCCTTCAATCTCATTTTAATCTACCCACTTTCCTTTCAATACAGTGTTCTTTCTTTTCATAGCCCTTTCACCTTTCTACTATTTGTCATCCTTGAAACCTGACATGTATTTCCCGATTGCGATGACGAAACTGACAATGAAGAATTTCGGTATTCCAAGCATATTCCCAAGACAATGCAAAAAGTATCTTCTATTGTCTCGTATCGACCAACTTGATCCCTGTTTTTGATGACTATCAACAGGCTTTAGATCTGTATTGTCTCATTAAATTCTTAATTTCGCAAGATGGAATAAAGAAAGTGGTGGTATACAGAAGAGCAAAAATGATTCTGATATAAAAATGGTTCGTACTAAATTACCTCCAAGAGATGATGTTCCACCTAGCGAAGATCCAAATCCAGTTGTTCCTCCAAATCCCGCTCCAAGTCCAGTCTTGGCCTGACCACCAAAGAGGCTCCCAGCAGTACTTGCCCCACCAGTAGATCCAAAGAGACCCCCTGTGCCTAATGATGTAGTTGTGCCGAATCCACCAAGGCTCGATCCAAAGCCTCCTGTTCCTGCAGTGTTAAAGGTGAAAGCTGGCTTCGATGTAGCAGTACTCCCAAACAGTGATGTTCCTGCGCCAAAGGTACTTGTACCAAAAGTATTTGTACCGGATGTTCCCAAACCAAACGGCTTTGAGGTTGCGCCAAAAAGACCTCCAGTCTAAAATAAGGTAAAGAAGAAATGTGCCAAGTCTTGATTAGCAAGAAATAGGGACATTCCAAACAAGCACAACAGATGCCTTTGAGGTGATGTGTTCAAAAGTCCTTCTAATCTTAACCAAGGGCAGCCAAGCATCAGAGAGCCTCAGAAAAACAATTTCAGCAAGACTTATCCTTTGGTTCAGGCTTTATGATCTATTGAATATTCCTATAGAATGTGTTAAAAATAGCGAACAACCACTAGTGCAGCATTACTTGCGATAAAAAGTAGTAACAGCTGTCCTTGGTTCATAATCAAATATAAGGAATACTGGACACCAGGTCTCCTAGATGTGACAATTTCAAATGTTTGCAATCAGTTTTTTCATATTTCTTATACCTTGAAAATGAACTGTCAACAGTCATGTAGCACATATTTCCCCTAAGATATGAATGAATGTCTGCAAATCATCATTTTGGGGCACAGTGTACTGTAGCTTCATATCATTGATGACGCTAGATCAAATGCACAACTATTTGCCTTTCCAAGAAAAACCAGTTTGGCTGAAATCTCGATTTGAATCTTCAACCATTGAACATGATGCCAAAAAAGAAGACAATTCCAATACTCTGAAAATAGTAGACTTCAAAGGCATTCAGCACCTGCTTCTCCATATCGCAGAAGCAGGTTCTTGCTTCAGTCGTGGGGAATCCAAAACCTATAATTTTTTACGATACATGTGTTTGACTGGAAATATGTCTCCGTCTAAAGTTTACTACTGTCAGAATTTGGAAGGTTTAGAATTACCAATTAAATACGCGCCAAATAAAAAAAACCAAACCTGTGGTTGCCCAAATGTTGAGGTGCCTGTTCCGAATAAACCACCAGTTGAAGTCGTTTGTGCAGTACTGAACCCTGTTGTTCCTCCAAAGAGTCCCGTTGATGTGCCAGTTCCTCCAAACCGTGGTCCCTATATGAAAAAAGACAACCAATACACCCCAAGTCAATGCCGCACTGCGCGCAGCTAACAGACCAACTAAGAAAGACAGGTTTGAAAATTAATTACGAGGAGAATACTTGAGGTATTGGAACGAATAAACTTGCTCCCCCAACTAATAGCACCCTCTTTTTTGAGCCCCTTTCTGGAGCCTCCAAACACTAAATAAACCCTCCGGGGCGAGGGCTTAATAGAGCTTGTACAGTAGATCTCAAAACACACTGTCGTGGATGTGACTGGCTAAATCTTCAGATAAAATCACTCACAAAAAGAGCTGGTAGGTTCCTATTTAAAAAGCCTGTGTGCACTGGAATCATGCTTTCTTTCCCGAATATAAGGATTCAGATCGTTATCATAGAGTTTATCATTATGGGCACTCAAATAACTGAAGCTTGCCTAATTCTTTTCTTTTTGATTGTCTCACTTACCCATCGACCCTCACAACAGTTTGCCTTTAAACTTATCAGCAAGGGAAAGCAATGTGTGCATCAGTTGGTAAAAATTGGAAAATTTTGGATAGAATATCTATACTAACTAGGGCAGAGCACAAACATCGTAGAAAACCTTTGTAGCATTGAAATTTAAATGTCATGATAGCGGTACCTTTCTGAAAGTTCACACCCTAGATCAAGACCTTTTGTCAAGAGCGTTAAGTTCAGAACAAGAAGCTGTCATGTACAGCTTTCTTGGTGTACCTTGGAAGGAGCCATAACTATACTCCAAGTATTTCCCAGTACCACAAAATTATTTTGCAAGAATATTTACCCCTCAAATTTTAGCGAAATAGAAATGTTTCTGCGCACATCAAATGATGTTAAACAAAATTCTTTTGGATGAATAAATCTTTGCACTCACTGTTGCACTTGTCTGGCCAAATAAGCCACCAGTTGTACCAAAGCCAGTACTAGCAGTTGTAGTGGTAGCACCAAAAATGGATCCTGTTCCAATAGGCTTGCTTCCAAACAAGCCTCCAGTTTGTGATGTTTGTCCAAATAATGACGAAGTCGTTGTTGTGGGTTGACCGAACCCTGCAAAATGCATGATCACCAAATTGAGATTAGAAATTATGTTCATTTATAAATACACCAGGTGCGCAAAAAGCTTGATGCGTTTGAAGATTGCTCAAAGATCCTTTACTTAACATATGAGAGAAGGCTTTAAGCCCTTGATCAAATTACGAAGGGTCTCTCTTCTAAAGGAATTTGGAAACATAATTCATTCCCCCAAGAGCTAACTGTGATCTCTATTAGAATTATATAAATCAGGTAGTTACTGCTCTATAAAGTTTTGATTAAACTTGAGAAAGTACAGATGTTTGTGAGTGGAGATATCGCTATAAATTTGATAAAGGGTTTTAGGCCTTTATTCACTCATTTTGAATTCTAGAAAATCCAAATTTACCTACAATTCGAATTCTTAGAAAAGTAGAAGTAAAGCAAAGAAACATTCCAGCCCTTCGGTTATTTATCAACATTTGATTAATTCCAAAATATCCAAAATTCCTCGTTGTTCACATTTTCAAATGCATGAAACTTTTCTTTGGGCATCCGATACAAAAAGAAATAACTGAAGGGCAGTGAAAGTGAAGTTGCGGTTTTTAGCACTAAGCGCTGGAAATGCAGAAATAGAACAGGCCTAATCGAGTCCACGACCCCTTGTCATGACGCCCAAGTTTATTATTTATTATCATTATTAAATATCTATTTAAAGTAGGCTAAAAAAAATGAATAGCTAAATTACAGCTAATGAAGGCCATAATTTACGATAAAACTATTAATATATATTACAGGACAAATCAGAGAAAGCTATCATGTTAGAAACCCAACTTGCGGGATATATACTTTGCAAAGCCTACAGTTGCATTTTCCACCATTCCAGCATCTAATTCGTTTTTTGAACATAGGAAGGCTGCTAGATTGTTATATTTCTTGCGGTAAATGCTGCCACAGTTTATTTCCAAGGTAAGTAATGGACTCAACTCCAAAGGACGTAGTTCGTACTTTTGGCAGTTGAGCATCCTCACCATGCCTTAGACAGTTAGACAGTGTGGGGCTCTTCCTGGGATCGAACCCTGTCCGACTGATTGCTCTGGCTGCAATGTCAGAAGATTACACCACTACTACGCCACAACACCAGTAATTGCACAACGTCCTGTAGACTAGTTTAGTGTGCATTTTGGATAGTCACTGCCATTCCCTCTTGCAGGTATCTTACTTAATAATTCATCATTTCTTACCTCCGAAAGTTGATGGCTTATTTTGGCCAAAAGCAGAGTTTGTGGAACTACCAAACAAAGATGAGGTCGCTTGTTGTGGTTGACTGCTGCTTCCAAACAAAGAGGTTGTGTTTGAGCCCGATTTTCTTCCAGCTGAATAGTCTTCAAATCGTAATTCCTGAAATAAAAAAAACATATGAGAGCTTATATAATCAAAAACAGGAACTTGACAAGATCATTCTACTGGCAGACTGATTAATATTCCTTACATTTGATCAATATTTCAATGAATACCAGGGAAGAACGTAACTGCAAATGGGCCTAAGTTACATTTGTTTGCAACAGCTGCAAAAGCCTTTCTGAGTATGGAACTCTGACTTATCACTGGAAAAAAAGTTAGAGTTTCTAGAAATTGTAGAATCAGGGCACAAACAACAGACATATTCATTTCATTTGACAAATCCAGTAGTAGAGACAGCGTTTTGACATAATCGGTGTTGGTGGCCTTTGGCCCAAAACCAAACATGACTCAAATCAACATGCTGTACGTTTCAAATCATGCACGATTCATTATCAACCCATGAAACTAACTGTAACAAGACATTTATAATCAACGCGGTATTATCAAGATAGAAGCAAAAACATTTGTAAATCATGCAATAGACCGAAAAAAGGTTCTGAAAAGAATCAGAATCGAACAGCATTTTGCTACATTTTTGGAATATTTTTCAATTGTGCACAATAGTGATAGAAGCTCTAACACCAATCGATCGAACATCTTGTATAAAAATGTCAAAAATTACATTCGATCCAGGCTCTTTTGTAGAATAGCGAAGAGATCTACCGGGTGAGCCAGAAAACAATTCCCAATTTTGAAAAATTCATAGCATCAGCAGTACTGGATGGATTGGACTGAATCAATATTTGCTAGACATGCGTATTGTTCTGTGTGAGGAGAGTCCTAACGATTTGATCCAATGTTTTAGGCCCTTTTTCAGTCATATTGCAACCATGAAATTTTTCTATATCTGCAGTGCTCGTAAGACGAGAGAAATCACAAAAATACTTCAATCTGTTGGCTCTTAACTAGAATTGAATCATTCAAATCCATGAAGGACTTGTGGTGTTACTAATTTTCGAAAATGGGAATTTTTCTCTGGCTCACCCGGTAGACAACACAAATAATAAAGCAAATATAAAAAGAAACATTTTAATTCATCCACTGCATCAACAGCGCTTCTTGAATCCAATATGATGCTGCTTGTAATGATGTAAATGTAGAATGAAATGATCAATCAGAAGCACCGCAACAAGAACAAAATAACAACAAATATAGCAGAATCAATAAAGGTAGTATCGGGTGAGTCAAAAAACACACGCCCTTTAAAAGGCTACTGCTCCCTAAATATCAAAGCAAGAATATTTTTGTAGTATTTGATAGAATACTAAACATGTTGAATTAATTTTAGGATTTTCTTGGCTTGGATCCACTACAACTCTTGGCAAAATGAAAAAGATGCCCCCCCCCCCCCATCATAGAAACTTATCTAAGGAGATTCAATCCTCATAAGAGGACAAATTATATGCCAATACATGTAAGTGTCATTGTTGTTAGGAAGGAAAACCTTTGAAATTTGATTTTCATATCTATTCGCTTTGCATGTTTTTAAAAGATAGAAAAGCTCCCAGATCAACAGGAAGGAATTACCAATTAAAGCCGGATAAATTACCACATTACCAAGGGGACCCAAGCATCAGAGAACCTCAGAAAAAAAATATCAGTAAGATATCTCATTTGGTTCAGGTTTTATGATCAATTGAATATTTAGCCAATTGATGCAAATGTGTATTTTTTCATGAGGTGGAAATTCAAGGTCAAATATATGGAAATCAAAAACTTCTTTTCCTAAATCTTTCTGCACTTCGTTATAGCACACCATGGATTATTTTAGAAAATTAATGTTTCAGGTAATTGAAGACCAACATATTAGTAGAATATTGCTTCAAAGTTTGAACTAAGTATGATTTTGACCCCAAAATGTGTCTGGGGAAGGGATTTTGTTGTTGGTTTTCTGATCGATAAATGTCATGGCACTTTTCAGCTTTATGGAATAGAATATTGATCTACCCCCAATGCTACATTTCAAACGGCCAAACGGTTTTCGCGAAATTCCTTAATCCAGGGGGTTGCCAAGTCTGTCCATTTTTGCCTAAAAGCCCTTTTTTCCATATTTATTACTGCTTTGATATTCAATGAGCAATATTTTTCAACATGGTGCGCTATTTTCAACTCACCCTGTAGAAACTGCTAATACTTCGTTCTACTTTGCCGGAATTTTATCAGGGCTGTAAAAAAAACGAATACCTTACCTCTAAACTTTTTGTTTCATATTCTTTCATTACCGAAATACACTGATGCTTAGTCTGTACAACCATACTTGTGCCATTTTTGTTGACATTTTCGGAGCTAGTCACAGGCTACGAAGGAAGGAAAGTTGAATGAAATTAGACATTATGCAACGGTAGATCATTGAACCTTGATAACTTGACTGCATTTGTAGATTTAGATTTAAGATTAAAATGGTTCAAATTAACAGGGGATTCGAGTTGTTTCAGTTGTTCCAACATTGAAGTTATGGGAGGGAAGTGGTACATTGCTTTGATGTCACGGTTTCAGTCACAGATAACTCTATCAAGGCTTTTGTACTGTATCTCATGCTCCTATGAATTGTTATTGGATGGTGCTGATTGATTGGAATATATAAGTGTCATGAAGCCAATACTCTAAATCATACTGCACTCTAGTTTTAGAACATAGACAACAAGCGACAAACAACTTCCTAGTTTGCTATGTGCAAAGCAGTTAAACGAAAAATCCAAAAATAATATATAATCATCATATTTAAAAGTAGTCTCTAAAATTACAACATGTTCTCACGAGACATGAAATTTAAACCAGTTACGGGAAAGATTAGTTTTGGAAATCTCCGCCTGCCACACCCTTTTTTAAATCCTCTAAATCATTTGTGTATTTTGAGTGTATAAAGAAGCTAGTTTTCAGGTAATTTTGCTCTATGCTTGCACTGTAACTGGTCTTTGCCCCTAAAGATAAGATTCGTTATAACACTTGGCAACAGAGCCTCAGTGAGGGCCCTTCCCAAGATAAACAATAACAATACTTACATTGAACTTCACTGTTGTTCCACTAGCTGCTCCAGCACCACCAAAGACTGCTAAAAACAAGAATACCATTACAAAAGGCAATTGTTGTAGATCTATTTTAATTCAATTTAACTGTAGCTAACAATATATACACATATACAATACATACATATATACAGAGTTAACTAATCAAAATGGAATACGTAACGGAAATTAAATATTTTTATAAATTTTAATTGCACTGGCAAGACTAAGTAAAAGACTTTCGTTAAATTGCACTGACAGGCAGGCACTGACAGGCAGGCACTGACAGGCACTACATTTACAAGTCGGTCCGTCCCATTGTTTTATTAGATTCAAAAGTAGTGAATAATTACAAACTCAATGCTGGAAAGCGATAGTTACCGCACAGGTCTTGCATACATCAACAAAACTTAATAACTGGATCTTTAAAGAATTCTCGAATTGAGAATAACACCGTGTTCATGTTTTCAAAATTTGTATTAGAAAACTTATAAATATCTTATAATTATTACCCAAGCCTGGCGATAGATTTTTAGCAGGGGAGCAGTAAATAGCTCTCCTATCCTGGTAATGGTGAAGACAGAAGAAAAGAATAAATAGAAGACAGAAGAAAAGTAGGTTTCAATCGGAACACATCTACTTTTGTGAACAATTCAGGAGAACCACCTACAGCTCCCTTTTCAATTTCAATCCCAATTTCGTATATTTCAAATTCGTTACTTACAATTTATAATTTACTTTCCCAACAAATAACTAAACTACCAGGAAATAACACAATATTACAGAAAAGTAATACATTGATACAGAAAATTAATACAATATACAAATACAAATAGAGAAACAAGATAAATTGTATGGAGGTAATTACTTAAAGAAGGTCCTCTCTCAATAGGAAAACCAATCGAGTCGAGGAGAGACTGTATCCTAAATAATTTCAAATGATATTGGTCGGATTTAAATGATTCTATAAAATATATGCATTTGATCTTCATACAATAAAACAGGAATTGCGATAGTATCAAACATACTCTTTAGAATTATCGATTGACCATTTTCAATGAGTAGTTGCTCTTTGAAGGATAGTTTTCAATGGAGCATGTCGGAGTTCCAGGGGTAATGAAGTCTTAGCACAGTATAGCACAAAGATATCAAATTGACTTTAGACCATATTGAAGACTGTTTATTCGAGATGAAAAATAAACAGCTTGCTATTCGAGATAAGTATACTGTATAGATCACCTTGACTGGCCTGTCTTGTGGAATATTGATGAACAGATGAATTGAATAGGAAGAAGTTATGAAAGCAACTATGAAGTTTTATTAACCGATTCAGAAACAAACGTTAAAATTCGAAGTTCAAAAATCTCAGATAGTTGAGAAGTTTTAAGATCTTAAAAATTGGAAGAGAAGGTGACAAGCAAGAATGAAATGAGATAGCTCTGACTGCTTGTTCCCGTAATTTAAAAATTGGATCAACGTATGATGCATATGTTTGGCCCCAAGCAATGAGACCAATATTGCAAGAAGCACAGAAATAAAGCATTGTACAAGCAAAATAAAGCATGTAATGGAAGTAAGTTTCTAACTTTGAAAAAGATTCCGATTCCACAAGTCCTAGCTAATTTTCTAGAAAGTTCACTGGATAGTATTTCCAGCTAAGATGTTCATCTAAGAGGAGTACTCAGACTTTAACAAACTTAATCCTTTTAATATGCCTCTTCCCTATTTTCTATGGTAGAATCAGAAGGAACATTCCTGGAAGAAGAGTGAAAGACAACATAGTTTGTCTCTAGCAATGTTGAATGGCAATCTATTAGCAATAAGCCATTTCTTTATTGATCTAAGTTCTTTAACAATTTTAATTAAATTAGGGAAATATTTGGATTCACGGTAAATGTTTGCATCATCAGTGAAGAGATAGAAATTAAGTTTCTTAGAAGCATTTTGGTAGATTATTGATGTAGATATGGAAAGTAGTGGACCCAGAACAGAACCTTGTGGTACATCACAATTAATTGACAGTAAGCTAGCATTACTTCAATTAACAGTAATTTAGGGGAGCATGGAGGGGAGCGAGGGCTACGGCTTTGCTCGATGTCCAGGTCTGACAACCTGGAAGAATAAAAAACATTCCACATCGTCAATTGTTCATTGTCATTGCCCATTGTTCAAGTTAATGCTAACAACTTACTTTACAAAAAAAAAATTTGTCCGATTTTCATATTGTCTCTAAACATGTGAACAATTTTAGCGAAAACAACTGCAGTATATTACTTAAAAAAACAATAATATGAATAGCAGCTTTGCGCAAACTGTTTGAAGAAATGAAATAACAATTAGAAGTTTAAAAACCTGATGATGTTCCAAACATCCCACCAGAAGTAGCATTTGTGCCAGTTGTTGCGCCAAAGGCACTCCCAAAGAGCCCGGTTGATGCAGTTGATGTTCCACCACCAAGGGCTAAAGAAAGAGACAACATTGTAAGGATACTCAGAAACATGTAGAATATCAGATGTCCAAAAAACTACTCTTGTCTAAAATCACCAAAATTCAATTATCAAACCCATCAGAAAATTTTCTTTATGGTTTCGTTTGTCAATGATCCAAATAAGTCTGAAGGTGATAAAATGTTTGTTTTCAGCGCTTAAAGGGTATAAAATGACAGATCAAAGACCTTATTCTGAGCTATAGACTTTAAGAAACATTGTAAATGTTGCCTCAAACTCTTGAAAAGTTCTGAGAGTTTTCATTATAGTGCAAGTCCATGATGATAACAGTCCTTTCTGAAATAGACGATTACGCTAAATATGGCGGCGAGGAACTTTTTACCAAGATGCACTGCGTTCTTTAATCGAATTCCTATAGAATCGTAAAGAATCGTGATTAGAACGCAATGCATCTTGGTAAAAAGTTCCTTGCCACCATCTTTAGCGTAATCATCTATTGAGGAAGTAGGAAACTTTAGCAGGAAATTCCTGGTGCTAAAAATCCATCCATTTAAATGCAGCTTGAGTAAGCAAAATGAAATTGGAAAACATACAGTAATGTGACTGGAAGTAATTTCAATTGTGATTGTTTTTGTGCAATTGATTTTCTTAGAGTGCCAGTACAAACTGTATATCAATTCAGTAATCAGAGATTAATGAAATTACAGAAGTACCAAAATGTTCAATGAATGTTCATTTCAGTGAGTGTAGTAGCTATATGAACAGCTGGGTATGGTTTCCAAATTTCAGAAACTTCTCCAGAAAAATCTACACTCTGTATGTATGTACCAGGTGTCCCAAAAAAAACGCAACGGATTTGATTGGGACTAGCGACAAGAATTTAGGTCCAATCGATCCAAAAGAATGTTTGATATAATCCTGGATAGCTAACTTGAAGATAGATACCTTGTTTGTTGATATTGCTGCATGGAGAGTTGGAATATCAATCTTGAAAGTCCAAATTTGCTTCCATCTCCAAACCAGAGGTTTCGGGTTTTGCCCTAACTGAAATCGTGCTTGAGGAATCTCCTCAATCATATGCATAGTGTAGTAGTGTGAGCATGCTAAGGCACACATGTCTAGGCACTTATTTAAATTGAAATTTGAAAGCTAAAAATTGACAAACATAACAGTGTCGAAGGGAACATTCACAAAGGAATATATTTCTTCAATCATAATGCACAGTGTACCTGCAAAAGAGCCAAGCACGAATGAGCATTTTCAAGGATCTTATCCATGGATAATTTGCCTTTGGGTATATTTGATTTCTTGTTTCATAATAATTCGAAGAAAGATTATACAAAATGCATTTCATTAAAGTCATGAAGATTGCAGGAATTAATTAATTTTTCACACCAAAACGAACTACTTCGCGGATTCCTTTCTTTAATAAGACAGATGCAATCCTAACTTTTCGAAACTTTCGAAGCATAAAAAAAGATGTCTTTTCACGACAAAATTGATGAATTTGATTGAATTTATATTTTCCTCAGAATGAGGCTTTATTTTCCTATTTCACGGTAATTCAGGAGATTCCCCAAAATAGCACATTTGCAGTTTAGGCTAAGGACCACAAGCTCTGGTTTGGAGGTTCAGGCAAATTTGAAATTTCCAAATTAATATTCCAACTTTCCATGCACCAGTATCATCAAAAAGGTATCTACCTTCAAGTTAGCTATCAAGGATTATATAAAAAATTATTATGGGTTGATTGGACCTAAATTCTTGTGGCTAGTCCCAATCAAATCCGTTGCGTTTTTTTGGGACACCCGGTATGTCTACATTTGCCACTAAAATAATCAAATATTTACAATGTTTTAAAAGCTAAAAATAGATAAATTACAATCTTAATACAAATCAATAAATACATACGAAAACACATCTACAGTAATTGTAGTGGCAAGGATAGCATTAAAAGGTCAAGTTGACCGTTTTTCCATAATGGTCCCCTTAGAGGAGGATTCTTAAACGGAAAATGTAAAATCCTCAGGCAGGCAGGCAGACAGACAGAAAGATAAATAAAAATTATAAACTTGAAAGTGATTTTGATAAAAGATAATTTAGTAGGACCGAATCATGAGTGTAACAGAACATATGGGATGTCACTAGTACACATATACGTCATCATTCTCTCTCTGTATAATCTGAAAAAAGTTTTCTCTTGATGAAAACAACTATCAGAAATGACACCAGTGGTAAAAAAAACTTACTGCTGCCAAAACTCTGACCTCCAAATACATTAGTGGAGGGCTGTGGAGTCTGAAACAAGCTTGATGGCTGACTGGTGCTTCCAAACAAGCCACCACTTTTCGCTTGACCAAATGAAAATCCTACAACATGATAAACAAAAACCAATAATTATAAACCAATCAAATGGAGAAAGATTTGAACAAAGGAAATATTACAGAATATACAATAGTTTAATTCATCAGGTAGTGCAAACACAAAGGTTGGAAATTGAAATTAACATCCATGAATGTAAATTTCTGCTCTGTATTTGCATTACTTACTGTGACCAACCTTACATTCTGGTAACAACGTTTCTTTGTGCTGCATTGAAAGAATTGAATCTGAAGTGCTGCGAGAGTAAGCAATGAGCAAGGCATCTCAAGAAAGGTTCAATGAATAAATCATGATCCAGTTCAGATGACTCAGTTGTATAGCTGCGTATGATCCAGCTTTTGTACCAGATTCACACACAAGGAAACAATAAAAACATATGAGACAGACAATGTGATGATTGTAAGTTGTGATTTGCAACTGCATGGATGCAGTGGGGGTACTATCTTGTTGCAGTTTTGCAGCATGCAATGGGTAGAAATGATGCAAAATCTTTGATTATACAAAGGTAAGAAGAGTTGTACATGGTGTCCCAAAAAGTTTTTCAACATTTGGTTAAATACAGTATGAAAAATAACAATATACAGGGTGTCCCAGAAAAATTGTTTGATATTTGATTAAACATTAAAAATCAATGATAAAAAGTACAGGTTCCTTGTTAAACAACCCTGTTCCTATGATAATTGATTTTTGATGCCAGTATCTTGCAAATCCGCTAAGGATTTACGGAGTTACAAGCTTTTGAAGGTCAAGTTCGTGCAAAAGCTAAAACCAGCAACCCCTAACTGAATTATTTTTCAAAAAGAAGTCCCAAAATTGAGGTAAAAGAAGATTATCCAATGTTTAACCTCTTGCTGATGTCAGAGCAAACCAAATAAGACTTCAAAAGTAGTTGAATTCTTGTAACCATTGCCAAAATTTATTTAAGAATGCAAGGATCCAAAAACATGGAATGAAAACTTTATAGATGAGAGACAGGGCCATTCCAAATTGTGCTCAACAGGACTCCTCCAAGCATCCATAGCTTTGATTCAGTGTCAGAGAAAAAAAATTTATTGAAAATGCTTTTTAAATTCCATTTGATTTGGTTTGAATAAATGACCATGCTATCTTCACAAAATATGCAATTTTTTAGGGGCGTCTCGTTTCAGCTTTCGCCCAAACTTGAAATTCAAAAGCTTATAACTCCATGAATATTTAGCCATTTTGCTAGCTTCTAGGGTCTAAAATTAATTCAAAATCTCAGCAATATCTTGAATGGCTTTGGATTTTAATATAAAGATTTTGCTCCATATCATAACCCTGTCCCTAAGATCTTAACTCAATTTTTAGTCACCAGAATCTTGTAAATCTGCTGAATATTCACAGGGTTCCAGTACAAGATTTTGAAGTTGTGCAAAAGCCAAGATCAGAGGAGCATTTGTAATGAAAGTAGTTTGCAAAACAAAATGGGAATTTGGACAGGATTTTTGATAACTTTACATTCCCTGTCACCAATTCAACCTCGTGGATGCTTTGGCAAATTCTGCTGAACATAGTTTGAAATAATGCAGTTTCTCATCAATTAAGTTCAAATCTTATGTTTCTTGGATACTTTCACTCTCAAGAGAATTTTGAAAATGGTAACAAGAATCAGATTACTGTCAAAGTTCTATTTGGTTTGCTCAAATATCAACAAGAGTTACAGTATGACATTGAATAACCTTCTTTTATTTAGGAAGGTTTTTTGCAAAACAAGTCATGGGTCTCTCTCAGGTATCAACTTTCACACAGACTTGATCTTTAAAAGCTTGTAACTCCATGAAATCAGCTAATTTTTGCAAGAATCTTGTGTCTAAAATAAATCTACTGTAAGATCTAAAGGACAGAGCTTACCTTACTACACAGGGGGGGTTGGCAAAGCCCCCCGCGAAGCTTTTGAGCGCCGTTCTTCGAAACTTCGCAAATGGAAGAACATTTTTCGTTCACTTCTGCACTGGGATTGAAAATTGGCATTGTAGAGACAGGACAGTCAATCTAGGTAGGTGTATTGATTCGAATTATGACTAATGGGCATTTACAAATCATTTTATTATGAATTGCAGTTATTGTCAGTTATCGATGAGCTTTAAAGTGAATGAACAGAGCTAAGAGGAGGTCATCTATAAATAGGGCATTGAAAACTCCTACGCATGTTATTGTTCCTCTTGCTAAACAATATCCATGATCATCTCGAAATCATCAAATACAATAGGCTAATAATAGAATACCCAGACTCCTTCCGCGCGGGGCTTTTATCTCCGTTGATTCTCTTTAATCGGCCGTTTTTATGGGAAGTTACTGTGGGCCTAAGTACCGCAGTTCGACCAATATTTATCAAATTTGTTGTTCGTTTTCTGACAGACAGGGAAGGGACTTAGCAATGTTTTGCTTTGATTTATACTTTGAAAGGTTTTGGCTGCCAGAAAAACATCTAAGTCCCGCTAAGTCCCAACATCTAAAGCTTTATTTCACCTGAAAACAAGACGCAGTTTTCGTCCAATTTGTCAAAAGAAACTATGCGTGCCCCACAACAACGCTGAACGATATTCTCGTCTGGTTTCACTGCTATATCTTCTCCTGGTAGTTGGTTAATGCTATGAAGCTTTTAGGTGAATTTATTTTGTTTCAAAATCGGCGAATTGACATCTCGAAAAGCTTCCATTATTTTAGGCCAGCATCACAGCTTTGTCCTTTCGCGCTCGTGCAAAACTTCTGACTAATCAAATTCCAATGCGCAATTCCAATAATATGAATGGTACACAAGGCATTGTGGGATACTATTCTGTCCCCCCCTGCTTACTACAGAGCCTTCTCATTTTATCACCATTTTTCAATATTTAATCAAATGTCAAAAAAATGTTGGGACACCCTGTACAAAAAGCATAGCTCTGCTACTGTATATCAAAATCTTCTAGATTTCAAAGAATCAAATAAACCAATCAGAATAGTAGCTGATGCTCAATGACACTGTAAAATGTAAAAATACAATATCATCTTATTGCGATGACAAACACATAAATTAATCCAAAATTTTAAACATTCATCACCTGTAGACTGTTGAGTTGTTGGTTGGGAAAATAAGCTTGCTTTGCTACTGCTGGCTCCAAAAAGTCCTGAGCTTGTTGTTCCTCCTCCAAAGGCAGGGGTTGTACTACTTCCAAAGCCTGGAGTTCCAAATGCTGATGTTGTCTGTGTCTTTGCTCCAAACAAGCCTGTTGGATTTGATAGATGTATAAAAACCATATAATGAATTTAATGAACAAATGATATGCTTAAGTGTGCATTGGCTATTTGCAGGCCTTTTCGTTTCACACGAGTGATCGCTTATGATCCTGTAGGCACTCGGATCCTGTAGGCACTCGCACAACCATGATCATGAGAGCTTTTTATGCTCCTGGCAAAATGGGTGATTTTAGGGGAAATCTTTCCCCTAATTAATTTCTCTCAGCAATTTCCTATGAGTTGCAAACGATAAAAATCATCCTTGTTAAATTTTAAAATTATCCCTAAACTTGCAGGAGAAAATTAATGGACTTGACATCAGCTGGCAATCATGAGCATTCAGAAAGCCCTAATCAAAATACAGGAAATGGTCATATTTGAAGCGGATACTGAATATCTTTTTCTGGAAAACAGTTAATTAAAAATTAAAGCACTGAAACAAAATATAAACATTGGATAGGAACTGGATATTGGTATAAATGCATCCTAAGCCCTTGTGTGAGTGATCAAAGCTGAATAAAACTGAAGAGTGTAGTTGTTAAGAAGTTGGCTTGGATTGATCCATTGGAAATTTAAACATTGATTCTAACAGCAAGGGAAATGAAATTGTAGAGATTTTCAACAGCACGTACAGTATTTAGCTTGAAACGCTAAAAGTCTCTCAAAAAGACAAGGAATCATCCACCTAGAAACCATAATTAAAGGGGGGATCAAAATATCAGCAGAAGGTTCGTCGATGGTGTATAAATACAATTGCAAAACCACAGGTTTGTCATTTCATCAATCAAAATGCCTCAATCCTTTCCTTTTATCACTGGATGCAGAAACTTTTCTTTCCATTTCAAGCCATTCAAAATAAGAGCATTATACAGTACTTTTCCACTGATCTTAAATGAAATGGTGGTCTAAATTTAAGAAAAGAATAAAAACTGTGCCTTCCTGATGTTTTCAAAGCAGGTAAATGGTAAGAACAAATGAACTTCCAGAAACAGAAAAGAGATAATGTAAAAATTCATCAGTTTAGACGAGACAATACGAAAAACTAAAAACTATGGTACAGTAGGTGCTTAAAATTGAACAAGACTGACATGTGCAATCTTGTAATGATTTATTCTACTGTAACTTGACATCAACAATATGGAGATCACACATGCAGTATATTACTTTCCCCAGGAATCAAATGTGCTTGTGATTCTTGAACAATCGCTAGCACAAGCGATTTCATAAGAGCATTTGGGCACTAGCATGCGATCTTTCTCTGGAACAAGGACTGTACTTGACAGTCCAATGAAAATACTGTATCTAAAACAACTAAGTGTGACTTTTAGTAGAATGATTGTGGTGAAGCTGTTTGTGATCCTTGCATGCAGCAGTCAGACTTATAGCCATAGCCAAATGCTATTCACATCTAATTTGGCACAGACTTTAATTGCAATACAAAGGTTGAAAATGATGTTCTTCATGCAAGCTGAAACAATTAACAAAAACTTTCCAGCATTCACTATTTCGTTGTGGCAAGTACAATTTGTGCTGTAAATGTAAATGTAAATGTAGATATGGACCGACAATATACTATAAATAGAGGTAGATACTCTGAATAAATCAGTTGCTCTGAAGATGCCGTAGTGGGCAAAACTAGTCAGCACCGAAATAAAAAATAAAGCGCAAAAGACCAAATTGATGCCTGTTTTCTTCGGATGGTTAGGCCCTCTTCAATGGTACACTTTATATAATATTTAGTCTGGACACAGACGCGAATGGCCCGCTACAAAGACTTCAAAAGAATACAACTACAACATCTACAACAAGTACGACAACAACAACAACAACAACAACAACAACTGCAACTCATCGACACCTGACCTTACTACACAGGGAAAACATCTGACTGCGAATGACACACTACAAAACGGTACAAAATCAAACAACAACAACAACAACAGCAAGACTACGAAGACACACAACCGACGTCATAGGACAAGATACTTCATAACAACAACACATGAAAGTGAAAACATCACATTGCGAACAACGCCAATGAAAAGAATAGAACAGAACAGAACGAACAGGGTAAAGGTACACCCGAGGTGGGATAAGATTCACGGAATCAGCCACTTGCAAAGAAGCACCGACAATAAAATTGAAGAAGCGAAGTTCGTAGAACGATGGATGAAAGACAATCTGACGTCAAGTGACGTAGCACAAACATACAACACCATGATACGAGAACCGACCTCTACGACAACAACGACTCAACTGAAAACAACGAGAACGAGGCTAACAACAGCAACAACAAACGACAAGAACATTTTTACCTTATAAGGACAAAATTATTCTTGAAACTAATTAACCTTATATGGACTGACAATATACTATAAATAGAGGTAGATACTCTGAATAAATCAGTTGCTCTGAAGATGCAATAGTGGGCGAAACTAGTCAGCAATGAAATAAAAAATAAAGCGCAAAAGACCAAATTGATGCCTGTTTTCTTCGGATGGTTAGGCCCTCTTCAATGGTACACTTTACATATTTACATAATATGTACCCACCTCCACTAGATGCTTGACCAAATGGTGTTGCTTGTGTGCCGCCAAATGTGCCTGAAGTGGAAATTTATACAGGACATACATGTGTGCTCATATAAATTACAAAACTGTTGAAACTAACCGTAAATTCCTAAAGTCCAGTCCAATCACACGAAAAATGGTAAACAGTAAATTCAAGGACTAAGTGCGTGAAGTTTTTAGGAATTCTCATGGATGAACATCTGACTATCAAATAACCAAGCTTTGCAAAAAAAACATCCTTGAATGATATGGGTGGTATTTCTTCAAAGTAGAATGACTTGGCTGGTAGTTTTTTCAAAGTACGGCATCCTGCCCCCCCCCTAGCCTACTCTCATCTCTTTCTATAACTCCCTTTTCTTGTCTTTCCTCAACTATGGTATTCAGTATGGGGAATAATTTACGAATCTGTAATTTTGACTGAATGGTTTCTTCCCTTTTTTAAGGCGAACTGTCTACAATTATTCTTCAGTGTCAAGTCAGTGTTATCCTTACTTGATTGCAAGATTATCCTGGGTGCATTCCATGTAAAACCTACGCCGAAGGTACACCAAGCCCTAAGCTTTCATACGCCAGGTATTTTCAGGGAGAGAGAATACACGTCATATATATTTGATCATATCAAAAGAGACTGCTAATTCACACAAGGAAGATCGAGGAAAACTTTACATTAACGCCAAGGTAGGCAGATTTTCGTATGCCGTCACGCCAAGAACCGATTTTATTGAACAAATGATGCCGCTACACCGACAAAAAGTCAGGTCTACGCCGAAGATCTTCGGGCCTAAGTACATGCCTTGGTGGAAACCATGCAAAGTCCACGCCGGAGATGTTTGCCAGAACAATGGAAGAACAAAGAAGAACAATAGATTATCATGATTCCACGCCGGAGATCTCCGGCGTAGGTTGCATGGATTCCACCCTGGAGTACATGGAATGCACCCTGGAAGATTATACCTTATTATGCAATTCTTACCAATTCCAAGCTATACTGTGCAATCACGTTGTGAGGATCACACCCACCATGACCACTGCTCTTGTTTACACCAGTGACAGTCAGATAAAAGTGAGGCTGTCCTTCATTAAAAAATTCCTATCAAAAACCTTCAAGACAAGAAAGGGGGTCTGAAATTTTTGTTTACATACTTTGTGCCTATGGGTGGCAGGATGCTGCATTTTAATCAAAAAGCAAAAAACTGGCCCAATATGGGCAAACAAGGCCGAAATCTCTGGAAACGTTTTTATACACACACACAACACAACCCACTTTTCACGCACACAATCTCACACAATACACATCACACAACCTGTTCTGCAGACAACCATATCACATCATACTTACTGGTGCCACTGGTCCCAAATGCTCCAGTACCAAATGGAGTTTTTGATGATGAACCAAACATTCTTTTTGATAGAGGCCCAAAACAGAAAGTGGCCTAAGCTAGCAGTGCCAGTGATGATGGCGTGCGTTCTGAGCAAAATCGTTTTCTATCTCTCAACCAACTGCCTGCAAACAACACATCAATATGTACTTTGCTGTGTAATAGCAACTAGTGCTGTCATCGGCCAGTTATTCTAAATTTTGCTGAAATCACTTTCAGGCAGCCGTGTGCACTTTCTTCAAGATCGAACCGCCAAGATCTTCATCGCGAAAAAAAAGGCATGGACGCTAGTTTCTTCCTTCATTTAATTTTCGCGAAAAAATATTTTGGCGCAAGAAAACCTGAGACCAAAGTCTCAAATTTTATGCACGTGGTTTGGTTTATGGAGTTTATTTACACTAAACTTACAAACTTACAGTACTGAAGTATAACATTATTTGCAAGAAAATCCCCAGATCTCAGATCTATCAAAAGAAGGAAATTCGACTGGAACGAAATGAAGAAATTTTTTTAATTTGGGAAATCCAAAGCGCAGTTTCATTCATATGTACAGTGTAGTGTCGTGGCTTCATAAAACTCAACTCAAACATGCAAATCTGGAGTAGCATTGTAGCAACATCTTTTTCATGGCAAAATACATTTTTGGGTTTCTATGATCAAATTAGCAAAAATAGCGAAACTCGCGAAAATAAGAAATCCTCTGCGGAGGAAATGAGAGCCAAAGCGCTGCTGTTATCATCATTCCCGAGAAGAGAAGCCAGAAGCAAGCAAGCAAAAGCCAAGAGGGAACACTGAGGAAAAAATTCAAGTGAAGAAATCAGAGGGAAGAAATCAGAATTAACATGGGAGAAGGTGACGTTGAAATGCAGGATGTAACTCCTTCAACTTCAGGGACATCTGTGAAGCCAGAGAAGAAGCGCTTCGAAGTTAAGAAGGTGAGGGAATAAATTGATTTTTAGGCCTAGTAGGTATAAAGAAGGTGTAGGCATCACTCATGATCAGGCAAGGTTTAGACCTATCTAGGCTAGAGACTTAGAAATTACATTGAGGAAATAGTATGGAGCCCACAGTACCCTAAATTGCAACGGGGTATACAGACAAAAATTTTATAAAGGAAATTACCTGAGTATACTGTCAAAATAGAGTTGCTTATTATAAAGAAGGGAGAATGAGAGAGCCAAACCAAAAAAAGGAGAACAAAAATGTTGAAACACAATAATAAAGTAAAAACCCACATATAGCTAGTGGATTTAGAACCTACAGGCTGAAATTGTCCAATTATTTGGCTACCTTAGCTAGCGATGCTTCAGCAGGTCTTTCGCTGCTTAAAGCACATACAGTAAAAATTATGGCCTAATAAGGCTCTAAGGGGTCATCGACAATCAATTTTCGTCACAGTTAACAGAATCGGGCCGTTAGGGGGGGAAGGGGTCCAGCTCAAATCCGTTGAAAATTCCACTTTTGTGACGAAAATTGAAATAAGCAATTTATTTATTATCAATTTTTGTATGCATGTATGTATGTAAAAGTTTGCCATCAAAAATAAATATACCTAGTTATAAAAGAAAAGAAATCTAATTACAATATCTATAAATTTAAAATAATTACAGGCAAAAACTACATATCTAATTTAGGCCACATAAAATAAATTAATAGATTCTCATCACAAAGTTTTGGAAACAGGTTTATATTTTATAATTTATATATAAATCTTTTAGGCAAATCTAGCCAAATCAGCGAGGCAGGCACATTATTATGGTGAATCCTTTGCCTACACAGTCTTTGGCGCGGAGAAATGCCTTCCCTGGGCCGTTTGTAGAAGAAGAAGGAGAAGCGACAAACAATTGACGATTGTCGATGTTTGTAGGAGCTGTTTACAATTTTCAACATCAGCCGGAGCATATGATTTTATTCAATGCTTTGGAGTGTAATCACACCAGACAAGTGATTTCTTGTAAATTTCCTGCAGAAACCGAACTAAATTGCGGTGAAATTTTGCTCAGACTTGAGCGACATGTCTCGTTTCAGTGCTTTTCCATTTCATGTGCCTAAAATGTGCCTAAATGAATACATTTTGCTGGGACCCCATTTAAAATTGTAACGGTGCACTTTGGATTTGGATCCGTAGATTTTTGTACTGGAGCAGTGTAAATGTTCTTGAACCATAAAACTTTGCAACGAATCAAAACTGTGCCAATACAGTGAAAACGTTGTTTCAGATTGACATTTGCATGACATTTATTTAAAATCTTATGATAATTCTCTGGAATTCTACCTTTCATTCGATACAGTATGTGTTTTGATGTTATATAAAATATAAATATATCACAAATATTGCAAATGACGAGTGGGCGGGACTTTTATATTTTGCAAACAAAATATAAAAAATATTGACGCAGAATTAATTTTCCATGCAGGCGGTGATGAGAATCTATTAATTTATTTTATATGGCCTTAGTAATCTAATTTAAAAACACCCTATGGTTAAAGATGGCTGGGATAGCATTAAAAGGTCAATGCGACCTTGTTTCCATAATGGTCGCTCAAGGAGTGCTATTCAAAAGGAAAAAGAAAAAAAGTTTTTGAGAAAAGAAATAAAAAGTTTTCATGGAAAATAGAATTTTGTCTAGACCGAATAAGCATTGTTATTGGTTGTTTTTAGATTTCTAATAATACAGCATCATTAAGACTACAGTATCATTAAGACTTTGGGGATTTTTAAAGAATTGGTCTTTGATCTTATGTTTGAAACTGTTTTTTTTTTTTTTTTTTTTTTTTATATATTCCAATAAAAAGTTACAATATATTTACAAGCTACACTACACTACTTACAGAACTACTCTACAATATGAGCTACCCTACACTACTTACATAATTACCCTACAATACTACTACAACGATACCCCAAGGAGCAAAAAAGCAATGTCTACCCTGAGGCCATTAACATATAGATATATAATATAAAAAAAAGAAGAAACTAGTCAAAATATAAGACAAGAAAATAAATGACATGAACAAAAAGAACAACTACATAAAATCTACTCGTAAATTACTACTAAACGGGGAAAGGTGGTGGCATGTAATGAAGTTTGGAATTATCTTAATCAAATCGACCAGTTTTATGGATATACTGCAAAGTTAATTGTAATATATTTCTATTAACTTCATTGGAAAGTTCTTTATCACCATACAGTAAGAGCTCCGTAAGAACCTTATTTGAAGGATTAATGTACCCAAATGGTCTCAGTAGCGAAAGGACTCCAGCGAGAAGATCACGTCGTTCCTCATCAAAAGAAGGGCAATGCAACAAAAAGTGTTCAGTATCCTCAACACCGTCATTTGTGGGGCACATTGGATTTATTGTATCCCTAAAATTGTGCTTGAATTTGTGAAAGTTCAGTGTGCTTAGGCCAACCCTTAGTTGAGTAATATAGGATAATCCTTTAGGGTCATGAATACCAAAAACGGATTTTGCAGGAGGGCGTATTATGGATAGCAGCTTTGACTTAAAAACAGCAACAGTTGGTGCAGTTCTAATTTATCAAGTTTGTTCCATTCAGATAAGCAGTGAGGATAGAAGGCAGACTGAAATTTTTCTGTCCTTGCCCCTATTCGCCCAACGACATCCTGATTGCGAAGAGAGTATTGGGACTGTTGAAACGGTGGAATTGGACTCATGGTATATGCAGGTGTTAAATCATTCATAAACTTGTAAAACAAGCTGAGGCGTCTACTCCACCTTCGAAGGTTTAGTGATTCCCAGCCCAACTCCGTGTATAGCTTCTCTCGCGATGTCCCTCTCCATGTTCTTGTCACAGCTAGTGCAGCAGAGTACTGAACAGATTCTAACTTTTCCATCATATTTGACAAGATGATATTCTGACTGAATGCACATATTTTTGCAGGAATGTGGTAAATCACATCCCCATAGTCTAGATGGGGTCGCACATAGAGTTTGTATAGTTCATTTAAGGTATGCCTGGGCAGATAACTGGAGAGATATTTCAACATACCTATACCCTTTCTTGTTTTAGAGATAGCTTCTTTAATATGAGCAGAAAAAGACAATTTTGCGTCAAGGACAATTCCTAAGTGTTTATGTTCATCTACTTTCTTCACCGGTGTGTTATTAAAAAAAATGTTTGGATGATCAATTTCGATTTTTTTCCTTGAAAATGTCAATTCAACAGCTTGCTTTTGAGGATCAGGATTAAATGACATTTTCCAGTCGTGAGCCCACTGTCTTATCAACTCCAGATCATGGTTCATGTCATTCGCAGCTGTATTGGGATCCTTTACTACTGTGAACAACGACGTATCATCAGCAAATAGCTTTACATTGCACTTTAGATCTCTAGTTAGATCATTTATATACACAAGAAAGAATAAAGGACCCAAAATAGAGCCCTGGGGCACACCAGCAGAAATATCTCCCCAGGTAGAACACTGCCCATTCAGAACGGTACGCTGTTTTCGATCTTTTAGAAAACTTTGGACAAGAGAGAGAAGTTTTCCTGACACACCACAGCGTTTAAATTTATAGATTAGACCATCATGCCATACCCTGTCAAATGCTTTAGAGATATCAAGATATACAGAACGAACATCAAGAGGAGGATTACAGTCGAAGGCCTTATAAATCGTATGTGTTATTGAGATTAGCTGATTGATTGTTGAGTCACCGGGACGAAAACCTGATTGATTCGGATTTAGTAGGTCACACGACACGAGATGTGAGTATAACGAATCATAAATGATGTTCTCAAATATTTTCCCAAAAATTGGAAGAAGAGAAATAGGACGGTAGTTACCTTTCACATTTTTCTCATTTTTCTTATGAACTGGGACTACATTAGCATATTTCCACATTTTGGGAAATGAACCACTCCTCAAACAGTTTGTGAATATTATCTTTAATGGAATGACTAATGCAGCATCACTTAATTTTATCATTCTTACAGATATATCATCCCAGCCATGTGCCTTATTGGGATTAAGTGATCTTATGATATTTAGTATCCTATCCTCAGAGATGATAACATCATTTATCAGAGTTGCAATTACTGGGCTATCTCCTGGAATTTCACTGTCTGTGCCAATTGTGGTACACTGGAGTATAAAATAATAATTGAACAACTGTGCCTTTTCAGTAAAATCCGTTATAAATATTCCATTCTCTAAAATAGGTGGTATTATGGGAATTTTTGCCTTGTTCAAAACAGTATTGATCAAAGACCAATATGTTTTGCTGCAAGTCTCAGGATTAGCCAAATCTTTCCCTACTTTTAGAAAGTAATTTCGTTTAGCATCCTCGACCAATTTCGAACCTTCAGATACCATTTTTTGTATACCCTCAAGCTTGTCGTCTGGCTGACCTCTCCTGACAAAGTTTTTATAAGCACGATTTTTGTTCCTTAAAAAATTTTTGATATTTTTCGTTATCCAAGGTGCTTGCGCGGCCTAATCGTTTTAGTTTCGTTTGGTATGAAATTAGAGTAAATATTCAAAAGAACCTCGTTTAGTAATTTAACCTGTTCATTAGGACATGTCATTTTGTCAAGTTGTTCATACCAACGAAACATTTCAATGCTCTTCATAATGGCTACAAAATCTGCCTTATCATAATACCAAATCCGTCGTTTGTAAGGAGGCAGTGCTATGCTTGAAACAGATAACTTTCCATAAACAATTTGATGATGACACTGCTGATGCAATGAAGCATGGACACCAGAGTCTATAACGAGGTTAGGCTGGTCAGTAAAAAGTAAATCAATGCAAGATTTAGAATCACCCATCAAATGAGTTGGTTCTGAAATCAACTGATGAAGCCCAAGGTCTGCTGTTAATGGCTCAAAAAGCTTTCCCTCATTATTTTCGACATCATTTGCCCACCACTGAGCTGAGCGACAGTTGAAATCGCCAGTGATAACAATGCAAAAAGGATTTTCAGAATGCAGCTTTGATAGCAACAACTCAAAGTTCATTGTGAAGTTATCAAAATCACTCTGGTCTTGACTTGGACTCCTATAAATTACAACAAAAAAGTATTTTTTCCTGTTTAATTGGATTTCACACACAACACATTCAGGGAGAGTCACAAGATCAGAACGATTTCTTGAAGGAAGAGATTCTTTGACATATAGCCCAACACCACCCCTTTTGATATTTTGTGGATGGTTACTTTTTAAAAAGGTATAACCATCTAGTGCTAGCCTATCTTTGTCGATAGTGCTATCAAGATGGGTTTCAACAATACCAATCAGGTCGTAGTTATAAACCGCATTGTATGCTTCAATAAGGGACACTCGTAAAAAATCATGTGCAGAAATGCTATTTAAATTCCAAGTACAAAAATCAAGTGTTTCAGGGCCGGGGTTCGTTTCAACGTCACCGCTAAGCAGAATGGTCCTAAAAACTGACCACTGAGTGTGAAGCGTAAAGCATGTCATGCAACCAATATAAAAATAGGCATAGGCAAAAAGAAGTTTCTGTATAGCGTAATGCTTGTGTCGAAAGAGACAAATGACACCGAACGGAATTCGCTTGAAGAGTTCAACTGCTGTATAGAATACTGTCTTCACAACATGATGAGCACGGGCGAACAGAGGCAAAAAACATGACTGTGTTTCCATAGAGTACACTGCAAGAAACTGTATCGTTAATGTTAGAGGTAGAACCGGGATTGAGATCGCAATGAAACAGCAACAAAACCAATATAATTTTAAGACTTGGAAAACAATTGACAGTGGTTTGATAGTTTTGCTCTGGGGAGACAATTTTTCTATCGATATACGGAAACACCCTATTGTCGCACGCCATTGATTGATTTCAACCGGCATCATCGTAAAGAGTTCTTCTCGCTGGTCCTAAGAGGCAAGATGTCACAAACCAACCACCTTTACAAAGCCCTATGTAGATTAACAAATTATTCACAAAAGTAAAATACCCACGAAACAACAAAGTGAAATTACAAAAGACTATCTTTAACACAAAAACGCAAAAGATAAACATTGTGAGAATTGTTGTTCACACTAGATCCGGGGAATTTGAAACTGTTGATGTTTGTTGCAGATTTTAGTTCTGAGGGTAGGCTGTTCCATATTTTAGGTCCTAAATATGACCTAAGAATAACAAGAATAACAGGTAGCAGTAAATTTTTTGGCAGCGCACTACGTAATTTTGACGTCGCGATCTAGACGAAAAAGTCGCGTTAGGCTGTAGGCCCCAACTGAAGCCTATAAGCCTATAATAAGCCTATTTTAACTCTCAGCAATCTTCTATTCCCTTAGCTCTGTTTTAGGTATTGTCCTCCGGGCTTACCTCATTATTTATTTTTCACGTAGGATTTGTAAACAACGCATTTTTGGTAGTTTATTGTCTTTATGGATATAAATTTAGCCTCGTGCTTTAGGAAACTTGGTATTCTGATGATGAAGCACAGCTTTGCTTCGAAACGTCAATAATTCAACATGGCCTAGTCTTTTAATTAACTTCTCGGATTTGTCACACATGGATTTGTCGTAATTATTAACTTGGATTGTCTTGGAATGAAATAATATAAACAATGAAAATGATTATCGTCGCAATTCTTGCTCTTCGCTTCCTATAATGAGAGGTGGCGGTAGGCCTACAACAGGAGAAAATCTAGTGATAAATCTAGTGGTCTGTTATAGACCAGGCGGAGAATGGGGGTAGGGTACCCCTCCAGGGAAGTAATTCAAATTAGTTGATTTTGGGTAATTTTGGGGTGCTGATTACGAAAATCGATGTCATAAGGGTGTATTAAGGAATGTTTGGCCTCTATTCCATGTCAAAATCTCGTTTTCATGCAGAAAAGCCAAAAATGCCTCAATAGTTAAAATTCCTCCCCATAAAGAAATTTTGTCAAATTTGGTAGACTTTGGTAATTCTGGTGTGCTGATTCCAAAAATCAATATTATTATACGGGTACGTTAGGCGTCAAGCAAATGATACTTAACCATTTGCCTCTATGAAACTCATTATAATCTATGTACAGAAAATATACTCCTCTTTGAATACCTAAACGATCAAGCATCGTAAAGATCTATCATCTCTTCATCAAAGTCGTTGTCATCGTAGTCGCCTTTCATTAGATTGGCCCCATCGTCCTCATCGTCATTCTGAATTCTTTGGTCAATAGCAGTTCTGCAACATCATCCAGGTAGCAAACATCACTCCAAACAACTGATCCCCTTCTATCCCATCCATTATTTGCTGGATCGTCCAGATCCATCATTATGCAGCCAGCTTGCCAAAAATAGATGTCACATAATTTGATCGCAGGATGTGAAGCCTTAAATTTGACTGACAAGGTGACAGCAAGCTTAAATCAGTTATTCCCTTTTCATTTCCGAACTTCTGCAAAAAGATTTTCTTCCTCACTTTGTTAACAAATTGAATCCTTTCATTTCCATATATGGTGCATACGAACTTTTCCAAGCCTGCCTCGACGTCTTCAGGTACCTGAAGACTGGTCCCCAAATCTGCAAATAGATTTACATATTCTGTCTTTTTAACCATTCAGCTCCAAAAAGCTACTTTGCTCTTGGTAAAGAAGCTAGAAACATAACCATTTTCAGAAGAAAGCATGAAGACCAACGAGTGCTTTTCGATCTCCATGTTTGAAGATGTTGCATCAATTATTTTACTATTGAGGCCTGTGAAAAGAGAATAACCGATTTAAACTTGCTGTCACCTTTTCAGTCAAATTTAACGCTTCAAGTGCTGCGATCAAATTATGTCACATCTATTTATGGCAAGCTGGCTGCTTAATGATGGATCTGAACGATCCAGCAAATAATGGATGGGATAAAAGGGGATCAGTTGCTTGCAGTGATATCTGCTACCTGGATGATGTTGCAGAACAGCTATTGACCAACGAAATTCAGATTGATGATGACTACGATGGGTCCAATCTAATGGAAGGCGATTAGTGTGACAACAACTTTGATTAAGAGATAATAGATCTTTACGATGCTTGATCGTTTAGATATTCAAAGAGGAGTTTATTTTCTGTACATAGATTATATTGAGTTTCATAGGAGGCAAATGGTTAAGTATCATTTGCTTGAAAACGAGACTTTGACCTGAAGTAAAGGCAAAACGACGCCTAACGTACCCGTATAATAATATTGATTTTTGGAATCAGCACACCAGAATTAACAAAGTATACCAAATTTGACAAAATTTCTTTATGGGGAAGTCTTTCGCTGCTAATAATATGCGATAAAACTTATAACCTTAAACCTAATGTAGTTAGCGATGCCATGCTTAAATGCAGGTCTTTCATTGCATGAAACCATGCAGTAAAACTTTTAGCCTTTAGAAACGCCACTTAAACACACATCTTTCACCACTAATGATATGCGATAGAACTTATATCCTTAAACCTGATATAGCTAGTGATGCCCTGCTTCATGACAGGTCTTTCACTGCTAGATAAAAACGTGCAGTATAAATTAATATCAGTTGTGCAAAATAGATATATACGAACAGCAAAAGATTCTTTTACAATGCCAGCATGCGAAACTTCTTCTCAATTCAAACTTGGCCTGCAGGTCAAGTGTTTTGTGACATTTCAACGTAAATAAAAATCCGTACTTACTACCTGCACTGCAGCAGAGTGTATCTGCATGCTGAGGAACTTTGGCCATGTCAGTGACGGGAGCAACATTTATTTTGATAACGATTTTGTTACTGAAGAAGGCTGAAATGAGCTCGGAATTCTCCTGTGTACTGGCCTATTCCCAAGGGGCTAAGAAACTGCTCATCCCAAGCCTCTCAAGCAATCCCAGGTACACCTTAGAGTACTTCTCCACTGAAAATAACTTACAGTACACATATGGCTAAATTATCTATAAATAATGCCATTCTGTTGTAATGTACTGTATTTTTCCATTACTTTTAAGATAAGAAATTAGAAACTTAAGAAACTTTCAGCTTAAAAGGATGAAAAATATCATAGATACAGCATAAGAATTATTTTAGACTTAAATGTGAGAATGTTGTTTCTTAAATGCAGGGCCTACTGTAGTTGTTCACTAATTTGCAAATCTTGTAGAAAATGAGTGCATGAAACTCCTTGAAATAGGCACACTCTTATAATGTGCTACATTATTCCATCCAAGAAACAAAGTTACTGTAGATTGGTACAGTATATTGGCCAAAAGACAACTTGCCAGTCCAAATGATTTTTCATCTGCTAATGTGACTCAGGAATTAATCAGGCAAGAAGGATGTATTTTTAAGCACTATTTTGTTAACTCTTGGGAAATCAAAATCAAAAAAATGAAATTTCCTTTTTGGGGCAATGTATCACTAACATAGGACTTGCATGTTCATTACTTGTTTGTAACCCAGATGTTGGGTCACTTAACGTTAGAAAAATTGAAGATTTCCTTGGAAAATGAGTACTTCGTTTATTTGTTTATTCTTTGAGCAACTCATTGTTTTAGTTTACTTGTACTAATATATACAGTAGCAATGAAATTGTTGTGTGTTAAAGCAGACTTTCTGAATTAATTTTGTGGCAAGAAATCATGTTTATTTTGTGCAATTCAGAGGAGTAATTCTGTTACCAAATGGACGTAATTTCATTGCTGAAAAGAACAATTACTGGAGTAGAATACCAAAACATTTCTTTCTGAAAAGATTTTATTTTTAACGCCAGTTGTGTTAGATCTAACAACATTGCCATAATAGCCTTAACACGTATATTTTATTTCCATGATTTTTCCATTGAAGGAAGATATTGTGGGAATTCTGTTATCATGGCTTATCCGTTCCCCCAGCATGGTCAATTGATTGATAGAGCATCCAGCTTTGGAATGAACATATCTTATAATAGGCAATGCATAACCACTTCTACTGTGCAGTATAACAAGGACAGATTTGGTAAGACAATAGCACGAGTTGGTTTGATTAACACCACAATTCAAAGCGAATAGCGATCACACAAAAGGTAATTCTCTCAACCAGTAATTCAAAACAAGCAAAGCCGCAAAAGTGCCTCTGAAACCCAGATAGCTAGTTCGCTCGTTGTGCATTCCATAATCGTTTTTAAGAGCAAACATGAGCGTAGATCGAGAGAAGAAGGATACATCTACACATCTGCCACAGGCATGTAATTCATTTGATTTAAAAGCCGATTGGGAGGCGATTCAATTCTCTTATTTTTTGGGTGTAATTAAAACACTTTCTGCTCAGCTTCTGAACCAAAGAAATAAAATGCCCGTGGTAGATATTTAGATATATCCTTCTTCTTTCGATCTATGCTCATGTTTGCTCTTAAAACAATTTCTGGAATGCACAATGAGTGCACAACTACTTGGGTTTCAGACAACTTTTGCAGCTTTGTTTGTTTTGATTTTCTGGTTGAGAGAATTTCCTTTTGTCTGCAGTCACGAATCGCTTTGAATCCAGGTGTCAACAAAATCATCTCATGCTATTGTCTTACCAAATCTGTCCGTGTTGTACAGTATATGGTTTGTAACGTCAAAATGTGGGAATCTTTGATGGTGCCAGTTTCATCTCTGAATGTACAGTAATTCCAGTACCAAAAAGAATTGCCCATTTAGGATTTCGATATTTAACCAAATAGAAATTTTACCATTACAGCCACTATAGGTACATTAGATTTTCTTGTGTTTCAACTGGAATATGTTTATTGGTCTTGGCATTGCATTTCACACAGCCATTCCAAACCCTTGTTCCAGTCATAATCAATGCTCTGATAGCAACTTATGTTTTCATCTTTTAGTGGAATGCAGTTGCACTATGGGCATGGGGTAAGTGCTCTAGACTTAGAAAATAACTGTATTTTAGCCATTAACTTTTATGTCACATTTTGTATTGAAGGTTTGATGCAGAGTGTAATCCTACTAACTATTTTTTTCTTCTACAATCCCAGCACTTGCCATTGAAAGGCACAACTTTATTTTTACGTAGAAATTTTGATTTGCAACCAACAGCTCATGTCTTTCATTGACACTGTTTTCTTGTCTGGCAATTCTTACAGATTTCTCTAGAATTAAAATTTTTTTTAAATGCTTTCAGACTTTATGTCTGGACCTCTGAGTGTACCGTTAATTGCCCCCATTAGGGCAAAAGCTACTTGTAAGAATTTGTATCAGGATGTGGACAATTGGTAAGAATGCTGTACGATTCTTGGACAATCTTAATGTGTGCAAGGCCTGTATTTTAGGAGAGCGCAATGGTGGAGCCCCTTTTAAATGTCTATTGTTTTATATTGATGTCATGTTTATATTTGCCTAATATGTTATTTATTTTTAGATATTGTCGTTGATAATTGTGCAATCTGTAGAAATCATATCATGGACCTGTGTAAGTACTGTACTGTGGTTGAATATTTTCTTGTTTGATATCATTTTTGGCCTCTTCTCAGTGTGAGATATTGCTGTCCCAGTATGCTGGGTCGAGTTTGGTTTATGAATCATTGTTGGTAAATTAATTTGAAGACAAAATCTCCCCCCCCCCCCCCTATAATTTTTAAGAGATAGTATTTTGGTTTTTAAAAATTATGTTTATGTGAGCAATTATTGCCAACGGTTCATACACTCTTTTTTTTATAAGAATACTATAAATTTTGTCCAGCCTTGATAGTCTTAAGGAATTTTCGTTTTGAGCCTGAATATACTTCAGACAAGTTCAATGGAATATACTTCAGACAAGTTCAATGGAATAATCATAACAAATTGGCCAAAAAAACCCTTTCTAACACATTTAGTTGAAAGAAACACGTGCTGGAATTTTACAGTACATCAGAGCTTTTCAAAGATTTGGAACCTATGCCTATTTTGTTCATTTTGTATCAAATTTATCGAACTATCTAATGCGCACAACACTAATAGAGGCTCTACATTACGGTGATGGTAATCAGATGCTAAACGAAAGCTAGATATTCCCACAGGAAAAATTAATCACAGACAAAAACCAAAATTACCAGGTGAATGGACGGGTATTTGGGCATATTTTCCCAAAGTGTTTTGGTTTTTTACCTTCCTGCTTTTCTTTGGCAACGATGTTTTTGAGACTGACCTAGGCATTGGTTTTCGGACAGTGGCGGTGGTTTTCGGACAGTGGGTTCGCAATGCAGAATGTGCCAAGAAATTAATTGCAGCGAGCATAGCGAAGCGGACATTTAGATGCGACAAATTGCCAATCGTGGATTATGTATGTATCTGAGTAACAGAGTTCTTGATCAAGTAGGCTGGGACCCCATTATTCACATATATAAGAGAAAAGTAGCAATTGAAATGTATAAGATATTGGAGGAGAAATATGAACACAGCTTGGGAAGCGTTTTCAGAAAATCGAATAGAAGAGAAGGAAAATTAGAAGTAACAAGACTGAACTCTGAATTTCAAAGATACACTTTTAACTACAGGGGAATCCTTATTTGGAATGAAATATCGAACAATATTAAAGAAGCGAATAGTAAACAGATCTTTAGGACAAAACTAAAAGAAGATAGAGACAAACTGAGAATGCTAAACTTTTCTAAAGGGACATGGCTATGTGGCTAACTGCAATGCGTCATTCGAAAGGAATTTTATACTTGCAGCGTTCCTTGGCAATTAAAACAATAATGACTGCACTCAAATTCAATCAGCTTGTTCTCATTGCTTCAAAATTTAACAATACTCAAATGTTGTGGTTGAATGAACGACAGACTCGCGACTGTTTTGAAAGCCAAAGGAACACAAGGATTGCTCCGAACGCCGCATCCAATTCTTCAGAGGTCCAAACTCATATGAAAAATATTGATTTCCTCTGTTACTCTATGCCAAATGTCATAACAAAGTTCTTCACGACAGAAATGAATAAATGATACCACAGCTGCTTCGCCTGCTTAAATTTAGGCTGTCAGCATTTGAGTGGCATTTTACAAGGAGATTTTGCTTGTACAACATCAATTTCAATCTCAATTTAATTCTCCAATAGCCTGATATAACACTATGGTATACAGAGGTCCAAACTTGACTCTGTCTCTCTGTACAAACAACAGACAACGATCCGATCAACTGTCAACAGCAGGACCAAAGCCAATGGGGGGAGGGGGACGCAGCACCACCCAGGAGGCCATTTTGTTAGGGAAATGAGATACGGTTTGTCTGAGAAAAATTGTGTGTCCTCCCATGCAGTAGGTGAATGCTCGTGGAAGTGAGCCCCCCCCCCTCTCCCTCCCTCAATTTTGGGGGACAACTGTCTTATAGCTACTACTCTTCTGAGCTGCACTCACTTAACTTCGTTAACAGCTAGTTTTTACCTGCATACTTGGCAAGTATTCCGTCTGTAAACTCTTCTGATTCATTGCTATGTCTCGTTTTCTTATTCTTGAATGCAAAAAATATTTTTCAACTATCAGTTCTCGTAATGACATTCTGGAGAAATCTCGGTACACACAAACCAATCTATAAATTGGAAAATGCGTGAGAAAACTGTTATTTTGGTTTTGTTACAACTTTTGATTGATCTACAGTACGTACAGACATTTATGGAAGAAATGTGAAAATCCAAATCACATTTCAAATCTGAACTTTATTCATTCTCCCAAATAACTGATTTATTTGGTGTCCGAAACCACCGCCATTAACTTTTAAAGACCATTCGAGATGACATCCGGTCTCCTCTGTTCAGTGAAACTGTTTAATGCATTGGCACAATCCTATGTGTTGTTCACATGTTACGCATCAAATTTCTTTGGCTGCTTAAGATTTTTACTTCGTTCATCAATGGATTCAGGATTATGAATCTGAATGTGATGCTCAAAACGACAACTTCTAAGCTGCCAAGCACAACAAAAGCTGCTGGTTTTAGCGTATTTTACATTTACATTTAAGAAGGCTTTTGTAAAGATGTTTGGTATCTATAATGCTGGCTTTCAGTACCAAGAAATACCCTCTTTGATAGATTTCACTTGTAACATACTTTTCCGTTGGTTTGCGAGAGTTTTTCGCAAGTGTCCGATTTCCATCTAGTTACCACCGCCGACAGCCCGACACCCTATTAATAATTTCCTATTCCTAAACCATCTGATGGTTATTGCGAATTCCAGATGAGCTAGTGATCGTGTTGATGTATTTTCTGGCCAACTTCAGCTTTAGAAGAGATGAACAACAGCTAAGAAACCTTCCATTTCCCTGCAGATAAAGGAACATTTTGAAGCTGTCTACTAAAACTGTAAAGTTGAGTGAGCACAACCTATACCTTCGAAATTCGTGACTTTTTGGCATATATCAATTCAAAGTTACATTGCATTTTGATTCACGTAATGTTCTATTCAATTTTTAGGTATAGAATGCCAAGCAAATCAAGCTTCAGCAACCAGTGAGGAATGTACTGTTGCTTGGGGAGTTTGTAATGTAAGTTTATGCAAATACAGTTTAGGGATCATGTCATATTATGATTTCATTTGAATGTCTGCCATCTTTATTTTGGTATTTGAATCTCAGAAATGAAATTCATTCCGTTTTACACAGGGTGAACCAAAAAGAACTGCAACTGTTTAAAAATTTATATTGCAGATGGTTGTTAAGGTATTGGAATGAATCAACATTTGTTGGATAGCAAAATGTCTGAAGTTTGTTTTGTGATGTTTGCGATGAACGTTCCTTTACTTCGATTTGCCTAAAAGTCAGAAGGAGTATCTAGTATATAAAGTTAGTTCTAATAGAAGTAAGAAATTACATATCAACCCCATGACCATTATACAAACAGAAAATAATCCATATAGATTTTCCTACCAACTAAGTCAACTTCTTCAGACAAACCTACAGTATCAGACAAAGGTTAACTTAGATGAGAAAATTTTTTTGACAAAATCCCTCATTTTTAAGGCCCAAACATTAGAAAAATGCCTGTAAGGGGTTTGTATGGGAATCGATAATTCCACATTTCATTCTAGCCCATCATTTATTTGGCATTAAAATTTATATTCCATTAAAAGTCAGTTTCAGAAATAGAATTTTAACTTCAATAGCACGTAAATCATGGACCAGAATGGAAGGTGGAATTCTCGATTCCCATACCAACCCCTCACAGGCCTTCTCTATTTTTGCGTCTTAAAGATTAGTGATTTTATCAAACAAAATTTTCTCATCTAAGTTAACCTTTGTCTGATAGATTAACATCTTGGCTTTGAATATCGGCCACATATTTTTTATTCTACAGCCCGCCAAACGTGTAAACTTTTTTGACTCGCCCGGTTCTCTCCAGGTGTTTGGTTATAAAAGTTTAGATTCCGGTTGAAATGTTTTTTTATATTCCTCTAAAATGTTACAATACATGTTACAACCTGCTATACTTTCTAATTACTATACAACTATACAACACTACAAGGACGGTAACCACAGGGAGCAACAGACAATGACTACCCAATGGTCGTAACATAAAGAAACATCCAACTTAACTATATAACTAAATATACAATTACAAGAAGCTACACATAGATGATTAATACCAGTAAATACTGAGGTGTGTTTCACGTCGGATGCCAGGCCAGCAAAAGCGCATGACGCCGAGCAACGGTGACCCCGGCCGGGAGAGCAACAACTACAACAGTTGCTGCCACCACTGCTTCCCATCCAAGATCCCCATTGCGACAACGCCCTACGCTCATGCTGTAGGATCAGGGGTGCCTTCATCGCAATATATTGATTCGAATATATAGAAAAAGAAGATTTGGTACGGATAAATTGCCATATTTTAATCATGTTAGAATATATCCAGGTTTCGAAGAGTTATAGTTTGGTATGATATGATTTGTGAATTGGTATGATATTTATTTGTGGATTGGTATGATATTTATTTGTGGATTGGCATGATATTTATTAGAAAACGGTTCACTTTTGCTTGTAGCATGCATTTCATTTCCATTGCATCTCTCGATGGTTGAAGACACGGCAAGTTTGTCCTCTCGATAACAGAGAATGGGAATTACAAAAGTAAGTTATTTGGTATTAGCAGGTTTGCAGAAATCTCCTAATTTGTTACGTTTCTGCGTGAAGACATGTTGTTGTTAATGTACATTAAGCACCGGGTGGGTAAAAACATGCCTGGCGTTTGAAAGGCTACTGCTCCCTAAATATCTAAGCAATTGCATTTTGCAATATCTGATTGAATAGCTAACTTGTTCATTTATTTTTAGAATCTTTTTTGGCTAAAATCGGTCTCTTCAGTCAGATTTTGAAAGACATTTTCTCGAGAAAGTCCCATCGAAAAACCTTAAAAACGTGCAAAAATCATTGGCAATATTCCCTGCAAGTTTTGCATAAAATCTCCCATATCAACAGGGGGAGATGGCCTATCAAAGCTGGGGAAATTACTGAAGCTGATTGGACATATCGACAATAAAACAAGACAGTTTCCAACATTATGGCTTTGATATTCAAGGAGCAGCATTTGTTCAAACGCCGGGCGTTTTCTCATTTACGCGAGTTAATTTCCGAAAATTCTTAATTTTCAACCATAGTATGCTATGGATAGATCCAACCGATGAATTTCAATTAGAAAGCCTGTTTACCAATTTGATTTGAAAGTGATAAATAGTATCAGTATCACAAATGTTATTGGATGATTTATTTTGTTGTTGTAAATGTTATTGTTTGTCAACTGTTTCTTAGTCTTAGTGCAGAATAAAACTGTTTAAAAGTAAGAGGTAAATGTTGTTCCTAATTGGCAAACATGTTATTTCTCAAAGCAACTTGAAGGTAATGTGTCCATGTAAGTACAGCTGCTTTGCGGGGCATGCCATCTTTTCACATGATATTTCATGTGATCACTTTAACTAAGGAGCTCACTACGTGCCAGGGAGTGATCTAAGCAGACTGATAACTTTCTTGCGGTTCCATTTTCGGAGCTGAAATTATAGTTTGCATGTAATTCTGTCAATCACTGCCCGCTCTCTGTGGCTCTTCGTCAGCATCATGCCAGCATATTTTGACAAGAGTGTATACGCGACTGTTCTTACATGGACACATTATTAGCAAACATTGTTTTTCCTTAACAAACGTTTGGCTATCGGAAGATTTTGGGATGATCATCGTGAACAAAAGTTGAGGATAAATTGATGGTTTTTGAAACAACGCTAGTTTTTGAAAGAACGCTTGCCCTCATTAAAAATTGTTTCCAACTTACGGCGGGGTGGGGTGAAATAAATATCCATATTCGGATGCCATGAAAAATCGTATGGTTAGCCGATAGCAGGGCTAAACTTTTTCTTTCACTCGCACTATGTGCCCAGGATCTCATTTTCGGGAAACAATTCATAATTTTTTCAAAAATTGTCATATATATCCAGGGAAGGGATCATTAGATGCGCAATTGCATGCCCGATTCAGCTGTGTTCTAAAATTTCAGTTTTGGGGCGATTTTGGGGGACTGGGATCTAATCCCGGAAGGAGGTAGCAGCAAAATCATTATTTTCAATGATTTCAATGGAAAGATTTGATTGAATTATGAAGTATTATATGGCAAATGAATCAGCAAACAAAGGGCTTCAATTTGATACCGGAATTTCTGGAATTTGATGACATCAGCATTTTTTATAATGACATCATTTTGGCTGCCATTTTGAACTAATTAGCTATTTTTTTGAATTTCTTCAAATTTTTTCAATAAAAACACTGTAATGATACATTTGTAATAGGTTATCACCATTTTGCAGGTTTTTTTGGTCTCTTATCACAGCAAAAATTAGCAGCACAAATGACGTCATCAGAATTGGTTAATTTTTGCAAAAAAATCAGTTCAAAATCGCCATTTTCATTAAAATAATGCTCTATCACCAAATATGTTGAAAAATTGAGCCAAAAACTGCTTAAAGTTCATGCAAAATCTTCTTTCAACACTAATTTAACTTGAAAGCCTGATTTTCAGAGATTTTCAACTTTGTGACGTCACTGTGACGTCACAAGGCGTAGCAACCACACTCAAATTATGCTACAAGTTTAAAATTACTTGTTCTGTAACTGTGCCAAGTTTTATTGAGTTCTAGTGAGTCTAAGACAGTTTTCAGAGGGGTGGAAAGCATCCCCCATAAATGGTAGCTCGAAAAAGCCCATATGATTTAGGGTAGCAAATCATATAATCCACGTTTTCGCACGTTTTTGCACGTGAAACTCATTGATTTCTTTATTCTTGAATGGTTATACTTGGAGGAAAATCTATCGGCTTTGGTGTTAAACACTGTGAACTTTTTAAAAACTATTTTAGATGTATCAATTAAAACATGAAAATCAAAAGTGGTGTTTTTATGAAATAATCTTAATATTGTAAAAAATCACATTTAATTCCTTAAGCTCGTCTTAAGATTCTTTCAAGTAAAAGAAGCTATTTCCTTTCAGATAAGCCATAGTATAAATGGTTTGGACAAGTATAACAGTTTCAATTGATTTAATAGAAATGAGTAGTTTTTCAGAAGCAGCTGCATCACATATTGGATTCAAAACTGAAGATTTTCACAACTTTGTAAATTCACGGAAAAAAATCCATAAGACATAGAAAAAAACGGTTTTCAGTTTCAGGAAGTTCAGAGCATTGTTAATAAGAGAAAAATTAAAGGAATCGTTTTTGAAAAAATCGATTTTTTAATTGTATTTGATGTTTTTTTAGTGAATTTCTTTTCTTTCAGGTATGGTAGATAGTATCAAGAACATGGCTACATCTCCAAGTGCCTTGCAAAAGCCAGAAACATTTCGAACTGTTAAAGATTCGTTAAATTCGTTATTTAACTTTACTCTCAAATTCGTCAATTAGTGTAAATCAATGTAGCGGGACAGTTCTTGCTACCTTTTTCGCAGATTGTTACAGTATCCTGTATTCATCTGACGTTATCTGCGTGTAACAAAGAAGTGCCCCCAGTGGTAGTGCAGGGCTCTTGGAATAGGGGGATACTTCTAAAGTATACATCAATATCGTATCAGTTCATATTTTCCAAACTGCGTTGATTATGATTAGTACCTGCAAAATGTCCTCATGTAGCAAGTAGTTTCACACCATATTCTTTGCATGAATGCCGTCATCTACAGCATTGGCAGCGGTGGATGCTTGGGTGGCGACGGGATGCGGTCGCTCCCAATATTGACAAGAACAAAGATATTTTGTTTGAAAACAATGGTGGGGACAATGCTTTTCAATTGAAACAATAGCTCCCCCCTAATATTTGCCAATATTTGCATAATATTTACAATATTTGCCAATAAGTGTCCGCCACTGAGTACTGACAGTTTTATCCTCGAATGTCCTGAAAAATAGGCTTCAGTTACAACAGTTACCTTCGTATGAGTGCCTCTTCCCCTGAAAATCAATTTGCTTCCAGAAATTGGATTTCCGGGGCATACTCCAACTTTGACCAGCCTCTGACCAGCAAACTTTTACATCCTTTTGATCCCAAAAAAGTGTACAGAAACCTCCTGGTAGACCTGGCAAGAGATTGTTTGACAAGCACCACAAGCAATTTGGAAATTTCCAATTAGCAAAGTAGTGATCTACGACAAAATGGGCAGGTTTCATACATCAACTGAAATTGCCTGTAAATTTTTCAAGTTGAAATCCTAACATTTTAACTTTGCTTCCCGACCATTAGCCTGTGCGCAGACTCGACTGGTTACGCTGAAGTAAGTTTAATTGAATTAGAATTTGATGGTTTTGCCTCCATCAAATTTTAAAACCATCAAATTTTAATTCAACTAAACTTACTTCGGCGTAACCAGTTGAGTCTGCGCGCAGGCTACCCGACCATCGGTTTTTTGAGGGCGTTTCCTTTCCAACGAAATAAAAGCTGATCACAACCCAACTACGTAGTCACAACTGTCCGCATCAGGGAGTTTCTAAGTATTGTTGCTTCTTCGCTGTTTTCTTTTCGTGTGAGTTTTGTTCGAAGTTACACCACACATTTGTAATTGCATGTCCTTTTTCATAAATGCAAAAAGAAAATACGAAAGCCGTTGTTAATCTTTGTTTTCAAACTACTGAACAACACTTAAAAACCTATTGTCAACCATGATCCTTTGTGTGCCGAACAGAAAGCAAAACAAAGAGAACCAAGGACAGACACGACTTTAAACTGATAGAAAAGTCGACTTTGGCGCAGTCAAGAAGGGCATGTTCAAAGAAATTTCCGCTGTCGTGGGCGTCTGCGATGCTTCATCTGCCGTTGCTCGGCCGTTTTCTGTAAAAATTGAGCCTGTGAATGGAGCTTACATTTGGTACTGCATGAAAAATGAAAGGTACGTTTCATACTTAAACATTGGGTGGCGGAAAATGGGAAAATTCATTCAGTCTGAAGCTCAATTCACGATGCGATTTTTTGTTCGATGTGGCAAAGTTGATTTAATCCAATTCGTCGCATGCAATTGAATATAGACACCTACATGGTGTAAAAAATTACAAAGGTACTATGGAGGAAACAATAAATGCCTCAGAATCAGGGCCGTCGAGAGAGGGGCCGGGCCCCAGGGTTAGGAAAGAAAGAGGAAAATTTTTTGAACCACACCCTTTTATCCTTGGGCTACGCCCTCCTATGCACTGGTAAAACGCTGCTTTTAGATTTCATTTGGAATCTCAGTGGGCCTGCGGGCCTGAAAATGTTCTGGAAAGAAAACTACAACAAAGAAAAAATACATACCCTATTTTTTCCGGGCCCCCAAACGCCCCGGGCCCCCTGGTAACTACCCTGGCTAACCCCCCCTCTCCACGGTCCTGCTCAGAATCGCTAACGAAATTGCATGTTTGACAAAAATTCCAACACTAAAGGCTAATTTCCAGTCAGTAGAATTTTCCGAGGGCTCAGGTAGAGAGGTGGCACCAGGAAATTTGTTGGGGCCACGCCTTTTACTTTGGCGTAGAATGCATCTCCCAATATCATGCTTGCCATTAGCAGCGAGGAAACCTTGATAGTTTCGTGACAGTTATCCTATAAATCGGAGCATGAAAAAATTTTTTAGAAGAAACATCCTTTACTTTGGCTTAGAATGCATCTCCCAATATCATGCTTGCCATTAGCAACAAGAAAATTCTATTGTTCTATTGTCATTTGCACTTGTGTGTTTCTGAAGCCATTTTGATGTAACATTAGTAGCATCCCATTTATGCTTATAAACATCAAGGAAGATAAGAGCTTGACAGTCATTGAAGATCTCATCTTGGTGCAAACCAAAAACCAGGATCTCTTCTTTACAAGAATATAACATTACCTTGTTCTGTCATTTTTGTCATAATACGCAAATCAAGAAAATCAAAATTTCTTCAGAATAACTAGGGGGGCTAAAGCCCCCCCAAAATTACGGAAAAAATGACTAGGGGGGCTGAGCCCCCCAGCTCTACACCACTGAATATATATCCATCTATGATACTGCCTGCCTTCTATATAAAAGATGATTCCGACAGGATGATATGCTCTGAGCTCAGCATGCATCTACCTATCAGAAACAGAAATAAGCAAGTTAAAAGAAAAGGAGTTGCTAAAGATTATAAATGAAAAGATGGTAAAAAAGATTAACTGTAAACAGAACTAATCGAAGAACCTACGTTTGATAAAAAAAATCATCCTTCGGATTCAAAAACTATCTGAAGGATAACAAATTAGCCCCTTAAACTCCTGTCTCTGAAGCTAAATAAGATAGATCTAAGAACAGATTATATATGCAAATACCCCAACACCAAATGTAGACGACCGATTTTGTCTCCAGGGGTTAAAAAGCAGCGATCTTATTTGCTGATTAGCGTGAAATTTGATGATTTTCCGCGCTCTGTCAACCAGGCTGGTGCTTTTCAAAGAAACGGTAGTCTTTTCGTTTCGTGCCAATGCTTTGCAACTCTCCTGACACAGAAATTTTAGCGTTTTGTAGGTGACATTCCCTTGGTAAAGTACAGCCAGTACAGCATTGCTGCCATGCAGCCCTTGGCTTGGCTGGCCATAAAACATAACCTGCATTATGCATCATGCAAACTGTGTCATACATGTAAATTACACTAGCCGCTTTGTGGACCAGAAACTAGAAACCAAACAAAGACTATTTCGTACCTGATACATCGAGTACCTACCAAAAAAGATGAAGGAAAAGTCCGAGAGAAGAGGTGAGTATCTAGTATAATTTCTTTTGGCACTAAACGCAATGTTTATGGTGGCAATTGTATAATTTGTTGCGTTATCAAAATTCCAGTTACTGCCAGGAAGCCTGGCTTCCTAGATTTTTCTAAAGAGGAGGCTTTATGCCAGATAGATCTAAAGTTTGCTTTTTGCGTGCGCAAATTATAAAAATGGCCTAAGATATTCCTTTTGAAGTTAATTGTTGAAACAATAATGACAGTAAAATGGGCATCATTGCATTTGAGATCTGTATTGTATTGTGGAATATAGGGAGTGAAACTTTTAATATTCATTCTGTTTGCTCATATGTAAAATAATTTTAGAATGCAAAATTTGATTTATGTCCAAAAAGAATTTCCAGTAGGGTCACACCTCCAGTCTGCGGAAACTATTATTCAATTGGTAATTTTCACCACTTAGAAATCGCGTACGAACCTATGACTCACATCAAAAATAGTTTAAAACATGTGCTATCAGAATATCGAAATGAAATTTTAATCAATTTCTCCACACAAAAATCTTAGCTCTTCTTTGTCTTGTTGTCTCTTTCCAGTTGGCGGCCATGACCTCCAGTCTGCGGACATGTAATAAATTCACTAGAAATTTGCCTAAAAGCGCATTATTACAGAATATTTCCAACAATTAGCCATTGCTAACTCATTGTCATACCTTGCAAATCACAATGATTCCAAATAAGCTCTCGATTTAAGCCAAAGTTAACAAAACAAATTGATGATAACATCCCGTAAAAATTGGGCCTAAATCGCCACTTTCCACAGGGCCCCGAAGCGCACAAGAAACAAATGGAAAACACGTGTCCGCAGACTGGAGATGGGGTGTGTCAGTAATGGGTTTAACTTTAACCCCCTGAATCCTGAATACGAGACGGAATCATCAGAGCTCCCAAGGAAATTTGAAAACAAAGCATGGTCAAACAATCAGAGCGTGAAAAAGTATCAAAGGAACATTTTGCAATGATTTAACACACAAAGTTTGAATTCACTGGTGTATTGACTGATGCTGGCAATGGAAAGGATTCTTGGCTGTCAATTTTCAATTTGCTCAGAAGATGATCTGCTTCGCCTGATGAAATTCTTGACGGAAATTTTCAAATGAGAATACAACGAGGTTTCAGTGACCATATTATGAATCAGCCCAGAATACCAGCATATTTTTGAACAATATACTAGGCTATTGTTTTTCAAAGAATGCGTGGGGAACACGTTGCCCTTGCAAGGAAAACTTTTTGGTCCAGCAGACAGAGATCACATATAAAGGCAAATAGAAATACCAGCTAGGTAGGGTGTGAAGTTGCTATTCACCAACCACGCTGGAAAACATGTATGTTACGCCAAATATCTTTGGCGTAGAGCACCATCAAGAACAATGGCAAAACAATAGGCCTATTGTCTTCAGACAATTGGCTTGGCGTAAACCTTTGGCGTACCAAAACAAACTTTTCACCCTGGTTCACCAAAAGGACTAGGTCGCGGGCAGTAACATTTTATTTTATTTCGTGTAATGCAAATTAGATTGACCATTGAGAAAAAGAGAAGAAAACAACAATGATGATGCGCATGACGTTGTGAGCCCCAACGTTGAGTCGCTCACTACAAAGCTGAAACTTAATGGATTCAAATGATTGGGTCAGCACTTTGTCTCCCTGAAAAAACACAATTTGAAACTTAACTCAGATTGGAAAGTTTGTATTTTGCACAAGCAAGTTGAAATGGAGATTTCCATGGACTTTTGCCATGGTTTCAACAAATGTTTTTTCAGTCACGCAAAAGCCCACGGACTCATTGCAGAAATGTTCCAGGGTTTGAGACTCTCATCATTTAGAAATTAAGGCTCTCGACCAAAAACTCATGTGATCAGTGTGAGGTGCATGAAAAAATGGTCAAACGGCAACAAAGGTACTGTATGTGTCATATTTTTTGGGAACTTGTCAGTTGCCCCAGGGCTTTCAATGGGGTGGTGTCATGAGAGCGATAAATCATGCGCGCAAACCTTTATTGAAGAGCGAAATGTATTCATCGAACGTTTAGTTGTTAAGTAGTGTTTTCGTTACTACTAGTTTGAACTATTTGTAGAGGAACTAGTCTAGACAGTGAATAAACTGTTAGATCACATGTTTGATGCATTTAATTTTTATAGTCATTTTATAGTGTGATTAACAAGTAACAGCGCTGATATTTATGATTGCTTATCATTATGAACAATACTCCTTCATGAGTTAAAAATCAGTCATTGACGATATAAATAGCGCGCGCAACTGAAATGATGTGCGCGATTGACCGCTCGCGTCAAATTCTGAATGCGAAAGGCCTGGTTGCCCCCTGCCTATAATCACATTTAAACAGGCCTTTTCGTTTCACGTGGGTGATCGCTCTCACCAGCACCCTCGCAAGATTTTTGTATGTAGGCTTTTGACTGCCCTCTCAAAAGCGTATTTCACTGAAGCCCAACAGGATTTTATTTTGTCCTTCTTGATTTAAGCTTGTTCCTTCAGTCATAACTCATGTGATTTAATTGAATAGCTCTTTGACTTCTTACGAAAGAAACCTGTTGTGAAGGCTGACCACTAGCAAGGCGAGTAAGATGATGAAAACCCAAGCAAAACTCTAATAACAAGAAACTTAAAGCGGTTGCCTTAATTTAAGTGAACTCTTTTCTCTCCAGTGAATGTTACGGAAGCAGTCCAAGTTGCAAGAACAAGACATTTAAAGCTTTCATTGTCTATCAGTAAAAACCAGAAAAAAACACGAGACTATTTCAAGGGGACCACCCTCCTAAGGTTATCTATGACAACGAGGGTGATACAAAAGGCCTGGTCTGAACCCCAAATGAAAAGAAGTGATTTTCAAATCATTTGTGAAATCAAGACATATTAAGACTTTAAAACAACCTGCATGAGAAGTCTGACATTTGAAATAAAATGTCCTGAAAGCTCGTTCTTGGAAGGTGATGGCCTGAAAGCAGGGCTGATTAAACTTTGGTTGGATGAGCCAATGAAACAACTAAACTTGTGTTCAACCACCATCACCAGGAAGGTATACTCTAAGGTATGTCTAAAACCAAAAATTAAATTCTCTTGAAAGTTTTCCAGAATGTGAATTCCCTCATGGACTTCGCTCTCTGTGAGGGAAATATTCTATCACTGGACGCCAGATTAAGCACTCCCAAATGATGCCTTGGGCGTGTGCCTGCACTCTCGCACACCCCCCTAAAGTCCTGCCAGGAGGATATTTGTTGTCTCCTTCTTTTTCTCCAATACTATATGCATAGACCTACAAATTACACTGCCTCAATTGTTCTTTGGACAATTAGCTTTTCGACCACAAAAAGTTGTACTGTACTGTATTTTTCTTTACTGGTTAAAACATTGCTTAATGCCATGTAGCCGGAGCTATTTCTTTTGCGTGCCCCATACAGTTCTTGGATTTTTACATCACGCGCCTTAATTTCTGAACGTGAAAGCCCTGCTATCTGATTAATTAATCAACTGAAGTGACTTTAATGAAAATTTAGTTCCCCAAAGACCTTCAAAAGTATACAGTCAGGCCTAGCACACATCAACATAACAAGAATTCTCAAGAATATTTACAGTAACAACTTTCAAGAATTCTTCACATTGTGATTAGAATTTTTGAGCCTTATAAAAACTTGAGAATTCTTAGCCAGGAAGCCCACACGTTAATGTGCGCAACCTGTACTGTACACTGTCTTACTTCATGAGAATCAACGTTCACCCCTATACAAGTATGTCATAGAGCTGCCATCTCATTCCATCAGCCAAAGAAAGGTGTAAAGCTCAAACAATAGAGAGGTGAACCACATTTCCATATATGGGTCAAATTAAACCTTTTTTTCACCCTTTTATACACAATTCAGTTTTCAAATTCAGCAAGGTTGGACTCCATTCTCATTTCATATTGTACAATTTTCAAACTTTTTTTAATCCAACCATGTAATATAATGTAAATTCAGGCCAAAGCAGTGCATTTGGGGCCATCTTCATTTTGCACAGTTCTTACTGTAAATACATAATCAATGCCTTACTGGATGCTTGCTTAGGCCTCAAAAATCTACCTAAGACATGATTCATTTCAGGGTCTAGCCTGGCTCTCAACACACCTAATAAGAACCTGTCATTATTTGTCATATTTTTTTGATAATTTGTTTTTATCATGTCTTGATTATGTTTCTGTAGGACAAAAAAATGGATATTTGTGGCCAGGGTTTACATAAAGATTTGACAATGGATGTAAACGGAGGCTGCATTTCAAACAAGACAAAGGGAGACTGTGGTAAGGACAACCAGGACTTACCAGGATGATATACTGATTTAGATATCTGCTTTTTTTGCCAAGATCTAAAATATTTACAGTTCAATCATTTTCAAAATGGTTTTATTTAGCTTGTAAGGAAAGACTTGCTTGGTTAATGCTGAATCCCCCCCCCCCCCCCCCCATTCCAGATGCAAGATGGACCCAATGCTAACCATATGTATTTTAGGACTTTACATTAAGTACAGTTACTGTATGCTTCCACCATATTGCAAATCTTCTTTATTTCATTGCAGGCTGCAACTTTTTGAAGCCATTGTGTGGGTTTGAGTGTGATATTTGTAAAGTGTTCCTACGTTGTAAGAGCCACATTGAAGAACATTTCAGTTCTATTGAACACCTGAACATATACAAGGTAAAAATTGAATTTCTGAATGTTGTTTGCAATAAACGTGCATCATTTTAACATTCCGGGTGTTCCAAAAAAAAGTATACAGATTCGGCTGACTCCAGTGATGTGAGTTTAGCTTTAATCAATGGCTAATCACTCTAAGAATATTCCTTGATGGTTAACTTGAACATAGGTACCTCGTTTGTTGGTATTGGTGCTTTGAGAGCAGAAATATCAATCTTGAAAGCTCAAATTTGCGTCAGCCTGCAAACCAGAGTCTTAGCCTTTTGGCCTAAGCAAAATCTTAAAGCACAGCATATAAATCAACGATAGCCTTGATAAAATTTGAACAATATTTGATCTTGTGTTATCCTGTTTTCCAAAAGTCACCCTCCAGTCACCGATTGGGAAGTTTCTCAATTTGTCATTAATTTCAGTTCTTAATTTCGATGTGCTTCAGCAACTTGCTTAGGCTAAAAGGCCAAAGCTCTGGTTTGCAGGTTGACGCAAATTTGAGCTTTCAAGATTAATATTTCTGCTCTCAAAGCACCAATACCAACAAACGAGGTATCTATGTTCAAGTTAACTATCGAGGAACATTTTGAGAGTGATTAGCCATCGATTGAAGCTAAATTCACATCGCTGGAATCAACCAAATCTGTATACTTTTTTTGGGACACCCGGTATAATTTTAAGATGTTTGCTGTTCTCCTCTGCCGCGCTGCAACAAGTTTGGTGCAAAAATCCGTTGCAACCTTCATACAACTTCTGAAGTAATTGAGATCATCTCTTCATTCGGTAGTTTCAAAATTTAAGTCCAAAAAGTTCTATACTGTATTTAAGCATTTTATTTACCAACAACTGTGATTTTGGCAATTTTCATCAGCATCTTTCTGTCATATTAAGGCAAGCAAGCAAGATTCTAGTTTATTAAGGTTACTGTACCCCTTCAGAACGATAAAAATTTTTATCCAATCAATTTTTGGATTTTTAGATCATTGGATAGCACATACATCTACGTACAATTTCTAATGATTTCAAGTAATTTTACTTTATTTTTGAGCGAATTATAAGCAATTTAATGGCAAAGTCTTTCCTGCTAGGAACTCATTTACAACAGTGGAGTTATACGCTAAGAAACTATTTCAGGTCTTTTCTCAAAATCAAATTTTCAGCAGCCAATGAGTATTCGTACAGCTCCCTGTACCAAACGGCTTGATGTAATTGGCTGAGATTTGGCAGACAGAGAGAAAAAGCATAAGGGGACCAAAGAGTGTCTCACTTTTGAGAAAAATTGCATGGTCCAAATTTAACATTTGAATGAGTCTAAAACGAGGCGAGGGGGCGAGGGGCAAAATTGTTTCATTAATTATTCTGAAGCTAAGGCACGCAAAGGAAATTTGAGACACCTTTTGCTAGATTAATGTGTTGAGAATGCAAACATTGATTTATATGAAACTTATCTGGGGGGACAGGGAGGTTATGGAAGGGCAGAAGGTCCAATTTTTTGGTTTTCAGGTGTATAACGCACAGTTTTTGGATATTAGCTTATTTATCTATCTTATATATCTATTAGCTTATATGTATCTTTTTGGCTTATAGATACTCCCCATTTAATAACGAATCGAATGATGCATAGCTTATACATGCTATGTCGCGGGTGTGATAATCAAGAGAGAAAACACCGTGAGTGGTCACTGAAGGGGTACAGTAACCCTAATGGAAAGCAATCAGTCTCATGTAGTAATCTTTTCTTTTTGAAGCTGCTTTTAAACTACTGCAGGCTACTCTCAAAATAACCATTTGTGCCAGTTTGAATCCATCTGAAGGTTAACTGCAAGATAGAAGCATAATTTGTTTTCTTGATCTATCCGTTTGAAGAAAATTCTAACATTAATGTTTTATTCAATCTAAAGCAAAAAGGTTTGATCAAAACTACTTGTAACTGCTAGCAGAAAACCAGCCCAAAATTGTATCAAAATACGAAAACTTCTCACAGAATTGCTCTTGACGGCCTCATGATACAACTACCATACATTGTAGAAGGCTAGAGTTTTTTTTGTATTCTACTCAGTATCATCCGTTTATTGTTTTCTTTCTCTTTTAGTGAGAGTTTTTTTTTGCCGAAAACTTGGCAAATTGTTTGCAGTGGCGGAGCCATGGGGTAATGGGGGGGGGGCAAGCCCCCATTTTTTTCCAAGGTCAGCCTTCCAATTTGTCTAAAACCATCGATAAAATGTCTGAGGAGGGGTTAGGGAGTTATTTTTGGAGTTTGATAGACAAATAAGGGTGCTACCAGAGGGCAAAAAGGGTGTTTTCTGAGTATAAATAGGGTGTGGTCCTGCAATTTTTTCTTGGGGCTACGCCCCCAGATCCCCATCATGTTTTCTCTCCTCCACATTTTTGTGGCTGTGGACAACACACTGATTGCTTGGCATTCTTTTGCTCTTGCACTATTAGTTCTGACGATCGTAAAAGATGCCTTCTGTCTTTTGTAATTACGTTTTTGAGATTGTTTTACTTGTTTGCTTTTCTTGGATGTGTGTCTCAATGCAATAGATTTGTTCCTGCACTACTAATTTGTTCCTGCACATGGCTATTTTTTAATCATTATGCTGCAAAAATTTCTTCTATAGGTACATTTGCAATACCACGTTCAACATCAAAGTGGCATAGGAGCAAATCAAGATAATGTGAATAGAGGTTGTTCAGGAGGTGACCAAATGGCAGATGGAAATAATCACCAGAAGGAATTTCGTATTGCTGGAAATTCCTTCCAAAGACATTTGGTATGCATGGTAAATCTTGACAGTTCCTTGTCAAGTATTAACCGCAGTTTTTATGTTTTAAAGAACGAGCAAAGCACAGGCAGAATGCAGTAAAGAAGCATGTCAAAATAGGAATTCTAAAACGAAAATCTATCAGAAAAAGATAGAAATATCAGTACAAATAATGAGAGTATCGTAAATCCTTGAATGAGAAATCTTCCTCAAATAAGCCCCTCCTCCACCCCCTTAAGTTAAGGGCACATTGTACGGATTTGGACTGATCTTGTTTCAATGTTTATATTCAAATTTTCAAGTTTAGAACTGAAAACAAATTCTTGGATTTATTTCAACGCCAAAGGTTCATTACAGTACGGGGTGAACCTGAAAAAGTTCCCATTTTTGAAAATTCATAGCATCAAGTGTACTGGATGGATTGGAATGAATCAATGATCGAAATACTTTTGCGATTTTTCGCGCCTTGTTACAAGCATCGGAAAAATTGGTAAATACAAATTTAGAAAAACGTTGTGGTTGCAAATGACTGAAAAAGGCTTAAAACACATGATCAAATCATAAAGGACTCATCGCTCGGAACAACAGAGAAAAAGCAATTTCTCATGGGTGAGAGATATTGTCTGCACATTTATTGCCATGGGATTGAAAATCTTTAGTATCTGTTTGAGAATCTTATTTCTTATTACTCTCGAGAGAGGTGAAACGCCCACGTGTGTATTGTTCTGTGTGAGGAGAGTCCTAACGATTTGATCAAGTGTTGTATGACCTTTTTCGGTCAGTTTGAAAACATAAAACTTTTGTAAAGTAGAATTTACCTATATTTGCAGTGCTCGTAAGAAGACGAGAAGAATCCTAAAAATACTTTGATCGTTTGGCTTTTAACTAGAGTTTGGATCATTCAAATCCATGAAGTACTTGTTGTGCTTCGAATTTTCGAAAGTGGGAACTTTTTTCTGGCTCACCCGGTATATAAGTTGTATTCTAAATTTCTACAAATGGATGCAACATGCCGCGGAAAACTTGCTCTGCCTTTTAAGGATAGATTTAAGAAGAGGCCAACCACTTGCAGCTTTCACTGTTGTATCCCAGGAGCTTGTGATTAGGAAGTTGTCAGATGATCGACTGTCACCCATTTTGAGCACCCAGTGCGTTGTTTTATTTTCACTTGTAATAATAAATCGTTTCGGTTGATGGAAGAAATTTGAATGGAGGAAGGATTGGTAGTAGGATACGTGACAGATACATTTTGATTGTATGGAAGGAATGTTGCTTTAAATTCAATGAAGAAGGACAGAATACTCGAGACTTTTGGTAGAGGGTTCAGATAAAACATCTCAAAGGTGACAGAATCAAAAAGGGCGATTTGATGCTCAAAAAGGGCGATGCTCAAAAAGGGCGATTGACGGAGGAGTACGTCATAGCTACTGCGTGTTTGAGCGGCTGGCTTTAAAGAAGAGAACATTTGCATGATAGATGCCTTAAACATTGATCTTTGACAAAGATAAGGGATCATTTTTGATATGAATTGCTGTTTTACAACGACGTATAAACAAAAGGTAGCATTTTCTTTGAAGGGTGCTCAATTTGGGTGAGCTCGCTCTACAAGGAATTACACATTTACAGTATGGATCTTGCGGCCCCTCGTCATTGAGTTGTTTTTGTCATAGGTACATGATGGCAGCCAGCCAGAAGAAAATGATCCTAAAATTAGCAATAAAGAACAGCAGAGAACGAGAACTCGTTTTAACAGAGGTGATAGAGTACTGACGGAGAATAGCGATGAAAACTGTGATGCAAACAGGACACAATCTTGCAATGTTATGGTTGCTGTGCAGTTGTCGGTTGATAACGGTGCAAAAGACCATCTTGTTGAATCAACTTCAGATCAAAACGTCAGGGATCCAGATGAAATGTGCAATACTGCCAATGAAACAGAAAAGGGAGGTAATTCTAAAGGAGGACCTTTAAACTTAGAAGATAAAACAATCAATGATGTTGGCGTAAATTGTGCGCTGTCTACAACCACAGAGGAAAGGCGAGAAAACAATAAGTGCGCTTCTATGAATACTTCTCGTCAACCAGAACTAGGAGAGGCTTGCAAAATTAAGCAGGAAGAGCATGATGATGAAAATGATTGTAATGGTGATGATGACGATATTGGTGGTATAATTAGTGGATTTTTAGAAGACAGTGATGACGACTTACTTGATAACAATGATCATTACAATGTGGAATTAATGCCAGCATATACATCTGATCACGAATCACGGGTAAGAAATCTTCAATAAAATTAAATTTGTATGTCGTATAGACACCATTCTTGATGTCATATCCCATGATCTAGTCTCTGAAACTCAGCCTTGGCTTGCAACATTTGATTAGACCAAGGCAGGGTTGCTAGCAAATTTTTTGATCAAGGACTTTAGGCCTGTTTTGAAGGATTTTGAGATAGAGCGATTTCATGAAATGGCTTGTAATTTAAAGGAAAAGTCCGGGGTTGGAAGATTGCAATGTTGTGAATGGTGTGTAGTACTTTTTTCCAACCTTCCCTCTCTTTTCTCTGTGAAATTGCGTATTTCAATCTGAGAAATGAGCGAAATGGCGTCATTATTTATGACGTCATTTCATCCACTACGCCTTCGACCTGAACGAGGCTATTTTCTTACAAAACTCTCAACTACTTTCCGACGTCACAATCGAACCTCCAAACCGAGGCTAACCATTTTATCGCCATTTTACAAAATGGCGACGACGTTGGGCCTAACTTACGAAAAGCGTTGCACGGATTTACAACAGAAAGAGATCTCAAAACTTGGAAAGAACTCACAATTGGTGTTCGGCAGTTGGTAAGGTTGCTTTATGACATTAATTGTAGAATTCCCGGACTTGTCCTTTAATAGAAATACAGACTAATTTTCTTGTTGGTGTTTATGTTTTAGCTTCATAGCTATGGAAGATACAAACTGAATTTTCTTATTGGAGTTGATGTTTTAGCTTTATAGCTGTTACAGCATTCTGAACAATGGTCCAAGAGTTGTAGAAGTTTTCAAATTCCATGCACTTTTTCACTAACTTGGTTTGAAAAATTGGTGTACAAGAAGCCGTTTCCAAAGCAACCAATGATATCCAACTGGTGTTGATATTTATTGCTTTATCTGGCAAGCATTTTACTTCCAGCACAGCTTACAAAGCCACGAAATATTATAAGCATTAACATTGATTCATCTTTTGCCATTTCATCAAAATATAAAGGTTATTCCCCACGAAAAACAAACATATTCATATTTCAAGTCATATCATAAATCAACAATCACAAAAAAAATTTCAATTAGATTTAACCATGACAAATACGGTATACTGTTTGTTTGTTTTCAGTCTTTATTTGTTTTCATCGCTACTCTTCCTTTTGAACAAATTCCGAAACTTGTTCTTCTTCTTAATCTTCTCCGTCGTCTGCAATACCTTTAGTTGCCTACCCTCTTAAAGGGAGTACAAAGACCAGCAGCCTTTGCCATCTTTTGTTTTTGTGAATTTCATACAGTCAGTTATTCTGGAAGCTGTGCAGGGCAAGTCGCTGACGTCGCGAAAAGCATGCTGGGGTTTGTACTCTCTTTAAGTGCACATCTTGAAGATATATGATTCACTTCATCCACTGCTGGTTGCATGCATCTTAATTTCTCTTTGTGTTCAGGCTGGCGTTTATTTAATTTAATTTTACCATCTATCATGAACGCCATTTCATCCTTACATTTCGCGATTTATTCTTCATGTTTTGCAATTTTATCTCGATACGTTGCAATTCGATCTGTATATTTCTTCCTCTACTTCTGCAGCTTTATGTTTGCTTTCTCTTTGGAGTTAAGCACGCTCATTCTTCTAATATTAATAATAATAATAATAATAAAAAACACAACTGTTTCAGGGCAGACGTTTCGATATAAAATCTTCTTCCTAATAATAATAATAGTAATAATAATAATAACGATTATAATAATAATAATAATAATAATAATAATAATAATAATAATAATAATAATAATAATAATAATAATAAAAGGCATTTATATTGTGCCATTTATCCACACGGCTCAAAGGCGTGTCACGTGATTTATAAAAGTAATAGGGTGATATTATTTACAATATTACAAAGAATGCTAAAACTGTTGGTAAAATACCGGGTAACCCAGAAAAAAGTGACCCAACGATATCTGTTATAGAAAAAAGTAAGTGGCAAGTTTAAATATTTTTTATTTTTTCTGTCGCTAAAAAACTAGCCTACATTATGAGTATTTTTCGCAATTTTTTGGGCACGGGAAAGTTCCCGAATTAAGGATTTTGAGGGAAAGGGCATGCTTGAAAAACTCAAAAAGTCTTCCAAAACAAGGTATCAATTTGAAGCCATTTCAGATCTTCAAAACAACGAGGAGCGTGTTTCATTCTGTCTGAGAATATTTTCAAGTACCTAGGGACTATAAACTTGCCCTGAAGACTTCCGACTGGGTTAACTATTCCCATGTTGAAATGAAACACGCTCCGCATTGTTTTGAAGATTTGAAATGGCTGTAAATCGATACCCTGTTTTTAACGACTTTTTGAGGATTTCAGGCATGCCCTTTTCCTCAAAATCCTTAATTTTGGAAATTTACCGTGTCGTAAAAAATTGCGAAAAATACTCTTGGCGTAGGCTAGTCTTTTAGCGACAGAAAAACGTTTGAAGCATTTCAATCAGTCACTTACTTAGTTTTCTGTAACAGATTGCGTTGGGTCACTTTTTTCTGGGTCACCCGGTAGAATCTAATTAAAAAGATTCTTGAAACAGATGTGTTTTCAGTCTACCCTTGAAATGTCAAGAGAATCCGTTGCCTGTAATGCGTATGGCAGTCTGTTCCAAAGATGAGTAGAGGCACTTGTAAATATCAAAATGGAGGTCAATATTCGCAAAACCAATGTTATGGTTTTAAGAAAAAATATGAGAAAGTCTCAATCAATGAACACGTGGTTTTTAGGTGAACAGCAATTACATGAGTGTGATTCATACAAATACCTTGGTGTCACAATCAAATCCAACGGCTCTTTCAACGAACATATTGAAAATATAAAGCTAAAAGCTGGTAAGGCGTACTATTCTCTTCTCTCAAAATGCAAAGATTTCAATGGCTTGCAACCCAGATTGTTCCTTTATCTGTTTGATCAAACAATCGTCCCCATTTTGAATTATGCTTCCGAAATTTGGGGTTTTGACGAATGTTCCACATTAGAACGACTACACCTTTCTGCATGCAAATACATCCTTGGTGTAAAATCCACAACTTATACTGACGCAGTTTATGCTGAATTGGGAAGAATTTCCCTTCAATCAAATAGACATGTATGCATGCTAAAATTATTTGCAAGACTGCAATTGCTGAATGTCTCTGAGCCACATCGACTTGTCTGTAAATCCTTTCGTTTTCTTTGTGAAGCTGCTCACTTAGGTTTCGTCAATTGGGTATCAAGGGTTCGTGAATTGCAAGCCAGATATAATATTCTACCAAGTGACAACGTACCTACTATGAAATCAAAGGTTGGTGCTCCTTCGAAAATCACACCTTGTCTAATCTCCATGAACATCTTGTGCAGGATAAAAAACTTTGTACTTATGCTCAAATAAAAACGGTTTTCTTTGAAACATATTTAGACGCGATAAACGATTTTAAAAAGAGGCAGTGCTTCTCAAAGTTAAGAATGAGTGCGCACAACCTTGAAATAGAAGCTGGACGGTTTGGAAAAAATAAGATACCCAGATCTGATAGGCACTGTAAATACTGCCTTTCATTAGGAATACAAGTTCTTGGAGATGAGGTTCACTTTGTCATGATGTGCCCACAGTTTCAAGAGGTCAGGAAATGCCTCGAAACCAAGATAGCCAATGTATACCCAAATGTTAATCAGCTTAGCGCGTGGAATAAATTCATCTGGTTATTTAGCCAAGAGGACAAGCACAGTTTAAATCTGGTAGCAACCTTCCTGTTAAAATGTTCCAAGCTGAAATCTGAATCTTGCTTGCAATAAACAAACACCTTATCATTGTTGTAACTGACATATCTTTGTTTATCATGACAATTGATACTTTTGAAATTAGCTTTATACTCTAGTAACTTAGTTAATCTTATAGTTATGTTAGTTTTGTAATCAGGTTAGAGGCTGTCTTGTCCTAGATACCTTTATTATATATATATAAAAAAAAGTAAATGCTCGATCTCCAGCGGTCACTAGCTTTGTTCAGATAGTTCCAAGTTCTGCATTATTAATTCTTTTATTTCTGTATTTCTGTGGATTCCTTTTTTCATCTTTTTCCAATCGAGAAAACTCATTCCTCATATCCATGGGCAGTTTTTGCCAAATTTGTTTATTCCTTTATTTCACTTCAAATTGTGTTGCTAGATCTTTGATCGCTCTTTGCTGTTCTCGACATCTTTTGTCGCATTCGTCAATCAGACCTATTCGCGTTTTATCAAATGTTTTATTTCATTTTGGTTACATTTGAGCTTGCAAAGGGAAGTATTCAAGTCTAAAATGTACAAAATATGCATTTTATACGTCAATCTTTCCCTTCGCAAGTCCAAATTCGTAGCCTCCAATTGTTTTCCTCTCACTTCACTTTCATTGGTAAGCGCTCTCTTTGAGTTCTCAAGTTTTTTACGTTCTCCTTTACTTTAGTTTTCTTCTTCTGCAGTGAACTAGACATGATATCTAATCTAAGGCCTGCTGAAATCTTCCAACCATGTTATCTTCCAATTCCGTCTTCTTCTTTATCATGTCTCCCATCAATTCTTTCTCCCTGACTTTCATGAGAATTTTTAATTTTTTCCCCATCTTTTCCTTCGTTGTGATATTCTTCTCTGTCAAGGTTAGTTTATTTCAAGGTACTTACTCGAATTTTATGTAAATCAGCGCGTCTTTCGTTGTAAAATTCTTCTTTGGCATTACCAACTGTTTGAAAACATGAGGCTTGTCTCTCTGCGATGTTTACTCTGGGGTCAAACCAACCCACAGCATACATCGCGGAGAGACCAGCGCGGTCATTGATCTACCAGTGAGTCGAACCACATATCCTCATCTGCAGGTTTCGTATGAGAACTTTTCAGCAGTCACTTAAGTGTGGCACTTCACAATATGAAGAATTTCACCGAAACACAGCTTTAATACGTTTAAATCTTCATTAATTGTCACGTCAAATTGCCTGCGGAAGGAAAAGATCTGATTGGGTTTCTCTATCACGCGACATCTAAACTTGACGTCAAATTTAGCAATCAATTCTTTTTGTGTTGGTTGCTGGCAACCTCGAACCCAGGGTAACAGCTGAAGAAAAGAGGCTGAAGAAAATGATAGCCCTGGAATCGAGGTTGGGTTGCTGGTGCTCTTCGGCACTAGATGAATGCACTAAAGATGGCTTCGAGGAACTTGTTCAATGCTCCTTTACGCAATTAATCGATACGAATGTTTGATATATCATTGGATGCAAAGAACCATGGTTGAAATTGCCGTTATGCCATTCGTAGCACACAATCGTCTGTTCTCCCTATTTGTTTAACTTGTTTGTTACAGCCTTTGCTATTCACATTTAATCTACAGGTTTATAAAGGGTTAACAGCGTTGCCTGTTGCCTTATAGATAAACAACCGTATCAACCCTTTTACTAAAATAAAAAAGTTTTAATACAATTCTAGAACACTTTCTTTGGAAATTTACTTAACCCTATTTTGGTCGGGCGGGCAAATTTACCCCCCCCCCCTGGTAGACTTTTTGTTATAACTCTGCTAGGAGAACAATTATGGGCCGGAAACTTTATGACTTTTTGCTGCTGCTACTTATTGTGCAACGACTCAAGAAGTCTTATAAGAATATTTTGACAAATGAGGGGAAGGGAGACAATTTTCCGGAACTGACTCTGTCAAAATCAAGAATTCTCGAATATTATTTTTCGCGAAAAAAGTAGCAAAATTGCAATGCTTTTCAAAGATATTTGCAGAGTAGTGCTATTTGATGTAATCGATGATAATTTTCATGTTTGAATGGCAATTATGTTCCAATTAAATTTTATCGCATTTTTCTTGATTTTGACATATTTTGCCACTTTCATTGACTACACAAAACAATGCTGATGGGACGGCTAATTTCAGGTTAATCTTTATATTCTCATAAAGTACATGCCTGGGGCTACTAGTACATCAAATCTGGTTGCTCTATCTATTTCCAGTCAAGAGTTAAGTAGGGGGTGGGCTTCTCCCCCCCCCCCCCTAAGCAAAATAGGACGTGTCAGATAGCCCAACCACGATATGGTTAACTTTGACATTGCTGGAGAACAAAAGAAGGGCTGTTTTTATAGCAACTCTATAGCAAGCACTTATTTTGCCTTTCCTCTTCGATAAATCAGCAACCACTTGTCAGATCGACTCAAACGAGGTCTCTAACTCAAAGTTGAAGCCTGACTTATACAACTTTGTAGTAAACGAGACAACTCAAGGCAGTCTATCACGCATCTGATTTGCTGCAATTAAATCAGAGCTCAACAACTCAAGGCAGTCTATCACGCATCTGATTTGCTGCAATTAAATCAGAGCTCAACACAACGGATGTCTTTGTGAATCTGTGTATTTGGATCAAAGGAGGGCTAATCGTAGGATCAGCAGCCATTCAATTCTCCTATTCTTTATATTGTTATTATCACCCAATCAGATGCGTGATAGACTGCCTTTAAATAACAGTTCTGCCACAGAAACCACACAGACGGGGCACATTTTTTTGGGATACGCTGAACAGCAGTTGATATTTCATTCCCGCCACGGGACTTTGTTTTGTACGTAATAAATGCAGCTATCAATATTCATTTGTACATTTGTAGACTATATAATAAACAATCATAGAAATAGCTGCTTTTTTATTCCCGTGTATTCCATTAATAGCATGCATATCGCAACAAATACCGCAGCTATTATGCTTTTACACAGAATGTTGTGTATATGCCAAGAGCTTCTGGTTAACAATTCACTAGACTTATGACGATGAGTCCCTTGTATCCCTGCGGTACCTTGCTCACATGGACTCATAATGAAACTGTTAAAAACCTGACCCTATCTTCTGCATTCGATTGATCGAATCTGGATCGAACGACTGCTTCGGCTCTGTTCAACGGTCACTCCTCAGAAAGGAAATGCGATAGAAACCACGGTAAGCAGCCTTTTAATTAACGAAACTTGGTATTCATCTGAAGAAGAAAGTTCACTTTACCTGGTGAGTGCAAAATAAGTCTTTTAATGCTGCAATTTCCATGTTTTTAAGACCAAAACATTGCAGAGAAATCTTCAAGTACCTGCTGCAGCAACTTCCTTCAAATTTAGTAAGCTGTGTCAATCGAATCGAAGGTTCGAAACTGATTGTTCTTCGCCAAATCTCGCATTCTGATTGGTATGCTAGGAATCCCAGCATATTAGGCCTAATAGGGTCAGGTTTTTCAGAGTAATATTATGAGTCTCTGTTGACTGAAGCGCCATCTTGAAGTCAAAGAGCACAAGGAAACAAGAGACTCATCGTCATAAGTCTAACAATTCACGTGTAGCAACGGATTAATGCCCTTACAACTCCTTTCACTGCTCAAACGTTAGTTTCCAGATAGTTGTTTTGCTTTTAGGCCTCCTTTTACGTACATGTTTAGAAGTTGCTCGTTGCGTATTGTTTAGAGTTTTCTTATCCTGTAAGCATTTTGCCTATAGCTCTTTGTAACTCCGGTGTTTGCAGTGATGATTATGATGATGAATATTATTGTTAATGGGGTTTAAAGTTTGTATCTTCCTGTCATGTATTATTATCTCTTAGACCGAAAGAACCATAAACGATAGAACAGAGAATATCTTGAAGGTAACTTCAGCTGCCAATTTATCACCCTTTGCAGAAGACACGTGCACTATTACTGTCCTCAGCAATGAAAACCAATGGCCTCCAATTCTAAGCTCTGAATGTCAACGAAATCGGGTCATAAGTGGAGATTCTGCATCAGAGAATCGTGATGATACGTCAGCAAGCGACAGGGAACGAAACCTAGAAAGTGATGCTAATGCCACCTTGAATGTCGACAGCACATACAATGAGCAATGTGTATCAGCAGAAGGTAATTCTATATTCTACTGTAAAAAACTTTGGCTGTTTATCAGGTTGTATAGTAACGACAGACTATAGAGTACAGGGTGACCCAATCTGGGAAAACAATTTGGTCCTTGATCTACTAACATAGGGCTCAAATCTTTAAAAAGGTCGGTGTAAAATTCTAATACGGTTTCTTTCAAATTGAATGGCTTGGAAGGAACTTGGCGTTTTTTACTGTAAATCTGCCGTGGCAATTTATTGATATCTCAGTTAGCTTCAAAATGGCGGCATTTACTAAATTTGAGGCTATGACGTCATCAAATTTCTAAATCCTAAACCAGAAAGGATACTGATTTCTGCTTTTCACCATATTGTAGGCCTTCATAAACTATGATTTTCTTGAAAGTTATATGATTTTTCCTCCTTTGGTTTAGGATTTACGATGACTTAAATGTTTTCACAAAATTTCCATCAGTTTTTTCAAAAATCATTAAATTGCCGCCATTTTGAAAAAAATCAAGATGTCAAAAAATTTCCACGGCAGATTTACAGCAAAGTACGATAAGTTCCTTTCAAGCTATTCAATTCAAAGAAAAATGGAATAGAATTTTACACCCACCTTTTTAAAGATTTGAAAGATTTGAGCCCTATGCTTGATTTGGAAAAAAAAGGAAATTGAAGATCGGTCATGTTATCAAATTTCGGTGATTTTCAAACGGGAGTACTTTTATTGGGACACCCAGTAGGTAAATTAAACTTTGGGAAGATTCCTCTCTTGCAAGCCTGAAAGGCCTAAAATCTTGATCAAATCTAATATAAACTTCTCACGCCGAACAATACAAAAGTAAATTTTTCCACAGGTATTGGATGTCGTCTGCGCATTTAATGCCATACCGGGTGACCCAGAAAAAAGTGACCCAATGCAATCTGTCATAGAAAAACAATTAAGTGGCAGATTGAAATATTTCAAACGTTGTTATGTCACTAAAAAACCAGTCTACATTATGAGTATTTTTCGCAATTTTTTTGGGCACGGAAAAGTTCCCGAAATAAGGAATTTGAGGAAAAGGGATGGCTTGAAATTCTCAAAAAGTTGTCAAAAACAAGGGATCGATTTGAAGCCATTTCAGATCTTCAAACCAACGAGGAGCGTGTTTCATTCTGCCTGAGAATATTTTCAATTACCTAGGGACTATAAAATTGCTCTGAAGACTTCTGATTGGGTTACCCATTCCCAGGTTGAAATGAAACACGCTCCTCGTTGTTTTGAAGAGTTGAAATGGCTGTAAGTCGATCCCCTGTTTTTGACGACTTTTTGAAGATTTCAGGCATGCCTTTTTCCTCGAAATCCTTAATTTTGGAAATCTAAAATACCGAAAAAAATTGCGAAAAATACTCATAGTCTTTCAGCGACAGAACAACGTTTGAAGCATGTCAATCAGCCACTTAATTAATTTTCTGTAACAGTTTGCGTTGGGTCACTTTTTTCTGGGTCACCCGGTAGAATCAAGGAACTAAAGTGTTTGCTTAGGAATGCATTTGTTGCAACTCTAGAAAGAGATTCGATACATATTGTTGTCATGTGTGTGAAAGATTCCTTATGATTTTATCAAGTGTTTCAGGCCCATTTTTAGCCATTTTGCAACAAAAACAATTGTCGTAAAGTTGAATGTACCTATGCTATATTTTCCTTCCTCATATGAACCACAGGCTGTAGGAAACGCAGTAGTTAGTGTGATTGATAATGATATATTAGAAAGTTACCTTGGTCTTCATTCCTTTCGGCTTCTGCTTGTTATGTTGCTGGAAATAGTCCTATCATGCTTGCTGCATCCGCCATCTTGATTTTGTAAACAGGGGGGCTTCCTGCCACGCAGAGTAATACGAGGCCAATTGCGCCGCCAAAACCAATGAGCTTGCATTAGTTTTAGCTGCGTATTACGGCCCCCGGTCATTCGAGTAGCATTTGAAAAGAACAGGAGCTTTTGCTTATATAGTAACTTGGAATACGGCATTTTCTCGTTGCCCGGCCCCCGGGCATTTGACCTTCAATTTTCCCCCGGCCCCCGGGAATTTGAGCAAGTAATTTTTATTGACCCCGGGCTGCCCGGGGGGGGGTGGTCAGGGTAGGAATTGAACTAGACATAATTAGCTTCGCTTTACCGGCAGCGGGAGGAAGGCTCCCTTTTTACAAAATCAAAATGGCAGATGCATGCAGCAAGCATCATACGACTATTTCAAGCAAAATAACAAGCAGAAGCCGAGAGGAATGAAGACCAAGGTAACTTTTTGATATTATTATCAATTATTACACCAACTACCGCGTTTCCTACAGCGGGTGCATGAACATGCGAGAAATATCAGAAAAATATTTTAGCCTTTCTGCGATCATCCGAAATGTGATTCATTCAAATCCATCAAGTACTCTGCATACTTCGATTTTTCAGACGCCTGACCTTTGTGCTGGTGCACCCGTAGGTATTATAAAAAGAGGAAAGGTTAATCTGAACATCTATGTCGGGAGTTGAATGCGTCTTGTCCAAACTAATACACAAGAACAGACGATAACGCTAAAGTCGGCGACAAGTAGCTGTTGACCAAAATGCTTTGAGTTCCAATTACAAATCTTTAACGATTTTATTGGATTGAATTAAAGGGCGCAATGCATCTTGGTAAAGAGTTTGCGGTCGCTATCTTTAGTATCATCATCTATTGTAATACCTGCTATCTGGTTTTGAAATAAATACATACATTTTGATTGTGTGAATTAGCCTAGTGTGAAGAATAGAAACAAATAGGTCTCGGTACAACTGTTTGCTGCTGTTATTGTTGCCTTGTGCCAACTGGGAATTTCAAAAGGGAATTTTTACTGTTTCACGGTTTCACGGCACGGAATAGAATAGACTGTTTTTTTTTTAACTAAAGAATAGTTTCAATTGCTTTTTCGACCTACCATATTACGCAATAATACATTTTTGTGTGTTCGTCCAGTCCGAATTGAGTGGCAAGGTATGAACGTAGTATTTTCCCCCTGAGACCTATTTGAATTGATTTTCAGACCTTTTTACTTCAAATATTCTCAATGAGCGGAACTCTTGCACGTCGTCAAGGCAGTGAAACAAAGTGTCAACCCAGTTTTTTGTGTTGCTCATCCAGAGATTCCCCTTCCACCACGATGATGCAGAAAGGCGTACTAATCTCTCTGGTTTTGCCTTCAACACGAAGATGCGATGTTAGGACTAATAACTCCATCTTCAGATTACTGATTTCTTCCTACGATATGCCCAACTGTAAGTTGAAATGTCCAGCATGTACCTAGAATGAATAGAAATTGCCAGATAACGAACATTTTCGTCTGCGTTCAATCAAACGCCGGAACTTTTTTTGGGACACCCGGTAGGATCTTCAAGTTGGTTTGTTTATATACTCGTAATTAGGTTAGATATGTTTTCAAGCAGGGCACATTGTAAATCAGTTAATCTACATTTACTGAATGTATTTAACCCTGTTAAAATAGATCAAAATGAAATGAAATGAATTTAGTACTTTCGCCTTATATTTTGCGGAATCAAGACACAATTTTTACGAGTCAAGTACATAAATTCGTCGCAATTTTTTCCTCAACCGCATCAAAATTAACATGCAAACTTGTTTTGCAAAATTAATGGAGATCTTTGGTAACCTCTGGCATTTGATATATGTAAGGCAGTTTATTGAAATTCTTGGTCTAAAAGGGAGGAAGAAATTGTCAGAGAAGAGGGGGCCAAATAGAGCTTTTACATTATCATTTTACCATTCACCCAGATAAATCACTTTGTTTCGTTGGCTAATCGCTCGAGTGACCTGTCAATCAAATCAGCGGAAACTGTCTTTACATTATCTGTCCTTGTGTTTTAGAACCACAGCCAGAGAAGAACATAGAAGACGGAGAGAAAGTTTATTTGGCCAGCATGGTTCGATATCCTAAGCTTTATGATAAATACAAGAAGAAGAACACCAACACGCAAAACAACCTCTCTTTGGCTAGCCCTCATACATGTTTGACATGCGGAAAGTATTTTGACAAATTACATCATTTGAGGAGACACAAGACAATTCATTCTAATGAAAGACCGTATTCATGTGATGCCTGCACCAAATGTTATAAACATCGTGATGACCTAAGAAGGCATAAAAAGTTACACCATCAAACAGAGACAGTTTCTCAGTTGTCACAAGGCATGAAGACAACTACAGATGACAAAGAGAAGGATAATTTATGTGACATAGTTCAAGATCCTAAAATTAATGATACAGACAAGCAGAAGAGCTTGATAGAAACGCAAAACGATCAGTCCCTGGCTAAGTCTCATATATGTGTGACATGTGGAAAGCATTTTATCAAACTAGATCATTTGAGGAGACACAAGACAATTCATTCTAATGAAAGACCGTATTCATGTGATGCCTGCACCAAATGTTATAAACATCGTGATGACCTAAGAAGGCATAAAAAGTTACACCATCAAACAGAGACAGTTTCTCAGTTGTCACAAGGCATGAAGACAACTACAGATGACAAAGAGAAGGATAATTTATGTGACATAGTTCAAGATCCTAAAATTAATGATACAGACAAGCAGAAGAGCTTGATAGAAACGCAAAACGATCAGTCCCTGGCTAAGTCTCATATATGTGTGACATGTGGAAAGCATTTTATCAAACTAGATCATTTGAGGAGACACAAGACAATTCATTCTAATGAAAGACCGCATTCATGTGATGCCTGCACCAAATGTTATAAACATCGTGATGACCTAAGAAGGCATAAAAAGTTACACCATCAAACAGAGACAGTTTCTCAGTTGTCACAAGGCATGAAGACAACTACAGATGACAAAGAGAAGGATAATTTATGTGACATAGTTCAAGATCCTAAAATTAATGATACAGACAAGCAGAAGAGCTTGATAGAAACGCAAAACGATCAGTCCCTGGCTAAGTCTCATATATGTGTGACATGTGGAAAGCATTTTATCAAACTAGATCATTTGAGGAGACACAAGACAATTCATTCTAATGAAAGACCGCATTCATGTGATGCCTGCACCAAATGTTATAAACATCGTGATGACCTAAGAAGGCATAAAAAGTTACACCATCAAACAGAGACAGTTTCTCAGTTGTCACAAGGCATGGAGAAAACTACAGATGACAAAGAGAAGGATAATTTATGTGACATAGTTCAAGATCCTAAAATTAATGATACAGACAAGCAGAAGAGCTTGATAGAAACGCAAAACGATCAGTCCCTGGCTAAGTCTCATATATGTGTGACATGTGGAAAGCATTTTATCAAACTAGATCATTTGAGGAGACACAAGACAATTCATTCTAATGAAAGACCGCATTCATGTGATGCCTGCACCAAATGTTATAAACATCGTGATGACCTAAGAAGGCATAAAAAGTTACACCATCAAACAGAGACAGTTTCTCAGTTGTCACAAGGCATGAAGACAACTACAGATGACAAAGAGAAGGATAATTTATGTGACATAGTTCAAGATCCTAAAATTAATGATACAGACAAGCAGAAGAGCTTGATAGAAACGCAAAACGATCAGTCCCTGGCTAAGTCTCATATATGTGTGACATGTGGAAAGCATTTTATCAAACTAGATCATTTGAGGAGACACAAGACAATTCATTCTAATGAAAGACCGCATTCATGTGATGCCTGCACCAAATGTTATAAACATCGTGATGATTTAAGAAGGCATAAAAAGATACACCATCAAACGGAGACAGTTGCTCAGTTGTCACAAGGCATGGAGAAAACTACAGATGACAAAGAGAACGATAATTTATCTGACATAGTTGAAGATCCTAAAATTAATGATAAAGACAAGCAGACGAGCTTGATTGAGACAAAAACCACTCAATCCTTGGCTAACCCTCGTACATGTTTGACATGTGGAAAGCAATTTGTCAGGTTACATCATTTAAGGAGACACGAGACAATTCATTCTAAGGAGAGGCCATATTCGTGTGATGCTTGTGCCAAATGCTTTAAGCATCGCGACGATCTTAGAGTTCACCAAAAGAGACATCTTCGCCCACGTACAAAGCAAGTTTTTGAGTGCGACATTTGTGGAAAGTCTTTCCCTCGAGGTTTTTTGTGTAAGAAACATAAACGTGTACATAGTCAAGAAAAGCCGTATTCGTGTGATATTTGTGGCAAACAATTTAAGTGCCGTGAAAATATAAAATCGCACAAGAGGGTACATACTGGGGAGAAGCCTTTTACGTGCGATATTTGTGGAAAATCATTTAGTCGTGGCTCCAGCTTTGCAAAACATCAACGTATACATTCTGGAGAAAAGCCATACGCTTGTAGGATTTGTGGGAAGAGGTTTACAGCCTCAAGCAACCGCCTAGAACATGAAAGTGTTCATTCTACTGAAAAACTTTTTTCATGCGATGTCTGTGGTAAATCATTCAAATGTCGTGGGAATCTAAGAAAGCATGAGAAGTTACATGCTCCCAGAGAAAAACCTTTTTCGTGTGATGTTTGTGAAAAATTATTCAGAACTCCTCAAGAGCTTAAAGTACACACTAGAATACATACTGGAGTAAAGCCTTATTCATGCAATATTTGCGGAAGCTCGTTTAATCAACGTGGAAGTTTAAAGGTGCACGAAACGATACACAGTGAAGAAAGACCATTCTCGTGTAATGTTTGTGGCATGAAGTTTAAAACATCTGATACTTGTAAGAAGCATGCAAGGAAACACACTACAGAAAGGCCATATTCATGCGATACATGTGGAAAGCTATTTGCTCTATCGGGAACCCTAAACAGGCATAAAAGAACGCATACGAAGGAAAAACCATACCCTTGTAATATTTGTGGGAAATTATTCAGGCGAAGCGACGATGCAAAGGTACACCAGAGGAGACATAGCAGGGAGAAGCCACAGTGATCGTACCAGAATATGCCATTGTAACTGTAACATTATCACTATTAGTATGTATATTTTGTCCTATATTCCCCCTTATCGAAACTTGAACAGCTCCAAACAACATGATGCTTAATGTTCACAGGTGTTTGTCATTTGGGCCATCCTTGGGACGGTCATAGAATTTTAGACCCACCTTTTTAAATTTTGAAACGTACTCCTTTCAACCCAAATATGTCTGCTGTTTTTACTTGACAGAAAGTAGCCGCTAAAAATCCACTCATATCTGAGCAATCGTATTCGTATGAATGTTTGGTTTGTTTCTCCGTGAAGTACAAATGATTTGCACTTTCATTTGAAAGAAAGATTAACAGTCTGTGTTATATTTCATTTCAAACAACTGCAAAATCACCTTTTGGACAAAATTGGAATTGGAAATTGGAGACAGAACCCCTTCAAACACCATGTGCATGGCTTTTTTCTCCGCATGCAATCAATTATAATAGGAACTCAAAAAGTACATCTACTGTGCCTTCCATGGCGGGAATAGACACTAGGTCATCGGAGTTCCCATCCCACCATGGAAGGCACTTACAATTCAAAAATTGCAATACACTAGAAAGGACTAAACTAAAGAAAATTTACGTCAAATTATATGTCAGGCAACAACATCAGCGAGTAAGAAATAATTTGGAATTTTGAGAGAACACAAATGCAAGGTAATGAACTGAGGGCCCCACTTGCAGATGCTCGTGCAGATGGACGTACATGGTTACAGGTCAAGTATTCTTCCTCAGCAAACACCTCCGTTCAATGCCAAAGAGATTTCGATTCGGTTTTCCTCTCTATTTTGTGTGTGTCGAATTCGAAAGGGTTAGGGTTAATTTCAGAAAAAGATTTTCAGTATGATTTAGGGTAAGTTCGTGCTAGTTAGGGTTATTTAGGGCTAGTTAGGGTTAGTAAGGGAAATTTAGGGTTAGGGTTGGGGTTATTCAGGGTTAGGGTGAGAGTTAGTTAGGTTTAGGTTGAAATATGACATTTAGCGTATCATAGATTATCAATAAATTTTAGATCAGGTCTACTTGCGATTATTTTCTTTTACACTATCTTGCACTTTGCTATTTTCGGCTAGTGTGCATTTTAGCGGACACACTTTTAATATTTCTCCGTGTATGAATTGTTTTGAAAAGAGAAATCATTTTCACCAAGCACCTTATAAGTCATGCTACAGACCGGTTTCGCCCAATTCAGGGCTCTTCAGTGCAGCTAGACAGTATGAGACCTTTCACCTGACATTGAATGCCAGGGTCAAGTTGCTTGATGAAAAGCTCGCAGGGTCACATTCAAGCATGTCTTAGCTTTGCCCAGCATATCATAGATTCCAAATCTTTGAAAAGCTTGGTGTAAAATGTCAATCCTGCTTCTTTGAATTGAATTGCTCGAAAGAAGCTTTAGCCACTTTGTGATAAGCCTACGTATGAATAATTTGATCTGGTATCCAGCTGTTATCACGGTCAGAGTTGCAAAAAGTCGACGACCTTACTGCGAACCTGGATCTCAAGGTCTCAACCTTCCTCGTTTAAGTTTTTACAATAATAAGGGTAAAAGGGCTTTTACATGTCAAGAAAGGTTTCCGCGGAGTAAAATTTTAAAAAAGGATACCCTGTTCTTGAGTTTCATCAGACAAAACTGCAGATGCCCTGGAAATATTGCCATCCAGACGCAGGACCGTCAAGAGGGGGGGGGGGGGGGTTAGCCATTGTAGTTACCCGGGGCCTTTGAGGGCCCGCAAAAAATAAGGTATGTATTTTTTCTTTGTTGTAGTTTTCTTTCAGGAACATTTTCAGGCCCGCGGGCCCACTGAGATTCCAAATAAAATCTAAAAGCAGCGTTTTACAAGTGCATAGGAGGGCGTGGCCCAAGGATAAAAGGGTGTGGTGCGAAAAATTTTCCGGCGCCGACGGCCCTCTTTCTGCCATGACCCTGGGGCCCGACCCCTCTCTCGACGACCCTGTCCAAACGATTTAAATCACACTCGCGGAGTGCAAATGGCTTACATCAACGTTACGTAGTCAATTTTACAAAATATGGACCCTGTCATGGAGCCGACTATACAAAAGTGATACCCTGTCCGGGAATAGGAATCCTGAAAATGATACCCTGTTCAGCGGCACGTCCCCGTATGGAAAAATATTAGAGTACCCCCCCCCCCCTCCCCTCCCCTCCATATACTGGAAGATACCCTACTGAGAAAGTGTGTGGTAGCATTTGCTTTGGCTTGCAAGCAGCACTCAGGGGCGCACATTCAAATTTTGTTTGGGGGGCTGTCAACATGCTCTGGACCGACCAAATGTTTTCGGACCAACTGAACGTATAGCAAGCAGCGGTGTGGCCAGGGTAAATTAAGTGGATGTATTGAAACGAGGGGGTCCCTCCCCAGAAAAATTTTTGTGGGCTACGCCCTTTATTTTGGCTTAGAATGCATCTCCCAATATCATGCTCACGGGGGGGGGGGGGGGGGGGGGTTCTTGGCCAAATTTTGGATAGGGGTCTGCCGCGAGCATATTAAAAATGGTACCGTTGGCTAGACCAACTTTTACGAAAATGGTACCCTTGGCTAGACAAATTTGACCATTGTCTGGACCAATTTTTACGAAAATGGTACCCTTAGCTAGACCAATTTTGGCCATTTTCTGGACAAATATTGTCAAATTTGTACCAAATATAATATCATGACCGTTCGCTAGACCAATATTGTCAAAAATGATACCCTTAGCTAGACCTTTGTAGGCCAAAATTGCAAAAGTATACCCTTGGCTAGACTAGAAGTCCGAAAAAGTATACCCTTGCTCGCGGCACATCCCTAGTTACCTTTACTATGGAAGAACCCCCCCCCCCCGTGATCATGCTTGCCTTTAGCGACAAGGAAACCTTGATCGTTTTGTGACAATTATGTTGGAAATGCCTCGAAACCAAGATAGCCAATGTATACCCAAATGTTAATCAGCTTAGCGCGTGGAATACATTCATCTGGTTATTTAGCGAAGAGGACAAGCACAGTTTAAATCTGGTAGCAACCTTCCAGTTAAAATGTTCCAAGCTGAAATCTGAATCTTGCTTGCAATAAACGAACACCTTATCATTGTTGTAACTGACATCTTTGTTTATCATGACAATTGATACTTTTGTAATTAACTTTATACTCTAGTAACTTAGTTAATCTTATAGTTTAGTTTTGTAATCAGGTTAGAGGCTGTCTTGGCCTAGATACCTTTATTATAAAAATAAATAAATAAATCACCGCATGAGGAAAAGTTTTGACGAAAGATCCTCTACTTTGGCATAGAATGCTTCTCCCAATATCATGCTTGCCTTTAGCGACAAGGAAACCTTGATCGTTTGTGACAGTTATGCTATAAATCAGCGCACAAGGAAAATCTTCGAAGAAAGATCCTTTACTTTGGCTTAGAATGCATCACGGACTTGGAGTTTTAAGTATAGGCGTAATCTTAAGAACAACGACTTCTTCACCGCCAAGCCTAGCAAAAGCGACTTGTTTTAGTGTGTTAGGTTTTCCCTTATGATCATAGTGTCAGCAGTGTTAGCTTTTGGTAGAAGCGTATACCGCCTTTGATGGATAATATTTGTGACCCATGTCTCCTTTATTTTTTGGGATTCATCTGTTTTCCAACGCCACATAACTACCACCACCGCCGCCCCAGTGCCAGATTGGAAATTTGGAGTATTTGTAACAGCACTGTTTCTTTGGGACAATCTTTTTACAACAAACACCTTCCATTTTGTGTTAGACCGCTTTTTACAAGCCATTATGGAAGCCTGTGCAATTTTGCGATGCATTTAAGAATTTTTTTTTTGAATGCCATCCTCTGCTTTAGCTTAGATCGACTCTCCCAGTTATTGTCAAGCACTTCTTATGCATATTCTAACAGTCGTCATGGGTGGATCTTTGCCCAAATCATTTAAAATCGGACCAACATTGATTAAAACTATTTTGGACCTTTCGAGCTTCGTCGTGGTTGGTCGGTCCATGAAAACGTCGGTCCACGAAGTCGGTCCATCCGATTTTGTCGTGGACCGACCTTTTCCTTTTGAGAAAATTTTTGGACCGACTCAGAAATTATTTGGGGGGTGTCTCACCCCCCCTACACCCCCTAATGTGTGCCCCTGTACACGTTCGTAGCAGGCCCGTAGGAGGGTTTTTCAGATTGGAGGGGGCAGGGTCGTCGAGAGAAGGGCCGGGCCCCAGGGTCAGGGAAGGCACAGGGCCCCCGGCGCCGAAGGCGCCGGAAATTTTTTTGAACCACACCCTTTTATCTTTGGGCCACGCCCTCCTATGCACTGGTAAAACGCTGCTTTTAGATTTCATTTGGAATCTCAGTGGGCCTGCGGGCCTGAAAATGTTCTTGAAAGAAAACTACAACAAAGAAAAAACACATACCTTATTTTTTGCGGGCCCCCAAAGGCCCCGGGCCCCCTGGTAACTACCCTGGCTAACCCCCCTCTCGACGGTCCTGGGGGGGGGGGCACTAATTCGCACCGAAAGCGTAAAGATTACGGGGGACCAGCCCCCGGGAAAATTTTCTTGGTCATTGCCCTCTTTTCTTTTAGCAATGCCCTTCTGTGAATTGCTGAAAGGGCATTTTATGCTTGGAGGTCCTGGAGAAAAAATAGGAAATTTACGAATCCAAATATATATCAAACAGGCTAGCTAAAATCAAACTACGACAGAATAAGAATACTTTGTCGGAACTGTTGTGTAAGATTTACTTGATATTTGATTAATTCGATTTACAAAACTCATCGCGAATTCTCGTGAGCAGTGGCGCGATTAGAGTAAATTTTAAGTGGGGATATATTGAAAAGGGGGGAAACGAGGAGGAAAATTTTTAAGGCCTCGCCCTTTACTTTGGCTTAGAATGCATCTCCCAATTGATTGCCATTATTGACAAGTAAACTTTGATAGTTTTGTGACAGTTATCCTGTGCGCGAGTAACATTGTTGAAGAACATCCTTGATTTTGGATGCCTCTCCCAATATCATGCTTGCGATTAGCGACAATGAAAGTTTTGTAACCGTTATCCTATAAATTGGAGCATGAGGAAAATTTTTGAAAAAACATCCTTTACTTTGGCTTAGAATGCATCCCTTGGTTCTATATTTGCCAGTGAAAGATTTGACATTCTTACCCAACCTATACCCAGTTTTTCTTCTCCTCGATTTTCAAGGGATCTCGAGGACCATCTTTAGACAAATGTGCCTCCCCCCCCTTCTCCCCGTGGCCAGTCCACTGCTCGTGAGTTTAGTTATGATTATTGAAGTCTGGGTACTTTTCGTCTCACTTGATGAAGTGCTTCTGATATCAAAAGGGCTGAACGTTCAAGAGTTAAATTTTCTTGCATCGGAATCTCCAACAAATGCGTTTGCGATGCTGATAGGGTTGAGTTTGTTGCATCATTAGATGCTTGAGGCGGTTGTTTATTGTTGTTTACCTAAGATTGGTCTTGACTCGCTGCAGGGCTAAGGACCTGTCACTGATGATTAGCCTGTGTTCCAGAGGGGTCTGGAACACACAGGCTACTCATGATGATACACAGGCTACTTTCGATTCAATAAGCCACGACATCTTGTTGGAGAAACTGAAAGAATTTGGCATATGTGGAAATTTATTTGGAATAGTTGAAAATTACCTCAATAATAGGCAGCAATATACTGAAGTTAATGGATCAAGATCAAAGAAATGTGAAGTTTTATACGGAGTACCCCAGGGATCCGTACTGGGACCAAAGTTGTTTAAAATCTTTGTTAATGATTTACCAGATAACATCAATGATGGAGAGCTGTATATGTTCGCTGATGATACTACAGCTTACTTTATAGGAAACAATGTGGAAGAGGTTATTGATGGTCTAGATAGAATAGCAGAAACAATACATCATTGGTGTATTGACAACAAGTTGACTATCAATACTGAAAAAACTCAGGCGATGCTTATAACTGGACAAACGTTTGTTGAACCCTTGAGGAGGCTGTCAATTGGAGGTGAAACCATCCAGTTTGTAGACTCAGCGAAATGCCTTGGGGTTCATATTGACAAAGGCTTAAACTGGAGTAAACAAGTAAAATCTGTTGCCAAGTCTTTTAGTGCAAAACTATCGCAACTCAAGAGAATTAACTTTCTACAAAGAAAAGTACTAGAAGAAATTTATTACAAGTCGGTAATAACTGGGGTGGTTTATTGTATATCTGTTTGGGGAAACTGTGCTACAGCTAAGTTAAATGAAATCGAGAAGATACATAAGAGAGCAGCAAAACTGATATATGATGTGAAAAGGGGTGAGGATCCACTAGAGGTAGCTAAATGGAAACCTATAAGCTATCTTTACAAAAGAAGAGTGGCAACAATAATGCACGAAGTGCATAGAAATGGGCTGAACATAGAAATAACTGAAATGTTTGAAAAGAATAAATGTTCTAAAATCAGGGGAGCAAACAACTATGCAATACCAAGGCCTAGAACAGAACATGGGAGAACATCTATCTGTTATCGCGGTCCTCTTACCTGGAACAATCTACCTGAATCAGTTAAAACACTAAGCACTCCAGAATTAAAGAAAGATTAAAATTTTGTGAACTAGAGAAAATTCACTGTGGAAAGGAAGCATCAATTGGAACTAACAAGAAAGATGATTTTATTTATCTTTAGGAACTTATTTTAACAATTGTAATTAGCTCGTTTTACTTTAATTATTTAGAAAACTTTAATTTGCAGGTCCACATCAGCACTTCTGTGCTGCTAACTATCACCTGCTTTAACAAATAAAGCTATGTATGTATGTATGTATGTATCAGCTTTCTACGTTATTCTGAAGAATAAAAAATTCAACTTTTGGAAATTATTGGGGGAGCCCGGGCCTGACCGGCCCCAATAGCTGCTACGGGCCTGTCGTAGTTATCGCTATTGATCAGCTATTGATAGACTGGGAGCATAGGAATCACTCGTCGTACATAGCCGATTGCTCGTGGCCCATGGTCGAAACCGCCAAAGCCTCATTTTCACAGACCAATCAGACGGCTAAAAAGCGAGGGAGACAAAAGAAACTCGTGAAGATTTTCCTAAATTTTACCTACCTTCATAAAACGCAACCAGGACAAAAAACTGCTTGAGATTTCCCGAATTTTTTTAAAGCAATCTACTCTCCAGATGTTTGGGAGTACAAGTTTGGATGCCGGATAAAATATCTTCAGGATTGGCGGAGTTATTGCCTCTCCAATAGACAAAATCGGCAAAGGCTTGTCGAGACCTGTTTACGCCACTTCAAGTCAGGTGATAAAGCCTCTTGATAAAACCTCTTTTGAATTTCATGAATTATTTCGCAACGAGCAACCTTTTGCCATGAATGTAAAGAGTAGTACAATACAGAAACTTCCCTAGAGTATTGCCACATGACTTGAAATGCGCTAACAAGCCTTTGAGACTTTTTCAATTCACATAGAAACCGTAGGGACATTGAATCTTCAATAAAAGAAAATTTAGCGAAAGACAATAGCAAGAACAATTGAAAACACAGATTGTGGCGTTTTCGGGTCGTTCTTACAACAATCACTATTGTTATTACTATTATCTTCCGGCCAGAATCTCTATTGTTCAAGGTTCAGTGCCTTATCGGTTTGTTTGTGGCCATAACTCCACCAATCCTGGAGATATTTTAACCGGCATCCAAACTTTTACTCCCAAACATCTGGAGAGTAGATCGCTTCAAAAAAATTCGAGAAATATCAAGCAGTTTTTTGTCCTGGTTACGTTTTATGAAGGTAGGTAAAATTTAGGAAAATCTTCACGGGTTTCTTTTGTCTCCCTCGCTTTTTAGCCGTCTGATTGGCCCGTGAAAATGAGGCTTTGGCGGTTTCGACCATGGGCCACGAGCAATCGGCTATGTACGACGAATGATTCCTATGCCTAGACTGGGAGCATAGTGCTGTCATTCAATTCAATGAAAAGAGGACATTGGTACTGAAGTAGTTAATCTATCTCGGACTCCCGTCTTTTTGTAGTGTGAAAACGAGACTGAAATTGAAAAGCAGGAAGTAGAACAGAAACGAGGAAGACTTTCTTTTGAGTTGTGATTGATCTCATCAAGTAAGTTGTTTCATCTTGATGCAATAAATCTCATGCTCTTTATCGCGTTGTAACAAGTGAAGGTATCCTGGATGCAGGGTGAAGCACTTTTGCAGTGAGCCTGATGTTTGTGTTAGAAATTGGTTGTTCTAAGTTAGCCAGCTCGAAGCATGCCCATCATGAATCCCAATTTCTTTTTTATGGCATAGCCTCTCAGGGCCTACAATCCATGTAATCACGCTTTGCTTTGACTGGACCTTTTGTGCAGCATTCTTTTTCACACTGCGAACGCGAAGTGCAAGGCAAAGGCATCACACTGACAGACAAGAAATAATCTAGGCGGTTGACTGGGGGTAATTTGGGATTGAAAAACTTCGATTTTGGACAATTCTTTGTGAAGAAGTTGTTGTGAAGAACTGTGATGGAAGGTAGACAAAATTTGAGCGAGAATTCTTGGCCGGGTCTTGGCCTTGGGCATTATGCTATGTACAAGTATGAATCAAATTGATACACTGGTATCACCCCCCTGTGCCACCCCAGGCCCAACCCAGGCATTTGCTCGCAATGCACAATCCTGGGGTGGGAGGGGGTGGGCCATTGGAACTAAACTGAAAAGTTACATCTATTTGGGCCATTTTTCAGTATGTGTGTATTGCCAATCTACATTTTAAGTCTGCAAGACCAGGACATTTGATGGGGGCTACTGGCCAAAAAAAAGGTGGAGAATTTGAACACTGAGAATTAAAAAATTGAATGTACCTAGGGGTGGGCCAGGCTGCAGCAGGGCTAAAACAAGGAAGTAACATGCTAGATGTGCTACCAGGAAGGTAGCTGAAATACTTAAATTTCCAAAATCTTTTTGAAGCCTTTACAATGTTTGGGGGTGTGCCCAAGGGGTGGTGTGCCGACCAAAAATTTCTTTTGCCATGCTCCAGAATTTTTTCCCATAAAACTTCATTCATCACAAGATTTGACACATCTCTAAGTTTGGTCTCCAAGTACTACCCATTTCTGACAATCTGACTCAACAAGAAAGTGACAAAATGTTACTTCCCGTACAAAAATACAAGGCTAAACTTGGGCTTGTACAGGCCAAGTTTTAGCCTTGTAGAGGGGATTATGACCTTGTTATGACCTTGTACTAACCTTGGAAGAAAATTACAAGGCTATCAGTAAGATTCCAAGCTGCAACCAGTCTAACACAAGGTTTCCACAAGGCTTCTACAAGGCTAATTAGCATTTTTCAAGCCATTTACAAGGTTACAGCAAGGCTATTCCAGGCTATTACAAGGTTACAAGGCCATAACTACAAGGCTTGTACATGGCTATCACATGGCCTTGTATTTTCGTACAGGTTCAAACAAAAATTAAAGGCAATGTGTCCATGTAAGTACAGCTGTATGTACATTCTATCAAAATATGTGGACAAAGAGCCTTGAAGAGCACTCTGCAATTGGCAAAATTCAACTGATCACATGGAAACTAAAATTTTAGCTTCTAAGTGCAACCGCAAGTAAGTCATCAGTCTGCTTAGATTACTCCTTGCCACTGTCGCAATGAACAGATGGGGGTGGGAGGAATGGAGTGTCAAATTGGAGTTGTTACAATCACATACAGTCTGGTTATATTGGTCCTAGATTTTGGGTTAACCTAGACAAGGGGATTAACAATACGTGGTCTGTTTTCCCCAACTGTTCAGCAGTCATATCAGTGATTTAACTTTTTCAAAAAAGGTTTTATATGCATTCATAGTTATCTCTACGGTATACGGTAGAACTTAGTTTCTCATATTTTAAAAATCGAACCAACCACAGCAAACATTTTTTTGTAGAAACAATGGAAATTTGTTGCCAGGATTTACAACAAGACTGCTCAATAAGGATAACAAACAGGACTTGCACTTTAGTGTGCAAAACAAAGGGCACCTGTGGTGAGTTGCCTTTGTTTTCTCATTAATTTGTGAATTTGCCAGGTATACCATGTTGTCCAAAAAATTTCATGCATTTGAAAATTCGTTGCAGCCTAGAAATAGGTTGGAATGAATCAAATTCAGCTTTTGACAACCTTTAAAGCAGCTCCGCCCAGAGGTCACCTGTAGGACAGCAGTAGCATTATGGCAGGGCTTGAAAATGTCCGGCAGCAGAAGAATTGAACATTTAGACTATTCAATCTCCGGTGGAGGAGGGGCACTTATATACTGTATATTTTTTGCATTTTTTGATACTGGGACATGCCACAGGACAGGGTATCATTTTCAGCAATCTTACTCCAGAACGGGCAGCAACTTATCCAAGAATTTAAAAGGAGGAGCCGATGATTGGTCCCCTTTATGTTATCATTTAGGTAAGATCTGGTGACTGTTCATAGAGACAATGATTCATTTAAAAAAATATAGGTGACAGGGTATCATATTTCTACAGCCGGCTCCATGACAGGGTCCATACTTTTCATCATTGACTCTGTAACGTGGTTGTATAGGCCATTTGCATTTCACAAGTAAGATTCAGATGGTTTGTTTGGCAACATTTCCGCAATTTCTAACAGATTTTTTACAAAGGGCTGTACACAATTTCCGTTGAAGACACCCTTAAGAAAAAGGTATTATTTTTGTAAGTTTTACTCCTGGACAGGGTATCATTTTCGGGAATTTTACTCCAGGACAGGGTGCTGTCCAGATTTTCCAGCAGCACCTCCCGTACAATATGTTCGTAGACCAAGTACCTCCAGGATTCAATCAAATATTGCAAAATATTATTGCTTTTTGTATTTAGAGAGCAGTAGCCTTTGCCCAGGGGGGATACTCGGCACATACGCATATGGGGGGGGGGTCAGTCCGAGAAATTGTCAGGAACCCCAAAGATATCAGTTTAGCTTCATTACAACCCAAAAACATCAGCTCATTTTATACCTTGACATCTGTAAACAAACGTAAAAGATCCTGAAACAAATGCAAATTGAGGCAAGGATTGCCTCTAAAGAATCCAGAAATATCATTTTCACAATATTTGCTGCCCAAAAATATCAAAAACATAATTACAATTTATTTGGACCCAAAAGTATCACTTTCGGCAATATTCTGACCCAAAAATATCGGACTTACCTCCCTGTATGTGCATGTGCTGAGTGCCCCCCCTGGGAGCCTTTGGAACGACATGCGTTTTTTGAGTCACATGGAGACCATTGCAAACCAGTGGCGGTTTGGAAGAGGGCAGCGGCTCAGGCACGGGGCCACCATCCCCCCAGCTGGAGTGGCCCTAGAAATCTTCCAACGGAGGGCTGCATCTTTCGACCGGGGGGCTAACATGGCTAAAAATCCAATTTTTGTATGTCATCCTGCCAAATTTCCTCCAAAAATAAAACAAAATGTCTTACAGTGGGGGCTAGATGCTTCCGGCTGGGGAGGAGGGCTGTTGCCCCCTTGCCCCCAGCTGACTTTCTAAAGATTTTTGAATCTTGAGGTGGACAGCAGGGCTGAAATCTTTCAAATCTTAAAAAGAGGAATGTAGAATTTTATTTTTCGTTTGAAGTGAAATGCTAAAAAGGAACTTTGCTGTAAATCTGCCATGGAAATTATTTGATATATTTATTTTTTTTCAGAAATAGCAGCATATTTATTTTCGTTACAAGGATTCACGGGAAATTTAGAAATAATTAAAATTGTCATAATACTAAATTTATAAAGGCAAAATGATACAATCTTCTAGAAACCCATAGTTTATGAAGGTCTACAATACGGTGGTAAGCAGAAATCGGTAGCTCTTCTGGTTTGGATTTAGAAATTTCACACCCTTCAATAGAATAAATGCCACCATTTTGAAAATAATTAAGATATCTGAGAATTTCCATGGCAGATTTACAACAACGTACCCCAAATACCCCCCTCCCCAAGCCATTTGATTATAAGAAAACATTTACTGTAAAGTGCACACCCGGGGGGGCCACTTGGTACCTGATGTGTTATCATGCGCGTACAAAAAAACGCGGGAAAGGGTATCTTTCTTCAAAGTAGGCACGGGCCCGCGCGGGCCCGTGTTTAGGGGTGCCAAATCGACCATAATTTAAAAAAAGGGTGTCTTATTTTGCATTTGATAAATTCCTAAACTCCTGTTCAATGATATTCTATTCTAATCAAAATTTCTAAAATAGAATTTTTAACGAGTCAAAGAACTTGAAAAAGCAGACAAGCACAAGATGGGGTAGGAATTCGGGAGCATCAAATAGCATTTCTTTAACACCATTTTAACATAACATCATGTCAGTACAGTGGCATGGCCACGGAGGGTATGGGTATGGGGGTCATTGCCCCACCACTTTTTTCGAATGGTTCTCGAGATTCCTTTAAAACCGAAGAGAAAATGGCTTGGCATAGGTTGGATAAGAATTTTCTGATAAATGTCAAAGCTTCCATTTTAGCACTGGCAAAAATGGAATCAGGGGATGCATTCTATGCCAAAGTAAAGGATGCATCTTCAAAAATTTTCCTCGTGCTCCGATGTATAGGATAAATGTCACAAAACTACAAAGGGTTTCTTGCCACTAATGGCAAGCATGATGTTGGGAGATGCTTTCTAAGCCAAAGTAAAAGATGTTTCTACAAAAATTTCCTCGTGCTCTACTGATATTGGACAACTGTCACAAAACCAACAAAGGTACCTTGTCGCTATTGGTAAGCATGAGATTAGGAGATGCATTCTCAGCCAAAGTAAAGGGCGTGTCCCAAAAAATTTCCTGAGGGCTTCTCCGCCAGACCCTCTCATTTCAATACCCCCACTTAATTTACCTTGACCAAGCCACTATGGTAGCATCTATAAATTATATTTTAGAGAGTCTGGTACCCAGGGTACTCCTCTTCAAATCACACCGGCAATATTAGCAATTTTAATAACTGGCTTTTTCAGCGATTAGGGTACCTGAAATTGAGAAGCTCTACTTTGACGCGGGAAAGGGTATGTTCTGAAGAAAATTTTCCGCGATTAGGGTATGTATTTCGCTAAAACAGGTCAGCGTTTAGGGTGCATATGTTAAACCTTTGTACGAGCATGATACTATAGGAAAGTATAGGAGTGGTCCCCCCGGGAGTGCACATAAACCTAAAAATTTTTATTTCATTTTCTGATAGAACTCATCAAGAAATGCTATTCTACCAAAAAAATTCGTAATTTATATAAGTTAAACCCAGCTGAACCCATCTGAACCCAGCTGAATCCATCTGAACCCAGCAGAGACCAACCTGACGCAATAGAAATCCCAAGAGGTCCTGTGATTTGCATGACACACACAAGCAGGAAATTGGCATTTAACACTTGTTCATAATTTTTTTTTTTATAAATCCTCTAAACATACATGTATATACACGTTTTTTTTCTTATAAGAAACTGGTTTAGGGACAGGGCAAAATTTATCATATTACATGGCCGGTGGAGAACAAAGATTCTTGCAAAAAAATCTGCTCGCCTTGTATCACATTATTGCCAAAAAACCAACTGCCCCGTCACCCTTTCCTTAAAAAATGTATCTGCCCCGTATTCATGAACAACAAATGTTGTATCGTACCACCGATGAATTAGCCAAAGACCATAACATAATCAATTCTTGCCTTTACGAGACTTTGTCAACGAAGAAATCGACTTTGAAGATGAAGAGAAATGACTGATGATTCGTTCTTGCAAGTAACTGACAAGGACATTTTGCGTCATGTTCATACACATCCTCCCAAGCATTTCTCAACTTGCATGATCCACAATTTTGGCCTCAAAATTAGCCATTTCATATTTCAAACTTCATCTTGAGCTTATAAAAAGGTACTGCCCCGTTCATATTTGCTTTGTAAAAAGTGTTGACCCAGTTCTGTACAAGCTAAAAAAAAGTAGTTGCCCCGTTACGTTTTGCACCGGCCATGTTATAAAAGAAACTTTGCACTGTCCCTTATAAGAAACTAGTACTACGATGACCAAAAATTTAAGAAACTCTAGTACTACGCTCAAGAACAGTTAAGAAACTCTAAAACTCTATTTCTGTATGTCTCTCTTATTCTATGTCTCTCTAACAAAGGTACATTCATCTTTTCTTGACTTTTAACTGCAAAATTTGGTAAAGTTTGCCTTGATGTGCATGGTTTCTTCTTGATGACAATGTCAATGCAAAATGGAAGCCCTTTCTCGAGAAGAAGGCTCAACTTCGAACAATACCGCAATTTTAGGCCCAAACAAATAAGAAACTAATTAAGAAACTTTTACTACTAAAACACCGAAATTTTCATGCGAAATTAAGAAACTTTTAGTACCAATTGCTGATCCAAGTTTCTTATAAAAAAACGTGTAAAGGTAAAAACCTACTAACAAAGTTTAAGAAGAGTAACAAAACTAAACGAGCATAATAGAAACAAATCAAATACTGTTAAAGGTAACTAATTTACAAAGGGGGTGCAACAATAAGCTTTTCCGATCGAATTTTTGACAGGTTACATAAATACGAAATTATTTCTTTGATGACAACCGGTTCTGGGATGGAGAAAAGAAATCTAAACTTGTCATTCATGTTCAGAAGCCTTATATTTGGGAATAAGTTGTAACACTTTTCTAAAAAGAGGGCATTCTGAGATAAAGTGCATTTCATCTTCAACAATTCCTTCACTGCAAAGTTTACACAATCTATTTTCAAATTTAATCTTTGGTGTGGTTCGTCTACCGGATTCAACTGCCAGAACGTGGTCACTTGTGCGCAATTTTGCTGTAAATACTCGTTCTTGCCTTAAATTTTAATCATGTAATAGGAGATATGTTTCGCATTTAAATTCTTTGTCCATATCACGTAGGAATTTCCCCTTTTTGGAGTACTGAAGTTGTGACTTCCATAATTTTTTGTATGACGTTTGTAGGCTAATGCTAATGGCTCTGTTTGTAATTATAGCCTCAAATTATAACTCCAAGGACGTTTTAGTCAAATAAATGACGAAAACAATATTGTGTACACGTGAACGAGGGGCGTATCACTCTGTAAAAATCTCGTACACCTTTGACGAAAATCCTTTTGTTTTCACGAAAAATCCATGAATAATCCCTAAAAATCCTAATGTTAAAAAAATCTCGTACGCCATTTCGGAAGAGTGATACCCCGGGGGGGGTACTTCACATATTTTGGGTACGGGGACGTGCCATCGGGAAGGGTATCGATTTTCCGATTTTGGTATAAGGAACGGTATCGATTTTTACGATTCTGGTATAAGGAACGGTATCGATTTTCGCGATTTTGGTTTAAGGAACGATTTTGGTATACTTTTTCGGAAAATTGGTATAAGGTCGGGTATAATTTTTCGCAAAATTGGTATAAAGTCGGGTATACTTTTTCTGCAAAATTGGTATAAGGAACGGGTATGTTTTTGAAGCTTCGATGGCACGTCCCCGACCAAAACCTGGTCAAGTAACCCCCCCGGGAGTGATACACCCCTCGCACGTGAAGGTGAACAAGTTAGGCCTGATGATTTAGTAGGAGAGTGATACCGCTCTTGGCTGGTGTCGAAAAGGCACACAAGATTTTCCAACGAACTTTGTTTGGGATTTCTCTTGAAAACTATGCATGGTATAAAACAGGGAAGAAGTCATGAATTAATGAATCCATAATGAACCAATTTGATAATTCGAGAATAGTTTTGTCTCATTCGAGCGGGACTCATCCTCTAAAAATCTCGTACAGCTTTGGCAAAAATCCTTTTGTTTTCAAGGAAAATCCGTATGAAATTCCTAAAAATCCCTTTGTTCCGAAGAAATCTCGCATGCTTTTTCGAATGAGTGAATGAATGCCCCTCGGTCTCATCAGTTGTTTATCACACCGAAAAAAACGGGCGACTCAAGTAGGGTAAGACGGGGTAAAGTGAACTACTTTGGAGGTTTTTCAAGGATATCCTAAAGAGACTGTAGCTGAGGGCAAACTTTTTAACGTTGTTTTGACATTATGTCTTTGGGTCAGTTTATCCAGCAAAAATATTTTTCAAATCTTTTTCCATTGTCTCACAAAAGAGCTTTCTTTGGCGACCGCTCTGCCTAGTTCACTTTACCCCGGACCGGGGTAAAGTGAACTACTTAGCAATTGTTCGATAAAAACAAAATAATGCTGGTAATACCCGAAAATATGATTTATTTTGCAACTCTAAGGAGTTCTTCGCATGCCAAAACGAAACAAACCCAAAAATTTCACAAGAGTGATATTTAAAAAAATTAAATTGTGACCTATGTTGAGAACGATTTTTGCAGATCAAATATTAACCAAAAACTATTGTCTAAGTCACCAATTCGAGTCAGATTGCGAGACCTGAATACAAGTCGATGAACAATAATGGGAATATTCTTCGAAAATACTATATTGCATATAAATACCAAATTACCACAAAGAGAAACCATATTTTGAAAGTAGCTCACTTTACCCTGAAACCTCCGCCCAGAAATAAATCCAAAAATAGTTATAAATCTATAACAATTATTTATATTCTAATTTCACAGTGATGGCCATTTATACTTTTCATGTCGATAGGTATGCTTGCTTCATCAAATCCCAACAAAATTCTTGGATCAGTAACCTCATTTTTGAATGAAGGTCAAACTTCGGCTGTCAAAAGTTTGGAGGCTTTTCAGGGAGCTGGTATCAGAATATATTTCTGTGCCATCAGAGCGAAAAATTATCCTGCAAATTATGATTTTCTGAGGGCAGACTTATGAACCAAATGAGATTGAAAAGGTCTTCTTCATCTGACTTCATGTTCACATGAGAAAATGAAAAATCATGGGTAGTTCACTTTACCCCGGTCGAAGCAAAATATCGACTGGACGGTAGATCTTTTAAAATATTATATGTAAGCGTACAAGAAAGTCTTTCTTGGCCCTTTCCTTTTGGAAAATGTAAACACATGGTATGTGCTTCAAATCGATCAAAACAATAATAGAAATTAATTTCGTCTTGGGGTCAAAAATTAAGACCAAAGATAGGAGCCCAAACCTAACAACCATGATTTCCCGAGGTTGTTTTTACTGCCTCGGGTAAAGGGATTTTTTGCAACAACAGGATGAGCTATTTTGCAAAAATGATTTCATTTCCTGTGAGCACATGTAACAAAGCATTGGGCATAAATCATGTTTTATCACTGCATGTTTGCTTTTGGAGAGAAGCGCGAATGTTCCGAGTAGTTCACTTTACCCCGTAGTTCATTTTACCCCGTCTTACCCTATCTTACGAGAGCATAGGAATCAGATGTCGCCTTGGGCCGCATGCTCGTGGACCATGGCTAAAACCTCCAAATCCTCATTTTCACGGACCAATCAGACGGCGAATAAGTGAGGAAGACAAAAGAAGTTCATGACAGTTTTTCGACAGTTTACCTACTTTCATAAAACACAACCAGGAAAGAAATTGCTTGAAGTTTCCTGAATTTTTTGAAGAAATCTAGGGTAAGACGGGGTAAAGTGAACTACGGGGTAAAGTGAACTACTCAGAACATTCACGCTTCTCTCCAAAAGTAAACATGCAATGGTAAAACATGATTTATGCCCAATGCTTTGTTATATGTGCTCACAGAAAATAAAAACATTTTTGCAAAATAGTTCTTCCTGTTGTTGCAAAAAATCCCTTTACCCGAGGCAGTAAAAACAACCTCGGGAAATCATGGTTGTTAGGTTTGGGTTCCTATCTTTGGTCTTAATTTTTGACCCCAAGACGAAATTCATTTCTATAATTGTTTTGATCGATTTGAAGCACATACCATGTGTTTACATTTTCCAAAAGGAAAGGGCCAAGAAAGACTTTTTTGTAAGCTTACATAATATTTCAAAAAATCTATTGTCCAGTCGATATTTTGCTTTGACCGGGGTAAAGTGAACTACCTATGATTTTTCATTTTCTCATGTGAACATGAAGTCAGATGAAGAAGACCTTTTCAATCTCATTTGGTTCATAATTCTGCCTTCAGAAAATCATAATTTGCAGGATAATTTTTCGCTCTGATGGCACAGAAATATATTCTGATACCAGCTCCCTGAAAAACCTCCAAACATTTGACAGCTGAAGTTTGACCTTCATTCAAAAATGCGGTTACTGATCTAAGAATTTTGTTGGGATTTGATGAAGCAAGCATACCTATCGACATGAAAAGGATAAATGGTCATCACTGTGAAATTAGAATATTGATAATTGTTATAGATTTATAACTATTTTTGGTTTTATTTCTGGGTGGAGGTTTCAGGGCAAAGTGAGCTACTTTTAAAATATTGTTTCTCTTTGTGGTAATTTGGTATTTATATGCAATATAGTATTTTCGAAGAATATTCACATTATTGTTCATCGACTTGCATTCAGGTCTCGCAATCTGACTCGAATTTGTGACTTAGACAATAGCTTTTGGTTAATATTTGATCTGCAAAGATCGTTCTCAACATAGGTCACAATTTAATTTTTTTTAAACATCATTCTTGTGAAATTTTTGGGTTTGTTTCATTTTGACATGCAAAGAACTCCTTAGAGTTGCAAAATAAATCATATTTTCGGGTATTACCAGCATTATTTTGGTTTTATCGAACAATTGCCAAGTAGTTCACTTTACCCCGGTCCGGGGTAAAGTGAACTAGGCAGAGCGGTCGCCAAAGAAAGCTCTTTTGTGAGACAATGGAAAAAGATTTGAAAAATATTTTTGCTGGATAAACTGTCGCAAAGGCATAATGTCAGAACAACGTTAAAAAGTTTGCCCTCAGCTACAATCTCTTTAGGATATTCTTGAAAAACCTCCAAAGTAGTTCACTTTACCCCGTCTTACCCTACTCTCCAGATGTTTGGGTATTGAAGTTTGGATGCCGGTTAAATATCTCCTGGATTGGCGGAGTTATGGCCACACACAAATCGATAAAGCACTTTGAACAATAGAAATTCTGGCCGAGAGAAAATAGTAATAACAAAATTGATTGCTGTAAGAACGACCAAAAAATGCCAAAATGAAAAAACCGTCCGAGCCAATGAGATCAGAACGATTGTTATTCAGCTGTTTTCATTAACACCATAAATGTTAACTATGCTTATCACCCGCTTCTTTTGATACATTGTTCTCGATATTTCCAAACGGAGCCATCACACCTGGCAGGGGACCTCTTCGGAATTTCTATCGACTCAGGTTGGCCTCTGCTGGGTTCAGATGGGTTCAGCTGGGTTCAGATGGGTTCAGCTGGGTTCAGGTTGGCCTCTGCTGGGTTCAGATGGGTTCAGGTGGGTTTAACTTATATAAATTACGCAAAAAAAATTTCCAAAATCATTTTCCAAACTCGTTTTATAATGCATTTTGTCGAGCTTGGACTGTGGACACTACCGGGCACCTACGGCCCGGGAACTAGTGACGACTACTCAGGATGACAAATGATCGAACGAATTGATCGATGTCATAAACCAGTTGTAATGAGGCGTTCATATCGAAGTTTAGACGAAGTCAAAGTTCCAATAAAATGCACCAAAAATGAGTTTGTTTGAGTCAGACCTCCTCACAGTCGTCTGTTGTAGGTTTCTCAGCATGGATTGTTGGAATTGGTATGACGCCAACCAACTTCATCTCTCGACCGCAGAAAGCCTTTTTCCTCCTCGCTTTCCTCACCCGGGGGGGGTACTTAGTATATTTTGCTGACGCCATGTGCACTCCTTTCCGGGTATCGTTTTCGCCTCTTTTTTCTAACGCCGGGTATCAAAAGAAGGCAATTTTTCTAAAGCCGGTTGTCAAACGTCTTATTTCTTTGTTTTTTCGACGAAGTTTTGCGTTTAGGGATATGCTTTTCGCTGATTTTTACGTTTTGGGATATGCTTTTCGCCGATTTTTTCTAAAGCCGGCTATCATTTGGAGGGAAAATTTCTAAAGCCGGGTGAAAAATTTTTTTCTTGGAGTGCACCCCCCCGTACAATTGAAAGTCAAGTAACCCCCCCGGGTTTCCTCATTGCCGAGCGACATTTTCATCCAGCAGAGATGACGAAATTCTCCTGGGTAACATTGACCTTTTGAATGGAACAATTATGATTCACAAAAGGCGTAAAGAATCCGCTTTCCAATGGTGTCAAATGTTAATAGGGTACCGTGGCTGATTTGGAAAATATGCCGCCATTTTCGAAAAACGCGGCAAAAATTGCGGTAAAATGTGCGGCCGCACGTTATAAAACGCGGCCCCACATTGTAACATGCGGCCGCACGTTGCAAGATGTGGCCGCATATATAATCTTAATAGTTTGTAGTTTTAGTCCACAGTTTATACATGTGGTTGGTATTTCATCAAGTTGGGGCATATAAGATACGGCAAAAATGGCGGTGAAATGTGCGGCAACACATTATAAAGTGCGGCCGCATCATATAATGTGCGGCCACATTTTACAATGTGTGGCCGCATACTTTAACGCCAATTTTGCCGAGTTTTGTCGATCCAATTTTCAGTTTCCCGCCGGTAATCTTAAACTGCTTGCAGAAACGCTACACCACGCAGTTCTTTGGGCAAATTTTGAAATGTAATAAACTTCACAATCCCAATCAAATTCATAGGTAAAAGCCGACGGGTGTAGCCGACTGGGACCTTCAGTAATCAGTATGATTCAAAATTTCTTGGAGAAGAAAATTACTTCTGCAGGACTTAAGAGATTTCTTGAAAACAACGCCATGATTTCTGTCAGACGTCTTTAAGATTTCCAGGCAGAAATATGCATATGTCCCCCATCTATGGAAACAATGAACAAACGTACTCGGTTAATTTAGCAAGGCAATGACATCAAAATTATGTCTTACCAAACATCAGGCAGGGGTTCCCTCCCTTTCACAAATGCTTTCTGTCTGCTCTCAGGCTTTTTATATTTCTTTAAAAGGCACAGCTCCATAGAGAGCATTTTATAAATTACTGATTGCACAACATAAGGAAATACCTTCTCTGAGGTACTTTGCAGACCACGAGGGACAAATTCTTCGTTGAAAAGTGCGGCCGCATTTTTACAAAAACGCGGCTAAAATCACGGTAAAACATGCGGCCGCATGTTACAATGTGGGGCCGCGTTTTATAACATGCGGCCGCACATTTCACCGTAATTTTTGCCGCGTTTTTCGAAAATAGCGGCATATTTTCCAAATCAGCCACGGTAATAGGGTGTTCGTACTAAAATGTGGAGTTATTGTGATTTTAGTGTCAGCAGGTCAATTTTGTTGAATGTTGTGAATAGGCTTACGATCATGGAAGTTCTTTCAAAAGGGTTTTTAGAGAGAGTTCTCAAGGAGAAAAGTGTTTGAAAATACCAATAAAGATTTTAATAGAAATTACGTGATGTCCTATCGCCTGAAGAAAATGTTTTTATGGAGGATGAAACGGAAAGTTAGGATTCGGAAGCAGAACATCTGTGCTGGTACGTAAACAAGATCAGTAAAAAATTAGGCCCGTTCTTTGTGGCGCCCCTTGGTGAATCTTATTACTTGGCTGGACATTTCTTATGTTCCTTCTAAACAGAGTTCAGAGTGTTATTAGGTAAGGTTAGTTATGAGTTTCTAGTCATTTCAGTATGCTTTTAAGAACCACATTCCATCAACTAAACTAAGACTCTAAAATATATGCCTCGGACCTTGCTTGCGCCTCGGAGGAACTCTGAGCAACGGGAATCTTGGCATTACTAGCATTACACTCCCTTGGTGTTTTTTGTTTATATCATTTTTATTTCTCAGTATCTGTTTTCACTATTTGTTATCATTTTATCTTCTGCCTTATCAAAATTTTCGTGAATACAAACAATGCGTTCTGCTCACATGAAAATTTCTGATGGACCTAAAAAATCTGACCGACCTGAGAAACCGAGTTTCAGGTCGACCTGAGTTTCATTTCGCCTGCGTCGTGTAAGCGTTCCAAGGGCTTCGAGAGCAGACCGAAATGAGTTTCAAACTGATCAGAAACTCAGACCAGTTAAATCTTCTCAAGTAATCCTCGGGTTTAAAGTGTCTTGAGCACAAGCAAGATGCTGTCGAAGCTTCCCTTGGAACGTTTTTGTTTCACGAACGCTATCCATTAGCGTAGTCTCTCCTTTGCAGTTGGATTTTCTTTGCCATGAAACGGAAAGGCATGCAATGAATACCATTCTTTATATCTGAAGTATTTCCACAATTAGCAGCCACGTATCTGTTAACCATATTTGCGTTTGTTTTTTGCCTTTCTTCCCTCTGCAACCACCACTGGCACTAAAATTGACTGCAAAATCACGTAGGCTACTCTGAGACCTGAGTGTGTATACCTTAGTCGACGTCACATCCGCTATCGCCCCAGACTCCAGACTGATCGAAATAGCCCGGCAGTGTCCACAAAAAATTGTCCAAAAACGCGACTTTAGTGGGGCATAACTCCGGAACCACGCATCGGAATTCAATTCGGTTTTCGGTTTTCAACTCAGCTGAACATCCTCTATCATAATCAAGAATAAAACATTTTGGGTTTAGGTGCACTTTAATACAATTTTACATCCAATTTTTAAAAAATTTTAGTGCTATGCTAAGGGAACCAATTTTTGAACAGCTAAAATAGAAGGCACGATCAAATTTCAATGTTCAATTTTAAAATGATGAAAATAGCATCATAAATCTTCCAAATAATTACTTATGCAATTTTTATTACAAGGTGTTAATGCTCTCCGTTACATTCCCTCTTGAAGATCGTTATACTTGCCACCATTACTTTGAGGCTGTAGCCCGGGGGGGGGGGCTACTTAATATATTTTGCTGACAGATGTGCACTCCTTTCCGGGAATCGTTTTCGCCTCTTTTTTCTAACGCCGGGTATCAAAAGTGTTATTTCATTGCTTTTCAACGAATTTTTACGTTTTGGGGTATGCTTTTTGCCGATTTTTCTAAAGCCGGCTATCATTTCGAGGGAAAATTTCTAAAGCCGGATGAAAAATCTTTTTCTTGGAGTGCACACCCCTGTACAACAATTAAAAGTCAAGTACACCCCCCTGGGGGCTGTAGATTAACCAAATTTGGTCAAAATTTCGTTTCTTGTGCATGCATTATCAAGAACAGGTTTCAAAGAAAATAGCCTTCCAACGACCGATTTTAAGCAAATACATTGCAGCATCTAGGTTAGACTTTTTGCACCAGGTATCCCAAAAGGTAGCTACTACTGTTTAAAAATCACCGAATTTTTATTATTGAGCCGATCCTCAAATTTATTTTTTCCTAGATATTACTGATCTTGTGATTGGTTTCAAAACCAGCAAGTCTTGCTCTTTTTAATGCTCTTGGTTTTGAAATTATACTGTAAGATTCACTGATGTTTACCAGGTCAATTTCTTTGTGTATACTAAAGTGAAAGACCTGACCTATATGGTGCTCATCTATAAATAGGACAAAGAAAAACCTAAACATTTTATTTTTTTCTTTGGCTTTGCTTTCTATCGCCACGCATTGGAATGTCAAATACAATAAGCTCTTTATAAACCTATGAAGGTTATTCACTTTAAGCTTCTAATTTGGTCATAAATAACGGAAAGAAAAATGCACACAATCATTGAGACTTTAAGTATGATGTAAATATCGAGCAATTTTGGCTCTGGGCTAGACTAACCATGTTGCTGAAAAAGTATAGCACAAAATGAAGGTTTTTTTCAACGTGTAATTTTTTAAACAAACAAAATTTCAATCATCTTCAAATAGATATTCATCATTAATAAAACAAATCAAATACGAGATTTTATCAGAGAGTTGATAATTGACTTTTAATTGCAACCGAAGTACTTTTTGGGACATCCGGTATGAAATATCGCAACCTTGTCCCCATGTCCCAAAAGGAGTCTCCGGATGTAGGAAGCTGGCCCTCAGAACCAGGTTGGAAATGACGCATTGCCAGGTACCATTAATGGACAAGTCATTATCTTACAGTTAGGCAAACATTGACACTTCTTTCATCCATTTGATAGTTAAGTTTATTTATGTCTTGCAGGCTGTGACTTCATAAAACCTGTGTACGGGTTTGAGTGTTGCATTTGTAAAGTTTTTCTGCCGAATGAAGATAATATTGAAGAACATGTCAGTTCTTTTCAGCATCTGACAATCTACGAGGTAAGAATTGATCAAGTAGCCTCAAATAGTTGAATTATTCTGTTTTTCTGAAATAACGTTATCACATCAACAATTATACAGCATGAACTGCAGAAAAGCAAAGAAGCTTCGAGTAGTTTTGGAGATCAATCCATGTTTTCTGAAATAAAGGTAAATATTGAAAAGGAATTTGTGAAGCCAGCGTTGATGGAGACATGGCGATTTATATATCTTTAGACTGCTGAAAGTATCCACGTCAACATCCTTTTGACTGCTTTTCAATAGGCGGAATGATGGTGAAAAAACTAACTGATTCCTGAGGGGGGGAGGGTGTTGCAAAAAGGCAAGGTGCTGCTCACTTGAGCGGAAAGAGTTAAGAATTCTCGTTTATAACATAGAAAAGGGTGATTGTTCAAGTTACAATGTGATATTGTTATTTCCAATGGAGTATTATTAAATTTACAATGGTTGACAAAAGAAGAAAGACCAATTGGATGATTGATTACGTGCCTTGTATATACAGATGTTTTTGTTTAACTCACCCGGTAGGTTTGATAATGGAGTTTGATGATTTTTAAATGGACTACTGATTTTTGGGACACCGGATACAGTAAAAACCCTCACATAAGAACCTAAGATTTTGAACTCAGCCTGTTTAGGTTCTTGTGCTTTGAGCCACATCCAGTAATCAGGGTGTAGGTTCTTAACATAGGAAAATGTGTGAATCTAAATCTTAGCCAAATATATTTACATTCTTGGCCCTATCCACTTCAACTCAAGCTTACCCAGTTTCCCCTGCAGGCCCTCCCTATCACAGTTCTGTAAGGAATATTTTGGAGTTCACGAAAGAGGTTGATTGGCAAACAGATTGCATTTATTTCCCAATGGATGAATGAAACGCTTTATTAAGAACCTTGTTAAGATATCAGCCTGAAATGGTTCTTATTTATTGGGTGCAAAATATATTATTTCAGGCTGTAGGTTCTTAATAGATGAATGTTCTTATGTGCGGGTTTTTATGTCTCGTTCAATTCCTACCCTGACCATCCCCCCCCCGGGCAGCCCGGGGGTCAACAAAAATTCCTTGCTCAAATGCCCGGGGGGGCCGGGGAAAAATTGACGGTCAAATGCCCGGGGGGCGGGCACTGAAAAAATGCTATATTCCCAGTTATTGTATAAGCAAAAGCTCTTGTTGTTGCCAAATGCTACTCAAATGCCCGGGGGCCGGGGAAAAATGTACGGTCAAATGCCCGGGGGCCAGGAAAATTTTTTGTGCAAATGCCCGGGGGTGTCCCGGGCGGGGGGGATGGTCAGGGTAGGAACTGAACGAGACATTACTGTATCTTTGATTTTTATCAGATAGTATGATTTTGAACTGGTCAGTGAAGAAAAAGCTTTTAACTGTGACTGACCAAATTTCCCTTGTCAGTTTAAAATCTGTCTCAAATTAGATGTCACATGAGATTGGTAAACGGATAGGTACTCTTGCAAGACAGTTCAGTTGTTATTATTCAAGGGCATTCTCACATGACATCATGTTTCAGTCATATTATGATTTCTCATTTTACAGATACATTTACGAAACCATGCTGAGCATCACATTAATGTGAACCAAAATGAAAACGACATTAACGGACAGACAGCAGGAGGTGATATAATCGCAGATGAGAATCATGGTATGTCTGCATGTGATGCTGCTAGAAAGAACGTGATGCTACTGAAAGAATGTGATGCTGCTAGGAACGGCCTGGAAATAGATTTGGTAAGCAAGCTTAAGTTCCCAAACTTTGCAATGGATGGTTTAAGATCAGTGGCGTCGTGGCCGGGGGGGGGGCCAGGGGGGGCCATGGCCCCCCCTGTGAAAATGTTGTCGGAAAATTCGTCAGTTTTCCATTCTTGTCGGAAAATCGAAAAAAATTGAATTAATCCATTTTCCTTACATAGCTACTTTATGGCAATCGAAATGTATACATGAAATATCACTTTTTCGATCGCAAAAACTTAGTTTTTGATGAAAAAGTAGGTTTTTTGACAAAAAACTAGGTCCTTCGTTCGTTTTTCTGCAAAAAATTCCTTTTTCAATCGAAAGAAAGTGTGTTTTGTATTGGAAAAATAGACACATTAGGCGCAAAAAGTTTCTGACGAATAAATTTCAGACAAATGCTTTCGGTCAAAACATTCTTGGACTTTTTCCCCGAAAATTCGGTCGTCTTACCTAAATTTTGGTGACTAAAAACGATACATTTACAATTTATTTTGCACGTTTTATACCTAAAAAATGTCATGCAATTATGGTTTGTGCATTAAGCTTTCAATGAGTTGCTCATCAGAATTTGCACAAGTGAATATTGTTGAGGAAGATGGAAATGATTACTAAGATGGGATTACTTTCAGTTTCTGTAAACGGATGCGTATAGAAATGAAGATTTATATCAAGCTATCATGCTGCTATCTAAAATTTGAAAACGATCTATTTTTCAGTGCTTCTAAGGTCATTTTTTTCGAAATTTCCCATGAAAAACCAATAGTAGATTCTTCAAAATAGGGGCGTTTTGCAACGATCTAAAGGGCGTGGTCACAGAAAATTTTCCCGGGGGCAAGCCCCCGGACCCCCAGTTTTCCACCCTCCTTGCACATATAGCTTCAGCCTCACATTCATCACCAATCACGTCTCAACAACAGCCTCACCTCCAACAAGAATCGCCTCTTAACAGGACTGCTGTGTCCCTTTCAAAAATTCTTCGCTATTATGGAACTTTTATATGACAAAAGTTCTTGCCATTTTGCCACTTTTTGTTCGTTACATTCCTGCTTAATTTTTGTCGGAAAAATGTCTCTTTGTTGGAAAATTATGACCCTTGGCCCCCCCTAAAATCATGCTCCCACGACGCCACTGTTTAAGATCCCATGACCACTTTCATTTAACTGAATGGCTTGAACAAACTGTAGCTACTTTGCTATAATTCTGCCGTTAAAGTTTCCAAAAAGCTGCAATATTTTCAGAGTTTGAGGGTTTTTGGTCTCGTTTAGGAATTCACGGAAAATTTGACACAGACTTGAAACTATCAAAAGTTGTAAACTGTTTGAGGAAACTTGGGATACTTTTTAACAAAACCACAATTTATGATTGTTTACAATATCGTTTCAAGCACCCGGGGGGGGGGGTACTTCACTATAAATTCATACAGGGGTGTGCGCCGCCAGGATTTCTGTTATGACCCAATCCCAGAATTTTGGTCGGATAATGATACCCTATCACAGAATATAGGTCAGATATTGATACCCAATTCCAGAAATTTGAAGAAGTAACAAAGAACAATTCAACCTTAAATAGCACTCAATTTCAAGGCGAAAGAACAGATTTCGTCTCAGTTATGGTCACAAGCAGAACAAATCTGTTCTGAATCAATGGGGACATTCAACACCCATTACCACAATTTTTAGTATAACAGTTAACCCCCAATCCCAGAAAATTTCAAGTGAAAGTATACCCCAATCACAGAAAATTTCCAGTAAAAGTATACCCCATTCCCAGAATTTTTAGGGCAAAAACTACCCAAAACTGGCGCACATCCCCGTCTGACCCGGTAGTGAAGCCCCCCCCCGGGTTCAAGCACAAGTCTTTCATTCTTCTGGTTCAAGATTTAGAAATTTGACAACGTAGCATCCTCGGATAGGTTGAAATATAAAAAACGCTGTAATTTTGAAACTATTCAAGATTTCGGAAAAGTCCAATGGTAGAATCATAGCAAACTAAGAAAATTTTCTTTATAGAAGTTTACACCGATCTTTTTATTGATTACGTGATTACGCTTGGTAAGCACATAGAAGTTATCACATACTTAAAGGCAATGTCACCACTAAGAAATTGGCAAAATATCACGTAGTCACATGGCAGTGACTCGTATGGGTAACATAGTCATGTTTTGGTGACATTGCAAAAGGTGCACGATTTTTCACTCACCGCGTGCTTCCTCCTTATTTCTTGCAATAGACCTACTTTAAAAACTCTTTGTCAATTATGCTCCTTGGTGCGTAGGTCAGAAACGACTTTCAGATCGTGTACGGAAGTCAAGTTTAGCGCCACAAAGGATCATGGCTAGCAATGGGTCTTTAATTGGCTATCCAATCATGCGGGGGAGTGCACCAGTCTTGGGTGGTTTTTGGCACGAAAATTCTGGGAATGGGATGTACTTTTAAAAGAAATATTCTGAGATTGGGTCTGATTTTTGCTAAAAATTCTTGGAATGCTAAGGTTTTGCATAAACAACAATTTTCCTATTGTTTTGTACCGAAAACACTTGTCGAAAACCACATCCATATTCTGGGATTGGGTCTCCGAATCCTACCTGTATTTTGGGATTGGGTCATAACAAAAATTCTTACAGCGCATACCCCCATATGACCGAATAGTGAAGTGCCCCACCGGGTCTACAGCATAGGTTCTAAATTTTTGAAAACGTTCATGTAAAATTCTATGATCTAATTCTGTTAACTGACTAGCTTCAAAGAAACTTTACCATTTCGCTATAATTCTATCATTGGAATTTCCTGAAATCTTCACCATTTGCAGAATTAGAGTGTTTTCTTCTTGTTCAAGAAAATCTGGAAAAATTTTGATTCATTGTAATTTTTAAACTTTTTCGACAGACCGTAAAATGATTCTCAAGAAAACCATAGTTTATGGATATCTACAATGTGGTATGAAGCAAAAGTATAACAGTCTTCAGGTTAAGGATTTAAAAATTTGATTACATCACAATGAGTTGAATATAAAATGCACTGTGATTTCTAACAAAATATTCGAGATTTTCGGGAAGTCCAACGTTAGAATTGTAGATGAATAGCTAAAGTTTCTTTCAAGCTATTCAATTCAAATGTATTGGTCATAGAATTTGACACCCACCTTTTAACACTAATTTAAAAATTTGGATCCCATGCTACCCCAATACCACCTTGTCTGAAACATGATTTCATTGATAGGTGCGCGGAGGAATGTCTCCAGAAAGCAACGATACAGAATTTATCAACGCAGAGAAACAAGTGACGAGGACAATTTCCAATGGAGTTGACAGAGCATTGACAACTAATATATTTGATGCATTAAAGACTAATGATAGGGTGCAGAGTAATGAAAATCTTTGTGAAATTCAGACATTACTTCACGAGGTTTATGCAGAGGAATCATTGGAAAATATAACCGAGGACCATATTGGTGAATCAGATTCGGGTAAAGGGATGAGCGATTCAAGTGAAAGATTTAGTAACTTGATCGACGAAGAAAGAGAAGCCATATTTGAAGGAATACTCATGAAGCTAGAAGCTGAAGATGAAGACAATACTGAAGATGATGTAAACAAAAAAGTGTGTGCTACTAAAGAGCATGCAACAGAAAATGGTCAGTGTTACCATTTAAAGACTGCTTTGGAAGTAGAACAGCGAGATGGAGCATATAAAGATTCCGAGATTAAACAAGAAGCGAATACTGGCTATGATTATGACGAGGGTATCATTGCAGGGTTTTTAGAGGACCATGAAGATATGCATAATCACAGTGAACCTTACAATGGAAAATTGATGCCTAGCTGCGAACCAAAGGTAAGAGAAATTTTGTGCAATTAGAACATAAGGGGTACATGGCCTTCTCTTGTTCTATACGACTTGATCACATTTTGCTTTGCACATGCTACCTCTTGGTTGGCCTTTCTTCTCGACATGTTCATGACCCATGGCGACAAGAGGGGTGGCACCAGAAATTTTCCGACAGAGGGGCTGGAACTTCCAACAGGGGGAGGCTACAATAGCTAAAAAATGCTGTTTTCTGTTTTGGTTCGTTATTTTGCCACATCTCCTCCAGCAATAGCTTAAATTTCCTCCGACGGGGGGCTATGTGCTCCCGACGAGGGGCTGTAGTCCCCTAGCCCTCTTATGGCACCACGATTAGCGACAACTGACGCCAACCGAGAGATGGCACGCGCAAGGCTTGCTGGTTTAAACTCGGGGGGGGGGGGTACATGATTCGTGGATGGCCGATTTCAGAAAGGTACCCACTTCTAATTACCGAGACTTGCCTTAGTACCCACTTTTATGATGAATTTTGGCGGAAAACTGCCAATTTTTGACCATTTTTGGAGAATTTCAGCGAAACCTTACCCATGTTTATGGAAAATCTGCCGAAAAAGAACCTTGATTAGAGACTGTTGAGCCAAAAACCCCACCCATATGGGCGGGAACTACCCATGCCCTGAACATTTTATGTACCCCCCTCCCGAGTTGAAACAGACCCTTTAATGTATTTGCAAATGTGAATTGTCCATGTAATGCATCACCCTATTACTCGCTATTACCTATCATTGATATTTAGAATAAAAGTAGTGGACAAGAAAAGGCCCCGAAGTTAAGTGAAGCTGCTTGCTTATTATCAGATGTCGAGGAAATGTGTATGCCTACTCCAACCACGCCAGGTAATGAAGACCGATGTGAGACAACTGCGACTGCTGCCCCTGCGAGTCAGCAAAATCAAGGAATCAATGAAACGTCAAATGAAAGTAATTCTGGGGAGACTACAACAATTGACGTAGAAACTGGCCACAAAAGTGATGAGCTTGCTAACTTAAATGTTGACATATGCGTTGAAACGAAAGTTCTGGAGAAAGGTAATTTAACTGTCAAGTTTGGATTGTTTTTAATATTTTATTTCATTTTCAAATATCTTGATTACAATAAAAAATTTTAACTACAGCAAAGTGATACATAACATGTCGCGAATACGGGTATCTGCTGCCCGTATAGATGAGTTCTCGGGCTCGAAATTCTCTGAACGAGAAGTGGGTATTTTCCTAGACTGATTACACGTTCGTAGTTATCGCTATTGATAGACTGATTGATATGGCGCGCCAAAAGGGAAAATAATACGAATACATCGCTTTTGCAATACGAAGAAGATTTCGTAATACCATCCGTATTTTATAGTATGATACAGAGGATCATGATAGATAAACCATAGTTTGTAATACGAAAATGCAATTTTATAATACGAAAAATAGAATTTTATAATACGAAAACACAATTTCATAATATGAAAAACGCAGTTTTATAATACGAAAAACACAATTCTATAATACGAAAAACACAATTCTATAATACGAAAAACGCAATTCTATAATACAAAAAACGCAATTTTATAATACGAAAAACACAGGATTTTATAATACGAAAAATGCAATTCTATAATACGAAAAACGCAATTTTATAATACGAAAAACACAATTTTATAATACGAAAAACACAATGTTATAATACGAAAAATTGTTTTCATGTAATTAATCCGCGCATTGGGTTATTCGTAATTATTCATAATTATGATGATTTAAGTTCTAACTTTGATGATTTTGGGCGGGAAAATGGGAAAAGTTTAAAGACAGAAACACCGCAATACAACAAAAACAACAGCAAATGGCTTAATTAATTCATTTGATGCCAATATTTCATCCTGCCATGCAGAACTTCTTCAGGGCTGTAAAACTCCTTTTGCAATGGCGTCTCAAGATTCCCACACGGCAACAAATGTCCTGCAGTGCTTCCGAGACCTACTGTCCGATCTTCCGGAAATGTTCGCAGCCCAGTTCGCAGAGTTTGATCGAAATCTTTTTGACACTAATACCGGGTGTCCCAAAAAAAGGTAACAGATTTAATTGGGGCTAGCGATAAGAATTTAAGTTGAATCGACCCCTGATAAGTTTTGAAGTACTCTTAGATAGTTAACTTGAAGATTGATACCTTACTTGTTGATATTGGTGCATCAAGAGTTGGAATATTAATCTTGAAAGTCCAAATTTGCCTTCTACTCCAAACCAGAGCTTTTGGGGTTTGGCCTAAGCTGTTAACTCGCTCTACTGTGGAATCTCCTCAATCATAGCCAGTACAAACAAGAAACCTCGTGCTTAGGAACACATTTTAGTGGAAATCTGACTCTGAACTTTACAATCAGATTCAAGAATTTAGCCCCGAAGAGACCCCCTTCTTGATTCTAAAAAAATTTTAAATTGCACCTGCCTGAGAAAAGTTGTTCATCAGCGACATAAGTCCCGTAGGCTTTAACACATAGACTATCTTGCAATCTTCATTGCTTGAATGAAATGTTTTTTGCATCATCTCTCATGAAATTATTACGAAACAAGCAATCTTATATGCCCAAGGGAATATAAAAAATGATCATTCGTGCTTGGCTTGGTGTACTTTTGTAAATGCATTTTGACTGAAGAAAAATATTCCTTCCTGACTATATTCATTCATTTGTTTGTTAGTTTTCAGTTTTTTACGTCCTTTTCAAACGGGTGCCCAAAGGACCGATCCTTATCCAAAAATGTCTTTGACTGAGGAGATTCCCCTAACCAACGCGTTAGCAGTTTAGGCCAAAACCCAAAAGCTCTGGTTTGTAGATGGACGCTAATTTTGGCTTTCGAGATTAATATTTCAACTCTCGATGCGCCAATATCAACAAACGAGGTATTAATCTTCAAGTTAACTATCGAAGAGTACTTCAAAACTTATTTGGGATCGATTCGACTTATACTCTCATCGCTAATCCCCATCAAATCTGTTACCTTTTTTTTGGGACACCTGGTAGTGAGGATATTTTATAGTGTATGGATAGAAGAACAACATAATTATGCTTCATACTGTCTGTTATAAAAGCTGATTTGGTTGGCCTGAGTAGCCATGGAAACCTGCTTCAGGATATCAGTGCATTTGAGGAAAGCGTTGTACGGGCACACATATATCGACAGCGATTTCAAGAGCTTCTTCATTGGTCTCCCATGCGTCAAATGGCATCGATGGTTCTCAGTTCCTACCCTGGGTACTAGAGCCATCTGGTACCCAGGGTACTCAGTTCCATGTTACAGGCGATGATGGTGGCATAGGAACTGTTTGTTGGCAGGCCTAAAGTTATGCTGTCCAAAGAACAGTTCTCGGTCTTGATTACGCTCGGTTTCAAGTTTGTAGACATCAGCAAAATATCGGGAGTACACCCGAAGAAACTGCGAAAATTGCTTCGAGAATGGGACCTCCTGGTGGGCACTGATGTATTTTTGGAAATCTCGGATGACCAGCTTGACGAAACCATTCAGGCATTTTGAGAAAATTGACTGAAACGGGCGAAAGGTTGAAGAATGAGGGATTCGTTGCAAAGGTTGGATCCAGTTGGCAGAACACTCAGGAGGAGGCTGAAGATACGCAGACGTGTTTACAGTGTACCCTGTGCACATTTTTATGGTAATGCCAGTCACGAGTTTTTGCCTCCTGGATCTTCCAGCGTAGGAATCAGATGTCGTCTTGGGTACCCTGGCCAAAACCTCCAAAGCCTCATTTTCACGGACCAATCAGATGGCTAATAAGCGAAGAAGACAAAAGAAAACGGCGATGATCTTTCCAAATTTTTCCTACCTTCATAAAACGCAACCAGGATAAAAAACTTCTTGAAATTTCAGGCATTTTTGGAGAAATCTACTCTCCAGATGTTTGGGAATACAAGATTGGATGCCGGATAAATTACATGAAAACAATTTTTCGTATTATAAAATTGTGTTTTTCGTATTATAAAATTTTGTTTTTCGTATTATAAAATTGTGTTTTTCGTATTATAAAATTTTGTTTTTCGTATTATAGAATTGTGTTTTTCGTGTTATATAAAATTTTGTTTTTCGTATTATAGAATTGTGTTTTTCGTATTATCAAATTTTGTTTTTCGTATTATAGAATTGTGTTTTTCGTATTATAAAATTTTGTTTTTCGTATTATAAAATTGTGTTTTTCGTATTATAAAATTTTGTTTTTCGTATGATAGAATTGTGTTTTTCGTGTTATATAAAATTTTGTTTTTCGTATTATAGAATTGTGTTTTTCGTATTATCAAATTTTGTTTTTCGTATTATAGAATTGTGTTTTTCGTGTTATAAAATTTTGTTTTTCGTATTATAGAATTGTGTTTTTCGTGTTATAAAATTTTGTTTTTCGTATTATAGAATTGTGTTTTTCGTATTATCAACTATGGTTTATCTATCATGATCTTCTTTATCATACTATAAAATACGGATGGTATTACGAAATGCTCTTCGTATTGCAAAATCGATGTTTTCGTATTATTTTCCCTTTTTGCACGCCATAGATTGACTAACTACTTGAAGCGTAGTGCCGTCATCCAATTCAATGAACGAAGTGGAAATTGGGACTGAAGTAGTTAGTCTAGTATTTTCCGCCAAATTTTTCACGAATGCGAATTCTGGCAATTAGAATTGGGTAACTTTGTGACCTCTGGGTGGCAGATCCCCGTCCATCTTGTATCCCCCGGGGGTCTGTTCGCACAACTCATGGAGAAATTCAGAAACTTGGTACATTAACTGGAGCACTAATTATTTCCTTGTTATTCATGTCGGTGTTGTCCTATTGGACACTGACTAACTGGACCCTTTGAATCACAAAAGAGCAATGCGTCCTGGGGGGGGGGGGGTACATAACATGTTCGGGGTACGGGTATGTGCCCATATGGAAGGAGTTTTAGGCCCAAAATTCTCTAAACAAGGGTCCTTTTTGGGCAGATTTTCCATAAAAATTGGTGGGGTTTCACTGAAATTCGCAAAAATAGTTAAAAATAGGCAGTTTTACGCTAAAATTCATCATAACAGTGGGTACCAAGGCAATTTTCCGTAATTAGAAGAGGGTACCTTTCTGAAAACCGGGTGGCAGACCCCCATCCACCCACAAGTCATGTACCCCCCCCCCACCCGGGCAATGCGTATCACAAAAATATCTTGAACATTCCTTTTATCTTAATTTGAATAAAACAGGGGACACAGTAAAACCTTTTTGCACGCTAAATGATTAATTAAAGTATATTGCTCTTTATGTCTCAGTTTTCAGTTTTAGTTCTCATTGACAAATATACTTAAATAAATTTCAATGCGAATATATTACCTAGCTTAAAATGAGACAATAATGCATGCTACACAAGAACAAGATACTTGCACATACACCAGGGGCGGTCTGGCACCATAATTGTAGGGGGGCTAGCAAACGAAAAGGGCCCGGTTAAGGGTGTGGCAGATAAATTTTTTACCCTATACCCACTAAAGAAAACACCTTAAACACTCTCAGTCGATACATGGTCGATATTAGTTATTGACTAATAGACATGCCATGCCATTGTCTATTGATATGCCGAAGAGCACGAAGAGCAACTTTTATTTGAGAAAAACCTTCTGCACGTTTCGTACTTTATCTCGATCAAACGTTCTTTATAGTTAACTTAGATCCTAATATACCATCATGGTTCTTCATGGTTCTTCATGGCTCCAAAATACAATTTCTTTAGAAATGATAATAAAAGCCAGTGTGGCAAATAAGAGTAATGACACTAGTCGCTCTCAACGCTAATTTCTTATCGTAGTATCTGCAATCTCTACATTGAATTGACCAGGCCCGTCGGAACGAAATTCGCATTCGCCCCCTGGAAAATTTTTGGGGCCACGACCTTTACTTTGGCTTAGAATGCATCACCCAATATCATGCTTGCCATTAGCGACAAGAAAACTTTGATAGTTTTATGACAGTTATCCAATGAATCAGAGCAAGAGGAAAATTTATGGAGAAAGATTCTTTGCTTTGGCTTAGAAATGCATCTCCCAATATCATGCTTACCATTAGCGACAAGAAAACTTTGATAGTTTTGTGACAGTTATGCTATGAATCAGAGCATGAGGAAAATTTTTGAAGAAAGATCCTTTACTTTGGCTTAGAATGCATCTCCCGATATCATGCTTGCCATTAGCTCATTAGCGACAAGGGAACCTTGATAGTTTTGTGACAGTTGTCCTATAAATCAGAGCACGAGAAAAATTTTGAAGAAAGATCCTTTACTTTGGCTTAGAATGTATCTCCCAATATCATGCTTTGCTATTAGCTCATTAGCGACAAGGAAACCTTGATAGTTTTGTGACAGATCTGACTGGGAATATGCTACTTTTAGTCTATTTTGACGTTTTGGGTCTAATCATGTAAAATGTCGGGCCTATCACAAAACTGCTTTCAATATTCTGGGTCTTCGTCAAGCCCAAGAGTTTTGGTCTGGGTCTACGACTCTGCGCAAAGTTCTTTTGGGTCTACGAGTTTTGGGTCTGGCTTGGAAAACCCGTACCTCTTTTTGCCCCGGGAAGTGGGCCCTCGTTGTTAGTCTGGCCCACTAGTCAAATTTCCCTAAAAGATGCCTTGCTGATGCGATGGTAGCTACAATGGGGGTTCCACATAAACCTATACGGAGGTCATGGGAACCATGGGGGGGCAGGAGGACTGCACTCTATATTTAAGCTCTTATGGTTGCAGGTCCTCACAGGTTCATGGGACAGAAAGGGGGCAGGGGGACTCCATGCAATGAAGTCCCTGAAACTATTTGTAGTGAATTGAGTGATATTGACGTAACCCGCAGGTATTACAGTCTTATTCGGGGTCCTACAATGACTAACATCAGCTAATTAGAGAACACTTTTGAATTGCTTTTATTTTATAGGCCAATTCAAATTTAGCAGAAAGACAAATTTCAGAGAAATATTCTGAAACTGTCTGCAGAGATTAAGAACTTATCTGTAGTCCCCATTGCTTCATTTCTAAGTGATAATGAACTTCCACATTAATTCAAATTATAGAAATGTTCTCTTCCAACTTTTGCGAAAAGGGCCCGTATTTTTTTTTAACTTTACATGGCAGAGGGCCCGGGGGGCGATCGCCACTTTGCCCCCCGGGCCAGACCGCGCCTGACATACACTAAATAGATTAAATCAATAATAGGAAAACATGACAAGATACTATGTACTGGGTGTCCCAAAAAAGGTAACAGATTTGATTAGGGCTAGCGATAAGAATTTAAGTCGAATCAATCCTTGATAACTTTTGAAGTACTCTTAGATAGTTAACTTGAAGATAAATACCTTATTTTTGCTGATATTTGTGGATCAAGAGTTGGAATATTAATCTTTAAAGTCCAGATTTACGTCCAACTCCAATGTAGAGCTTTTGGGGTTTGGCCTAAGCTGTTAATTCGCTGTGCTGTGGAATAGCCAAATACAAACAAGAAACCTCGTGCTTAGGAACATACTTTCATGGAAATCTGACGCTGAACTTTACAATCTGGTTCACGAATTTAGTCCCCGAAGAGACCTCTCTCTTGATTTTACACAAACTAGTTCCGTGCGCTTTAACACATAAGTATCTTTCAATCTTCATTGCTCGAATGAAATGTTTTTTGTATCATCTCTCACGAAATGTTTACGAAACAATCGTATATGCCCAAGAGAACATACAAATTCTAACTTGTGCTTGGCTTGGTGTACTTTTGTAAATGCATTTTGACTGGAGTAATAAAGATAAGGCTCAAATCCTTACTGGTTGTCAGAGCATGCGGAAATCATCCAATTTCATGCTTGTCAGCCAATGAGATCACCGCTTTCTAGCCCCTGGAGACAAAATCGGTCGTTTGAGGTAAATTTTCTAGTACCCTCACTAAAACTGAAATGGATGCTAGAATACTTCAGTTATTCGCAATTTTTTTTGATAAATCAGTTGTGGGGATGTCCGTCCAGAGCTGTTTACATGTTTAGGCACATAGCTTGTTTGGGGCCGGAGCTGCGTTCATTTTCCGGTCGAAGAATATTGACCTTCGTTGAAATATCTATAGAAATCGCTACAAATGAGATATGCAGATAAGAATTTCAGCAATTATGCATACTGACCTCAGCAATAACCCAAACTCCTTTACTGCTATCATATCTCAAAATTTGAGGCAATTTCTAATGATTTCTGGTAGAGATATCATTTGGGCCTAAGCTTGTCCTCGCTTAAAACTCATTCCATTGCACTTAAAAAGTAATGGTAAAATTCTAGAGCTGAATGATGCACTTACCCATGACTCAGGCCCCAGTTTGACTTCGTTTGCCTTTTTTACATTAGCAAATTTTTATAAGAAACGACCAGTTGTGGGTGAATTGCAAAAACTTTCCTCGGTCCATATTTTTATCTGCACAGTCTATCCGCTTCAAACAACAAACAGTGAACTTTGTATCATAAAAGTCTGCATCATAAAACATTCCTATAGAACGATTCCATGCGCCTTAGCGAGGCACTCGTGAATTGTTTTCACGCATTTGGTTGAATCAGTCAATGCAAACAAACAAAAGTGCAAAACCGGGTATCTTTTTTAGCGAACCCAAAACAATGTTTTGTTCTTTTTATGTTTTGCTTTGAATGAAATAAGAACGAAAAGAACGAAATGCGTGAATACAATTCACGAGTGCCTCGCTAAAGCGCATGGAATCGTTCAAAAGGAATGTTCTGTGATGCAAGACTTTTATGATACAATGTCAAAGTTCACTGTTTGTTGTTTGAAGCGGAGAATCTGTGTAGAGAAAAATATGGACCGAGGAAAGTTTTTGCAATTCGCCTATTACTGGTTGTTTCTTACAAAAATTTGGCAAATTAAAGAAGGCAAATGAAGTCAAACTGGTGTCTGAGTCATGGGTAAGCGCATTATCTAGCTCAAGAACTTTACCATTACTTTTTAAGTGCAATGGAATGAGTTTTAAGCGAGAACAAGCTTAGGCCCAAATGCTGTCTCTACCAGAAATCGTTAGAAATTGCCTCCAATTTTGAGATATGATAGCAGTGAAAGAGTTTCGGTTATTGCTCGGGTCAGCATGCGTAATCGCTGAAATTCTTATCTGTATATCTCATTTGTAGCGATTTCTATAGATATTTCAACGAAGGTTAATATTCTTCGACCGGAAAATGAACGCAGCTCCGGCCCCAAACGAGCTGTGTGCCTAAACATGTAAACAACTCTGGGCGGACATCCCCACAACTGATTTATTTAAAAAAAATTGCAAATAACTGAAGTATTTTAGCATCCATTTCAGTTTTAGTGAGGGTACTAGAAAATTTACCTCAAACGACCGATTTTGTCTCCAGGGGCTAGAAAGCGGTGATCTCATTGGCTGACAAGCATGAAATTGGATGATTTCCGCATGCTCTGACAACCAGTAAGGATTTGAGCCTTATCTTGGAGTCAGTGGTGGAAAAAATAATTGCCTTCCTGCGAAGCAACGTCAAAATAAAATTCTTCCTTTCATTGTTTTATGAATTTTCTCCGTGCTATTTCTCAGTGGAACTATTGCACAACAACATTTCAGTTTCGTTGGCCCGTTTAGAATCACTTACTATTGATATCTTCATTGGACCACACAACTGTAAATGGACAGATCATAATCCATGCACCGTTTTCCTTTCTCTTGAATCTTTCCTGGCTTTATTCCTTCCTTTACTATTTACCTTTTCAATCTTTGTTTCTCTGTCATCCTATCTTCTTTCCATCCTTCGTTCTTCTCCTCCTTCTTTTCTTTCCTTTTTCCTTCCATTTATTGTTTCCTCCCTTTCTCGTTTCCTTTCTTTGCTTTCCTCCTATTCCACTTTCTATCTTTCTTCTCCTGTTCTTCCTTCCAGACAAACAAGCTCCCTGCGAAGCTGCTTCGCGGCTTCGTGCATTTTTTCCACCTCTGCTTGGAGTAATATATTCCTTGGTGATTATATTCATTAATTCGTTTGTCAGTTTTCAATTTTTACTGATCCTTCTAAAAAAATGGCTTTGACTGAGGATATACCCCTAACCAGCGCGTTAACAATTTAGGCCAAAACCCAAAAGCTCTGGTTTGTAGATGGACCCAAATTATGCTTTCAAGATTGATATTCTAACTCTCGATTTGCCAATATCAACAAACAAGGAAGGTATCAATCTTCAAGCTAACAATCGAGAGTACTTCAAAATTTATTTGGGACCGATTCGACTTAAATTCTCATCGCTAGCCCCCATCAAATCTGTTACCTTTTTTGGGACACCCGGTATTTAAATGTATTAATCTCTAAGGAGGAGCTCTCCAGTAGATTAACTAATCGAGAGAGAGAGAGACCCCTCCCCCCATTTAAAATTGAAAATAAAAACAATTATAGAAAAGGAAGAAGAAAACCTCCAAAGAAGAATTTACTTGCGGGGAATTAAAGACCACAATCATTAATGACGAATTCCGTCAATTTTGACTTGAATATAACAAAAGAAACTAACACTGAGAATGAATGCAACACAAATCAGAAACGTGGGTGGGGAATAGTTGGGGAATATGTTTAAGTTTAGAGAGCAAAAAAATCACAATCAATAGGGAATCAAAGAAAAACCATTTATGAGGAATTCCTTCAGTTTTGATCTGAAAATATTGAAAGACGTTGAAATTGTGATAAGAGTTAGGATGTCATTCTAGAGTTCAACACCAAGATACTTTGTAAAATGTCACATCTAGCTGTATGACGGGTTCCATGGCTATGAACTGTGCTACTGAGCTGGAAATAGTTGTGAAAATGAAAAGGTGAAAGATGATTGAGAGACTTGAAAACCAATTTGAGAATATCCTGATGAATCATATTTGTCAGTTTGAGAATTTTAAGTGAAGTGAAGATTGATGTGGACGGAGATGCAAAAGGTTGAAAGGAGATACTTTTCTCTGCGCTAAGAGAAGAGGTTCCTGATAAGTACGATAGGAGAGACCCCAAGTTGTTGAGCCATAGCACAGAAATGAAGAGGAAATAGAGTAATAAAGATTTTTCAAAATATCAAGGGGAACAATATATCTGACCTTAAATAAGATACCAGATGTTCTGGAGAGTTTTTTAGTTTGTTTGTTCAGAACTATGATATTTGCAGGATGAATTCTCGTTCACCAAAAGGCGTAAAAATTCAACAAAACGAGATCTTGAGACAGGCTTCTTGATATATTTTATACTAATCTGTTCAGGCAATTTCTTTTTAGGTGAGCTGAATATGACAACAAAAATGTTTTCTCAATATAAATCGCTAGTTTCTTTATATCAAGCCAAGATTTTGCTTTTATAGGCTCGTTATTAAGTATATAATCGAGTTTGTTAATGTTGTCAGATTCATAATAAATTATTTGTATCATTTCTACTAGTTGAAAAGTGATTAAAGACAGCAATGAAGTTAACCTTTTTTGTGATATTTATTTTAGAACACCATCAAAAGTTGAGAAGATCTCTTCGATTGCGAACAACAGTCAGGAATGTGGAACAAGAAAATTTGCGTAATGATGATGATGATGATGACGTTGATGATGTCAATAACAATAACAATAACGATGGTGGTGATGATGATGATTATAACGTTCACGATTATGATGATGATGATGATGATGATGATGATGATGATGATGATGATGTTAATGACGTTGATGATGATAATGAAGAATATAAGGATGACAATGATGGAACATGGGATATGGATGTAAATAAAGAATATAACAATGGTAGTCATGGAATGCGGGCTACAGATGTTAATTATGATGTTAATGATGGCAATCATGGAACGCAGGGTTCAGATGTAAATGGCAGCTCTAAAAACTCTCCTTTCCATGCTGCATGCGAAGAGGATTTCACAACATCGTGCAAATTAAAGAAACGCAATTCTGATACTTCTGACGAAGAGAAATATCCATGCGCTGTTTGTGGCAAATCATTCCTTACTCTTAAACGCGTTGAGCTGCATCGAAAGAGGGAGCATACTGTCAAGAAGAAACATTCGTGTCATTTTTGTGCCAAATCGTTTTATAACATAGGGCACCATAAGGTGCACGAATTGATACATACTGGGGAGAGACCTTTTTCTTGTGACGGATGTGGAAAGACATTCATTCAGAAGGGACATCTTACGATACATAAGCGCATTCACACTGGAGAGAAGCCATTTTCTTGTGACATTTGCACAAAAGCATATTATGATAATGAGCACCTTAAAAGGCACAAGCGCACACACCACACTAAAGAGAAACCATATTCGTGTGATATTTGTGGGAAAAGGTTTCCCGGAGGTTTTGCCGTCAAGATGCACATGCGTAGACATACTGACAAGAAACCATATTCTTGTGACTTTTGTGGTAAGGGATTTTATGAGAGATCGGCATTGAAAGTGCACCACCGAGTACACACAGGAGAGAAGCCTTTTTCATGTGACATTTGTGGGAAAGCATTCAGCCGTAGCAACCGTTGTAAAATGCATGAACGCACTCATTTGGGAGGAAAACATTTGGTGTGTGATCTTTGTGGGAAGAAATTTATGAAAAGTAATGATCTGAAAACACATAGGCAATTGCACTCTGAAGAAAAACAGCTATCGTGTGATATTTGTGGGAAGAAATTTATGGAAAGTGATGATATGAAAACACATAGACAATCACACGCTGGAGAAAAACAGTTATTGTGTGATTTTTGTGGGAAGAAATTCATGAAAAGTGATGATCTTAAAAAACACAGGAGATTGCATTCCGAAGAGGAAGAGTTGTTGTGTGGTGTTTGTGGGAAAGCATTTCGTGGCAGGCGGAGACTTACAAGACATAAGAAACTACACCTTGTGGAGAAAAGGTTTGCATGTGATGTTTGTGAGAGGGAATTTGTCGAGAGTGAGGATTTTAACCTCACAACACACATGCGAATACATACTGATGAAGAAATACCTTTTTCGTGCGATGTTTGTGGTAAAGTGTTCAAAGATCAGGGAACACTTAATAGACATAAATTCACACACACTGCAAAGAAATTTTCTTGCGATATTTGTGGCAAATTGTTCAGTCGCCATGCACATATCAAAAGGCACGAAAAAGTGCATGCAGGAAAAAAACCTTTTTCGTGTGACGTTTGCGGGAAAAGATTTATCGAAAGTGCTGAAGTTACAAGACATGCGCGAATACACACTGGAGAGAAGCGTTATTCGTGTGAAATATGTGGCAAGGCATTCCTTTACAGTGGGCATTTGAGAAAACATAAACTTGTACACACAGGAGACATCCTTTTTTCTTGTGATATTTGCGGGAAAGCATTTAAACTTCATCGCAATTGTCAACAGCACAAAAAGAAGCATGGCGAGGAAATTCCTTCTTAATTCGATATTGGTGGAAAAGAATTTCAATTTGCTTTGACTTTTGATAGCATATGCATCACATTTTTATATTTTTTCATGTTTTTTTCTGTTGTTAAGTCACACTTTGATGATGACATGAGTCATAAAGGCCTCAGTGTGCTAAAAATCTTCTCGTTTATTGCATCAGAATCTTTTCACAATTTCTTACTAAGGGCCTGTTCATATGTAGAAAGTTTCCCCGGCATTTCCCCGGTGAAGCGGGATTCCCGTTCAACCGAGATCTCGCCTCATATAGCGTTACCACATAAAATAGAACGAGCGTTCACATGAGAAAACATTTCCCCGGCTAGCCGAGATCTCGATTGAGCTCTACCGGGATCCCGCCTAGCCGAGGAAATATTTTCCCATATGAACACATTTTCCCGGTTAGGCGAGGAAACTTCTTTTGCTTATCGTTAATCCTTTCGAATTCTTTGGCGTTAGAGACAAAGCGCTATTGTTTTATTTCCCCGGCTTGCCGGGGAAACTTCTCTCATATGAAAGGTCGATGAATATTTCCCCGGCTAGCCGGGAATCCCGCTTCACCGGGGAAATGCCGGGGAAACTTTCTCCATATGAACAGACCCTAAGTACCTTATCTACCAAAGCTTTTTGAAAGATATAGCCACAGGGACACCAGCTATCTAGTTGAGTTCGTTGCATTTATCATTTGGACGCTGTGTAGCTTCTAGGATGCTGTGGTGGTGGATTTTTCTGCAGCTTTTTCCTTTGTGGAGAAAAAGGCCCACCGCGCATAGCTGGGGCTAAATGGAATGTTGAATGCTGAACTGATACTTCAGATATTCAGAAAAGAGCAATTAATGACATAAGAAACGCTTTGAAAAGGATAAAGACTCATGAAAAATTGTTGAAAGAGACCCAGCAAAAGAAACAGCGCAAAATAACCTAGCAGCCAGGGGTCTGTGGCAAACTCCAATGGTCCAATGGTCCAATGGTGCAGAGAGTCCGGTAGATAGAACGTGCCTGCGCGGAGGGAAAGAGTAAGATGCTGTGATAATTACTTGACATCAAAGAGGTTGAAAATAGGATCCTTACCAGAGACGTAAGAACCGCCCCCCCCCCCCCAAGATTTTGCAGTAAGACAAAGAAGTGCCTCTTTTATTTTCAGGAAGTGCTCCTTTCTCTTAATGAAAAAATGCCCTTGAAGTGTTGTGACCCCCCCCCCAAAGTTTAGATGCTTCCCACGTCCCTCCTGACAGGTCCCATATTTTCTCTATACTTTCTTTCCTTCTTAGTTGTTTGTGTGGCCCTGAATCCTGTTTACCAAAGCTGACTCTAACAAGCAACCAGATCACTAAATGTTTACGAAATCCATTAGAATTCATCTGATGGAGATTGATTTAGGCTATCATCGCTATCTTATTGTGGTAGTTGCTCCTTACTATGCATTTAGACTTATTACCTGAGTCCTGTGTTGCATTTTTTCTTGGAAAAAGCATAGTCAATAGAAAAGAACTAGTTTGGTCAAGAATCACACAATAACCTATTGTTCTACGTTTTTGAACCTGTACGCTCAAAGGGCTTGCCGATCGAAAGTGCACACATGTGTTTCTCGTTTTCAACGCAGGGCATGTGAAAGTTTTCGTAGAAGTATTTCTCGAAATTCCAGGCTCTTATTGCTGCATACCATTCTGTGGAACAAGCAAGAGCAATAAATAAACAAGGAACAAGCAATCAAATTTTTTGCAAGAACGTTTTGATCCTGGTTTCGGAATTCGTAAGTTTCCTACCGGATTGGCGTAGTCGTTGACGAAAATATCAATCTTCAAACTTTAAACCCACTTTAGCGACTTTAGATCTGTTGAATATGACCATTTTCCTTCTTTGGTACATTATACTTCCATGGCCATAGGGCAGTCATTGTCTTTCGCTTTCCATGGTTTCGTACCCGTAGTGTCGTATAGTAATTAGAATTAGGTATAGTAGAATGTAAAATATATTGTAAAATTTGATATTTGAATAAATCAAAGGACCTTAGAAGTGACTCACGGGCTTAATGATTTTTATTGTGAAATTTTCCAAATTATTCCATGAGAATGCAAAGGAAGATCAGTGCAATTTTATTGCACCTTCCTCGAAATATGAGTAAATATGCTGTAATGTTACGTTACAGAATGCAGTCTGAGGAAACAACCATCAAAAATTGGCGTGCAGGAAATGTTTAGTCTTTGCTTGAAGATTTTTCAGTGGAGAACAAACAATCTAATTAAACACACAAGCAAACAAATTAATCACGAAATACACGTTTTTTTATTATAAGAAACTTGGATCAGCACTTAGTACTAAAAGTTTCTTAATTTCGCATGAAAATTTCGGTGTTTTAGTAGTAAAAGTTTCTTAATTAGTTTCTTATTTTTTTGGGCCTAAAATTGCGGTATTGTTCGAAGTTGAGCCTTCTTCTCGAGAAAGGGCTTCCATTTTGCATTGACATTGTCATCAAGAAGAAGCCATGCACATCAAGGCAAAAATTTACCAATTTTGCAGTTAAAAGTCAAGAAAAGACGAAGGCACCTTTGTTAGAGAGACATAGAATAAGAGAGACATACAGATATAACGTTTTAGAGTTTCTTAACTGTTCTTGAGCGTAGTACTAGAGTTTCTTAAATTTTTGGTCATCGTAGTACTAGTTTCTTATAAACCAGTTTCTTATAAAAAAAAACGTGTAATCCGTTTTCAGCATGATTAAACAGTGCTATTGTTAATAAGAAACTCTTTTCAAGAATTCAACTAAGAACTAAACCAGTAAGAACCTCGACTGAGAACTTGGATATTGCTCAAGAAACTTGTTTATTTTGTCTGAGAAGGTAATTCGCATACTGGCGCTGTATTCTGGTAAAACTCACGAAATGCTTGGGAAGTTACCTATCAATGAATACAACGAACATTTAAGAAGGATGCGGAGAAACTGCAAAAACCTTTGGTACCCATGATCTGCTAATTTCAACTGTTTACTGAAAGCTGAAAGAGACTTTCAGTACTGGGTGGGAAAATTTATTGGTTTCTTGAAAACTCTTCGATTGTTGTTCTACTTGACTGATCAGCTGCCTAAAAGTTCTTAGAAAACTAACAATAATCTTGAAAAAATGCTAACAAAGAGCTTTTTGAAATAATTTTGATGGGAACGTCATTGAGCTAATTACTGCACTCAAAGAGTTCATTTTGTTGGAGCAGTTTCCCTTAGCAACCAATCTCATTCTGTGAAATGGTGCATCAACACAGGCGAGCAAGGTGGCTGCCATACCACACACATTATATTTTCCAATCTCGGCCTGTTCTTAGCTGCAGTCCCTCTATTTTCCAGAAGTTTATTATTCACAATTTAGCGCAAACCTCAAGATCAATGTGCTTTGCACAAGTCAACTTAGAGGTCTAGTCCGAACAAAACATTGAATTCAGACTATTGCTGAACAAATTAAAAGTTTAGTCCTACTTTTGAAGCAAAATCGGCTATGATTCAAATAAAATGCACAGAAAGTTAAAAAATGCAAGGCTTGAAAATTGATTTTAAGCAGCTACGAAAAAGTAAGTTGATAAACTTCTTGATCAAAGATGAGAGACGTACCTTTCTTTGCACGTTGAATCTGTTGAATGCAGTTTTTCATCCAGCATTTTGAGCGCGCAGGCTCCGCGACCATGATTCGTTCTTTCCGTAGAGTGGCCGCGCGTGCTCAAACCGCTGGAGCGTTTGACCTTTGAGATGTCATACACCTCAGGAGGGCCTCCGCTGAACGACCAGCTTTGACCTCGCGTTGTTGCAAGGCTTGATGTGGACTTCATCACGTCCTTCACCCCATGACATAAAGGATTTTGTAAACAGGAAAATGCCCACCACCCCTATGACTTCACTACCGTGCGTCAAAAAATGATAGTTCAATTTTGCAGTCAGCGAGTCTTATTGGGATTGGGGCTAAGATCTTTCCTAACATCAGCCCCGAGCAAGGGGAATGCAGATAATGAGAAGGAGAATATGATTAAATCGGCAATCTGTTATTTTGGTCCTTCTTTTCTGCAGCCATGAAATTTAGTTCGAAATTATAACAGATTCAAAATCTTCTCTTCTCTTCTCTTCTTCAATTCTTCAATTCTTCTCTATTAACTATTGAAAAAAGGTACAAAAGAGAACGTAAAGCTCAAGTAGTAAGTCTAAAACGTATCAGCTATGATGCCAGAAATTGTCATACTTTCGTGTTTTACTTTTTTCACTTTCGAACTGTAAAGACTGGGACACCCTACCCATGACCTAGCCACGCCGTGTTTTTCAAAAACTGGAGGACTGTTTTGGGAGGAGAAAAGTTTGCATATCCACTGTGATTCTCAAGTTTCCATCTGCCCTGGGGACTAAAATTGGATTGGCAATAAGCCACAATTTATTTTTTCTGGAGTCTGGTACACAGGCTAAAGACAACTGATTCTCAACCCTTCTCGGCGATTTTGTTGAATTGTTTTATGTTCTTGAAAACTTTTCTTTACATCAATTTACAGTTTTCTTAGTTTTATCCAGAATCATTTCAGCACTTTCACCAAGATTACGGAGATGCCCTCAAAAGTTAAGATCGCCTAAACAAGGGCAGATTTTCTAATACAATAGCATGAGTTGCTTTTGTTGACACCTCAATTCAAAGCGATTAGCGATCACAGACAAAGGAAATTCCTTGAACCAGAAATTAAAAACAAACAAAGCCGCAAATTTTTCTCTGAAACCCAGGTAGCTAGCTCGCTCGATGTGCATTCCAGAAATTATTTTTAAGGGCAAACACGAGCATAGATCGAAAGAAGAAGGATATATCTACACATCTGCCGCGGGCATTTTATTTCTTTGGTCCAGAAGCTGAGCAGTAAATGTCTTGATAACACCCAAACAAATAAGAGAGTTGACTCGCCTCCTAAACGGCTTTTGAACCAAACAAATAAAATGCACGCGGCAGATGTGTAGATGCATCCTTCTTCTTTCGATCTATGCTCATGTTTGCCCTTAAAAACAGTTTCTGGAATGCACAACGAGCGAGCTAGCTACCTGGTTTTCAAACAAACTTTTGCGGCTTTGTTTGTTTTGAATTGCTGGTTGAGAGAATTTCCTTTGTCTGCAATCGCTAATCGCTTTGAATTGAGGTGTTAACAAAAGCAACTCGTGCTATTGTATTACAAAATTTGCCCTTGTTGATCGCCTATATAGTTTGAATTTGCTCTTACTTTATGGGAAGAAACTTTCGTGGGGAGAAGCTTTTGCGTTTTTCATGTTTGTGGCCGAAATTCCCCAAAAGGATGATATGCTGACATTCCTCTTCTATAACTAAAACCTTTTCGATATGTGCTACTATACTACAGGTTGTCCCAGAAAAATTGCTCGACGTTTGTTTCAATATTAAAAAGTAACGTTAAAATGTACAGGCTCCTGTTTAGATAACCGGGTTTATGAGATTTTAAATTAATTTTTGATGCCAGAATCTTGCGAATCCGCTAAGAATTAACGGAGGTACAAGATTTTGAAATTCAAATTTGTGCTAAAGCTGAAACCAGACGCCCCTAACTTACTTGTTTTTCAAAAAGACGTCCAAAAGTCGAGTTAAAAGAAGACTTGCCACTGCTTTACCTCTCGTTGATATTGGAGCAAACCAAATAGGACTTCAATTTAATTCTCACCGTTGCCAAAATTTACTTAAGAAGGCAAGTATCCAAAAAGATGCAATGAAAACTTCATCGACGAGAGATAGGAGACAGGGCCATTCAAAATTGTGCTCAACAGAATTCCTCCAAGCCGCCATAGTCATAAAGGACAAGTCCGGAGTTGGTATGATTGATGATAAAATACAAGATAATACTGCTATGACTGATGTATGATACTTTTTCCACTATTTTTTTGCCCTCTCCTTCTGAAATTACGTATTTAAAGAAGCAATTTGAGCGAAGAGACGTCATATCGCGTAAACGAAAACGAGGCTGTGTGATTGGTTTTTTTGCCTCTTAATCGTAGCAAGCCTCTTTATGGTGTTCTTGTACCATTTCAATGCCTTGTGTTCGTTTGCGAGATATGACGTCACTTCGCTCAAATTGCTTATTTGAATACGTAATTTCACAAGGAGAAGGCAAAATATAGTGGAAAAAGTATCATACATACATCATTCATAGCAGTATCATCTTGTATTTTATCATCAATCATACCAACCCCGGACTTGTCCTTAGGTAAAGAAAGGTACGAGATTCTACTTTCACAAGATATGCAATTTCGGGGCGTGTGGCTTCAGCTTTCGCACAAACTTGAAATTCAAAAGCTCGTAACTTTGTGAATACTTGACCGATTTGCTAGCTTCTGGTGTCTATAAAATCAATTTAAAATCTCAGCAATATGGCTATGATGTATTTTTAAAGTGAATTTACTGCGAATAGTGTATTCGCAGCCGATAATTTGACGGGAAGTACTTTTTACTTATCCGTCCGCTTTTATTCCTGTGAAATGCCAACCTTATCAATTTTCTCTCTACGTCTCAACTCTACTATATTCTCGCGTCTCTTCTCCAGCTCTCTACACTACGACTCTATGATACGTCTACCGACTCTAAAAAACAAAACGTCAATAAAATGTCTCGCCCCAGTCTCTTTTCTTTACACTCCCCCCGCGAGAAATGCGAATTTACGCTAAATGTCTTCAGAAAAATATCAAATATACGACTACACGGTCGAACAAAACTAATTCAGCAAAAAGCAAACATAGCAAAAAAATGTAAGACAATCAATGAATAATCTCACTTACATCATCGTCGTATACCATTCTAATACCTGGTTCTGTTGTCTTCTCTTGTGCGAGTTCCTTCACTTCCTTTGTGTCTTCGACTTCTGGTACCTCCACTGGATACAACAACTTGACTGGACGTCGTAGTTCTTTGACTTTTCCTTTGCTGTAAACTCTGACGACAGCACTGCGAATAAGTCCATCCTTTCCTTCGTTCAATTTAACGACTCGCCCGAGCCTCCACAACTGACGACGTTTATTATCTTCTTGAACTGTCACGATGTGTCCTTCTTTAATAATTCTATTTCCGCTTGGCGATTTAGATGTATGAAACTCTCTCAGACTTGTTAAGTATTCCCGCCGAAAACGATTTCTAAAATGCTCCAACAATTGCTGCAAATATTTTGCACGTTTCGACAATTCCACTTTGTTTTCGACTTCCACAATTTGCGCATTTGGATTCAGTTTTGGTCTGTCTAACAATCTGCGCCCGCAAATAAGATGAGAAGGTGTCAAAGCTTCTCCGATCTCATCGTATACGTAAGTCAAGGGCCTAGAATTAAGAACTCCTTCAACTTCGATCAAATGGGTTAACATTTCTTCGTACGTTAATTTCGCGTTTTTCAAAATCTTTTTCAAACATCTCTTCGTCGACTGCACTAAACGCTCGTAAAAACCTCCGACCCAGGCTCCTCTCTCTACAATAAAGTTCCAAATCGTCCTATTGTCGAGTAAAAACGCACGTAATTTCGAATCTTTGAAAGTTTTACCGTTGTCACTGATTATAAACGATGGAATTCCTCTTCGCGACTGAAAGCGTTTCAGACCACGAATCAACGGTTCGACGTGTAAACTCGGTACAAGCTCCAAGTGTATAGCTCGACTAGAAGCGCAAGTGATCAGCAGTATGTAAGCTTTATACATATTTGCATCCGTTCCGTACATGTTTTTCACATAAACTGGTCCTGCGAAGTCAATTCCAACCTTTGTAAACGCATGTCCGATATCTAGTCTAAAATTGGGTAAAGGTGGCTGTGGAGGAGCAGTATAACTTCTCCCTTCAACTTTCTTACAAACGCAACATTTTGCAATGAACTTTTTAACCTTTTGTCTGCCCCGTACGATCCAATAATTGGTACGCAATTCTGTTAACGTGTCCTTTACGCCGTTATGTTTTACATGTTCGTGGCATTGTCTAATAATAAGATCTGTGATATGATCTTCCCTTGGTAAAATAATTGGGCAGCGAGATTCAAAATCAAGAGGGGCATTTTCTAGCCTCCCTCGGCAACGCAATAACTTGTTTTCATCTTCATAAACGTTCAAATTTGTTTTCAAGTTATCAAAGTTTTTGTCATCACGAATTTGTTGTTGAGCCGACAAAAGCAATTTTAGACGTGCATTTTCGACTTCTGTAGGATTCAAATCACCATGCAATAAATCATTTCCTCTAATTCTTGCCTTTAGATTGTTAACAAATCGTAAAACAAGGGCTGTTACTCGAAATAGTTTGTTCGCGTCACTGAACCTTTCAACAGAGATTACTTCACTGATATTATACTGCGCATTGCAAATCAAATTTACATTCACTGAAGCAACCTCTTTGTCCAATGAATCAAATTTCTCAACGGCAAAGTTTTCATGCTGCGGCCAAAAAACTTTCGTTTGCGTCAAAAATGTAGGTCCGTTCCACCACAGGGTGCTCTTCACTAGTTTCGATGCTTTCACACCGCGCGATAAAATATCTCCAGGGTTTAATTTCGTTGCACAATAACGCCAATGTGTTACTGGTACAAGACTTCTAATTTCTCTAACTCGGTTTTCGACAAAGCTTTTAAGAACTTTATTTTCACTTGCTATCCACCATAAAGTAATTTGTGAATCTGACCAACAGAAAATTTGCGAAATTTTGACATTTTTGCTCAAAGCTTCCTGTACTGATTTCATTAATCGCGCTAAAATTAATGCTGCTAACAATTCGAGGCGTGGGATTGTTTCTCCTGATATTGGCGCAATTCTAGTTTTGGAAGAGACAAGAGATGAAACTCTCTCCCCAGACTTCAACTGATAAACAATGTAGACGCAAGCGCCGTATGCGGTTTTCGAGGCGTCCGAAAACCCGTGTAACTCCAAAAAGTCAACATCTTCAAAATCAATTTCCGAATTCAAATAAGGTCGATCAACAGTAATGTTACCAACGTTTCTCATATCTTTTAGGGCGTCATTCCAATCTTTCAAAATCGATTCATCAACCGACGTGTCCCAATCTTTATTTTGTTTACACAGTTTTTGAAACACAAGTTTTAGCGGCACAACAATGGGACTGATAAGTCCAACAGGGTCGAATAGTTTTGCTGTGGTAGCAAGAACTTCTCTTTTCGAAACATTTTCCCCCGCAGGGGCTCCTAACATAGCATTGAAATCAAAAATCAACTCATCAACTTTTGGTTTCCACAAAATGCCCAAAACTTTGGCTTCTTCTCCTACCTTTTTCGTAGATTCACAAACGTTTTCAAGTGTAGGCTCTGATTTCATATTTTGATCAAATTCAGAGTCAACCTTTACAGAATTTTCATTTTCTCCAATTTTGTCTAAAACTTCCTCACAGTTAGACATCCATTTACGCATGTTAAAACCACCTTGTTGAAACCTCGTTTTCAATTTTTCATTGGTGGTTTGCTCAATTTTTTGCTCCTTGATTCCAATTGATTCGTTCTCCCAAAATTTTTTGAGCTCTTTCGAAATCGACTCGTGCTCTCCCAAAGACATAACTTGAATATTTAAAACATGTGAATTGGGACTTAAATTGTCACTTACCATCTCAGTTGGGCCTGATAAGACCCATCCAAGTCTCGTTTTCATGGCAACTGGCCCGCTCGAACTTCCACGATGAATTTCTCCGTCAACTAATCTCCAATAAAAATCAGCTCCTACTAAAATTTGAACCGTTTTGTCCGCGTTTAACTCGTCTTCACTTGAAAAATCAGCTAGCTCCAGATCTCGCAAATAGGGGTGCCTTTCAAGGGCTCCTGAAATGACTTGATTGCTGATGGGGGTACATATTACAGGTACGACGTATGCGGTCATGATCATTTCAACTCCATCAACACATTTGATACCAATTTGAACAATTTCACATTCTCTTACTTTCGGTGCACTGTCACCAAACGCTTTAATCATCAATTTCTCCTTGGCAATAACTGGCAAATTCAAAGCTCTCTTCAAATCAGCAGTCACGTAGCTTTTTTGACTTCCTGAATCGAAAATCAAACGAACATTCTGCTCCTTTGCGGCGACTCTTGGGGCTCTCACGAACGCACGAGCGGTCTGTAGTAAAACTGAGTTTTTGTTGCTAACGTGCATGTTGGTTGTTGACTGCGATCCCGTAGCTTCTGGCGTAGTTTGCTGTTGCTTGTTACCTGTAGCTTGAACGTTTTCCTCCTTATTTCCATAACTCTCGCAAATAGTCGAGTGGTGGCGACGATTACATTTTAAACATCTCATGTTCGTGCGACAATTTCTGGCTAAATGATTTGCACGTAAACAAATAAAACAACAGTTTTTCTCCATGAGAATCTTTCTTCGAGTTACGTGGTTCGTTACGACTTTACACTGGTGTGATTTATGTTTTCCATCACAATAAACGCATTTGATATCTCTTATATTTTCCGTTCTGCTCTCCGAATACAACGTTGCTGCACTTGCTTGATTGTTGCGGAAATTGATTCTTTCGCGCGGTCTGCTATCCGCGGAATACGATGAAGGAGTTATTCTCCCTGAGCTCACTACGTTCAGTGAACATTTCTCTCTTATCTGCAATTCTTCGTGAAATACTTCAAGCAGTGCCTCAAAACTCCAAGTATCTTTCAGCTTTCTTGTTATCGTTAATCTCAGCTCATTGGGTACTTTTTTGAGAATCATGGGCGTCAAAACTTGCTCGTAACAGTCTGCTGACACACCCATCGTCTTCAAACTCCTTACATTAGCTTCCACAGTGTCGTACATTATTCTCAGCTTTCTCGTATCTTGCATCGTTGCAATAGGCTCTAAGTCGATTAATTTGTCGATATGACTCGAAACAATTACCTGTCGATCTCCAAATCTGTTTTTCAATGTTTCTACCGCTTCTTTGTACGCTGAATTCGTCACTTGCAATCCCGCTATCGCATCTGCGGCTGCACCTTCCAAATAACTTTTTAGATAACTAAACTTCATTACATCTTCAATGGTCTCATCTGAATCGATAGCTGCGGCAAACGTTTCCCAGAACGATATCCACTCCGTAGTATTGCCCGAAAAGGAATTTAGTTTCAAATGTGGCAATTTCGTAACTTTAGGTTTCTGGGCGCTCGATGACGTCGAATATCTACTCGTTGCGGCTGCTTTCTCTGCAAAACTCTTTAGCTTCGTCTCAATTTTCGTTATGCAATGCTGTGCTTCTGCGTAAGCTGGCCTTGTACTCATAATTTCGTTCTCCATTCCTTTCTCGTCAAAAACCATTAACAAATCAATAATTTCGCTGTCTGCTCTTTTCAGACCTTCTAGTTCCGCGCGAATCAATTCCTTGTTCGTCAACAAAGTTTCTGAAATTTGCGACGTCTCATTCTCCTGTATCAAGTTTCCCGTTTCAGCAATAATTTTCTTTAAACATCGTCTTATGACATTTCGTCCTTTCATCTTTCTTTTAGCCTCGGCTTCCATCTCTGCATTTCTCGTTGTCTCATCTGTCGGCATTTTCTCAATTTCTGGCTCGTCCAGACTCAAAATTATATACTCAAAATCTTTCTTTAAACTCCCGGGTTGCACGGCACCATGATGTATTTTTAAAGTGAATTTACTGCGAATAGTGTATTCGCAGCCGATAATTTGACGGGAAGTACTTTTTACTTATCCGTCCGCTTTTATTCCTGTGAAATGCCAACCTTATCAATTTTCTCTCTACGTCTCAACTCTACTATATTCTCGCGTCTCTTCTCCAGCTCTCTACACTACGACTCTATGATACGTCTACCGACTCTAAAAAACAAAACGTCAATAAAATGTCTCGCCCCAGTCTCTTTTCTTTACAGGCTATCTTACCATGAAACCCACTTTCCATTATCTCGTTATTTTTAATATACAATCAAACATGAAAATTGTTTTGGGATACCCTGTGCTATAAGGTTACTTACTTGTAGACAACTCAGGAAAGTCACTGAAGAGTTGCGGAACATTGGAGACATATTGTAGAAATATGAGAAAAATTCATTTCGCGAAAGATTGTTCCCGCGAAAATTCCCTTATTGGTTCATTTGTGAAAGGTAATTCCAAAAGTGTTGCATTTTTTTAAACTACCGATCGAGTGCTTCTTCCCGTACGCTTTGCAAGGGGAATCGCTTGGTACCAAGCACGGAAAGGAAAGGAACAAGGAAATTATTATTGTTTTTGTGGTATTTGCCTGACCACTTTCCAAATATGGGTATCTGCTGGTCACGTGACTTAAATCATGACAATTGGAAGACTGAAATTTAATTGCCGATTAAAGAATAGTCATATCATATGGTAATATCATGCATGTCTCAGCTTTCTTGCCCATTTACTCTCTGCTTTACAATAAAAATTGTAGGTGGGCGCATTCGTTGTCCCCCTAGAGGCCCCCATGGGTGCAATAGGGTTAAATTTTATTATTTTTGTACTGTTTTATTGACTTTTATGTAACTGCCATCTCTTCTCCATGCCAAATATATACTGAAATTTCACAAATTCAAGCATAATTTTTGGGATACAATAAACCCATTGTGCCCGTCTAACGATGGCATCGAGGATACGGAACACTTTTTGCTGCTCTGCCTTTGAAGTATCACGAAGAGATCTACTCACTGGAGTGTTAGCTCTTTTACAACCAAATGGATATATCAATGATTCAAATGAGGCTTTGGCGGGGGCTTTGGTGCACGTTTTATTGTATGGTGATAAGAGCATGGTGATAAAAGCCTTCCTAATGACCTCAATAAAAGCATACTTCTCATAAAGGGTCTTTTTCATCCAGCATTCCTTGCACGTGCCGTCTGTTGATGTTCCTTTGTTGTCCGCCATTTTCATGGGCCATGAAAATGGCGGCAACAAAGGCCAACCAAGAGATGGCACGTGCAAGGCATGCTGGATGAAACAGACCCTTTAAATTTTATCCATCATCAAACTGGTCGACTTGATAAGAAAATCTCAAGCTACTCTACGAGTTCCACAACCACCATAGCCCATTTTTTAGCTTTTATGTATTGTAGAGTAATTTTGTAAGTAGAGTAATTAGTAGAGCAACTTTGTAAGTAGTGTAGCTAGTTTTTCATCGCTTGTAGCTTAGTTGTATGTAGTTTAATGTTGCGTGTCTTTTGGCCATGGGATAGTCATTGTCTTTCGCTCCCCTTGGTGTCGTGCCTGTGGTGGTGTATAGTGATTTGATAAGTACAGTAGAAAGTAAGATTTATTGTAAATATTTGAAATGAATAGAAACAAAAATGTCAACTACTCAGCCCCCAACCTCCCCCGACCCCCGTCAAAAAACATTCGTTTTTTGGTTGTTTGAAATTGAGGCTAACAAAAAGAAATGGAGTGCTGTAGTGAGGTTGTTGTGGTTGTGTTGGTGTGCTTTGTGCTGTGGATATTTGCTGTTGATTGTTTTCTTGCTGGTCCATGTGCCTTGGCGGTTGGCATGTCTCACTCATGAAGTAAGTAATTTTATTTCATATTTGCAACAAGGAATAATGAATAGGTTAAGCAGCTGCATCCTCTTCTAATTATGCCCTCATCTCTGCCTTGTAAATTTAAAGGGTCTTTGCCTTTGGTGGTATAAGGTATGCGCTAGTTACTTTAGTAGGCCCACTATTGTATTATATAACTACTGTACCTAGCTAATAATGCATTGCATATGCGCCTTGTGCACCAAAATGAACTGTCCTCAACTTTCAAAAATAAACTGATGAAGTATTCTACCCAATAGACCAAAACCGAATAACACAAAAATCTAAGTTTGGACTTATTAGGATTAAACATCCCATTTCGCAAACGTAACACTGGCCAAAAATGCCTGTCCTATTTGGACCAAAAACATCCTAGCCTTTCTTCTGATTTAAAGTCTGCAAACAATATTGACTCGTTGAAACACAAAGATCAAGGACAATTTTTTCCAAAGTATACATACAGACCAGGTTGGAAAACTTGCATCCGCTCGCAACTATGAAATTGTGTTAAATTCTCTACTCGCAGCTATAAATAAAAGGTTCTCGCAGGCAAGAACAAAAGGCCTATTGTTAATTTTGCATTTCTCGCAGCTTTTTAAAGTCTACTCGCAGCTCGCACCTTCAAATTTGTTTCACTCGCTACTACGCGTAGGCCAAATTGTGCATGTTTTCCAACCTGGCATACAGTACAGAGAGAAGAAAACAATGTATATGTGTGTACTAATAAGACAGATCCTCTTTCCTATTCATGATTCAGCCGTACCAAATAATGCTTCACAAAAAGCACATAAAGATATATTTGTTTATTGTTTACTACCACCAGTGGACCATAATGGAAATACGGTCAATATGACATTTTAATGCCCCCTACCACTGTACAATTAAGGGTGTCTTTTTAATTGTTTTTTAATGTTCTTATTCAACCCCACTTTGATTACGCATGCACCTCATGGCTCCCTATGTTGAATAAAAGGCTGTACAAACAAATTCAATCAGCACAGAAAAAATGCAGTCACTTTTATTGGAGTTTAAAAAACACAGCACATGTTGGGGCTACAGAATTCAAAGCTATAAGGCAAAGGCACATTGTCATACTGGTAAGGGCAGTACCAGACTCGCTACACGAGTCCTTTGGTGCTTTTCAAGAAAACTCATGAAATTTGTTGATTGGTTTTGCTTACTTTTTGAGGACAAATTCAAATTTGCGACAACATGGACATAATGGGCGACACCACTGCAGGGCCGTAGGAAGAAGCTTCGGATTGGGGGGGGGCAATTGTTCTTAAAACAATAGAGAACAATACATCTGATTAATTCATGTGACGTAGCACCATTGTTTTCAAAATTATTGGGGGGGCTTGAGCCCCCTCTGCCCCCCCGCTTCCTACGGGCCTGCACCACTGTAGTCATTTTCGTAGTTATGTAATATTTGTCGCTATGTTAAATGTAGGTTTTAGTGTTGTTATGTATATTTCCATGCTCCCTTCGCCATTGTTTTGTAATGTTGTAATTGTTTGTTATTGTAAATTTTATGAGAATATAAAAAAAGAAAATTGGTTTTGCAATCAGAAGTCTTTCAATTATAATCCAATTCCTTCTGACACATTTTGTTAGAATAATTTTCCATAGAAAATAAAACTTGACAAGAACTTCAAATTCCAACATTGCCCCTCATCAAGCTGCTACTAGTAGCGTATAATCTTAATTCCTTGGAAGTGCCTTTGTTTCTTTTAAAAATAAGAATGCACTCTGCACAAACTGGTTTTGAAATAAAAATTTTGATTTTTCAACAGATTTTTCTTGCCCCTGAAATTGTATGTGTACATTTTGAGGATGCTAGCATTACTGTCCAGAAGAATCATGAAATATGTAAAATTTGCTCATGTTGGTCAAAATTTCTTTTCTGGCGATCCTTGACCTTTTCCAAACATTTTTTTTAGTAATAAAATTTAATTGAACATAAAACCATCATCCTACACAGATACCCACAAATAAAAGCAGAATAATCCAGTGAAAACAACTTGAAAACACCTCTCAGAATTACAAAAGGAGAATACGGTTATCTAGCTCAAGAAAATATTGTGTACTTCTGCACATGATGCTAAAAAATATCCTTCAAATGTTCTTTCTTGAAAATCTCTCTGTGATGTAGGAACCAGGAGGCACAGGGGGCACATGCCATACTTTCATGAGATTTTTCAATTGGCAAAAGAGGGCCTTTTTATTTCAGTGCTTCTTTAGCTTGATGAAGAACTCCCTTGGTGCGCTGTGCCCCCCAAGTTCAAGATGCATCCTACAGCCCTGAATTCTCTTAATTGCAACCGTTAACATCTGCTGTATAGTCCAGTACTGTTTTAATATCTCCATGGCATCTACATACTGCAAATCATCATTCATCAAAGCCAGCCAAGTTGAATGGGTCAAGGGTATGCAAGCAAAATATTACTGTTTTTGTTGTATGCATTGAAAGTGCATGGATCTGCAAGACAAAAACAATAGGCTATTTTGCAAAGAATTGTCACCCCTTTCACGTTCGTCCCTTTTCAGGGATGCCAAAAGTTAGTTGGACAAGGCAAAACAATAGAAAATAACATATTCATGTCTTTTCTTAGATGGCAAGAGGGGCAGTCACCCTTTTGCCCCCTTTGCAGCATTCCTGACCCCCTTTTTATAAATGGTTTTTTTCTATAACAAAAAAACATGATTCTAAATGAAATGAAATACTATTTACATGTGCCATTCATGGCGGGGAAAGACACAGGGTCATCTGGTCCCTACCATAAATGACACTACAATTCAACGGTTAATTTCATAAGAAAAACACACGAAAGCAAAACAAAAGTAGAAACCAAAGAAATAAAAACATAACAATACAACACAGAGAAACGTAACAGACAAAAGCCAAAAAAAAGTACGCGACACAAGGTGAATATTAGCATGCAGAGAATATTAATGGAGCCGCTTAGTTTTCTCGATGAACGAGATTGTAGCTTCCAAAATCATTCTGTTTGAGACAATGTTTAATGTTTGACTTTGAATGAATATTTTGTTCCCTACTTTGAAAACAAAAGAATTTAAGACCTTGTTCGCGAGCACAGTGTGAGCACGACATTGCTTCATCGTTGGTCTGTATACTTGTCCAGAGAGACATACTCTGCAGACCGGCTTGCCAGAAGACAGAGAGTTATTTTTCAGTAGTTTTCTTCTCTCTTGCTCAGGTGTTATTCATACAACTTGCTTTGTTCTTCTTGCAGAAACTGAAAAAGGAGAAATTTGTCGAAGAAGAAAATGACCTCAAAGTATGGACCAAAAAGCAGCAGTGGTAATGTAGTGCTTACGTTAAAGACCTTTTACTGACCAGCATCCTTTACGGCCTTTCAATGCTGTTCCCCACAGCTTCAACTCATTCGTGATAGTTTCTGACATCCAGAAACTATCATATTTGTAATCCCTTTATCTTTAACTGAAATCGCGTTAATGGTCAACAACTTATATCAATAGTTTGTTTGGTTCATAAACAATATATTTAGGCCTGTATGTTTGTCCTGCATAATCGGAAATGTGGGAATTAGACGAAAGAATTTTGGGTCACAATGGCAGAGAGAATGATCAAAGCGTTGATAGGAAATTATCTTATTTACGGGAAAGATTGCATCTTGGATCAAATATGTTTAATTGTTTCTTATGATCAAGCAATAAACTCATCAAATAAATGCATTTGAAACGCAAGGATTAAAACAGAGAAATGTAATGAACTGTACAGACCCCATTGAATTGGACTCCTTCTTGTGCGAGCAACAACAGGAAAATATTCCAAAATGAGAACAGGTAGGTGAGAGTTCATCGGTTCAATTTGGTCTTCTTCCTCTTAGGAAACATATCTGCAGTTATTTCTCCAACATTCACTTAGCCTTGTGCTGAGATCTTGGAAGTAATCCTTCATCAGTACTGACTTGCTGCCATAATTTGTGTGCAATCGAATAAACACTAGATTTATTACATCATCGTATCCATCAATATTGACAAAATGGTGGAAGTCTCGTTCATAGAAATATGGTCTCGTTACGATAAACGATAACTTTGACTCGTTGTAATCAGTTTATATACACAGTAGCCACCTGAACTTTTGTAAACAATAATAAAGGAGTGCAAAGGGTGCCAGTCAGTAAAGGGTCTTTAAATTGAAAACTCTCAAATGATCAAACTTTTGGACAACATTATTGTCCAAAAGTTTAATTGTAAATATTCTGGTGATATCCAAACATGTTTTCGTCCAAAATCTTTAAATTCTTTGAAAATTGTCCAATAAGAATGTTTTATGGTTAATTGACTATTGGCTTCATGGCCTTCATCTTCAGCAATCATATTATAATATTACATTGTTCTTGTCATCAACTTTTTGCTCAAGACTCTCTCCATCAATGAATCCCGAAATCCCCCCGATTACTACCATATCAAACCATTCACAGCGCCCTTATTTTTCTCACCCGTGCCCCATTTATTTGGTACTTGAGAGTGCATACATACCAGCTAAGTTAATGAAAAGGCCCGGTGTTTGAAAAGGTGCTGCTCCCTCAACTTCAAAGCAATGATTTGCCCAGCTTAAATCCGCCATTCTTTCCCATCGATATGAGAGATTTTCTACAGAAGGCCCCTTTCGAAAACTTGCACAAATGAAGGAAAACGACAGATACTCACAATTCATGCATTTTGTCCTCTTGGGAGAATGGAATCCCCCTGAATAAGTTATTCATACTAGGAGGAAGACTTGTTTATTCCCACAAGAGAATAGCCATGCTGAAGCGTTTTCAAGTCATTGCTGTAAGGTGAACACATAAGGAAACTTGCTAATTATTTAAGCATGTTTTTCAAGGTTTCTCCAAGAGACATTTCAGCCGGGAAAAATTCTGAAAATAAATGAACATGTCATCTTAGCTATTCAATTAGATATTGCAAAATGTAATTACTTATATATTCAGGTAGCAGTAGCCTCTCAAACGTCAGGCCTCTTCTACTCACCCGGTATACGTATGTACATACTTACAGTTTATTTGTTTGATCAGGCCAGTTATGGGCAGCTGCCCATATGCTATCTAAAATACTGGAAGTAAAAATTCCAATTATTAGATCAGTATAAAGTTCTTCAATTATAAATTCCAGAATTTAATTAACTTTTATATGTCCTTGAGAAACACTTTCATTGTCTTTGGTTAACTGTAGCTAAAATGTGTATCCTTGCTTTGGTTTAAATGTGTCGCTTTTTCATACTCTGTTATTCCAGCAATACATCCTTTATACGTTCTCATTTTTCTCTTGAGCACTTCTTCACTATATCATCTTTTCATATCCTGGGATGTATTTTTGTATGGTTTTGGACCTCAAAATATCAATGTATTTCTCTCAATTTCTTGCTTGGTCATATTACTTTGAAATCGTCTCTTGAAAATCTCATACTTTTTGTCCCGTCTAAGCATGCTCCCAAGTCTCTGGTCAATCTTCTCATGACAACGGTTATGCATAAAGACAGCAAATGTTCTGTCATTCATGTGACTTGAAGACATCAACTCTATCACGGCGCATACCAACTATTATTGATATGATATTCATGGACTGCATTTTGATTTTGCAGGTAGTTGTGAAAGACATAGAAGAACACTTAATGAACATAGGCGATTTCCATGTGATATTTGTGGAGTCTCATTCAAGCAGAGTAGAACTCTTGAATTGCATAAAAGGATACATAAGGGAGAAAAGCCGTTTTCTTGCAACAATTGCAGAAAAACATTCGGTAAGAGTGGAAATCTGAAAAGGCATGAAATAATGCATCCTGGAGAGAAACCATTTTTGTGCACTGTTTGTGGAAAATCTTTCATGTATCGTGGTCATCTTGAAATTCATAACAGGGTACATACCGGAGAAAGGCCATGTCAGTGTGTCATATGTGGAAAATCCTTCAGGCAGAATGGAACTCTTGCAATACATAAAAGGATACATACCGGAGAGAGGCCATTTCTGTGTAGTGCATGTGGAAAATCTTTCACGCAGAGTGGAACTCTTGCAATGCATAATAGGATACATACCGGAGAGAGGCCATTTTCTTGTAATGTGTGTGGAAAATCCTTCAAACAGGTTGGAACCCTTGAAGGTCATAGAACGAGACACACTGCGGAAAAGCTGTTTTTAATCAATGTAAGTCAACTGAATAACAGAACATATACTGGAGATAGGCCATTTATGTGTAATATTTGTGGAAAATCATTCAAGCAGAGTGGAGCTCTTGAGTATCATATTAGGATACATACCGGAGAAAGGCCATTTTCGTGTAATGTTTGTGGAAAAACTTTCACTCAGAGTGGAACTCTCAAAGCTCATAAAAGAATACACACTGGAGAAAAGACGTTTTCATGCAATGTGTGTGGAAAATCCTTCAGGCAGAGTGGAACTCTGAAAATGCATAAAAGAACACATACCGGAGAAAGGCCATTTTCGTGTAGTGTGTGTGGAAAATCCTTCCAAAGAAGTGGAAATCTTGAAGCCCATAAGATGGTACATACCGGAGAAAGGCCATTTCTGTGTAATGTGTGTGGAAAATCTTTCAAACAGAGAGGAGCTCTTGCAATACATGAAAGGATACATACCGGAGAGAGGCCATTTATGTGCAATATGTGTGGAAAATCTTTCAAGCAGAGTGGAGCTCTTGAAGATCATAAAAGGATACATACTGGAGAGAGGCCATTTATGTGCAATATCTGTGGAAAATCTTTCAGACAGGCTGGAAATCTTGAAGCTCATAAAAGAATACATACTGGAGAAAAGACGTTTTCATGCAATGTGTGTGGAAAATCCTTCAGGCAGAGTGGAACTCTGGAAATGCACAATAGAACACATACCGGAGAAAGGCCATTTCCCTGCAGTGTGTGTGGAAAATCCTTCAGGCAGAGTGGAAATCTTGAAGCCCATAAGATGGTACATACCGGAGAAAGGCCATTTCCGTGTAGTGTGTGTGGAAAATCCTTCCAAAGAAGTGGAAATCTTGAAGCCCATAAGATGGTACATACCGGAGAAAGGCCATTTCTGTGTAATGTGTGTGGAAAATCTTTCACTCAGAGTAGAAATCTTGAAGTTCATAAAAGGATACACACAGGAGAGAGGCCATTTGCATGTAATGTTTGTGGAAAAACCTTCCAAAGAAATGGAAATCTTGAAGCCCATAAGATGGTACATACCGGAGAAAGGCCATTTCCATGTGATGTTTGTGGAAAATCTTTCCAAAGAAGTGGAAATCTTGAAGTTCATAAAAGGATACATACAGGAGAAAGGCCATTTACATGTAATGTTTGTGGAAAAACCTTCCAAAGAAGTGGAAATCTTGAAGCCCATAAGATGGTACATACCGGAGAAAGGCCATTTCCATGTGATGTTTGTGGAAAATCTTTCCAAAGAAGTGGAAATCTTGAAGTTCATAAAAGGATACATACAGGAGAAAGGTCATTTACATGTAATGTTTGTGGAAAATCATTCAGAGAAAGTAGTACTCTTAATGGGCATAAAAGGATACATAGCGGAGAAAAGCCATTTCCATGTGATGTTTGTGGAAAATCATTCAGAGAAATTAGTACTCTTAATGGGCATCAAAGGATACATAGTGGAGATAAACCATTTCCATGTAATGTATGTGGAAAATCATTCAGAATAAAAAGTACTCTTAATAGGCATCAAAGGATACATACCGGAGAAAGGCCATTTCCATGTAATGTATGTGGAAAATCATTCACAGAAAATAGTAGTCTTAATAGGCATCAAATGATACATACTGGAGTAAGGCCATTTCCATGTACAGTGTGTGGAAAATCCTTCAAGCAGAGTGGAGATCTTGCAATACACACAAGGAAACATACTGGAGAAAGACCGTTTTCGTGTAATGTTTGTGGAAAAACTTTCAAGCAGAGTGGAAGTCTTCAAATCCATGAAAGGATACATACTGGAGAAAAGAAGTTTTCATGCAATGTGTGTGGAAAATCCTTCGAGCAGAGTGGAAATCTTCAAATCCATGAAAGGATACATAGCGGAGATAGGCCATTTCCATGTGGAGTGTGTGGAAAGTCATTCAGAGATAAAAGTACTCTTAATAGGCATCAAAGGATACATACGGGAGAAAGACCGTTTTCGTGCAAGAAGTGTGGAAAATCGTACGTGCATAGTAGGAATCTGAAACAGCACGAAAGGATGCATACAGAAGAACGGCCAGTTAGGTCATCTTGTTGTAAAACTGCTGACCATCAACCACTTGAAACCGACCACACCTACCACCGACCACCTACCCACTTAAACCACCTGCCATAAGGACCCCCGGGGGAGGCAGGGTATAGCTTCCTTACATACATGTAGAGAGCAACGGGTGCCCACCCATAAGGATGGGTTTTTAACTTCGAAAATCTGGATTATGAGTTTCAAAATACAGCTGTTCCTCTAAAAATGGTAGCTTTTTGAATTGTAGTAAAACGTTTGTCGAGATTTTATTTCTGACATTGTATTTTTTTTCCATTTTAGTCTGGAAACTTTTTATTGGTGGTTACTTTCTCTTGATAATTTTATGTTTGAAGTGAAATGAAACTTGTTAACTGGGAACTTCAACAAGCTCTTCCCTGCCTATATCCTTAAAGATTGGTATTAAAATCGACCAAATATCCTTAAACATGAGTCATCCCTTAGAATTTTGGCAGCACACCCCCGTCGTCCCAACACTCCCGTTATCCCGCGATTACCATTATTGCTACCCCCACTGACCCCATTGAGTAAAAAAAAGAAAGGAATAAATTGGCAAAATAATTGATCATCAAAGAAGGCACTCTAAGGGGTAGCATAAGAAAAGAATATTGAAGTTCAAGCTATTTCCGGATATAGGGTCGGTGGTCGCTCTCGTCGGTGGTTGGTGTGTCTGACTTGTCTGTGTGGTTGATGAAATTACACTACACCGTTTTCTTCCAATGAATGTGGAAAATCTTTGAAAACTCAAACTTTGGTAAAAGGCTTCAGACAAAGGAAAAGACATTTTTGTGTAATAGTGGTGATAAATTATTAGTCAAGGTTAGTTAAAATCTCGAAAGGCTTCAGCTCTTTCACATAAACATGAAATTCAAAAGCTCGTAACTCTGTGAATATTTAGCCGATTTGCTAGCTTCTGGTGTCTGAAATCTATTTAAAATCTCAGCAATATGGCTATCTTACCATGAAACCCACTTTTCATCATCTCGTAATTTTAAATATATAATCAAACATGAAAATTTTTTGGGACACGCTGTGCTTTAAGGTTATTTAAAGACGATTCAGAAAGGTCATTAAAGAGTTGCGGAACATTAGAGACATTACAAAGATATAATAAAAATCGATTTCGTGAAAGATCATTCTCGCGAAAATTCCCGTTTTGGTTCATTTGTGAAAGTTAAGTCGAAAAATGTTGCATTTTTTCTAACTTCCGAGTGCTTCTTACCTTAAACTTTGCAGGGGGAATCGTTTGGCACCAAGAACGACTCAATTAAGTTAATACAAGGAAATTATGATTGTTTTTGTGATATTTGTCCGAGCTATTTCCAAATATGGATATCTGCTGGTCACGTGACTTAAATCATTACAATTGGAAGCCTAAAATTTAAAGAATTAAAGAATGAGAAAATTCATACTTGTCTCAGCTATCTTAACCATTTATGTCTCGTTCAATTCCTACCCTGACCATCCCCGCCCCGGGCAACCCGGGGGTCAACAACAATTCCTTGCTCAAATGCCCGGGGGCCGGGGAAAAATTGACGGTCAAATGCCCGGGGGCCGGGCAATGAGAAAATGCCATATTCCCAGCTACTGTATAAGCAAAAGCTCCTGCTCTTGTCAAATGCTACTCAAATGCCCGGGAGCCGGGGAAAACGTACGGTCAAATGCCCGAAGGCCGGGAATATTTTTTGTGCAAAGGCCCAGGGGGATGGTCAGGGTAGGAATTGAACGAGACATTACTCTCTGTTTTACAATCAGAATTGTAGGTGGGCGCATTTGCTGTTCCCCTAGGGGTCCCCGTGGGTACAATAGGTGAAATAGGGTTAAAGCTGTTAAAGTATTTATTCTTTTTGTACTGTTTTATTATTAGCGAGAAGAACAATTTCATTCCTCAAAAAACATAGCATTCTGTACAAACTCCAATTTGGTTTTCGTGAAGGCCATTCGACCACGCATGCTCTGTTCGAACTTTTTGAAGAGCTTTATTCTAACTTAGACAAGGGTAATACCTGCCTTGGCATTTTCCTCGATCTCACTAAAGCGTTTGATACAATTGATCATGACATTCTCTTGTACAAACTCCAACATTATGGTTTCAGAGGGAAAATTCACGAATGGTTTTCTAGCTATCTTAAAAATCGAAAGCAATTTACTTTCGCAAATGGGGAAAGATCAACCCTGGGTCAAATCACCAAAGGCGTCCCGCAATCCATACTTGGGCCCATTCTCTTCACTATATACGTAAACGATATGCCCAATTCTACAAAATTGGTACCCAGACTATTTGCGGACGATACAAACGTTTTTGATTTTGGACAAAATATACCTCAATTAATTGACGAAACGAATACAGAGCTACATCAACTTGGTGACTGGTTGAAGGCAAATGTGCTCAAGGTAAATACTGCAAAAACAAATCATTGCCTTATTCGCTCTTCATCAAATGAGTGTGCAACTGCAAATGAAACACAAAATAAAAAGGGAGATATTCTAAACCAATCTGATGACACTAAGTACCTTGGTGTCGTACTGGACACTAAACTTTCCTGGGAAAAGCAAATTAATAAGATCGGAAGTGAGATCATTAAATATACTTCGATGTTTTCTAAGCTGCGTTATTACGTGCCAAAAGCTTGGTTAACAACCCTGACGCACTAGTTTTATCAAAGATAGCCTATGGGTTCGAAGCTTACGGCTGTGCTGCGGCAAAGTCTCTTAAAGAAATTCAAGTTCTACAAAACAGGATTCTACGAATATTTCAATTTAAAGACTATAGATATCCAACTAACGCACTTCATAAAGAAGCTAACTTTCTTAGACTAACTGATTTATATGAATTCAAAATCTTAAAATTCATGCAACATGTTCATCATAACAATGATAAACTTCCAACTGTATTTCAAAATTACTTCGTAACAAATGAAAATTTACATAAATACGACACTCGTCAAAGTAAGCATTACACTCTTTTCTTTTTATAAGAATAATGTTTATAAGAATATTCAGGCTCCGAATCATCCAATTTTTAAGAATATTATAAGAATAGTGCCAGCCTCGGCTGACATATTTGTGTCTCATTTTTCAGCAGTTGCCTGTTTTGTGATGTTAATAACAGAGAATCGAATGACTGACATGAATACTTTAAGAATATGTTCAGGCTCAAAACGAAACGTTCACAAGAAAATCGAGGCTGGACAAAATTTAAAATATTCTTATATAAAAAGAGTGTATCAAATTCATAAGGCAAGCAAAACATGGGGCAACAAAATGATGCCAAACAAAGGGGCTCGACTGTGGAATGCTTTACCTTTAAAACTTTATTTTTGCGGCCCAAGCTAGATAAGCTTTGCTTTTCTTGGGTCGCGTAGAATACGAATATTTTAGAAATTTTTTATTTCTATATTAGGTCGTATTTTACAAATAAAATTTTTCCCAACCCCTGTCTTTTTGGTTGTTTGAAAATGAGGCTGATAAAAACGGAGTTGTGTGATGGGGTTGTTGTGGTTTTGTTGTGTTGTGTTGGTGGGTGTGCTTTTTGCAGTTGTTTTTGGAGTGCTACCACTCGTAGGGGAATTCCCCCACAGTAGGGGGAAATATGCTTTGGTAGGTTGTAGGGGAAACCTACGGGGAAAGTGAGGGTTTGTAGGGGGATTTTGTTCAATAAGGCCAGTTTTCAACAACTTTGGAAAATAACAATAGAAACGGGTAACAGAACAATAGGATGAGGATTGGTCCATATGTCAACAATCGTCAGATTTTCTTCCATGCTCTTGGGACCTCAAGATTGAATGAGGCTCTCTGAAATGGTTATAATCCGAAATGAATCTTCTGAGATCGAAAAGTGCTAATTGTGTCATTATCAACTCAAAATCACGGCTTTTGTGTACGAAAACAGGTGAAAACGTAGGGGAATTTGCAAAAATGTAGGGAAATGTAGGGGAAAATAGAGAAATTTAGCGTAGGGGGCTGTGGGGGAAAATTGCATGCGCAGTAGGTGGAAATTGCAAATCAAGAGTGGCAGCACTGTTTGGTTCATGTGCCTTGGCGGTTGGCTTGTCTCACTCACGAAGTAAGTAATTTTATTTCATATTTGAAACAAGGAATAATTAATTGTTTAAGCAGCTGCTTCTTGTTCTATTTATGCCATCAACTCTTCCTTGACCTTGTACATTAAAGTGGCCCCCTCAATAGCTTTTACGTGAAGCTGGATTGAACCGTTTTGGGACCGTGAAAACGTGAATCGGCAAATTTTATGGCGTGATTTCGTTTCCATTCAGTTCAGCAAGTGTGGGCATGTAGGTATGGAGACAGTGGTCCTATGTATGTCCCAGAAATCGGTTTATTTTGTTCTTAATTCGACAATGTTTGTCCTCAAAACCAGGTTTTTTTTATAGGTCTTTAAAAGTAGTTTATTTTACAGTGCAAGTATGGACTATCTATATTTTGCGATCTCTGTCCCCAAAAGTGGGTTTATTTTAATGCCTGAACCTGGAAATTGCTGATCCTCTCCCATTTCATTGAGAATAACGGTTTATCTCTCAAGTAATTCTGGACAAATCCCGAACAAAAACGCCGCATTTTGAAATAGTGTGGATATACGATTTTCAAGGGTGGGCATGTACTGTAATTTTTATGGTCCTATGTATGTCCACGAGAAAAAATTAATCTACCTAGTTTCTGGAGAATAAATGTGATCTACTGTCCACCAAAGACTGGTTTTGGGGACAGACATTTGCAATGGAAACTTTTGTTAAATCTAAATGAGTTCATCTCATTTTAAGTCTAAGTTTGTATCAAACACCCATTTCTCCCACCATCTTGGTTCCACCTTTGTCTCTCTAGACGCCTTTGATTTACCCAGTCTTAGCAAAACTGTTTCCACCTGTGTCCAAACTATTCCGAAAATAAACCAGTTTTTTAACTATCTGCCTCAAATTGTCCTCAAAATACAAGAAATAATCTGGACAAACCGCAAAAGTAGTTCCACCTCTGTCCTCTTTCAGGCATAAAAAACCGTACATCCACACCATTTTCAAAATGTGACGTTTTCGTTCGGGATTTGTCCAGAATTACTTGAGAAATAAACCGTTATTTTCAATGAAATGGCATAGGATTGTCAGACAAGCTTTGTCTACCAAGTTCATGGAAAAAGTCCGGATTCTGCAGACATAGCAATTCCGATGACAGCATTGTCCAGGTTCAGGCATTGAAATAACCCACTTTTGGGGACAGAGATTGCAAAATATAGATAGTCCATACTTGTAGTGTAGAATAAACTACTTTTAAAGACCTATAAAAGAACCTGGTTTTGAGGACAAACATTGTTGAATTAAGGACAAAATAAACCGATTTCTGGGACATACATAGGACCACTGTCTCCATACCTACATGCCCACCCTTGGATTTTTTATGCCTGAAAGATGACAGAGGTGGAACCACTTATGCGGTTTGTCCGTTCAGTTCAGTTTCATTTTAAAAATTCCACTACATACAAAAATCCTTTAACTAACAACAATTAACTAAAATTACAATGACAAGTTACATAAGATGACAATGGTAAACATTAACTTTAAACAGAAACAAAATTACAGAAATAGGAATTTGTACGGAGAAGAATTTTCTTAAAGGAGGAGCTCTCTCAATAGATAAACTAATCGAGGAGAGAGCACCCCCTTAGCTAAAAACTTATCGTTCAATTTGAAGTACTTTAAGCATTTAGAGATTGATTGATGCAAAAAGACCAAAAGTTCTAGACTTGATAATTAGTTGAGAACAGGTGTAATTTTAGTTGGCGACGAAAACTCATCACTGAAGGAGACTGTTTAATGATCAAGGGAATGTTGTTCCAAGATTTAGCACACCAGTGAACCTGATAGATCTTTCACCATATTGCAAAGTGTTATGACGTGTCAGGAAAATATCACCCTTCCGAGCCTGCCTTGTATCATTGTTGATGAACATCTGATAAATTTTCAAAAAGATTGTGAAAGACAGAAGGAGATATCCTATTAACAGACTGAAAGACAAATAAAAGCAACTTCAAATAAAATAAATCATACAACTTAAGAATTTTCAAGTCGGAAAAAATAGGAGTAGATGGAGAAGTAAAGCTCATGAATGAAATAGCTCTAAAAACTTTCTTTTGTGGAGTATATATTGGTTTAGTATAGATGTCATAAGTAACACCCCAGACAATGATTCCATATTGAAGAAACGAGGCAAACAAAGAATTATACAAGGAAACCAAAACATTAGTTGGTAAAAGATGCCTGATTTTGAAGAATATACCACAAGTTCTTGCTAATTTTTTTAAAAGTTCACTTAAGTGATACTTCCAATTAAGGTTTTCATCCATTGACCTTGATTTCGTGAATAGACCTTTTAGCTATTCTACAAAAGAGCCTGGATCGAGCGTTATTTTTATACACGAGGTTCGATAGAGTGGCGTTAGAGCTTCTATCAATATTGTGCATATTCGAAAATTCTACAAAGTGCACTTTGTAGAATTTTCGAATTTGCACAACAGTGATACTGTAGAAGCCCTTAACACCACTCTATCGAGCCTCGCGTATAAAAATAACACTCTATCCAGGCTCTTTTGTAGAATAGCTAAAAGGTCTATTGAGGTCCGTCCGTGAACGCGAAAATTCACTTTCATGCACGTGAATTCGTGAGTCGATGATTGCTATGCGGGAATTCGTGAAAGCTCTTACTTTCATATCCTAAAAACACTTTTACTTCAAGTACATCATATGACGTGATTCATACATGGCAAACTGTTAAAAAATGATGAAAGTTTCAAATTTGGCACTATGCACTGTGATCTATTTGGCCCTTTTTAGCTAATATTGCCAAAAAATAAAGCTCCAAATTCCAGCTAGATTTTAGGCTAGCGTCATGGAGCATAACCTAAGGAAGGGTTAATGTGTTGCAAACATTTTCAAAATCAGTCACAGAAAGTGAAGATACTGATTTTTAAAGTTGGGCCGAAATCAGACCTTTGTTTACATGACCTGTAGAGGCGTGGCACTTATTTTTTATATATTCCATTTTATTTGGATAGGATACCTGACATCTGATATGAGACAGAATTTACAAAAAAAAATGTACTTTAAGGGAATTGGTGGTTGCATGGCATGGGAATTAACGTAAGTTTGATATGATTTTAATCAAACCGACCAATATTGTGGATGAATCGTGTAGGCTAGTCAGTTCGAGTATATTTCTATTTAGGTCATTCGGAAGATATTGGTCACCATATAATAAGAGGTGTATTAGAAAATCGTTTGAAAGGTTGATGATTTCAACAACTAGTCGTAATAAATCCGAAACTCTAGCGAAGAGAACTCATCGTTTAATGTAAAATCGTTTAATGTCAAATGAAGGGCAAAGCAACAAAGAGTGCTCCGTATCCTCAATACTGTCATGCGTTGGGCACATTGGGTTTACGGTGTCCCTAAAATTGTGCTTGAATTTGTGGAAGTTTAGTTTGCTGAGTCCTACTCTTATTTTGGAAAAATGTGATAGGCCTATCGGGTCATGAATTCCAAATACAAGTTTTGGAGGCGGCGAATTATTGATAGGAGCTTTGTCTTAAAAACAGCAACGGACGGTGCAGATCTGACTTCAGGATCAAGTTTCTTCCAATCAGAGATGCAGTTTGAATACCCGGGGGGGGGTACTTCCATTATGGCCTAACAGGGGGGTCCAGTCGGTTTGAGGGTCTTGCGAAATGGCTACCAAATGGCCCTATCTGTCAAACACATACTACCAATTGGGGGTATTCCAAGATTCTTGGACAGTTCTAAGATTTCAACTCAGTAGGCTCCTCCGCACGGCAATTTGATCGTCGCAGCAGTAATTATCATTGAATTCTGAAGTTTTTTTGCTTTGTTCGATCAGTGTTTACAATAGACAATTTTGAAAAACTGCAGAAAATTTTTGCTACCAGACGCTACCAAATGGCCCAATTTTTGGTCCACGAACTACCATTTGGGGATTTCTATAAAAAGATACTATCATTTGAGGGTATTTTTCAAAATTTTTGCTTTGGCCCTCTTTAACCCTGACTGGACCCCCCTGTCAGGCCACAATTGGAGTACCCCCCCTGGGTTTGAATAGAAGCAGGTGCGGCACTGGTTTGATCGCAGTTTACAATTCCTTGTTTCTTGGCTCAGACTTCACCGATCTTTTTCATGTTAGTCTTATTCTGATTTGCCTTTTTGTGACCGTTTTTAGACTATTGAACAGTGGCACTTTCCTGAAAAAGTCCTGTCTTCAAAATCAATCATAAAATTTAAAGCTAAAGACATAAAATATTTTGTACTCTTCAAAACAATTTCAAAAATTAGAAAACCTTTGTTGCAAGTTTCTACCAAAGGGCTGTTGCCAATACGTGCCCAAAAAATGTTCAGGGCAATTTTCATTTAACAAGTTTTGTACATGATTTTTACATTTTTGCCACATTTTTTAACAAAATTAGATAAAGTAAGACAGAATGCTTCCCCTTGGTTGAAAAACGATGCAAGGTCGAAGGTTTGCCATTTCTTCAGCAGCAAGTGAAACGTTTCAAAGGCCAAAATCGTTATTTGTTGCCATCTTTCCCTTAAGAACTCATAATTTGTAAATTTCACTAGAATTTTAACAAATAATGCTTTGCAAAATGTCTCCAATGTTCATTACAGGCTCGTAGGAGCGTTTCTCAGATTGGAGGGGCACTCCTTCACACCGAAGGGGTAAAGCTCCCAGGGGTCCGGGGGCAAAGCCCCCAGAAAATTGTTCGGTCCATGCCCTCTCTTCTTTTGGCAACGCCCTTCTGTGCATTGCTGAAAGGGCATTTTATGCTCGGAGGTCCTGAAGCAAAAATAGGAGATTTACGAATCCAAAAATATTTCAAACAGGTCAGCTGAAATCAAACTACGACAGGATAGGAATACTTAGTCAAGAGCATTGTGTAAGATTTACTTGATATTTGATTTACAAAAGTCATCACAAAATTTTCATGGCCTCCTACGAAAGCCATGGCATGGCCAAAGTAAATTTAATGGGTGGAATTGAAATGCACACCCTTTACTTTGGCTTAGAATGCATCTCCCAATATCATGCTTGCCATTAGCGACAAGGAAATTTTGATAGTTTTTTTTACAGTTATCATATATATTGGAGCATGGGGAAAATTTTGAAGAAACATCCTTTACTTTGGCTTAGAATGCACCCCCTGATTCCATATTTGCCAATGCTAAAATGGAAGACAGACATTTCTCGGAAAATTCTTTCCCAGCTATACCCAGCTTTTTCCCTTTGGTTTTCGAGGGATCTCGAGGACCACGCCACTGCTTGTTAGTTTAGATATGATTATTGATTATTGAAGTCTGGGTACTTTTCTCCTCATTTGACGAAGTGCTTCTGATATCAAAAGGGTTGAGCTTTCCAAAGTTAAATTTTCTTGCATTGGAATCTATGACAAATTCGTTTACGATGCTGACAAGGTTGAGTTTATCAACTCTGTTGTTGTGCACAAGTTTCACCATCAGGTGGTTGAGGCGGTAGTTTGCTGTTGTTGAACTTGGATAAGTCTTGACTCGCTTCAGTGCCAAGGGCCTGTCACTGATGATCAGTTTTCTACGTTGTTATGAAGAATAAAAAATTCAACTTCTGGAAATTATTGGGGGGGGGGGGGGGGGCCAGGCCTGACCGGCCCCAATAGCTGCTATGGGCCTGCATTATCACATTGTTTTAACATGTAAGTAAGGTTCAGTCACCTTACGTCCTTTCATTGGAGGTGTGATAAAATTTAGCTGCTAAAGCATCTAGAAACTTTAGAAATCAAAATCGAAATTGACACTAGGAGACTGATTGTAAGTTTGTAGTTGTTGCTATTGATAGGCTGATGGATGCTATAACTACGACTCATGGACCAAGGATTAATTTAAGGTGCAATGATGACCAATCTGTGCAGTGATTAATCGAAAGTGTGCAGTGATAAATTGAATATTATGCAGTGATGAATTGTTTCACTTATCAGTTGCAACAATACTTGAAATACTGCTGTTTTTGGATGTTCTCAAAATGAAAGCCATAATGAAAGTCAGCTCGCCAGCGACGCACATTCAAATTTTGTTTTGGTGGGTGTCGACATGCTTTGGACAGACTAAACTGTTTCGGACCAACTGAACGCATAGTAAACTGACGTACTCATTAGGAATGTTGACGTCAGCAATGCAACGACGGTACCAAAATAGGGGGCTCTGGAGGTTAAACCCCAAGGAAATTTGCTGGAGGACATGCCCTCTACTTTGGCTCAAAAGAACTCTCCCGATCCCGAGACTGCCAGTTCCAAAATAGAATATTTGACTATTTTGTGACAGGCTCTCTTTCATAAATTAGCATCCTAAGAAAACTCAGGAATGACGATTTTGCTGCCTATTCTGCGCATTACATTAGTCTTCTTTCCGTTCTCTTAAATGGAAAACAATGGTTCGATGAGTGGTTCTGGTATTAACAACGTTGGCACAATCCTTTCTTTTATTCACATGTCACACATTCAATTTCTTTGATTGGTTAAGATTTTGCCTCATGTGGTGATCACGGATTTGGAGTTTCAAATATAGGCGTGATCTTCAGTAGGGTAGGGTGGGGTAATGTGGGTCTAAATTGAGCAAAATCTCAAAATGGATAGCTGGTAAAACGAGACTAAAATGCAAAACATTTCAAAAGTTTCGTTTAATTGACATTTAGTGTTTCTTCTTTCTTGGGGAAAAATCTCAGCTCTGACAAAGGCAGTTGAATATTTTTAAACAATTTTCTCTTTTGGCAACTAAAATAGGCCCACTTTTTCCGACGAGCGGGAAAAGTGAGTCTATTTTCAAAACTTGTACAAAATCGGAATATGAAAGGCTAAATGATTAAAAAAATTAATGGACTTACATTTCCCAACTATTTTCTATTCAATAAAATCACAGTCGTTGCCTTTTATCGTAAGCAATCCCGTTCCCGCGACGAAAATAAAACTACGGTCTCGTTATGCTGTGATCCACCATCGTTGCGACTTGCAAGTCAGTGATCGAATTTGATAATAACAGTCAAATAAAGATGTTTGCAGTATGTTTACTCCAATTTACTGGTTACACGACAGCAACTGCGGTAATAGGAAACCCGTTTTCGCATTTTAGACAGAAACCAACGTGGCAAGATGATTATTAGTGCGAAAATGTTAAGCAATTAAAGGCTTCGTTGAATTTGAATTATGGCTGAATTCTCAGTAGGCCCACATTACCCCACCTGGTAAAAAAATAAAAATAAAAAGAACAATCTCGTCAATGACTTCAAAATAAACGTTATTTCATTTGTAATAGACCAAACTCTCACCTCATGGTTATTAAATTGACCAGAAAAGCAAAACAACAGTGGCAGGAGAAAGTTTTCCTGGGCTTTCAAATTCTTGCGCAATAGACCGTTTAGTAAAGCTATTTTATAAAACGAGTGGAGATACATCTAAGACAAATGTTTTATGTAAAAAGGCAGTTTATTATGCAGACATTAAAAGAAAAATAGCCAGCCTTTCTTCCATTTGACGAGGAGGGATATTTCTAGCGAAAAGCTCAGTAGACCCATTTTACCCCGTAGACTCATATTACCCCACCCTACCCTATAACGACTCTTACACACTGCGAAAACCGAGCGAAGATGACTGGTTTTAGCGTGTTTATCGTCTAAGAAGTCTTTCCTTTGTGATTTTTAGTGTCTGCAGTGTTTGCGCTTTTAATAGAAGCGTAAACCACCTTTGATGAATACTATCTGTAACCCATATCTCTTGGCGCATTCTTTTGGGCTCTTCTGAAGACGATATACTTTTGCATGTGAACTCTCTCACGCTTTTAGAAAAGAAATTTCGATACAATCCCCACAGAATCAATCATGCAATTATCTTGGTTTTCTGTGACGCTATATAGTCTAGCTTTTTGTTACTTTGATAAACATCAGTTCGATATTTATATTCCTAGCAAGAATTTAAATTAACTTTTTCATGATACGAACCAATCATATTGTAACTTTGCCACAATCTCGAATCATGTAATTTTAAGTTTATCGCGGTCATTTTTGACCGATAACTTGTTTTTTGTTTCATTGGTGGTTTACCCTCCACCTTTATTTTTTTATCAGATAAGCACTTAAACGTGGTAGATTTCTTTGTTTTTGATAATTGCTGTTGTCTAGATTTGTACCCCTTAGGGAATTGCCATTCGAGCATATATTCGAGCAACATTCTGCGATGCCATGTTACATAAATTCCCAATTGAGCTTTTAATAAACGCAAATAGTCTTTCTGTCTTGATTTTTAGGCCCGATTAATAAATCGTGCCGCGCCGTGCCGAATCGAATGAATTTTAAACGATTTGCCTGGTTCGGTGTGGCTTGACTCTTATGAAACCAAATTGACACTTAGTTCGACTGAGTCGAGCCCCCAGGGCATCTCGACTGGGTCGACAGACCCTGTGCGACTTATAAAACCAAATTTCAGTCATGCATGTGACCTTACTCTTGAGAAGTTTTTAGCATTATGCTACTTTTTGCACTTATGGCACAACTTTGCATGACACGAAATATGATAGGTAAATCAAAAGATGTTTTATCAAGTGATTGATCACATGTCTTGAAATGGGTGGTAACAAACCTTAGCCGATTTTGTCTATTTCCAAATACCGCATACCAAATACCAAATCACGGGCACCCCAGTGCCAGATTGGAACTTGTGACAATCTTTGCGCAAGAACACATTTTGCTTTGTCTAAGAAAGTTTCTCACAATCCCATGATTTCTTGCCCCTAGCAATGTAGTCCTGGGCAATTCTGCGATACATCTAAGGAAATCTTTTTAAATTCCATCCTCTTCTTTGGTTCAGAACGACTCTCCCAATCAAGCTTTACTCGCAAATATTCTAATTGTCGTCAGGGCAGACCTTTGCGTAAAATATTCAAAATCGGACCAATTTGGATTCAAACAATCCCAGCTTTGTCGTTGACCGACTTTTCCTGACGAGGAAAATTTTAGACCAACTAAGAAAATAAGAGGGGGTGTCTCACCCCCTACCCTGGGTACCAGCCTCTCTAACATAAAAAACTCTGTTTTTATGTTAGAGAGGCTGGTACCCAGGGTACTCACCCCCACACCCCCTAATATGCGTCCCTGAGCTTGACCACCCTTCCCTGACAGGAATTTCACCCCTCTTAGTAAAGCAACTTCACTTCCTTTTGCTTTCTTCAAACAGACTTTTGGAAAAGTATACAGCTTCGGCGTTGTTTGGTGGAAAAACTAGTGATTTTCCTAACCAGCTTGAAAGACAGCTGAACTTGCATGAATAGTTCGTGTTTTTGCAGCATTTTGAACTTGTTGTCATACCGTTCAAGATGTTCATAAGTTCGTCACACCATGGAAAGAGGTGATAAAGGCCTCAGTTTGTAGAAAGATTCAGTTGTGCTTTTTGTGTCCGATCTCTTTCTTCTTACTTTACTTCATAACTGGAAACGGGCTTTGAAAACAATTCAGGTCAGGTTTGTTGAATCATAACTTCTAATAAATTTGAGCTCTTGTTTAGTAAAACACAAAATAACTTATATTAGCGTCCAATATTCAATGATCTCAATTTGTCTATTTCTAAAGCTCATATTTCAGCAAATCGGCTGCGTGACAAACTGCCTTGAAAAAAGGAGAACTAAATGTATCCTACAGGCATTTCAGAGGTCATATTTATAAAAGTTTTCAAAGGCTGCATGCCCCTGGACCCCTAAAATTGTGCACTTCTGGTTTTGCCACCCGTTGGACGAATAATTAATGGTGCTCAGCAATCGATAGACAAATCATGTCCGGTGGTGAAAAAATGTTACACTCCTACCATACCTCCGGGGGGAGGGGTACTTAATATAATTGTCCGATGGGGAAATGCCCTTTATAAGGGTATCATTTTTCCCAATTTTCTCTAGCACAGGGTATCAAAATGAGGCAATTTTTCTAAAGCAGGTTGTCAAAACATGTCAAAAGGGAATGTTTTATTAGATCGGGTGGTTTTTCCGTCAAATCTCATGTTTTGGAGTACACTTTTCACCAATTTTTTCTAAAACAGGTCATCATTTTCAGCGCAAAATTCTGGAGCAGGGTAAAACAATTTTGTTCGTGGGCACACCCAAGTACGAATTTAAGTCAAGTACCCCCCTCGGGTGCCACACCCTTATAAGCCGATAACTGCGATTTACGCTGTTTTGTGCAGTGATGAAAAATCCTTAAATTGATACCTGATTCAACAAACCTTTCAGTTTCAATCAGAATTTCCTTATTTTGAAGACCATTTCGCTTCCTTCAGCTCACGCCAAAGCACGCCAAACCGATGAAATTTTCCAACAACCGAAAAGAGGCCATTAACCTCGTTTCAACGTGAAGAGAAAAATCGGTGCCCCCATTGTTTATTTTCGTCCCACTTTTTGGTGTGAAATTCCATAAGTCCCAGTTTGAGCACAAAAATATATTATTGTTGTTGTTGTTGTCATTGCTGTTGTTGTTGCGATAACTGGGACTATTTCGTGAGTCTATGGCACTAGCCCTTTGGTAGAGACTTGCTACAAAGGTGTTTTTAATTTTGGAAATTGTTTTGAAGAGCATAGTGAAACATATTTTTTGTCTTTGGCATTGAATTTTCCAATTGATTTTTAGTGGCAGAACTTTTTCAGAAAAGTACCATTGTTCAATTGTCTAAAACGGTCACAAAGAAGAAAAATATTCAAACATGCTTAACATTGCCTTGAAGCATACATTTAGGGGATCAGAATAAGACTAAAATGAAAAAATATCGGTGAAGTCTGAGCCTAGAACCAAGGAATTGTAAGCCACCATCACAACAGTACCATGCCTCTTTGTCCGCTTTTCTGTTGACTGATCATGAAAATGTTTTGCAGCAAATTAAGCCCCAGGTTATGGTGTATGTCTCAAGCCCAAAATAAATCAAAAATCTAAAACTTCAAATTTTGGTATAAATTTGATGTTCTGGATGACAGTGCTATGGGATGAAGATAGGCATTCTAAGCCAAAGAAAATGATGTTTACCAAAAACGTTCCGGGGACCGTGGATGTTAATCAATAAAAAAAACTGTTACGAAGCGATCAATTCTATTTTAGCATTGGCTAACATGGTTTCGGTAGGAGTGTTCTAAGGCTGGACAATTCTCTTCCTGAGTGACGTAGTAGATTGGTCGCGGAAAATTTTGGGGATCCAAAAGTTGTTTCGTTCGGTCGACTACAGGACGTTATTTTCTGACCCTACTCGTGGTACCCTACTCGTGTTGTTATTTCAACAGATTCCTTTATCGTCATGTCAGTTAACAAGAACCGCGTTGGTCGCATTAATAGCCAACGTAGAGGGTGTGGTCGGGGTGTGGTAACGAAGAAATTTTCTGGGGCCCCGCCCTAGACCCCATCAAATAAAGAGTGGTGAAAATATTTATATATTTATCTTGGCGGTGCTGTTCGCGGCGCCACTGATCAAGATAGCTAGGCAAATCCACTCCACTGCTGCCAACAGCCAAAAAAGGAAATTTTGTGACTTTTACTTTCCAAACACAAATCAGGTTAACGTGAACGTGAATTCCGAAAAAGCTTGCGTGAAAACGTGAATTTTAAAAATTTGCACCGTGCATTCGTGATTCGTAGCCCCTATGGGTTGGCCACATTAAAAGGCTCTTCCTTCGATGGCAGGTGTAATCTGCATAAATAAAGCAGGTTGCATAATGCAGGTTGCAGGCTATCATTTATGGCCATGGGCTGTATAGCCGCAACAACTTGCTGTCTCCTGGATAAAACTAAAATGTTGAAAACACGGAGGTTGTCATGAGTTGACATGTGAGAACAATTGGTCCTTATGTGAGATATTGCTATGGGCGATATTGCAAATCCATTTCACGAAGTTAGACCTAATTTTACGTTACCTTTTTTGATATATATTTTCATTTGTAGGCTACATTAAATGTTCCATTGTAACTAAGAATAGAGTATTGCAGGTCCACATCAGCATATGCTGCCTTAGATTAACCTGCGTAACCAAATATAAAATGTATGTATGTATGTATGTATGTTTTCACCTTCACCTTCATTTTACTTTTCTCCCCAAATAGAACCAACTAGCTCGTACAGCAGATTACAATCAAGCATAAGAAACCACTTTTTGAATCGAGGCCTCAGAAAGTTTCTTATTTAAAGAGACCTTTTCATGATCAGGGTCAAAGTTTCTTAAAGATAGGGAATCAAGTCAAGTGAAGGTATATGACTGTACCATACATGCATGTGTATTGCACATCACTGGTGCATTTTACATGTTTACCTTGTTACTTTTTTGTTGTTTGAATCTTTAATTTTGAAAATGTTAACTCTGTTTAGAGAATGCTAAATTATATTACAGTCATTTATGGGCATTATTTTCTAGCATTTTGGAACTATGACAAACCTGAAAATAAGAAACTTTTGAATTTCAGACCTAGAGTTGTTTCTTATTAAAGGAGCCCCTTTTGAAAAAAGTGAGGCCTGTTTCTTATACAAGGGGGTTTCTTATTTGCGGGTACTTACTGTATATTAGTTTAAATAGATGGTACTTATCCTTGAAAATTGCAGAATCTTTCATGATGTAAAATTTATCAAAAAGAAATATATTGAAAAATTATTCAATTCATGGGAGTATGGCCCGGCATGTATTAAAACATATTTGCACTGTACCAGCTATAAGCACATTTCCAAGAACCTTAAAGGCTGGACTTGTTAATCAAGAACCCATTCAGGCTACCTCAAGAAAGCCTAGGTTCTTTTATGCGGATTTCTACTGTAGCTTCGTTTTCCAAAACCTAACAAATAAATTTTCAGACTGCGCAAGTCAATTTTTCTCTTTCCCTCCTTTCTTTTCCGAAGCCACAAAATGTTAGTGAATGGTGTCTCGAAAGTAGACTGATTACTACAGTCTCAGTTTTCCGCATTGAATGGGATGATGTTTATGGCTGCAAACTGAGACTCGTGACAATACAGCGTCAAAGCGCAGACTAATTTAGGCCATCTCTGCTGCGTTCACGGCGGGACCAATCAGATCGCCACTTTCTTAATGTGGTCAACCCCTTCTGCCTATCCTTAGCATTTGATTGGCTGATTAGCTCAAAGTTCGATTTTTGAAGCAAAGCGATGTTCAAAACGATGTTCCAAGCAACATACGACTTTTGTTTCGACGATCGAAGGTTGGAAGAAGCTCGAATTTTCTGCAGATTTCTCGTAGGACTTTAGTCTGTATTTTGAATCTATTTGGAATACAAGGAATCACGTCGTCAGTCTATCTTGAGAGTACTGATTTATTCAATTTTTCTCAAATCAGAAATTCATGTGTTTGTCTTATTCAAGTAGTCTCATACCTATTTAACCTATATTGAGTTGCAATAACCATAATTCAAAAACACACTCAGTGGGAATATATGTTTATCATTCCAGTTTTAAAGGCTGATTTTCAATGGTTGAATTTTCTGAGCATACTGGCAATGTATTGTTGATGATAGAAAATATTGCTTTAAAGGGGCCTGTGCAAGATAGAGCCTTTGCGCGCCGACGTTCGACTTTCTGATCAGAAAGTAAGATGGCTACCGCACAGCAGCAAGTTTCATGTTTTCAGCGTTTTCCGTTTTGTGTATTAGAAATAGGTGTCTGGTACTGGCAGTAAGCTTGAAAGACCAAAAAGGGGAGCAAATGGACCTGTTGTGTATTTTTCCGAGTTGATATAAGTTCTGGATGAGAGCAAAACGGTAAGTTCAAATTCAAACCTTGGTGCTTATAAATATAAAGGTGCTTTATCTACGAACCCCAAATTTTGGTGGTCTAAAAAGGCACAATCTATAGATTTGCTGGCATGTTGGCCATATCATGACGATCGAATTCCAAGCTTGCGACAGAGAAGACCAGGCCATGTTTGTCTTCAAAAGGACTGTATTTCGATGTAACGTGAACACAACAGAACGCATTTTGTGAATAAAGGGTTTAAACAATGTTGGTTAATCTGTGTTGAAATGTTCAGCAATATTTCTATCAGTTATTGTGTAACTTACTCAGTTCAAATCCATAAAGACAATAAGCATAACAATCATGCAAATTAGCTTAATTTTGCTCAGTTGAACGGAACGAAATTGATTCGATCCACTGTACCGAAAGGCCAAGTATTTGTTTTGATTGCATGCACGCCCGCAAAGGCTCTATCTTGCACAGGCCCCTTTAAATTTGCATAGAATTCTAAGCGTGACAAACAATTAATAAACCATTTCGCAATTTAGAAAAGGAACTGAAGAGAGCGCGGCCCATTCTGACAGCCGTGGCAACAAGTAGGAAATCTGCGGGGAATCCCACCTTCTACAGTGGTAAGTCTACGGCTTGAGGCTCGCTCGCAACTCTCTCCAAACTTGAGTTATTTTTTATTTATTTGCAACTTGCAAGAGTTATGCGATGCTTGTTTAGTATGGTAAGTGTTTTCTTTGGCTCATTTAGCCGTCTTGTCATCTTTTTGCTCATTGGTGATGTATTTTGAGCCGTTTTATTTCAATTGTTTCCCTCAAGTTTGAGACGGCTCAAGTTAGGTCTATTGATCTTGCATCATGTTCGTTGACTTTAATTGACTTGGTTTGACCTGTTATTGCTTGTTAAATTGATCAAAACCGTACAGAATTTCATCGTGAATCTTTAGAAGATTCCAAACAATGCTTTTGACTTGCTTGCATAGCCGTGGACTTGCGCCAAGTCTACTCCTCTTCTCTTTCTCTCGGGATGGATCAGAGGAGAAGACTTGGAGCAAGTCCAGCATAGCCGTAAATGCGTTCAGTTATCTAGTAAACAAGCAAAACTCCATCGTAGGTCGGCTGGGCCTAAACTGAGCCGTTTCAAAGTCGAAGGAAAATATCGAAATAAAGTGGCTCAAATTACATTCACAAAATGGGCGGAGGGATGACAAGACGGCTAGGTCATCCAGAGAAAACACTTACCAAACTAGACAAGCATCGCATAACTCTTGAAAGTTGCAAATAAATCGAGAATAACTCGAGTTTGGAGAGAGATGCGAGTGAGCCGCAAGCTGTAAATTTTGCACTGCAGAAAAGAGGATTCCCTGGATTTCCCTCTTGCCAAGGCTGTCAGAATGGGCCGCACTCTCCTCAGTCTCTTTCTCCTAATTGCGAAATGGTCTATTGTGTGAAATTCTTTTTGATCTGAGACTTCTACCAAGAGTCTTGAAACTCTATCACGGCGCAAACCACTATACTTGTTTCAAATAGGCTTTGATCTTATTGATATGGTATTCATCGACTGCATTTTGATTTCGCAGGCAGTTATGAAAGACAAAGAGGAACATTTAATGAACATTGGCGATTTCCATGTGATATTTGTGGAGTCTCATTCAAGGAGAGTAGAACTCTTGAATTGCATAAAAGGGTAAATAAGGGAGAAAAGCCGTTTTCTTGCAACGATTGCGGGAAAACATTCCGTAAGAGTGGAAATCTGAAAATGCATGAAAAATTACATCCTGGAGAGAAACCATTTTTGTGCACTGTTTGTGGAAAATCTTTCATGCATCATGGACATCTTGAAATTCATAACAGGGTACATACCGGAGGAAAGCCATGTCAGTGTGTCATATGTGGGAAATCCTTCAGGCAGAATGGAGCTCTTGTAATACATAAAATTATACATACCGGAGAAAGGCCATTTCTGTGTAATGTGTGTGGAAAAACTTTCACGCAGAGTGGAAGTCTTGAAGCTCATACAAGAATACATACTGGAGAAAAGACGTTTTCATGCAATGTGTGTGGAAAATCCTTCAGGCAGAGTGGAGCTCTTACAATACATAGAAGGATACATACCGGAGAGAGGCCATTTATGTGCAATGTGTGTGGAAAATCCTTCAGGCAGAGTGGAGCTCTTACAATACATAGAAGGATACATACCGGAGAGAGGCCATTTATGTGCAATGTGTGTGGAAAATCTTTCAGACAGGCTGGAAATCTTCAAGCTCATGAAAGTATACATACTGGAGAAAAGACCATTTCATGCGATGTTTGTGGATCATCCTTCAAGCGACGTGGAACTCTGGAAATGCATAAAAGAACACATACCGAAGAAAGGCCATTTTCGTGTAGTGTGTGTGCAAAATCCTTCCAAAGAAGTGGAATTCTTGAAGCCCATAAAAGGATACATTCTGGAGATAGGACGTTTTTATGCAGTGCTTGTGGAAAATCGTTCACCCGACGTGAGACTCTTGAAATACATAAAAGAACACACACCGGAGAGAGGCCATTTCCATGTAATGAGTGTGGAAAATCCTTCAAGCAGAGTGGAGCTCTTGAAAATCATAAAAGGATTCATACAGGGGAGAGGCCATTTCTGTGTAGCGTGTGTGGAAAATCTTTCAAGCGGAAAGGAACTCTTAAAATACATAATGTAATACATACTCGAGAGAGGCCATTTCCATCTAATGTATGTGGAAAATCCTTCAAGCAGAATCGAATTCTTGAAGGGCATGAATTGATTGATACTAGAGAAAGACCGTTTTCATGTAATATGTGTGGAAAATCATTTAGAGAAAATAGTAGTCTTAATATGCATCAAAGGATACATACTGGAGAAAGACCTTTTCAATGTACTGTGTGTGGAAAATCCTTCAAGCAGAGTGGAAGCCTGGAAGCCCATAAAAGGATACATAACGGAGAAAGCCCCCTTTTATGCAATATTTGTGGAAAATCGTTCAGGCAGAGTGGAGCTCTTGTAATACATAAAAGAATACATAGCGGAGAAAGGCCATTTCCATGTAATGTTTGTGGAAAATTATTCAGAGACAGTAGTACTCTTAATGGGCATAAAAGGATACATAGCGGAGAAAAGCCATTTCCATGTGATGTTTGTGGAAAATCATTCAGAGAAAATAGTAATCTTAATAGGCATCAAAGGATACATACCGGAGAAAGACCGTTTCCATGTACTGTGTGTGGAAAATCGTTCAGAGAAAATAGAAGTCTTAATAGGCATCAAAGGATACATACCGGAGAGAGACCGTTTCCATGTACTGTGTGTGGAAAATCCTTCAGCCAGAGTGGAAGTCTCAAAATCCATCAAAGGATACATTCCAGAGAAATGCCATTTCCATGCGATGTGTGTGGAAAGTCATTCAGAGCAAAAAGTAATCTTGAAATTCACAAAAAGATGCATACCGGAGAAAAGCCATTTGTATGTAATAATTGCGGAAAATCATTTAGCCAGCAAGGCAAGCTTACCAGGCATAAAATGACACATAGCGGAGAAAGGCCATTTTCATGTGATAGTTGCGGGAAGTCATTCCAAGAAAATAGCAAGCTTGTTAGACATAAAAGGATACACAGTGGAGAAAAGCCATTCTCTTGCAAAGTTTGTGGAAAGTCGTTTATTGAGAGTGGAAATCTTACTGTTCATCAAAGGATACATGCAGGAGAAAGACCATTTTCGTGCAAGGAGTGTGGAGAATCCTTCCCGCAGAGAAGCAATCTGAAAAAGCACGAAAGGACGCATTCAGAAGAACGGCCATTTTGGTCATCTTGTTGTAAAACTACTGACCATCAAACCCTTGCAACTGAGCACACTTACCACCGACCACCTACCCCATTAAACCACCAGCCATAAGACCCGTGGGGAGTCAGGCGGTAATTTCCTTGCGTACGTATATGGAGCAACGGGTACATCCCACCCATAAGGATGGGTTTTGAACTACGAAAATCTTAAATTTGGGTCTCAAGATACGGCTGTGCCACTAAAAATGGTAGCGTTTTGAATTGTTACAAAACATTTGTCGAGATTTTATTTCTAACATTTTGTCTTTTTTTTTTAATTTTAGTCTGGAAAATTTTTATTGGTAGTGACTTTCTTTTGATAATTTTACGTTTTAAAGTGAAATGAAACTTGATATCTGGGAACTTCCACAAGCTTTTCCCTGCCTATATCCTAAAAAATTGGTATGAACATCGATAAAAATCCTAAAACATGAGTCTTCCCTTAGAAATTGGGCAGCTAACCCTCGTCATCCCAACACTCCGGTTATCCGGCGATTACCATAATTGCTACCCCCACTGACCCCATTGAGTACAAAAAGAAAGGAATGAATTGGCAAAATAATTGATCATCGAAGAAGGCACTAAATTTCAGCAGTGACGAAAAGGGTTTCACGAGGATTAGGGATGCTACATTTCTCCAAAAAGTATTTACCCATTGTTACTGTACAGAAAATGTACAGAAGTTTAGTGGAACCCTACCTCAGATATAGCTGCCCGGTGTGGGGAGTTTCTGGCATCAATGCTATAAATAGGTTGCAAAAACTCCAAAATAGGGCGGCAAGAATAGTCACAAACAGTGCTTATGATGCTTCAGCTCTACACATCATTAGAAAACTTGGTTGGCCCACCATCAACGAGCTTATCAATTCAGAAACTTTAAAAATGGTGTACAAGTCGGTAAATGACCTAGCTCCCACTTACCTAACAGAAATGTTCGTCAGGCTATCCGACTCATGCAAGAGAGAACTGCGCAATACCAAAACAGATTTGGCCGTTCCGTTCCTCATCGCAAATCGGCCTTCGGACAAAAGAGCTTCTCGTATAAGGGTGCTAAATTGTGGAACGATCTTTCCATTGAAATCAAATCATCAAAAACTTATGAAACTTTCAAAAAAAGAATCAGCAATACCAACAGCGAATGCTGATTCTCTCTTTCATGCATTACTTTTAATTTGCTTATTAGATTGTTTTGTAAATAAGATCATTTAATTTTCTATGCTTTTCTTTTAATTTAGTTATTGTATGTATTTGCACGGCCCACTGTAAATCAGTCCTTTGATTGACGTGGCTACCGTGCCTAAAGAAGTTAAAATCAAACCAAATCAAGGGGTAGGAATATTGAAATTCAAGCTGTTTCCGGATGTAGGGTCGGGTCGGTGGTCGCTCTCGTCGGTGGTTGGTGTGTTTTACTAGTCTGTGTAGTTGATGACTTTGCACTACGCCGTTTTTTCCTTCCAATAAATGTGGAAAATCTTTTGAAACTCATATTGGGGTAAAAGGCTTCATATGTTGATAAGTTTTTATTCAAGGTTAGTTAGAATCTCAAAAGGCATGAGGGGAGACAAACTGACGACAAGCTGTAGTTACGGGATATTTGTGACTTGGTTTATGAAAATCATTATTTCTTCAAAGACCACCGTGTGTCCTAGAAAATAGCATACACGAGCATAGGAATCATTCGTCGTACATAGCCGATTGCTCGTGGCCCATGGTCGAAACCGCCAAAGCCTCATTTTCACGAACCAATCAGACGGCTAAAAAGCGAGGGAGACAAAAGAAACCCCTGAAGATTTTCCTAAATTTTACCTACCTTCATAAAACGCAACCAGGACAAAAAACTGCTTGAGATTTCCCGAATTTTTTTAAAGCAATCTACTCTCCAGATGTTTGGGAGTAAAAGTTTGGATGCCGGTTAAATATCTCCAGGATTGGTAGAGTTATGGTCACAAACAAACCGACAAGGCACTTGGCAGTTTCGACCATGGGCCACGAGCAGTCGGCTATGTACGACGAATGATTCCTATGCTGCATGCACGTATTTTTAATAAGAAACTAAGAATTTGGGCCAGTACTGAAAGTTTCTTGAAATTATTAGATTTTGAGCACTGAGAGTTTTTTACGAGTTTCTTAAAGGCTCCATAACAATTTTCATTTTCACTACCTGTGCCCTCATGAACATTTCAAAACAAGGTTTTGTAAGCCTTTCCAATGTTTAGACATTATTCAAGTACCTTACGAGTAACGTGATACAGGAACCAAGTGAAAGTAAAGTAAAAATATTGGAAGGATTTCCTGTATCAAAATAAAGAGTTTCTTAACTTATATTTTCCCAGAGTTTCTTAATTTTTTGGCGATCTGAGAGTTGAGTTTCAAAGAAAATACGTGTACTGATTTGGTTGCATCCAGCGATGTGAATTTGGCTTTGGCAAATAGGTTATCAATTTAAAAGTGTTCGTCGATAGTTAGCTTGAGCATAGATATTTCATTTCGTTACATTGGTACTTTGAGAGCTAAACTATCCATCTCAAAAGCTCAAATTTTCCTCTACGTGCAAACCAGAGTTTGACATTCTGTCTGGCCTATGCAAATTCATGAAGAACATCACATGATATGATGGAAATTTTCCACATTAATCACAGATATTGTTGATCGACTTGCTTTGCTTGAAGAACGTGGTTTTAGGCCAACACACCCTGATTTGGAGGTGACAGCAAATTTGAGCTTTCAACATTACTATTTCAACGTGCAAAGTACCGATATCAACAAACGAGGCATCTTTGTTCCAGTTAATTATCGAAGACATTTGGAATTCGATTAGCCATTGATTCAAGCTAAATTCACATCACTGGACCCAACAAAATCGGTATAATTTTTTCTTGGACACCGGGTAGTAGATTAATTTTAACGGTATAAGGCTCCCAGGCCTGTTGGACGTTGGGAAGGAGGCTGCGGGGACTCGAGCTCTCCCAATAATTTTGAATGCAGTGTTATGCTACGTCACAGGTAAACAAGGACAGATTTTGTAACACAATAGCATTAGATTCTTTTGTTGACACCTGAATCGAGAGCGATTAGTGACTGCAGACAAAGGAAATTCTCTCAACCAGAAATTCAAAACAAACAAAGCCGCAAAAGTTTTTCTGAAACCCAAGTAGCTAGCATGCTCGTTGTGCATTCCAGAAATTGTTTTGAAGAGCAAGCATGAGCATATATCGAAAAAAGAAGAATATATCTAAACATCTACCACGTGCATTTTATTTCTTTGGTCCAGAAGTAGAGCAGTAATTGTTTAAATAATACTAAAAAATAAGAGAATCGAATCGCCTCCCAATCGGCTTTGAATCAAATAGATTAAATGCCCGTGGCATATGTATATATAACATATCCTTCTTCTTTCGATCTATGCTCATGTTTGCTCTTGAAAACAATTTCTGGAATGCACAACTTGCGAGCTAGCTACCTTGGTTTCAGATTGCGGCTTTGCTTGTTTTGAATTACTCGTTCGGAGAATTTCCTTTGTCTGTGATCGCTAATTGCTTTGAATTGCGGTTTCAATCAAAACCAATTCGTGCTATTGTCTTACCAAATCTGTCCTTGCTCAACAGGTATAAATCATATGTAGTTTTATCTATTGTTTAACATTGTTTATAAATAATGACCGGTTAAAGGCCATTTGTAATCACCGGCATCGGAATGCTGTCATCGGCATTGGAATTAGCATTGGAATTGGCACCGATATTGCAAATGCGCTATGACGCATGCAAAACTAACCAGAAGGGGGTGCATGACAGTGATTGCGCGGGTCTAAATTCTTGTATTCCCAATTCGGAATTATCTCTTATTTGTTCGGGATACTATCAGTGAAAGTCTTACGGATTTTCTCCAGAGGAGCTAGACCCCTGTTTAAGCGCTTTGGAATATACACTTACCTCACATAAGTATTGCACCACCTTACCCAAAATGGCGCCTGAAAGTGTCTTTCAGCCCAACCAACAAAATTTGCATGACAAAAGCATCAGCATTTAAGGGTTTCTCTACCGGGTGTTTTGGTGGGAAAAGAATTGTTAATTCGTTTGCTTTTCATTCATAAGTAAAATGAAACGTTATTTGTTGGTTTCTTTGATAAATTAGCAAAAACCTCCGGACAACACTGCACAAGATTTTGGGAGCGTAGCTGGAGGAGTAGGCCAAAACAAAATGAGAAACGGGTAGATATCTGGGGGCAAAGACAACAACATTTTATAGTTTTCAAATTATGATTCTACAAACTTTATCGCTGTGACAAAAGTTTTCCGTGAGGAATGCAAGAAGGATAAACACAAAGGGAAAACGGAAAGAAACCATTCCAAGGTAAGAATATCTTTGATATCACTTTTATCACATTAACATTAATTTTGCTTCCTGGAAGACTTTAGGCAGGTGGTTGACACTTAAATATATGGATTTTGATGTGCTCAACGAAATTGCTACGGTTTAATTTAGTTTGAAGATAATTTTGAATTTAACAAGTGACTGGAGCATGTTTTTTTAACGTGACTCCTTCTTAGAGAAATTCAAGTTCAGCTACATTGAATGAAGGCTTTGTTATTTATTTGAAATTTCTTCTTTTATCAAAGTCAAAGTGGAAAAATTTTATCGTGAGGATAAAGTTTGCAGAATCTTAATTTGAAAATACTAAATTTTGTTTTCTTTGCCCCCAGATATCTATCCGTTTCTCATTTTGTTTTGGCCTACTCCTCCAGTTATACTGCCAAAATCTTGTGCAGTGTTGTCCGGAGGTTTTTGCTAATTTATCTAAGAAACCAACAAAATAACGTTTCATTTTACTTATGAATGAAAAGTAAACGAATTAACAATTCTTTTCCCACCATAACACCCGGTAGAGAAACCCTTCAATGCTGATGTTTTTGTTATGCAAATTTTGTTGGTTGGGCTGAAAGACACTTTTAGGCGCCATTTTGGGTAAGGTGGTGCAATACTTATGTGAGGTAAGTGTACGCACTAGCGATTGTATGGTCATCATCCTTCATTTTTCCTTTGTGAATTCGTGCATGCCCCAAAACGCTTCACCCATTCCATTAATCAGCGAACCAATCAGAGTTATCGTCTTTTCCCATGGGCGATTCTGACACGTGAAGAATGTTTTTAAATCAATAAGAGCGCTTACCTTTAGGATTTATTTCTGCGTGCTTGCGTGCTTTGAATGTCCTCGCAGCTTTCGATTTAGTTAGGCCTGATAGCAGATTCTCACATGGTCAAAATGGCATGTTGTTGTGGTTGTTCTCGTCATAAAGTCAAAGTCATGGTTCTCAAGCAGGTCGTCTTAGACTGGAGGTGTTGATAATAAGGAAACCTACTTGAGAACCATGACTTTATGACGAAACAACCACAACAACTTTCCATTTTGACCATGTGAGGATCCGCTATCGGGCCTAACTAAATCGTTTGATACGAGGACATTCAAAGCACACAGGAATAAATCCTAAAGGTAAGCTTTCTTATTGATTTAAAAACATTCTTCACGCGTCAGAATCGTCCATGCTTTTCCATCGTGATTTACAAAAGGGGGAGTTCGCAGTATCCCGAACAATTATTCAAAGTAATACGGTATAAATGTATCAACCTCACCTGTTCATTTCCGCTATCTTCGCATCACATTTCGACAGTGGCGTGTAGGAGACAGCTGAAACTTGGAGGGACACGTCCTGAAAATAAGGGTGGCACTACTTTGTTTATTGTAAAGTCTTGGGGGATGTGACCCCAGTACCCCCCGGTTCCTACGTATCTGCATTTTGACAATCATGAAGCGAAAAGGGCAGGAAGTTGTTGTGTTGCTGGTAAAGGGAGATATTTCCGAATCCGAGGACCACAACCTTCAGGTCATGAATGGTAAGTTTTCTCAATTTTACAATATTCCAGTACATTTTTCATTATGATCGGAATTCTATTAAATCCGCAAACCGTAACGCATCTTAAAACCTGAAAACTGACTTCTTTTAAAGCATCAAAGCACCAGCCCTCAGGGGGCAAAGATTGGCCAAACCCACAACCCGTGAAACCCCTCTTTCACAGTATCGGAAGACATTTCCTCAACGTGGGTTTCCTGTTTGATAGTTATTGAATTGACAGCGTTTGTTCACTTAGCCAATAGCCAAGATGTCATTTTTTTATATATTCAATTGAAACGTTTACATAAAGAAGGCACCTAAGACTCTACATATGAACTACTATACAACATTATGAGGACGATGCCAGGGGGAGCAAAAGACAATGACAGCTCCCTGGCCATTCCATAAAAAGACATCATGCAACTAAATACTATCAAATATAAGAATACAAAGAGCTACATATAAACGTGGGATCTGTTTCACACTGGAGGTCAGGCTGGCACGGGTGATAATGCTGAACAGCAGCAACCCCGTCCGAGAGAACACCACCGACACCTACTGTTCCCCTTTCAAGACACCCCACAGTAAACGACCTCGCTGAAACGATGCCCCGCCAAGAAAATTTGTTTCCCCGCTATTTTTGAGTTTAAGAATTTCCCCCGCCCTGTTTCTGTTATTTCCCAGATGAAATTTTTGTTTCCCCATCCAAAATTATGCAAGTTCCATAGACGATTGCAGAACTCTTTCCTTTCCCCGTCGTGATAGTTGTAATCCCCGTCGAAAATGTATAATTTCAAAATTTTCCCCGCTGAATTTTTAATGTCCGACGGGGTCGTTACTGGGGGTGTTTCAAGGTCTCCTTCACCGCTCAAAACACTCCGCCTGTGATGTCGGTTCAGGGTTCATTGTTCGCAATATTATGGATTTGAAAATTTGAGTTTGTGTGCGGTGGATGAAATTTAGAATCAATTACATTTTTTTGTTGATGTCATTTGAAAGGTCTTCATCGCTATGCAATAAAAGTTGTATCAAAACGTTCAACGTTGTTGGAAAGGCTGTTTATTTAGGCAAATGGTCGTAATATATTTGAAACTCCAGCGAAAAGATCTCGGCGTACAGTGTCAAATGAAGGGCAAAGCAACGAAAGTGTTCCGTATCCTCAATGCCGTTCGTTCATTGGACACATTGGGTTCACAGTATCCCTAAAATTGTGCTTGAATTTGTGAAAAATTAATCTATTGAGACCGATGAAAGATACGATAAACCTATTGGGTCATGAATCCCACTGCCATGTAGATGTGGGCCTTTCAGCATCAAGGTGTTGGACTAGGCTTGCCAATCTGCGCCGAGCTGGCCCGCCGTCGTACCGGTCGATTTGTTATTATTATTATCAATTTATTTCACATTGGCAACTTACATAACTACAAAGGCTAATTCAAGCCAATAAATTAAATACAGAAATATATACCGGGTGTCTCAGAAAAAAGTACCCCCTTTTGACTGGAAATAAAAACCAAGCAATAAGATATCAATGCTCCCCGACTTCACAGCTAAATTTATCAATGTTCAACTTAGATGCACGTACCTTGCATTTAGCAATCGTCCACCAAACACCGGAGATACAGGTTTGCAAAGTCAAAAATTTACGGTGCACCAAAAACCAGAGGTTTTGGAAAAGGGCCTAGTCATGATTTGTTTTGAAAAGAATAAAAGATGCATTGACATGGCGCTGATTAAACAAATATATTAAAAATGTTGTAAGAGTGATAAATTCGTGCCACATCTCCAAAATAAGCGTGCATGTGCTCTTTTTCCTCTTCTTTAAGGTAACTCTGCTTTCCGCTCTAGTGTACAGCGAAATGCCGTTTTGCAAAACCACTCTCCTCAGAAAACAGTTAAAGGGGCCTGTGCAAGATAGAGCCTTTGCGCGCCGACGTTCGACTTTCTGATTATCAGAAAGTAAGATGGCTCCCGCACAGCAGCAAGTTTCATGTTTTAAGCGTTTTCCGTTTTGTGTACTAGAAATAGGTGTCTGGCACTGGCAGTAAGTTTGAAAGACCAAAAAGGGGAGCAAATGGACATATTGTGTGTATTTTTCCGAGTTGATATAAGTTCTGGATGAGAGCAAAATATTAAGTTCAAATTCAAACGTAGGTGCTTATAAATATAAAGGTGCTTTATCTACGAACCCCAAATTTTGGTGGTCTAAAAAGGCACAATCTATAGATTTGCTGGCATGTTGGCCATATCATGACGATCGAATTTCAAGCTTTATTTGCGACAGAGAAGATCAGCCCGTGTTTGTCTTCAAAAGGACTGTATTTCGACGTAACGTGAACACAACAGAACGCTTTTTGTGAATAAAGGGTTTAAACAATGTTGGTTAATCTGTGTTAAAATATTCAGCAATATTTCCATCAGTTATTGTGTAACTTACTAAGTTCAAATCAATAAACATAACAATCATGCAAATCAGCTTAATTTTGCTCAGTTGAACGGAACGAAATTGATTCGAGTTCGCTGTACCGAAAGGCCAAGTATTTGTTTTGATTGCATGCACGCCCGCAAAGGCTCTATCTTGCACAGGCCCCTTTAATTTCTCCAATATTATTCTGCCTATTGAAAAACGGTAAAAAGGATGTTGTTCTGTATAATCTGGGCAATCGAAAGATGTATAAATCGCAATCTTTCCGTCAACCCTGGTTTCGCAAATCCTAGTTCAAATCTTTTTGCTAATTTCAGAAAAGTGGATTTTTCTCCAAAACTACTCGAAAAATGTTCGATTTTTTTTCGTTCCGTCTTTAGCTAGGTTGTTGATCTACAACTTTGCCAAGTCTGATTGAAAAAGCTAGGCTAGATTTTCTGCAATCGAATTTCGTATTTGTGTTTACTTTTCGACAGCGAAATGGAGAAACCTTGGTCAACGGATTACCATGCTATGAAGCACGCTTGCAAAAGCTCAGGCTTGAAGAAACTTTCAGAAGTTTTTCCATTGGCAAACAAAAGAACGTCATCTTTTGGGAATACCATACGCAGGTCTCAAAAGACATCCATAGTGCGCTTGTATCATTTGCATCTATTGATTAAAAATTACTGATTTTATCAGCAGCTTCACGAAACCATGCTTTGGGTGTCTTTCGAGACTTTCGTAAGCATTCACAAATTATCAATTTCTTTTAGAGTCCACAATGAGCATAGATCTTAGATCAAGAACTAATTTTTTTGCAAAAACATTATACGGGCGTTCAAATCGTTCTGCATGCGCTAAACTGTTGACCAACGCTTTTCCCCTTCGATGTCGAAAAGTAAACAGAAATGTAAAATTCGATTGCAGGAAATCTAGCCTAGCTTTTTCAAGCAGACTTGGCAAAGTTGTAGATCAACTATTTAGCTAATGATGGAGCGAAAAAAAATCGAAACTTTTTCGAGTAGTTTTGGAGGTAAATCCACATTTCTGAAATCAGCAAAAAGATTTTAGCAAGGATTTGCAAAGCCAGGGTTGACGGAAACATTGCGATTTATACATCTTTCGATTGCCCAGATTATACAGAACAACATCCTTTTACCGCTTTTCGATAGACCGAATAATATTGGCGAAATTAACTGTTTTCTGAGGAGAGTGGTTTTTGCGAAACGGCATCTCGCTGTGCACTAGAGCGGAAAGCAGAGTTACCTTAATACAAAACACTTGGGATCGAATGCAAGGACCGTTTTCAGTTAAGAAATAAACCTTGGATCAACAGTAAAGTACAAAAAATGATGCGTATCAAAGATAGGTTTCTTAAAAAACTCATGAGTAATAACGATCAGGCTACAAGGGATCTTTTTAAAAAATTCCGGAATCGAATTGCAATTGCTTTAAAAGACAGCAAAGCCAATTATTATTATAATTATTTTCAAACAATTAGTAAAAATATGAAACAGTTATGGTCAGGGATTAAATCAGTCATAAATATTAGGAAATCTTCTAATGTAAACGTCATAAGCAAATTAAAAAATTCTAATGGTGCCCTTACATCTGATCCTGTTGTAATTGCTAATCTATTCAACAAATGTTTTGTCAATGTCTCTCATGATATCACTAAGAACATACCAAGAACCAGAAAGTCTCCCTTGGATTTTGTCCATAATAGAAACTGTGACTCTTTTTTCATTGCCCCCTCAGTTCCCTCAGAGATATCTGATATTATCAATTTGCTAAAGCCTGGTAAGTCTTTAGGTCCCAACAGCATTCCTGTTAAGCTTCTAAAGCACCTGTGTCCCTTAATTAGTTTACCACTCTCTCAAATCATAAATGAATCCTTTCGATCTGGTATATTTCCTGACAAGATGAAACTTGCAAAAGTTATCTCTCTGTTTAAAAAGGGTTGTTCAGTTACTGCTTCTAATTATCGTCCCATTTCTCTCTTGTCTGTCTTTAGCAAAATAACTGAAAAAGTTATGTATAAACGTTTGTGTGACTTCTTAGAAAAGCATAGTATCTTATATTCATTTCAGTTTGGATTTCGTGAAAGTCACTCCATTAACCATGCTTTAGTCAGCATGACAGAAACTATCAAAAATTCACTTGACAACAGAAAATTTGGCTGCGGAATCTTTCTTGATTTGCAGAAAGCATTTGATACTGTAAACCATAGCATTCTTTTGTTGAAGCTTGAAAATTATGGAATTCGAGGACCTGCTTTAGAGTGGTTCAAATCTTACTTATCAGGTAGAACGCAATATGTTTCTGTGAATGGGTCTAGCTCCAGCCATCTAAATGTTACATGTGGAGTTCCACAGGGTTCTGTCCTTGGCCCCCTCCTTTTCTTAATTTTTATTAATGATTTACCAAATTCATCATCTTTAGTCTCCTTCTTCTTATTTTCGGATGATACAAATATCTACTTTGAAGCTGAAATCTTGATATGCTGCAAAGAATAGTAAATAAAGAGTTAAAAAAGGTTCAAGAATGGCTTGATGTAAACTAGTTGTCATTAAACATTGATAAAACTAATTTCATAATATTTAAATCTCCTCAACATTCATCATTGGAAACAGTAAATATTAAAATTGGAAATCAACCAGTAAAACAGTCTAGGTATGTAAAATTTCTTGGCATTCTTTTGGATGAACATCTTAGCTGGAAATACCATTTATCTGAACTTTCAAAAAAATTGGCCAGAACATGTGGTATGTTCTTCAAGATAAGACACTTTCTTCCTATCGATGTTTTGATCTGTCTATACAATTCATTATTTTCTTCCTCTCTCCAATATAGTATAGTGGTATGGGGACTTACATATGATGTTCATATAAAGCCTGTATATTTGTTGCAAAAAAGAGTGGTAAAAGCTATTGCATTTGAACATTTCACCTCACCCTCCACTCCTATCTTTTCTGACTTGAAAATCTTGAAGCTTCAAGATCTTTTTCAGCTAAAATTGCTTTGTTTTGTTCATGATTGTGTGAATAAGATCTCTCCTAATTGCTTCCACAATTTTTTTGAATCAGTGATAAATGTTCATCAGTATGGTACACGGCAAGCCTCACAAAATGACATTTTCTTAAATCAAAAAAATACCTTGCAATACGGTATCAGGTCTGTGCGTTTCTTTGGTGCTAAATCTTGGAACAAAATTCCAGTTGATATAAAGACATCGTCATCTGCTTTCAGTTTTCGTCAAAAGCTTAAAGCCTTTTTATTCATGAAGAACTATTAAAGTTGATCCTAAAGTGATAAATATTGCTCTGGTCCCTCGATAAATGATTAAATAAGATTCAAGACCATCTTTGAAAGGTGCTCTCTCCTCGATTAGTTTAGCTATTGAGAGAGCTCCTCCTAAAGAAATTTCCCTGCATGAAACATCTTATGTAATTGTTATTCATCGTATGTTATAAGTATGTTTATGTAATTTGTAGTCATTGTATGTAATTAGTGTTTTAATTGAGATATTGTATGTAGAGGAATTTTAAAATATATGAACTGAACTGAACTGAACTGTTTCCTCAAAAGAAAAGTCACTTCAAGAACAATTGAAGTAATTCAAGGTATAAATCTTTTCAAAAATAAAAAGTAAAGGTCAAAGTCGAAAATTCGTTTGCAAAATGCCTGTTTGTTGTCAAATTATGGCTAGGCCATTTCTCAAAACCTCTGGTTTCAGGTGCACTCCAAATTTTGACCTTGTGAACTCATATCTCCCGTGTTTGGTGGTCGATTTCCAAATGCAAGGTATGTGCATTTAAGTTGAAGACCAACAAATGTAGCCATGAATTCAAAAAGTTCCGAAATATTATCGTTTTGTTGCCTTGTTGAGTCAGAAAGGGGTACTTTTTTTCAGACACCCCTTATATATACAAGTAAAACTAGTCAATAAAATTACAAAGTTCAAATCAAATTACAATGTTCAAATCAAATTACAAAGTTCATATTAAAAAAGGTGTAAAATCATAGAAAGCCGAGTTGAGGAAAGTACTGCCTGCAAAGTCTGCAGTCGCAGCCTTCATTGGTCCAATTTTTGATTTTATTCTTAAATTGATGCATAGAATTTGAATCCTTAATTTCCTGAGGAAGAGAGTGCAATTTGGAAGGACTTTGTTGCCTCTTAGCATTGTTTTCTGTGTATCACTTTATGTGACAAAAGTTTTGTCATTGGTTCGCTCTACATTCTACAAAAAGCTTCTGTTTATAGTTATATGAAAGACTCTGTTTTTCACTCCCCGCTGCGCTTCAGTTTTAAACTTCTTTACTGCTTTTGTCACAATTACCTACGCTTTAGTTATCCTTGCTCTACCCAGGGTACCAGAGCCTCGTAGTTTGAAAAAAAGTCAGGGAAAGAAGGAAAAGGAGAAAGAGTCCATCCTCTTCTCTCCCTCTATTTTTTCTACTTTTGTCCTTCATTTCTTATTAAGCCTGCATATATCTTTTCTCTTTAGCCCCTTTAGACCTTTTCAATGCCAATAACTCCTTCAGAGTAATGTTCCCTTTTGTGTGTTATTTTCGTTTTCCTTATCTCTATCTTGTATTGTAAGGATTCTGTGTTCAACCTATCTGTTGTCATGTAATCAGGACACAATCCGTCCATCTCAGTCCGTTTTCTTACCCTGCGCACAGCCCCAACACTCTCACGATTGAAGCCACACGCAAGCTAATTGTTTAGTTTATCGCTTCATTCCTGGTTTTTATTTTGGCAGTGATTGAACTTTAGTCATCCTGATTTATTCTCTTTGTTTAAGTATTGCTCTTGATCACAACTGGAGTAAAAACCACGTTGCCTATTTTTGGTTTTTCAATTTCAATTTGCTTCTGTCTTCTTCCAACGAGTTCTGTTCAACTTAAATTTCTGCACATGGGGCACATCATGAAGCACATTTCTGCTAAAATTTAGAAACAGGGTGACAACATTCATTGTCGATTCGTTACTTCTCGATACACTATTTCATCTAAAATCAAGACCAGTGGACATGGGTAAACCTTCCGGCTCCCTCGCACTATTTTCGAATGCATTTCTGTTTTATTAGCGCATGGAGCACTGCATTCGTCCTTTTATTAAAGCATTATTGCATTTTAACCCTATCCAGACTGGGGGGGGGGCTCATTCAGCCCCCCCCCACATACTTAACTGAGCACTGCTCCAAATTGGTTCAACGAACCAGGGAATGGTTTTTTGACTTTTAGTCTCTATCCTTTTGAAGTGTAATTTTGTGTGAAATTTTGAAAAAAAATTCAGAGGGCTGGGGGGTGGCTGTTTTTTTCGAGAGTAGTCGGGGCCAACTTTTAGGTAAGCTGTTTATGTGTGTAATTCCAGATCACCTCATAATTCTTTGATAGTATCCTTTTTACTTTCTATACTTATAATTTGTAAGGTCTCTTAAATTTTTCCAAGAACAATAGACCAATTATGTGTCACGTGACCTCATCAATGACGTCATCTTTAAGAAAATGGCAAAAATTAGTTAGCTGTCTTTCTGCGAGGATGTTTCGACCCCAAATGTTTTACATCAGCAATAAATAGATTAAAGCTGATCAACAGGGTTGTTTCCACTTAAGCTATGTAATTTTGTTTGAATTTTGTGCATCATTGGTCGCAAACGGTATAAGATTTTTTTTTTTTTTTTTTTTTTTTTATCCAATATAAAATTTTACAAAGACGAGATTACCTAAAACAACACTTACAAACTACTTTACTACACTACAAGGACGATGCCATGAGGAGCAGAAGACCATGACTACCCCATGGCTATAACATAGAAAACAGGTAACTAAAAACTAAATCTAAATATACAAACAAGTACTAATACATAGGGCTACGCATATACAATTTCTACTATAAATACTAGAGTCGGGTTCACATTGGATGTAGGGCAACTTCTGTGTTTTGGATGTATCAGTTTAGTGTCACCTTGGACAGACGCTAAAATTTTACTGAACTCAGGAATTAAGTGTGAGTTAAAACTGTCGTCTGCACTATCATAACACTGAATTACCCAACATCCAATGTGAAACAGGCGTAAACAAGTGAACAAAAATTGAAAAAAAAAAAAAAAAAAAAAGAGAAAAGGACTTAGTGACTGAGTGGCGTGAAACAAACTTTTCAGATCCATTTTAATCAAACCGACCTGTTTTGCGGATGAAATCTAGTGTCAGTTCGAGTATATATTTGTTGATTTCGTTAGACAGATCTTTATCCCCATACAATAGAATCTGAACAAGAACGTCGTTAGAGAGGCTGTTTATTTCTACAAATGGTCGTAATAATACCGAAACTCCAGCGAGAAGATCTCGTCGTTGAACATCAAATGAAGGGCAAAGCAACAAAAAGTGCTCCGTGTCCTCAATACCGTCATTCGTTGGACACATAGGGTTAACAGTGTCCCTAAAATTGTGCTTGAATTTGTGAAAATTTAGTCTGCTGAGACCAACCCTTATTTGGGAAAGATATGAAAGGCCTATTGGGTCATGAATACCAAAGACAGGTTTTGCAGGGGGGCGAATTATTGATAGAAGCTTTGTCTTAAAGACAGCAACAGATGGTGCTAGCCTGATTTCAGGATCAAGTTTATTCCATTCAGAGGTGCAGTTAGGATAGAAGCTGGACTGAAATTTTTCTGTTCTTGCCCTTATTCGTCCAATAGCATCCTGATTGCGAAGAGAGTAGCTCGACTGATGAAGTGGTGGGATTGGCTCCTTTGTGTACAAGGGGGTGAGATTATTTATAATCTTATAGAACAAAGTGAGTCGTCTACTCCACCTACGGGAACTTAGTGACTCCCAGCCAAGCTCTGCATACAGTTTTTCGCGCGATGTTCCCCTCCATGTTCCTGTCACTGCAAGAGCAGCTGAATACTGAACAGACTCTATTTTTTCCATTAGATTTGGTAAAACGATGTTATGACTGAATTCACAAACTTTAGCTGGAATATGATAGATAACATCCCCGTAGTCCAGGTGGGGTCGCACGTAAAGCTTATATAATTCGTTCAGAGTATGCCTTGGCAGATACTTGGAGAGATATTTTAGCAGACCAATGCCCCTCCTCGTTTTAGAGATAGCAGATTTAATATGAGCTGAAAAAGATAGCTTCGAGTCCAGAATAATACCCAGATGTTTATGCTCAGTTACTTTTTTCACTGGTACGTTGTTAAAGAGAATAACGGGGTGATCCATTTCATGTCTTTTCTTTGAAAGAAGTAATTCGACAGCTTGTTTTTGCGGATCGGGATTAAATGACATCCTCCAATCACGGGCCCATTGGCTTATCAACTCCAGGTCATGGTTCATGTCCTCGGCAGCTGCATTTGGTTCATGAACAACCGTAAACAAAGATGTATCATCGGCAAAGAGCTTAACATTACATTTCAAGTCAGCGGTGAGATCGTTGATATACACAAGAAAAAACAATGGTCCTAATATAGATCCCTGGGGCACTCCCGCCAAAATATCTCCCCAATTAGAACACTGACCGTTCAAAACAGTTCGCTGCTTTCGATCCTTAAGAAAGCTTTGGATGAGAGAAAGAAGTTGTCCCGCAACGCCACATCGCTTTAATTTATAAATAAGGCCATCATGCCATACCCTGTCAAATGCTTTAGATATATCAAGATACACGGAGCGAACATCAAGCGGAGGATTGCAATCGAATGCTTGGAAGATTGTATGCGTAATGGAAATTAATTGGTTGACCGTTGAATCACCTGGACGAAAACCTGACTGATTGGGGTTAAGTAAGTCACATGAAACAAGATGTGAGTATAAGGAATCATATATTAGTTTTTCAAGCACCTTCCCAAAAATCGGTAGAAGAGAAATAGGACGGTAGTTACTCTTTACATTTTTTTCGTTTTTCTTATGAACCGGGACTACATTTGCACACTTCCATGTCTCGGGAAATACACCACGTCTCAGACAGTTTGTAAATATAATTTTAAGAGGAGTAACCAATGAAACATCGCTTAGTTTTATCATTCTTATAGAAATTTCATCCCAGCCATGTGCTTTGTTAGGATTAAGCGATCTTATGATTTTCAGTATCTTTTCATCAGAGATGACGAAATCGCTTATCAAAATAGGATTTCTTAGGGTTTCAAGTGGAATTTCACTACCTGTATCTATTGTCGTACATTGGAGTATGAAGTAGTCATTAAACAACTGAGCTTTTTCAGCAAAGTCAGTTATAAATAACCCATTCTCCAACAGGGGTGGTATGATAGGAATCTTCGCCTTATTAAGAACGGTATTGATCAAAGACCAGTAGGTTTTGCTAGAGGTTCCAGCATTCGCTAAGGTTTGCCCTGTCTTGCGTAGGTAATTTTGTTTGGCATTCTCAATCATTTTTGCACCTTCCGATATCATACTTTTTATTCCCTCAAGCTTGTCATCTGGCTGGCCGTTCTTCACGAAGGTTTTATAAGCATGATTCTTTTTCCTCAGAAAATTTTTGACAGCTGGTGTTATCCAGGGTGCTTGGCGAGGTTTAACCGTTTTGACTTGGTTGGGAATGAAGTTAGAATATATGTTCAAAAGGACTTCGTTTAGAAATTTCACCTGTTCATTTGGGTGTGTAATTTTATCAAGATGCTCGTGCCAGCTAAACATTTCGATACTTTTCATAATGGCAATAAAATCTGCTTTATCATAGTGCCAAATCCTGCGGGTATAAGGAGGTAATGATATGTTTGAAACAGAAAGTTTCCCATAGATAATTTGATGATGACACTGTTCATGTAATGACGTATGAACACCAGACTCGATAAAGAGGTTTGGTTGATCAGTAAAAATGAGATCAATGCAAGATTTAGAATCACCCATTATATGAGTATAAGATTCCCCGGGGGTATCCTCACATAGTACTACTAACAATCAGTTTTCATGCATATCTTAAGAATCTGTTTTACAGTGAGAATGTTTTGACTTGAAAGTGTTTAGTTTGTCAAGATATTATCAAAATTTCACCAAATTACTATCATCAACCCCCTATTTCCCCCTTCCTTCTTCCTTCCAACTCATTTGCTTACTACTGGGAAAAAATGCTGATGTCAGCATTTTTTGCAATAATTAAAACAAAAGTTTCAAAAGGAAAAATGAAGTATGCAACGATCACTTATCATTGAAGTAGTTTTCATTGTAATGTATGGAGAAATTCTCTATTATGGAGACATTTGTCATTTTTCAGAAAAGCAAGATTTTTAATCTCTCTGTCCGCCATCTTGGATTTGCGAAAATCAAATTTTTCACTTTATAAGTATATTTTCACCTTCTAACAATGCTTTGATTGGCATAATTTGGTTTCATGAATCAATCTTAGAAAATTATAAAGATTTAAAAAAAAGCTGTTTTTTCATTTTTTTCGTGAACACGTGCCAGTTGGCCTTGAATAATTATGACGTCATATCTATTTTTAGAATTCTTTTTGTGAAAAATGATAGATCATAAACACGGCTACCTGCGTGGTGAGTTTCGTTTTCGTAAGTGAAGGAATGGCTGAATGAGCTGAATGAGCCCCCCCCAGTCTTCTAGTAGCTCAAAAAGCCCAGTCTGGATAGGGTTAAGATTTCTACCCACGTTTTTTATTTCCCTTTCCACTTTGGATTGTGTACTTCGCTTAGCTCTTAACTTACTCAATGTAACTTATTCAGCGCAGGGGCGCGCATTAGGAGGGCGTTGGGGTGAGACACCCCCCAATAATTTCTGAGTCGGTCCAAAAATTTTCTCCAAAGGGAAAAGTCGGTCCACGACAGAATTGGATGGACCGACTTCGTGGACCGACTTTTTCATGGACCAACCAACCACGACGAAGCTCGAAAGGTCCACGCACGATAGTTTGAATCAAAGTTGGTCCGATTTTAATTGTTTTGGGCTGAGGTTGACTCATGACGAGAGTTAAAATATTCACAAGAAGTGCTTGACAATAACTGGGAGAGTCGTTCTAAGCCAAAGCAGAGGATGGCATTTAAAAAACTTCTTAGATGCATTGCAAAATTGCCCAGGCTTCCACTTTTAGGGGCAAGCAATCATTGGCTTGTAAAAAGTCTAACACAAAATGAAAGGTGTTTGTTGTCAAAGATTGTCCCCAAAGGAACAATGCCGTTACAAATGCTCAAAATTTCCAATCTGGGGTGCCGGTGGTGGTAGTTATGTGGCGTTGGAAAACAGACACTTGTGTATGAATCCCAAAAAATAAAGGACAGTTGGGTTACAAATATTATCCATCAAAGGTGGTATACGCTTCTACCAAAAGCTAGCACTGCCGACACTTTAATCATAAGGGAAAACCTACTTAGAGGGCTTAGAGGACAAACACACTAAAACAAGTTGCTATTGATAGGCTTGTCGGTGAACAAGTCATTGTACTTAAGATTAGGCCTATACTTAAAACTCCAAGTCCGTGATGCCTTTTCCCGGGGGGGGGGTACTCCCATTATGGCCTAACAGGGGGTCCAGTCAGTTTGAGGATCTTACGAAATGGCTACGAAATGGCCCTATTTATCAACATATACTACCAATTGGGGGTATTCCAAGATTCCTGGCCAGTTATAGGATTTCAACTCAGTAGGCTCCTCCGCACGGCGATACGGTCGTTGCAGCAATAATTATCAATGAATTTTGAAGCTTTCTTGCTTCGTTTGATCAGTGTTTACAATAGAAAATTTTCAAAAGCTGCAGAAAATTTTCACTGCTAGATTCTACCAAAGTGTCTAATTTTAGGTCCACGAACTACCATTTGGGGGTTTCTGTAAAAAGATGCTACCATACGAGGATGTGTTTCAAAATTTTTGCTTTGGCCCTCTTTAACCCTGACTGGACCCCCTGCCATGCTACAATTGGAGTACCTCCCCCCCGGGTTCATCCAAAGTAAAGGATCTTTCTCAAAAATTTTCCTTGAGTGCTGATATAGCATAACTGTCACAAACGATCGAGGTTTCCTTGTCGCTAAAAGCATGATATTGGGAGATGCATTCTAAGCCAAAGTAAAAGGGTGGCCCCAAAATGTTTCCTGAGGACACCCTCGTTTCAATACCCCCACTTAATTTACCCTGGCCACACCGCTGCTTGCTATACTTTCAGTAGGCCCGAAAAACTTTAGTCGGTACAAAGCATGCTGACACCCCTGATTAAAACTTGCTGAACTTATTTTTTCTCCAGTTTTATTGAATTTTACTTTGATATGCACGTATTTTCGGTATGAGAAACTAAGGTCCAGGAAGTGTAGATGCAATTTTTGTTTTGTCTAATTGGCTCCAAAATTATTTAGTAAGATCTCAAATCAAGTAAATAACGTATTTAGCACTCGAAAGAATGTCCAAACAGTTGCTATAACTGTGCAGTATCAACATATTTTAGGATGTGAAAGCATGGGCGGTAGGAAACAATGAATTTAGAAAATGCTTTAGGGTTGGTACATCGAGTTATTCCTATCCTAATATATCATTCCATATCTATTCAACGTTTTTGCATGGTTTTTTGAGCCTTTTAACATGTTTGATTAACTTCACTATTTCAGCTCTCGTCCAAGTACTCTTCAACTTCCAACCTGTGCATTTGGCCGAGTACCGAAGACAATAGACCAATTCCCAGGGGTCAGGAATCTTCGAAAATCTATTGTTTGTTTTTCCTGGCAGCTTTCCAGATTCACAGATCCCAACTAAATGCGGGGGTGCAAGGTCCTGTCGGTCAGCGGCAAAAACATAATTCAGTCTTGCTCTAGACTGATTACAATTCGTCGTAAATTTCGCTCGTTTTTTTTATATTTTTGACTTTAACCTTTTCGCTCAATCTACGACTCATAAAAAAGCTATGTGAAAACGAGGACAAAACTAATGTACGAGAATTTGACCGAGACTTGGTCGGTTGATTGATTGATTGATTGATTGATTGATTCGATTGATTGTTCGTGCCGCAGGGAGACTTCCTAGCTGTGATGGAGGTGATGTGGCTTTTCCACGACTTCAAACTTTTTCGGAATGAGTGAACCAGACAAACTTGCGTTCCTTTAACAATCAAAAATGAAACTTCTTTCAAATTCAGTCAGCGGGATCTAATTTCTTTCAAATGAAACAATGATAAAATCTAATACAATGCAATCATTATTGTTTCGATTGCCAAAGGAACTCAAGGTATATTTCAGAAACTTTTTGCTGAGTGAAACCTTCTGCAACCTATGTGAGACTGTTTTACGCAAAAAACCTGCACGAGCCATTTTGTAATAATTTCAATCACTAATATTTCTGCTGCTAATACTATGGTTAACAAAGAATAAACGTTTCAACAAGTTTCGGTTATTCTTTATCTTAAAATGCGCGAGTTTTCTGGCGTTATCTTCAGGGAAATTTTGCAATGTTTTCTAGAATGTTCTTCGGTCGGGGAAGCTCAAGAAACGAACGCAAATTATTCTCGCAAAGAAAAACACCCAAAAAGGCTTCTCAAAACTATAAATAATTCTTCTAAAAATATACCACAAAACTCTTTTGACACATTTGTTTCGTAAGATTGAAAATAGTTTCTGTTTAAGCAGCTTTGTAGTCTGTGATTTTAAACTTCAGGAGGAAAGATAAATTGATCAGCACTTTGCAAAAACGAAGAAACGTTTTCAAGGTTCAAGCCTGTTTGACAAAATTACTATAATTTGCACAGAATTTCAAATACGAATACTTCCGCTGTTTATAGAGGAATGTTTCAAGAAATTTCGGGTAGATATCTTTTCCATATCGAATGTGAGTTTTCTCTTATCTTTTTGCCGGGTCGAAGTGCTTACCTCAAGCTCCTTTTTTGTTTTGCTCAGGCCAAAGAGGAATTCTGTGTTTCACAATTTAAATTCGCCAAACAGTATTTCATTCATTCATTTTTTTAATTATTTATACACGGTGGCCCCATCAATCAACGACTGCTTTACAGGGGGCCGTGTTAAAAAGCTTACAAAATTAACAATACTTTACTAAAATAACCTAATTACAAGTGATAAAATCTAAAAAATCTAACTAGAATACTTATGATAAAAAAATTAAAAAGAGTAAAATCAAAACTGGTGAATGGAACGAAAAATCACAATCAAATGTTCAAGCAGAAGGCTGCAGATGGTTTTTCAGTTGGCATTTAAACGAATTAAGCGAATTTGCTTGTTTTATATCCAATGGAAACTGATTCCAAGTTTTAGCGCCACGAAAAGATATCGCTTTTTGTCCTTTGCAGGTTGTCATCCTTGGGATATAGAGATCAGTGGCTGCATTTCGCAAGCTAATATCAATATTTCGGTCAGAATTTTTTGTGAACAAATCAGAAAGATAGCTAGGTGCAAGGCCAGTTATTGCTTTATACGTAACCGTAGCTGTTTCACTTTTAATCATATCACTGACAGTAAGCCATTTAAGGTTCTTAATCAAAAGGGTCGCAGATGTATCATAACTGCTATTTGAGACAATCCTTGCAGCTCGATTTTGCAATTTTTGCAGAGCTTGCAATCTAGCTTCGCCACAGCTTCCCCATACAGAGCAACAGTAGCGAAAGTGTGGCTCGACAATGCCTCTGTACATTTGTATCAGAGTAGGTTTCGGTACGAATGTCTTAGCATACTTGAGAAAACCTAAAGCACGAGATACTTTGCCACATAAGACTTTCATGTGCTGATCCCAGTCAAGATTACTGTCAAGTTGAACACCTAAATATTTCACATTGTTAACTAGATTTATGTCAGAGCCTCCAATAGAAAAAATTGGAGAATCTACTTTCTTTTCAGCAATCTTCTTCAGGTTTGGTTGGGAACCTAGAACCATCGCTTGCGTCTTTACAACATTTAACGACAGTTTGTTACCCTGCAACCATTTGTTTAGACAATCGAGATCCCTATTTAGTGTAGTCTTAAGCTCTTCGATGTTTTTAGAGGCATATGAGATGCTAGTATCGTCAGCATACATTGTCAGATTACATTTATTGAGTGCCAAAGGAAGATCATTAATGTAGATTAGAAAAAGGAGTGGTCCTAAGCACGATCCCTGAGGAACACCACAATCAATATCGTCCAAATCAGAACATGCACCATTAACTTTACAGAACTGACATCTGTTTACTAAGTAAGATTGGAACCATAAATATTCGAGGCCATCAATGCCATATTTCTTCAGTTTCGCGAGAAGAATTTGATGATTGACCGTGTCAAATGCTTTCTTAAGGTCGATGAAGACCATAGCAGTGTATTTTCCATTATCTATATTGACGTACCAATCATTGGTATTGTTTAAAAGGGATGTAACTACAGAGTGCAAACTCCTAAAACCGGATTGATGCGAAAAAAGATGCTTATTTCCGTCCATATACTCATAAAGCTGATTGTAAACCAACTTTTCAAACACCCTTGATAAAAAAGGGAGAGCTGATATGGGTCTGTAATTTGAGCGATCATTCTGTTGGCCACTTTCAAATATAGGGGCAACTCTTGCAATTTTCCAACTATCCGGGAAAACACCAGTAGCTAAAGAGAGATTAAACATGTCGCAAAGAGAATCGGCCAAGATTGGAAGTCCAGCTTTCAAGAAAAAGTTGGCATTGCCATCAAGTCCAGATCCCATAGATGATTTGAATTTTCCAAAGACCTTTTCGACTTGACGTGTATCCACGGGCTTAAAGTGGAACTTAGTATTTTCTTTATTGACAGAATATTCATTTCCCAAAAGTGGATTTACCGTATCCGGTATTTTGTCACTGAGTTTTTTACCAATGCCACAGAAAAAATTATTCATGGATTCAGCGATAGCCTTATTGTCAAGTATTGTTTCACCCTCAACACTTAGACATGAAACATGAGTAGTCTTGGATTTTTTGTTTAGAACTTGGTTAATAATTTTCCATGACCCCTTAACATCACCAGCATAAGATGAAATCTTCTTTGTGAAAAACTCACGCTTCAGGTCCAAGTTCAACTTGTTAACTCGGTTACGCAACTGCCTATAAGCTTGCATCAGAATTTGGGATTTGGATCTTACGGCCTGTTTACGTAGTCTGTCACGTGTGGCAGACATAGTCTGAAACTCCTTAGTCAGCCATGGGGAAAATTTCTCAGACACACGGTTATTACGCATCGGAGCATGCTTCTCAAGAATGAGTGAGAATATATGGGACCATTGCTTAACAATTGTAATTAATGTCATCAGTATTGGAAACAATACCTTTCCAGTCTACTGAAAGTAAGTCATTCAAAAACTCAATTTTATTGAAGTTTTTCAGACTTCTTGTAGAAATATTTTTGTGCTGTTTCTTTACAGAGCCACGGAATTTTCTAATACAATACACCAAATAATGGTCACTAATGCCAAGAGGGTGAACTCCTGAAATAACAATATTTGACTTATTGTTAGTAGCCACATGGTCTATTAACGTGGATGAGGAGATTGTCTCTCTTGTGACTGTTACTATAAGCTGATGGAGTCCAAAAAGATTATAAATGTCTAGCAATCGATTTGAGTGAGGCGGTAAATTTGGTGCACCTTCAGGTCGTTGGGTAGGGTAGTTCGACAAGATGTCACAATTAGTGTCACCAAGGAGAATGATCTCTTTACCTTCCCTCTCTAAAAACTCTAAGGTTTTCTCAATTCCGTGAGTCTTCCGGGGTCTTCCTACAGCAAGTTGGCAAATAAACAAATGCATCCTTTCCCTTCAAAACTCTTTCGTACAGTGCCTTTTGATATCATCGCGATGATAACAGCTGCGATGATAACAACCTCCATTTTGGCAAAAGCAACGCGACGCGCTGTCTTCTTGACAGGGTGACCAAGGGCACCGACAATTCCAAAAACTTCCGAAAATTTTTCCGAAAACTCAAAATTTACGCGGGAATTTAAATGAGCCAATCACAGCCGAGCAGCCCTGAATGCTGCAATCTGATTGTAACGTCAGGAACTTGACGTGAAAACGAGTTTTTGTCCTGATTTTGAGTTAGTTTATTTATGAGTCCCTGTTTGAGAGAGCGATTCCATTCAATTCAATTAGTAATTCTACTCAACAGCGAGCGAAAACTAGGGACGAACTGTAATAAGCCTAGTCTTGCTCTAAGCTAGACTTATGACGATGAGTCCCTTTTATCCCTGCGGTACCTTGCTCACAGGGACTCATAATTAAACAGTTAAAAACCTGACCCTATCTTCTGCATTCGATTGATCGAATCTGGATCGAACGACTGCTTCGACTATGTTCAAAGGTCACTCCTCAGAAAGGAAATGCGATAGAAGAGACACTTAATCAACAAAACTTGGTATTCATCTAAAGAAGAAAGTTCACTTTACCTGGTGAGTGCAAAATAAGTCTTTTAATGCTGCAATTTAAGACCAAAACATATCAGAGAAATCTTCAAGTACCTGCCGCAGCAACTTACTTCAAATTTAGTAAGCTGCGTCAATAGAATTGAAGGGTCGAAACTGATTGTTCTTTGCCAAATCTCGCAATCCGATTGGTATGCTAGGAATCCCAGCATATTAGGCCTAATAGGGTCAGGTTTTTCAGAGTAATATTATGAGTCTCTGTTGACTGAAGCGCCATCTTGAAGTCAAAGAGCACAAGGAAACAAGAGACTCATCGTCATAAGTCTAACAATAGACCTTTTAGCTATTCTACAAAAGAGCCTGGATCGAGCGTTATTTTTATACACGAGGTTCGATAGAGTGGCGTTAGAGCTCCTATCAATATTGTGCATATTCGAAAATTCTACAAAGTGCACTTTGTAGAATTTTCGAATTTGCACAATAGTGATAGAAGCTCTTAACACCACTCTATCGAGCCTCGCGTATAAAAATAACGCTCGATCCAGGCTCTTTTGTAGAATAGCTAAAAGGTCTATTCACGTGTAGCAACGGATTAATGCCCTTACAACTCCTTTCCTACAATTGTTAGCCTTGTATATGCTTTTCTCTACCAATTTCTAATTTTATTTCTCAGCATTTGCAACTATTAGCAAAAAAACATAACAGAAAATTTTCGTTGTTGCTATCCCTTCTTTTTTGTAACATGCCATTCAGACGGAGATTCGACAAACACGCAATTTTCTCGTAAACGGCTTGTCTGATTTTTGAAATTCAAAAAAAGTAAAACAGTCCTCGTAGTCCTTTACCAAAAACCATCGTTTCCCCTTTCTAAAAGTCGCCTGGTTCTCCAAACGCGCTCCGAGAACTTCCAGCATGAGATTAAAAGAAAATAGGCCCATCTCGAAAGTCTCAGTCCTACAATGAGGCTAAACCATAGGGCATGGTGTTTTTAACTCTCTATTTTTGATAATTCTCTATGATTTTCCCCTTCAAGCATGCCATAACGTTCAGAAATTCCACTCAATCCATCATTGGTCAGGGAAGATATTGCCCTATTTGCCAGAGAATGCAATATGTATTTTCTATAATTTATTTTCACGAAAATTCCTAATTTCTCACAATATATTTGTGATTTTAAGACTTAGACAGCATTTTTATCTTGAAAAAATATTCCTTTAATTTCCCTAATCATTTAAACCACAATGTCGTCTTTATTTGGTTACTTCGAAGAGTCTTAGAAAGGAAAAAGGATATTTTGAAAAAATTACAATATTGAATTTTCGTTGTTGCTATCCCTTCTTTTTTCCAGACTGAGATTCAGACTGAGATTCGACAAACACACCATTTTCTCGTAAACGGCTTGTCCGATTTTCAAAATTCGAAAAAAGTAAAACAGTTCACGTAGTCCTTTACCAAAAGCCATCGATTCCCCTTTCAAAACTACGCCTGGTTTTCCAAACGCGCTCCGAGAACTTCCAACATGAGATTCAAAAAACTTAGGCCCATCTCGAAAATCTCGTTCCCATTACGAGGGAGACACAGGGTGGCGCTCCCTAGACTTATTACCTGGAGTCACTCGCTTCCCCGTGCTCTTTGGTTTGATGATGGCGTTTCGGCCTTCTTCTGCTTTTATGGTACATTCTTAGTAAATTCATCTTAGACATTGCAAAAATTTGCAATAGCCAAACGATAACAGTAATATAGGAACTTGAAGTTTACGCGTCACCTTGGTAATAATATAGTATCTGATTTGATACAGAGACTGAATAGCTTTTTATAAAAAAAATACATGAATGAAAGCAAGTGAAGTTATGCACCGTTTTCAACAGTTTAACTTCTTATGACTCCCTTTCGGCATTCCCTACAGCAAAAAACAACAACGACTTGTACATGCGCATATTTTTTATAACAAATTGATTACATGTTTTTTTCTTTTATAAGAAACTAGGATAAGCCCATAGTACTAAAAGTTTCTTAATTTCACGTAAAAATTTCAGCTTTTTAGTTCTAAAAATTTCTTAATTCGTTTCTTATTTTTTGAATGCATGTAGTTTCTACCACTGCCACGTATTCGTTTCTTGACAGACAGCACAATTTTAGCAAGAAGGAGAGTTCCATTTGATTTGACTCAAAGCATAAATTTATCATGAATATTAGTAAAAAAATAAAAGCTCAGCGACAATTTTTCCATGATTTCCTTCTACTTGGCTTTAAAAGTTTCTTAGCAATTCTCTAGCATAGTACTAGAGTTTCTTAAATTTTTCGCCATACTAGTACTAGTTTCTTATAAACCAGTTTCTTATATAAAAACCTGAATAAGAAGCTCTGCTCCATGATTGCTAATTTTCACTTTTTCTTGTTATGTTACTCGGATGCACTCTGGAAAGGTTTAACAATTAATTTTTAGATGTTCACGGGGGCGCAGGAAGTAAACACGAAGATTATAATGAAATTCGTAAGAAACGCGTAAGAAAGAACATTTGAGAGAGATACCTGAGAATAAGGTAATAAATGTTAGTCATCAGCTCGTCAAGAAAGAAACGGCCTTTCTTCAAACAAAAGAAAAATTTGATAAGGATCTCATAAAGTTAGGAAAGAGTATATCTACCATAAAATATGTCAACACGAGTTGTCAGCAAGGATGAAAGGATGATGTTGATCCTCAGAAAATTAAATTGACGAATAATGCAAAAAAAGTGGTTGGCCAGAAGCTTTTCATTTGATTTCTCATCCACTTTGATCTTTTCATCGCTGCTGCTGTATCGTATTCGCTGGTGTGGCATATTTGCTCGGTATATTAAATCGCTTACACTTTCTGTGAGTAAACATTCAGATCTTGAATCATTTTTGCTGTTGCCTTTTCAGATACTGATATTTAGTAAGTTTGATCGCATTTCTCATTATTACTCATGGGGATTCACTCTGCCAGAAGTTGTTTGTTGAGGATGGGCGAAGGGCATGCCTGTGTTAAACCGTTAAACCCGACTGTCGCATTCGGCAGAGGGTCTTGGAGAATTATTTGAAACTATGCGCTAAAAGAATCCTTGCTTCCATTATTGTTGTAAAAGAAAGAACTGCAAATCCAGTACATCATGGAGCTGTGGATGACCAGCTTTCACGTTGGCGGTCCAAGAAACGTAGTATCTTGATTCACAGATGTAAGCGAGAAACGAGCCATAAGCGCGTGCCTCTCAGAAAGCCTTTACGATACGGTTTATGCGGAGGAGCACCAATAGAAATAATTCAAGTGAAGAGATACATAGAAGCATACAGGCTTTGTAATATTCCCCTAAAGCCGAAAATCAACTTGCGGCACGAGGCCACCCTTATTGGGACACATTACTATCGACAACACAGCATCAGCGACTCCAAGAGAATTCGGATATGGAAATTCCATCGTGATAACTATTGCGCAATATCACAAGAATTTAGGAGGTCGAAAGAGCTTTGCATGTCGAAGGAACCGTCTTCAACAAATAGGAATGAAAATTTCACAGTTAATGTGTGCTGTGGAATTATGGAAAATGTTGTCCATAAACATCAAAACTCGGTCGATTTGGTTGAACGTCAACAGTTTGCAGCTTCTGTGTGTTGTCGTATAGCAGCGGAAGTTTTGCATAGCAGCACAGAGATGGAAGTTGATGATATTTCAAACTTGATAGAGAAAAAAGATGCACCATCAATATTTAACCAAACCAATTCAAATGATACAATCAAAACTCGTAAATCAAATTAAAAACACTTCAAATCAAGAAAAAACATGTAGCGAGGACATTGGCATAAACGAACGTGCTGAGCTAAGAAGTTCTGCTGCAAAATATCATGATGAAGATGAGGGGGGTGAGGATAGGTCGACAGATGGTAGTGATATTTTTTCAAGTGTTGGACTCTCAGCTAATGTGGCAAAAGCCATGACAAGAAGTGAGGTACCTTGCACAAACACCTACAAGGCTAGCTTAGACCAAAATGCACATGTTGTCGAAATTGTCGCTTCCTGGAGAAAGCTACCAATAAAAACTTCTTGTGGCGGAAAACGTCGTCTTGGAGGAGAATGGACTACTTTCTTCAACAACATCATCAATAAGTATAACCCACACTGTGTGTTTGCCTTTAAGAATAATAATATTAAACAACAAGGTTCCAGGAAGCAAAAAAGTCCTTTTTTTAAAGCTAATGCTATTTGCACCATTAGTCCTTGCCAGTGCAAGGCACTGCTGCAGATTCAAAATGAAACGTCAAACCAAATGATTTTGCAGTTTGTTGGAAATACTGAGCATGACTCATCGATATTGAAAGCACGAAGAATAACTGGAAGTGAAAGGCAGAACATTAAGCAGCAGTTTATCGACAGCAGGCAAAGTCCATCAAGCTATTACCGCAACAAACTGCGTGACCTTGACAATGAATCGTACGCTTCAGGTAACAGATCGGGCAGCGGGGTGAATCCAAAAGCTTTTCAACACATTTCATCAGAGGCAAATGCAGTCCGCAACGACGTTAGCATTATGGCGGACAAGATACGAAAATGTGATGAAAAAATTCGTGAGGAAAATCAGCAGCTACACAAGTCCGTGATGAATATTTTAAAGATTCCTGGCTACGTCCAATCTAACGACATAACAAGCGACACTTTAAGCATTGTTTTATGTGACGAAGGAAGCATCCGGCTTTATAGACACGTGTGCCTAAAAGACATAATCTTTTTGGACGCCACCGGTACGATTGTGGAAAAAGTCAGGGGGGTCAAAAGAATTTTGCTTTATTCTTTAACCACCAGAAATCCATTTGGAAGATCATCCCCAGTGCCGCTTGCCGAAATGATTTCGTCAACTCACACTACGGGGGCAATCAAACGCATGTTAACCGTATTAAGAGAAAAAGAAAAAACTCTATACGGCAATAATGCTATTCCTCTAGCTATAAGAACTGATTTCAGCATGGCTATGATTGCAGCTTGTATCAGTGAATTTAACAATGGAATCACAGTTACAGAATATCTCGACCAATGCTTTGATATTGTCTCTGGAGTGGACAGAGGTTCTCTTGAAAGGTTGACGCTTCAATTGATTTGCTCCGCACATTTGATGAAATCGAATGCAAAGAACGTAGAGACTCGAGCACAAAAAGGCGCGTCCGTTGCAAACCAAGGGTCAATAAAACATCTAGCTATGCGCATTGTTGGCGTATTGGTGAACACGGAACGATTAGGTGACGCTCTTGTAATCATAAGACTAGCGTACATTGCATTTATGTCACAAACAGAAACACCACAACTGCAAGATGCACTAGCTAGGCTGTCACAAATTATGAATGACTTCAATTTGCCAAATATGGATACCGATAATGACACTGATGTTATGGAAGATACTGTGGAGGAACAAAGAATCCGTTCAAATGGAAAAATGAAAGATTGTATCGAAAGGGAATTGCAACTGGTAGATTTCCAGGCAGAGCAAGGTACCAGTGATAACAAGTACTATTTGCCATCATATATGGACTACATTCGAAACACTTTGTTGCCATATCTGCCAATGTGGTCAAGAATTATGCTGCAAACAGAATCGAATACTGAGTTAAAAGAGTGTATGAAAGATCTTCATAAAATGGCAGGTAAGACTTTTCTCGATGGTGGTAGCAGTAATGCTTACGCCGAGAATTACTTTACTTTTGTGAAGCAGAGCTTCACAACTAAATCGGTGCCAACAGATAAATTTATATATCGACATTTCAATGACATTCAAGGCTTGCGAAGGCAATATCTAGACACTATAAGGACAGCTTGCGCAGCAAAAACGAAAGGAAAAAGCAAGAAAAGTAGGCAGTTTGCTGCAATAGAAAGAGCAACACCAAGATACCCGAATGACATAGATTTGCTTCATGATTCAGAGAGTGATATTGAGCCAGAAATTATTGAGCAGTGGAACAAGCCAAGTACTTCGAAGGGTCAAAGCCGCATTTCTGGCACATACCAAGAGCCACCCGCCACACCACTTAACTTTAACGCATCTCGCAAAAAGGCTGCAAATAAGAAAACGAAACCGTTATCAACAGGAGTATCCACGAATGATGATCGCATGCGCTTTCAGGTGTTCAAAGTGCAACATTATGCATCAATTTCAAAAGAACAAGCAACGACGGATGCTTGCCTAGAGGAGCTAAAAGAGAGATATTTGCGTCTTTCTGATAAAGAAAAATCGAAAATAAACATTCCACGTGCACATCAAGATCTTTTGTATTGCATCTGCAAAAAGCGATACAAGCAGTCAGATCCAACCATGGTCCGATGTGATATTTGCTTCGACTGGTATCATCATACTTGTATTCACATGGGAGCTGAATTTCTTTCTTTAAAGATTCCTCGTTACCATTGCCAAATACCATTGCAACAACTGCACAGAACTAATATTTCGAGGATTAACAAATTACATTGGCCATTTCGACGGGAAAATGCACGATAGTGGTAGTCATGCTATCAAAGATCTCTATGACGAATTTTGTTCACTGGATCCCCAAACAAAGCAGTTAGTATTAACCCTTTACGTCTTTGTGTCCCAGTTGAGGGCCCACCAAAAAATTTTTGCTAAAATTGAAATTTCATCAAATTTCTTCAAAATTGGTACACAGCCTATTTCAAACATGCTGATTCCGAACATGAACAAAGATTTTGAAAATTTTGTCACCAAAGTGGTCCAAATGGCACACAAAGTGGCACAAATCACCAAAAATTGAAACTGCATGAAATTATCTCAAAATTGGTACAGAGCCTATTTCAAATATGCTGATTACGAATATGAACAAAGATTTTAAGAATGTTTTCACCAAAGTGGTCCAAATGGCACACAAAGTGGCACAAATCACCAAAAATTGAAACAGCACGAAATTATCTCAAAATTGGTACAGAGCCTATTTCAAATATGCTGATTAAGAATATAAACAAAGATTTAAAAAAATTGTCACCAAAGTGGTCAAAATGGCACATAAAGTGGCACAAATCACCAAACATTGAAACTGCACGAAATTATCTCAATATTGGGTTAGAGCCTATTTCAAGCATGCTGATTACGAATATGAATAATGATTTAAAAAATATTGTCACCAAAGTGGTCCAACTGGCACACAAAGTGGCACAAATCAGCAAACATTGAAACTGCACGAAATTATCTCAAAATTGGGTTAGAGCCTATTTCAAATATACTGATTACGAATATGAACAATGTTTTAAAAATATTGTCACCAAAGTGGTCCAAATGGTACATAAAATGGCACAAATCACCAAATATTGATATTGCTATTTCAATAATGCTGATGACAAATATAAATAAAGATTTCTAGAATATTGCCACCGAAGTTGTCCAAATGGCACACAAAGTGACACAGATCACCAAAAAATGAAAATTGCATAGCATTATATCAAAATTAGTACAGAGCCTATTTCAAATATAATGTCTCCTGCAAACTGAAATAAAGAGAGAAAATGAAGGGTAAAACGAAAACCCGTTTATTGAAACAAAGACAGAGGAAGATGCAGCTTGCAACCTGCGCTTATTTATGCTCGTTTGTAAACAAATTGGATACTGTGAAGCACTAGCAAGTTTGTAAATCCAAAGTTTTTTCAAATGGCTTCCAAAACTCAAATTCAAAGAAGGGGGTAGTTGTTAAATGAAAGAAAAATAGTCTTAATGTAGTAGACCTGATGGTCTGTCGCTTTTTTAAATTGGATAGATATTGAAAATAATGCAGATTGTTGAATATTCGACAAAACTTATGCAAAGAGTTGCAAGCAATTAGTCAGCTTGAACGACTGTCTTTGGTAGTGGTGAGCAGGATTTTTTGTCAACACATGCAAGCTAGAACAAAACAACGAACTAGGAAATAAAGTTAATGTCCTTGGCAAGCATGGCAACTTGTGTAGTTCTCTTGGAACCGACAACTGGTCAGACATAATGATAGTGATTCCAGCAGTCCTTTTTTGTTTGTGAACTCCGATCTTTGCTTGCATACTGGTTGCCGACCTTCACTGGATGTTTCGTCCTCTGCAGCTCTTCCCAACTCTTGATATCCTCCTTTGCGTGGTGACATTATTGCTGAGCTCAGGAAACGCTGATAATTGATTAGCTTGTACCAAAGCTACGCAACTAGCAACAACAATGCCATGCTACCATACAAGAACCTTAGATTTTAGGCAGTTTCTTTCCACTTGTACTACCGACATGGTGTCTTGTAGTACCAACCTCATTCTTGGAACTTTTTAGACGAGAATTACATCTAAATAAATTCCTTTTAATTACATCCTTCCCGCTGAGCTCTTTCTCTCGTTTGATTGTTTGAATCACTTTTGGTGATGATGATGCTGCGGAGGAGGAATTTGAATTTTTTTTTAACGGTTAGTCAGATATTTGCAGAGTTTTGTTTTCTGAATGAAATTGTTTGTAATTACATCCTTCCCGCTTTACTCTCTCTCTCTCTCTCGCTCTCTCTCTCTCTCTCTCTCTCTCTCTATCTCTTTCGTGAATCATTTTTATAATGATACTGCGGAGGAGGAATTTGAATTTTTAACGGTTGATCAAACATGTGCAGGCTGCAGCAATTTGTTTTCTAGTTGCGAGAGGTGAGGCATGGAGTCTGATAGTTCTGCCGATGAAAGTGATTCAGAAACTGATTACTTTTCTGATAGTGATGATTCAGAGGATGAAATTGAAGATGAAGGAAATGTGGAGTACAATCCTGAAGGAATTGATAGCGATGATGATGCAGAAGGTTGCTGTCATTGGTCCACAACAAAGGATGAGAACTTTGATGATGATATTTTGTCCCCTGATGATAACCTTTCTGAGTTTGGCTACCCCGCAATGGAATTTGAACAGGACATGAAACCAAGTGATATCATTGAAAGGATTATGGATGAAGAGTTCATCCTTACATGTATTGATGCTACAAATGAGCATGGCCAGGGAGATCCAAATTTCTTGTCAAGGATCGGCAATATTAGCAGAGATGAAAAGGGTATCTGGTTTATTCGTGGATTCTTCGCCGTACGATGGCATTTGAAATTGCTCAAGTTGCCTCAAATGAAATGGGCGTGGAGCGAAGACGCATTGAAGAGCCAGCCTGAGGTTAAAAAGACGATGACGCTTGAAGTCTTTCGACTGATGATCAAGCACTTTCGAGTCGTTCGGCAAAGTATTCTTCCCAGCAAAGCATCACCAGATTACCATCCCTTGCAGAATATAACTAGTGGTGCTATGTACCTAAGGGACAAAGCCAGGTCTTTCTGGTCTTTTGGATGGAAACTTTGCATCGATGAAGGTCGAGTAAGAAGCAAAAGCAAAAGAAATGCTTACAAGACGAGAAATCCCGACAAGCCTATTCGAATGGGATGGACTGTATGTAAAATAACGGACAAAGGAAGACAGGGTGGCAATTTTATTTATAACCACGTGGTTAAAGTGGGGAAGAAAACATATCGCAACACAGGGAAAGGAAAAAACTATGACATTGTTGAGCAATTATTAGGTGATCTTAAAGAGTCAGGAAGGCTGGCAGTTATGGATAGCGGTTTCCCAACACTGCGTCTTCTTGGTGATGCGCGAACCCAATGGAGAACAAAGATCATTGCCACACAGAGAGGCAACACGGCCCACCTCCCGCTCAGCCATAAGAATAATGTTGCCACTTCTAAGGGTTTTGCTCGAGGGTTTTCAAAAACCCTTCATCACGAATCATTCACCATAACATATTGGAATGACAACAACAATGTCACTTTCTTAGACAACGGCGTCAAATCAGGAAGGGAGCATTGGAGTACAATTGAGGTAAATCACGGGGCAGAGCAACATGCGATCCATCTACCAAAAGTTGCAGAGCTGTATCGGGAAATTTATGGATGGGTCGACAGGTGCAATCAGCAGCTCTCGTATTATAGCACCGAATTTAGAAGTGTGCGTAAGCAAAGTAGAGTTTTTGATAACCTTTGCGAAATGTACGTCTTGATAAACGGCCACACGTTGTGGAGAAATAGAGAGAATGAGGGAAATGCCAGAAATCTTACTCAATGTGAATTCCGGTTTGCTATCATTCGGCATTGGTATGCGATGTTCAGAAAAACCAATGGAAGAACGGAAGTTCTCCATTATCCATCATACAAGCCAACCAAGCATCGGCGACTCTTGAGTTCAGCGATAATGTCACCACGCAAAGGAAGCCACGAGTTGGGGAGAATTGCAGAAGATGAAACATCCAGTGAAGATCGGCGATTAAGGTGTCGAGTTTGCAAGAAGAAGACTTCTTTCAAATGTTTGAAATGTTCGAGCCCTGGAGAACCACTTTCCATATGTTCCCCACAGACAAAGAGGGACTGCTGGAATGAGTTTCATATACAGCGTGAATACGACGTGCCAAGTAGTCAGTCTCAGGAGGATTGAACATGACTGTATCATTGTATGACTATGGCACATTGTTACTATTAAAATCAGATTGACTATTGGCCTCTACTGTGTGTATTGTGTGATCGATTATTCCATTGCCAGTATCATTTCCATATCTATACAGTTTAAAGTAAGTATTGCAGCTTAGGCATAAAGATGCGAGAGTGAGAGTGTGAAAGGATGCCGCTTCATTTGTTGCTTGGCCTTCTGTCTCTCTACAAAAGAGACCTTCAGGTTTATTTCGTTACCCTAGATTGGTTTTTGTTGGTTGAGGAACTATTTCTATTTTGAAAATTTAATTGTTGAAGCCATTTCAAGATACTGGGAGAAAGGTCAGTGTTTCAGTGTGTCTGATCTGTTACAAGCAAGCAAATAAATGTAGATTGCAGACTGCAGCTGCTTATGCCTTTGACTCCACAGGAGGCTACGTTTGCTCATGTTAGTTTGTCTTATGTTGAGGCAAAGAGTTATGTGTGTACGAGTTGTAGTTATTATCGTCATAGCTATACTATTGCGCTTTCTGTTCTATCATAAATGACATTTGAATAATTTGTTGATGATAGATCATTTTTACCCATCAGTTTCTCGTTTCTTCTCAGTTTGAAGTAGATATGCAACATCTTCGTGATTGAGCTGTGCTTTCTGCTTATTTTGATCAAAATAATTCTTTTTTACTTCGCGTTTAATATAAACGAATCCTGTCTATGCCCTATCTAGCACTAGGACAATCAATATTTCTGTTTTTGCTGTTGTTGTGCAAGTTTCCATTTTGTGCAACATTTTCAATTGTTCTGCTTATAATCGTGATCAGCACATATATGAGGTAGGGGCTGTTCAAATTTTCAGCCATTTGGAAGCATTCGGTTTTGGCTATTTGTGCTACTTTCCGTGCCATGTGGACCACTTTGGTAATATCATTTTGAAAAATTACGCTCATATTCGTAATTAGCATACGTGAACTTGGCTCTATACCAATTTTGAGATAATTTCGTGCCGTTTCAAGTTTTGGTCATTTGTGCCATTTTGTGTGCCATTTGGACCACTTTGGTGACAACATTTTCAAAATCTTTGTTCATATTCGTAATCAGCATGTTTGAAATAAGTTCTGTACTAATTTTGAAATATTTCTACACAATCTAAATTTTTGGTCATTTGTGCCATTTTATGTGCCATTTTGACCACTTTGGTGACAATTTTTTTAAATCTTTGTTTATATTCGTAATCAGCATGCTTGAAATAGGCTCTGTACCAATTTTGAGATAATTTCGTGCTGTTTCAATTTTTGGTGATTTGTGCCACTTTGTGTGCCATTTGGACCACTTTGGTGAAAACATTCTTAAAATATTTGTTCATATTCGTAATCAGCATATTTGAAATAGGCTCTGTACCAATTTTGAGATAATTTTATGCAGTTTCAATTTTTTGGTGATTTGTGCCACTTTGTGTGCCATTTGGACCACTTTGGTGACAAAATTTTCAAAATCTTTGTTCATGTTCGGAATCAGCATGTTTGAAATAGGCTGTGTACCAATTTTGAAGCAATTTGATGAAATTTCAATTTTTAGCTAAATTTTTTTGGTGGGCCCTCAACTGGGACACAAAGACGTAAAGGGTTAAATCATACCTATCTACCACGCGAATTTTCAAGATCTCTTGCAAGCTTTTCCGTTCTGAATCATGAGCGAGGGATAAGAAACGAGAACATGAACTGTTGGTTAAGTTCATTGGTACATGTAGTGTGTGGAACTGGCATTTCTGACCTGCAGCTTTCGTACAAAGGAAGCAGTGGTCTTGAAATTTCTCGCTTCCTTTCTATGTGCAAGATTCGTCTAGCAAAGAGAACTAAGGGGCCATTGACTCTGAAAATGATCCAAGACTTTGCTCTAATCCTTGATCTGGAAGCTTTTAACCCCAATAATGAAGGCTAAAAAGATGCTGCAGAGTTTTATGCTTGTTTGATATCTAATTTTGTGGAGAACGTCCCATGTGAAGGCCTCTTTATTGACCTCAAAATAGTTTCGTTGGAGCTGAGATACTGCACAAACTGTCGGAATATAGCGGGTTCATGTTACAGTGGTACGTTTTTTCGTGTTGCAGTAAAAGATTCAGAGACCCAAGTTTCATTAAATGACCTGATATGGGCACAGCTAAGAGGAGAATATTATGAAAATGATGCAGAGCTGGCTAAAAATATTTGTGATCCTCTCTGCAAAACACCATCACTTTGGGAGGTGACATTCTTACGCAATTTTCCATCCATCCTTGTAATAAACCTGAAGAGAGGGGAATGGAAGTCAAATGACGGTAGAATAAACCAAACGCCGGTCATCATACCACGCCACTTAGATCTAACAGAATACGCGGCAAGGAAGACAAACGAGAGGTATAGATATGAATTAAAAGCCATTGTTTCCCATTATGCTATCACATCTGCCAATGGTCATTATGCAAGCTATATTATAGATGGCTCTATGGTTAGAACATGCGATGATTTAACAGTAAAGAGTCGAAGAGTGAACAACTTCCTAGAACTTGCAGCCATCCAGACATCCGCCCATCTCCTATTCTATTTCATGGAACCTGACGTACAAGCTACAGAAAGAACGCGAAACACGCGAGTATTATCAGTTGCAGAGCAGAAAATTGCTGAAAAATATTGGTTTGGCTTACTGGCACCAGAAACTTTACAATTGACATTGCATGATGTACGCACGGCACTACCTGGTGCGAATGTCAACGGGGATATAATTTCTCAGTTTCTCAGGGAAGTTGCCTCAAATTCTGCTAGTCGCAGTATTATTACAACTTCAGGCCAATTTTTAAACCTATTGCAAAGCAACTGTGATAACTCTGCTGAATGCAACAACATTCTACAAAGGGATGACATATTGACGCGGGATGCTGTCATTATACCAGTGCACGTGAACGCCAATCATTGGATCATTTCAGCAATCTACCCGAAAGCCAGATGTGTAGTCGTTGTTGACTCTCTTAGGGATGCACCCCAAGGAAAAGCCACTTTTGCAAGAGTTGTTGCATTTTTGAGAATGTATGCTGAAGTACATAGCAAAGAGTTCTCTATTCAAGAATGGGTATTCATATATCCAAGGCATTTGCCCTGTCAAAATTATGTCGTGTCTCGTGGTGTCTTTGCATGCGTTAATGGTTTCAATTGTATGTTGCAAGGACGATCATACACCCCTACTTCACAAAATATTTTGTATTTCCGGTATTGGATTACGTTTGTTGCTTGTAGCTCAGCCAAAACACCAGAAAAGTTAACGATGCCAAGAAGAAGATGGAGGACCGAAGAAATAGATATTCAAAGTCGTGATATAATGATACGCAATATGGTCGCAGGGTATGCCAAAGTCAATAATTTTTTTGAAGCAGTTGAAAAATATGTAGATTGTCGAATTGAAAACAGCAAAGGAAGCTCGAGAGCCTGCAGCAATCAGGCAACCGAAAAGGCTGAATCAGTCGTCCCACCAAGCAAAGAAACTGAAGCAAAAAGAATCAAGAAGAACGAGGACCATAACAACTCTAATCAAGTCACGGTGTCTTCTGGCGATTCCAGCTCTGACGATTCGTGTGATTCTGTTGATCGGGAAAGAATCCAAGTAAATGCAAAGCTCGAACAGCTTTCTGCGTTGAAAGAGAAACTCTTGAAACGGATCAATTTAAGAATAGAGGGAGCAAACGAGAGATATATCATCTTGGCGAAATATGGCAAAGAAGCGCTTCTTAAACTTTTTAGAAAGGAACTAGCTGTCATTTGCGAACATGTTTTGGAATCAGATATTAATTCAATGAAAGGGGCGCTTTATAAACTATTCTGCAACGTCGTGCCAGAACATCAATATTTCGGGGTGAGTCTGCCAACAATTGAGCGAAATCGGTATGGACTTACATCTGTTCAATTCATAGACTATGTTATATTGCCAGATGCACTTTGTCTAGACTTGATGGAAAACAACAGCATCAGCTACGAAGAAGCGGTGAGCACTATATGTGGAGAGGAACGTTCAAGATTGACTGTTTACTGGCATCTTGTTCTACGTAAGGTATTAAAAACAACAAGGGCAGATTTTGTAATACAATAGCACAAGTTGCTTTTGTTGACACCTCAATTCAAAGCGATTTGCGATTTCATACAAAGGAAATTCTCTCAACCAGCAACTCAAAACAAACAAAGCCGCAAAGTTTCTCTGAAACCCAGGTAGCTAGCTCGCTCGCTGTGCATTCCAGAAATTATTTTTATATGCAAATATGAGCATAGATCGAAAGAAGAAGGATATATCTACACATCTGCCGCGGGCATTTTATTTCTTGAGTCCAAAAGCTGAGCAGTAGATGTTTTGATAGCACCCAAAAAATAAGAGAATTGAATCGCCTCCTAAACGGTTTTTGAACCAAAGAAATAAAATGCCCGCGGCAGATGTGTAGATGTATCCTTCTTCTTTCGATCTATGCTCATATTTGCCTTTAAAAATAATTTCTGGAATGCACAGCGAGCGAGCTAGCTACCTGGGTTTCAGAGAAAATTTTGCGGCTTTGTTTGTTTTGAATTGCTGGTTGAAAGAATTTCCTTTGTCTGCAATCGCTAATCGCTTTGAATTGAGGTGTCAACAAAAGAAACTCATGCTATTGTATTACAAAATCTGCCCTTGTTATTAAAAACATATCTATTACATTTTTGACACCAATTCTGCATCTGCCTTGTGCACAATGACATCTTTTTGAAATTTTGAACGACTGCTTCTGTGTTGCTTATTCTGTTGTAATGATTTTTCTTTCTTTCGTTTACTGCAATTTTCACCCCTAAATAAAGACCATATTTTCTTATAGCTGTGTTTTTTCGTAGGATAATCGGGTATATGCAAGCAGTAGTGCGGGAAACGGATGTCAGATTCAAGGTAAGGGTATTCAAACAATGAAAAGATTTCTTTTTATCCAGCCTCAATACAGTATTCAGGAAGCAGCTACATCTAAGGCATCGAACTAAACTATTTTGCAGTTGATTTCCGTTCTTCAAGTTAAATTGCCTTTGTTTCCACCCTATTCGTACTGGGGGGGGGGGCGTTTTTCGCCCCCCCTAACAGACTTTGCTGCGTTACGCTAAAACGACAAGAGATATAACCACCAGTTTTGGTGACTTTTACTCAAATTTCATAGGCAATTAAATTCTTAACATTTCATTGTTCTACCTCTGATCATGTGACCACAGTAATACCATATTTGGAGAGTAGTTAACAAAAAAAAGCTTAAAATGTCCGTAGTTTTTGTCTCAGTTGCTTGATCGATCTCAAACAGGCACCATTCGATTGCATTTGATGAGTACTTTCATTTGATATATAAATTTTTCATATTTGCTGATGTCAGCAAAATTTAATATCTATGACGTCATTCACATTTATGACGTCATTTACCTAATAAAGAAGTGTCAAATATAAATTTTTTTGGTCTAATTTGCTTCATCTTATTAATTTGATTCATTTTGAGTCTATATTTACCAGATAAAAGGGCAGGACTGGCAAAAACCTGCGATTAAAGTAAATGCATGGAACAAAAGGCTAATTTAAGGCTAATTGTGCTAAAAATAGAAACTAAAAAGTTTTGCAAAGTATGTATTTTTAAACTATAACATGTTTCCTACTATTTGAAACAAATTTGGAGAAAATCGGTTGAGTGGTTGATTAAATAGAATTTTTCTGGTTAAGAAGGTATCAATTTGCCAATTTCCGTCAGTTTTTCGGTTGCCTAGCAACGAATCACGTGACTTATTAATTGTCATTGTCATATTTGAATAGCCAATTGTCTAAAGAACAATAGGGGTAAGTCCTATCGTTGTATCTTTTGTAGTTTTGGAGAAAAAGAGGGGGGGCGAAAAACGCCCCCCCCCCCCAGTACAAAATACCTAAAAAATCGCCCAGTACAGATAGGGTTAATTGTCAGTCAGTAGATCTTCGCATTAAGAAAGCAAACAATTACAAACTACAAATTAGTATATTTCATCGATATTGTAAAGTTTTTTCATGTTCAATTTTGAGTGGTGTATCTTTCTTTCAGCATTGCACGCAGAGGAATTTCAAGGTTAAAGAAACTGAACTGAAACAAAGGACAGCAGAAAAATAAAGCTTTAAAATATTTGAACAACTTGTTGATAGCATTATTCGGTTTCCTACACAGTAGTACTTGAATATCATAGTACTATCTGCAAGCAAAATCAAAGTTTTGTCAGAAGTTTGGGGGGATGGCACTGGCCCTTGTTAATGCACCACTGCATCATTTCATGTTTCTGAGCTTGACTTTCTTTCGAAAGGCATATTTCTCGACTTATATTCACTTCTATTTTGTTCTAGCTGTTGTTGGCCAACTTCATAAAGAGCGAGCTCATGCCATTGTTGCAATGGTCAACAACCAACTACAAGCAGCAAATGAAGTATTTCACCTATTTTCCAATCACAGCGAAATCTCTATTTGTAGAAGCTCTCATCCACGTTAATTATTATGGAGAATGAAACATGGAGATTTCTTCAGATTTATATTTCAGATGATGTGTCTTGGATTGCAAAAAATATCAAAATTTCCCTTTAGTTTCTGCATGGAAATTTAGGGGAAACGGACAAGTTTATCTGGGAAATTGAAGGGAAACGGACATTTCCATTTCCTTCTTAAGAAATTATGGGGAAAGTGTCCGTTTCCCCAAAATTTCCCCATGAAAAAACGTGGTGAAATTTTGTCATTTTTGCAGTATATTTTTGAGATATTTGACAGAAAAATATCATCGATTATGAGCATACTATTACTGTTTGTCATATATACTCTTTGCTATTTCTAGGAATCGAAAGGTCTGCTGCTAATAGCTGGCGTAAATCAGGAAAGCCTTTCCATGGAGCTCACAGATAATGGTGATGATTCTGTTGTGCTACTGTTCGTGGGGGTCAGTTGGCAGTACGTATTAAAAAAATCCTCCTGTTATTAATGCCTTATTTTTAGTTCTGTTGTGCTACTGTTCGTGGAGGTCAGTTGGCAGTACGTATTAAGAAATCCTCCTGTTATGAATGCCTTATTATCAGTTCTGTTGTGCTACTGTTCGTGGGGGTCAGTTGGCAGTACGTATTAAGAAATCCTCCTGTTATGAATGCCTTATTATCAGTTCTGTTGTGCTACTGTTCGTGGGGGTCAGTTGGCAGTACGTATGAAGAAAATCCTCCTATTACTAATGCCTTATTTTTAGTTCTGTTGTGCTACTGTTCGTGGAGGTCGGTTGGCAGTACGTATTAAGAAATCCTCCTGTTATGAATGCCTTATTATCAGTTCTGTTGTGCTACTGTTCGTGGAGGTCGGTTGGCAGTACGTATTAAGAAATCCTCCTGTTATGAATGCCTTATTATTAGTTCTGTTGTGCTACTGTTCGTGGGGGTCAGTTGGCAGTACGTATTAAAAAAATCCTCCTGTTATTAATGACTTATTATTAGTTATTAATGACCTGTTATTAATGACTTATTATTTGAGCTTGTGTATCTTTTTTCTCAATCTGGTCCCTTAAAAAAGTTTTACCCATTGCGAGTCATGTCACAATACAGTTGGCAGGTTTCAGCATTAATCTTTTTTTGCATTGAAGGCATAACTTTGCATGCCACGACAAATGTTAGAGAAATCGAATGACGTTTTATCAAAAAATTGATGATATGATTTGAAAGGAGTGTAAACAAATCTTAATAGCCTATTTTGGCGATTGCTAAGGGGGAGCATGAAGAAATTCATAAGTCTCGGGAGCGCCACCCTGTGTCTCCCTCGTAATGGGAACGAGATTTTCGAGATGGGCCTAAGTTTTTTGAATCTCATGCTGGAAGTTCTCGGAGCGCGTTTGGAGAACCAGGCGTAGTTTTGAAAGGGGAATCGATGGCTTTTGGTAAAGGACTTCGTGAACTGTTTTACTTTTTTCGAATTTTGAAAATCGGACAAGCCATTTACGAGAAAATGGCGTGTTTGTCGAATCTCAGTCTGAATCTCAGTCTGGAAAAAAGAAGGGATAGCAACAACGAAAATTCAATATTGTAATTTTTTCAAAATATCCTTTTTTCCTTTCTAAGACTCTTCGAAGTAACCAAATAAAGACGACATTGTAGGTTTAAATGATTAGGGAAATTAAAGGAATATTTTTTCAAGATAAAAATGCTGTCTAAGTCTTAAAATCACAAATATGTTGTGAGAAATTAGGAATTTTCGTGAAAATAAATTATAGAAAATACATATTGCATTCTCTGGCAAATAGGGCAATATCTTCGCTGACCAATGATGGATTGAGTGGAATTTCTGAACGTTATGACATGCTTGAAGGGGAAAATCATAGAGAATTATCAAAAATAGAGAGTTAAAAACACCATGCCCTATGGTTTAGCCTCGTTGTAGGACTGAGACTTTCGAGATGGGCCTATTTTTCTTTAATCTCATGCTGGAAGTTCTCGGAGCGCGTTTTAGAAAGGGAAAACGATGGTTTTTGGTAAAGGACTACGAGGACTGTTTTACTTTTTTTGAATTTCAAAAATCAGACAAGCCATTTACGAGAAAATTGCGTGTTTTGTCGAATCTCCGTCTGAATGGCATGTTACAAAAAAGAAGGGATAGCTAGCAACAACGAAAATTTTCTGTTATGTTTTTTTGCTAATAGTTGCAAATGCTCAGAAATAAAATTAGAAATTGTAGAGAAAAGCATATACAAGGCTAACAATTGTAGGAAAGTGGTATTTATGTTGATTAAATAACGTAAAACTGAAATTCAGCAATTAGGCCCTTTTTTCAATCTCATTCTCAATCCCATTCTCAGTCTGAATATCATTCTCATTCTCCTTCTGAATGGCATGCGGTAAATATGGATGATGATAGCACCAAAAGAGGAAGAGTTGCTGTTGCTGAGGTCTCTAGGTGGTGAGTCAATGGTTAGTTTGTTCAATTTAGTCCAATACTTGACCTAACGCCAACGGGATAATGCTCTCAACACTACCCTATGTCCTTTTTATTTTGGTAAATAAAAACTATTATTGTTGGTCACGCGCCTTGTGTATACACTTACCTCACATAAGTATTGCACCCTTACCCAAAATGGCGCCCAAAAGTGTCTTTCAGCCCAATCAACAAAATTTGCATAACAAAAGCATCAGCATTTAAGGGTTTCTTCTCTACCGGGTGTTTCGGCAGGAAAATAATTGTTAATTCATTTACTTTTCATTCATAAGTAAAATGAAACGTTTTTTTGTTGTTTTCTTTTGATAAATTAGCAAAAACCTCCGGACAACACTGCACAAGATTTTTGGGAGCTTAGCTGGACTGCTGGAGGAGTAGGCCAAAACAAAATGAGAACGGATAGATATCTGGGGGCAAAGATAACAACATTTTAGTGTTTTCAAATTAGGATTCTACAAACTTTATATAAGTGTCAACCACTTGCGTAAAGTCTTCCAGGAAGCAAAATTAATGTTAATGTGATAAAAGTAATACCAAGGGTATTCTTACCTTGGTCTTGGAATGGTTTCTTTCCGTTTTCGCTTTGCGTTCCTCACGGAAAACTTTTGTCATAGCGATAAAGTTTGTAGAATCCTAATTTGAAAGCACAAATGTTGTTATCTTTACCCCCAGATATCTATCCGTTTCTCACTTTGTTTTGGCCTACTCCTCCAGCTATGCTGCCAAAATCTTACTCAGTGTTGTCCGGAGGTTTTTGCTAATTTATCAAAGAAACCAACAAACTAACGTTTCATTTTACTTATGAATGGACAGTAAACGAATTAACAATTATTTTCCGGCCAAAGTACCCGGTAGAGAAACCCTTAAATGCTGATGCTTTTGTTATGCAAATTTTGTTGATTGGGCTGCAAGACACTTTTGGGTGCCATTTTGGGTAAAGTGGTGCAATACTTATGTGAGGTAAGTGTAGAGTGGAGGAAAGTGTGGCACTTGCACACAAAACAGACACTAGATAAAGAACAGAGCACCCTTCTTGCACACCTGACGAGGTCTTGGCGAAAATTGCCCTACTTCCATACTGGTTGGTTAGGACCCAGGGGGGGGGGGTTGGTACTTGAACAGCTTTTGGTCAGGGACGTGCATGCCATCAAAGCTTAAAAATATACCCGTTTTCCGAATTTCCCATTTCCCATTATTTCCCAATATTTCCCATTTTCCGAAAAGTATACCCGACCTTGTACCCAGGCCAGTCTGCAAAGTATTGCAGTTCTCTATGAGATCTCGCGCGTGCAGACCAATGAAACAGTGGCCTGCTCGCGTGCAAGATCTTTGATTCCTTTGTTTACTCGCGTGCAAGGTCTTTGATTCCTTTGTTTTCAAAGTAATGAACAAAGATCTGGTTCAAAATTGGCGTGCGCATAAAAGTTTTGAAAAAAATCTCATGTGTGCAGCTACCACACTCTGCAGACTGGTACCCAGGGGCCCACATTCAAATTTTGTTTGGGGGGGGGGTGTCCACATGCTTTGGACGGACCATATTTTTTCAGACGACAGAATGCATGGCAAGCTGTTCGTACTCAATAGGAACTTTTATGTGAGAGCAATGCAACAAGGAAGCCAAAAGGGGGTCCAGGGGCGAAGCCCCCAGGAAATTTTTTAAGGACATGCCCTCTACTTTTGCTAAGAGCACCTCTCCTGATCCCATGCTTGCCAGTTTCAAACCAGATATTTTCACCATTTTGTAACAGGTTCTCTTTCATAAATTACCATCCTCAGGAAAACTCAGGAATGAATAATTTTACTGACTGCTTCATGCATTACATCCTGTACGAAAATACAAGACCATTTATAGCCATGTACAAGCCTTGTAGTTATGGCCTTGTAACCTTGTAATAGCCTGGAATAGCCTTGCTGTAACCTTGTGGAAACCTCTTGTGTTAGACTGGTTGCAGCTTGCAATCTTACTGATAGCCTTGTAATTTTCTTCCAAGGTTAGTACAAGGTCATAACAAGGTCATAATTCCCTCTACAAGGCTAAAACTTGGCCTGTACAAAGCCCAGTTTAGCCTTGTATTTTTGTACAGGATTAACCTTCTTCTCTTACTCTTAATTCTTAGATGGAAAGACGATGGTTTGATTAGCAGTTCACTGAAATATTGCTTTAGTCTCTGCGAGTCTTTGGCACAATCCTTTTTATGTACGAAGTAAAACGAGTACATATAGGAGTGGAGTTGTGTAACGCACTAACTAACTCACTCATGAACAAAGAACGCATTCCGCAAACCAGCTAAGATTGCCAAGAATGCTAATCAGTTGCCAACTGTTGTATTGTTGCTGCGCCTCCGCACCATCAGATCACTGCATTTGCTGAGACTTTTTTGGCAGAGCACCAGGAAAACAAACCATTTGCACTAATCATTTTCGATGTCATGTGATCAACGAAAATTCTAGAAGAAACGTTGTGACGCAGTCGATTCATGTCAAATTTGACCACAAACAGCACATTAACCATATTGCATTGCTCTCTTTACAAAAGTGTTGGCAGATCTTCAATTCAACAATTTTGGATACTGGAACTAAATATCTTTAATGGTACCCGGACTTCTGCTTGGAAGCCAAATCCCACAATGGCTAAATTGCTTTCATGTGCCACCGCAGAGGTCGCTGTGTTCGACCTCGAAGATACTGGTTGAGTTGGGTTATAGAGCTTCACTATCGTACACATTCCAAAATTCTAGAAAATCTATATAAATAGTGTTGATTCAGATTTTCCTAGAATAGCTAAAAGGTCTATTGTAGATCGCAGATGCTCCAGCTGACACGGGACTGTTGACGTCAGGCCTCAATCAATAACTTGATGGGGTAAATGAACATCTGGTTTGAAATTTTACTTTCTTGGGGCAAATGTTACAGTTGACTCGAGTTGACTTTGTCGAAATTGCCGCAGCTTCAAAGAAGCTCATTGCTCCCATCTGAAGGTCACCATGTGCTCTTTCCTGTCTGCAATCTTTATTTGGAAGCGTTTTCCCTAAGCTGTTTTAAACTTTGTTCTGTACCAGCGTTCTTCGTACATGGCTAATTGGCCCCTTTAATTTATTCACACGTCACACATCCAATTTCTTTGATTGGTTACTTACAAGATTTTTGCCTCATGATGATCACGGATTTGGAGTTTCAAATGTAGGCGTAATCTTTAGTACAACGACTCCTTCACCCCCAAGCATAAGCATAGCTAGAGAAAGCTTTATCGTGGTTGGTCTGTCCACCAAATCGGTCCATCCAATTTTATCGTGGACCGACTTTTCCCTATCGAGGAAATTTTTGGACCGACTCAGAAATTATGGGGGGGGGGGGGGTGTCTCACTCCTATACCTCTCCTAATGTGTGCCCCTGCTGTATCAATTTTCTGAAAATGTATACCTGACCTTATACCAATTTTTCAAAAAAGTACACCCAACCTTATACCAATTTTCGGAAAATGTATATCCAACCTTATACTTAATATACCAAGATCGCAAAAATTGATTCCGTTCTTTATACCAAAATCATAAAAATTGATACCGTTCCTTATTCCAAAATCGCGAAAATTGAATACCATTCCTTATACCGAAATTGCGAAATTTGATACCCTTCCTTGTACCAAAATTGTGAAAATTGATACCCTTCCCGATGGCACGTCCCCGTACCCAAAATATGTGAAGTGCCCCCCGGGGGTTTCCTTCCTTTGCTGACAAAATTATAACAGCACAGACAGGGTATCACGGAAAGAAAATTTCGTGGAACGATTCATCAAGTCTACTTTTTGCAGCTTTTTCATTTTATAATAAAGGAATTAACTTTTTTGAACTTTTCATGCGACAGGGAAAGAAAGGTTTTCCAAACACCCCCATGTCATCACTTCCCTAGTCAAGTACCCTCCTCAGGAAAAGTTTTCCAAACATCACTTCCCTAGTCAAGTGCAGTACACTCCTCAGGAATCGTTTGAACTCAAGGGAGTCAAAATGGAAACGTTTTCATTCAATCCTTCTAAGAGGCTGTTATCAATGTCAGTTTATTAATCAGGTAACACAACAAATAGCATCTGTAATTGACATGATGTGGATGAAGAATATCATGACTAAATTTTGTAAATCTTTCAGGCTAGGAGAATGTTTCGAATTCAAAAAAACTAGGAAAGGGAAAAATTGGCAAGAAAAGATTCAAGTTTCAAAAGTCTTAAAGCTTGCTGAGCTACATTTTGAAGGACAAGTGGTCAGCGTAAAAGCTTTGGGAACAGCAATGAAAGCAGTCTTTCCAGATGTTAAACGTCAGCACTCTGCTAACGGACCGTATAGCTATTGTGGGCTAACATGCCGCAAAAGGAAGTTAATGCTGGATGCAGAATCAGTAGAAAGGTACAGGGCAGAATCAGTAGATACTTTCAGAAAAGTCCAATTGTGGAATTATCTCATCAAAATAGTCAAAAGTTTCTTTCAGGCCATGCATGGAAATAGGTCATAGAATTTTACACCAACCTTTTTCAAATAGTTTGGAACCCTATATACTTTATACAGCATGCTGTGTTAAAAAGCAGAAAAATAATATAAATCAGCAGCCTGTTGGTTATCAACCAAACACCAACCAACCTTAACCTATCAAGCACTCTCCATATGACAAAGCTTTCAAATGAATGTCATAACTTTAAAGTATTGAACAAAAACGTTTTGTTTGTGTGGAGCTTTTTAGCCAAAATGATTCCAATATGATGCTTTCTGTAAAGAACATGATTGGATTTGTTGGTACAATTTTTGATAGACATGCAATCTTATCTAGCCTCGCATTGTTTTGTCTGTGCACATGATTTGGCATAAATTCCTGCTGGCTTATTCAGCTGTTTTCCATCTTCTTGCAGTAGGATTTGTATGGATTCTGGAAAAAACTTGTTTAATTTCTTAAGAGTTTTTGTTTAGAATTTAATGACAAATCAGGAATGAAATGTATGGTATTTTGAAAAAATGTACTTGTATCAAGTTGAATAAGAATACTCTGTCAAAAATATTTACAACAGTCTTTCATTCCTGTCGAAAATTCTGATCAGAATATTCAAAAATTATAGTAATTCTTTGAAGATTCTAATGCCCTATCATGCTCGTTACTGTATCTTTGTAGAAATAAAATGGAGATTTGTGGACAGAGTCAACAAAAGAAGCATTGTTCAATGGAAATTAGCAGAATTACTTGTACGGCAGAGTACAGGACAAAGGAAGGTTGTGGTAAGGCTTCATGGCATAGTATCAGCATACAGTATCTTTGAATGCTGATTTTTGTGAACATTGTATTTGATACATAGGTGTTCATATCTAAGATTTCTTTTCATAGCCGTTAGTCAATTTGATTGAAGTTTGTATAGTTTCCAGAGAAGAAATGTTCAATGACAATACCAATATATTAGTAGTTTTAGTCTTTGACCTAGGGCCTTGTCATGAGGCTGATGTAGTGAAATGGGGCTTGACGTTGCAATGCTGCTGTCACAGTGTTCTGGCTGCAAAGTAGGAAGATTAATACAATTTACCACAACACCTCCTTGCCCTAACCCTAACTTTGAGAAACAACACAGTTGCTATTAACTTCCACAGAGACCTATTGCTTTTGAAGACATTTAAAGAAATTATGTAGAGAGATTCAAACACATACTGTAGAGAGTGGATGACTCCTGGCTATTTGAGATGAAAATGTGTTCTTTCCATTGAAAATTTTACGAGAGAGCTATTAAACCTATTGCTTTTGGCAAGACATTTAATGGTATGATATGATACCATGAGAAACCTACGTGGCATCAACTGATCCTAGAAATTATGTAGAGAGATTCAAACACATACTGTAGAGAGTGGATGACTCCTGGCTATTTGAGATGAAAATGTGTTCTTTCCATTGAAAATTTACGAGAGAGATTAAACCTTACATTTCTCATTTATAAGCAACCACCTCTGGCGGGGACAATGATGGAAATGAACTAAGGTTGATTTGACCTTTTTGATGCTTTTCTGCCACCACAATTAGGGGTGTTTTTGCCAGTATATATTATATTTTTAATAACATTGCAGTCTATCTGTACCTTTTAGTTGCAAAACATTGTAAATTCTACTTTTATGTGATGGTATTACACAGTTGATAGATACATATACCAATTACTTTACCTACAACTTACCCTACAGAACGTCAGAAAGAGGATGCCCACTATGCACCTATTTATCAGTTATTTCACCATGCAAAGAACATAGTATCTTCTGCTTGTTTTTGCAGGTCATGTGATCCTTCTTGTTGTTCTGCAGGATCTCTAAATATGTAGTAATCTCTTTCATTTGATTTCTTCAGAAAAGTTTGTCTTCTACTGTAAATATAATCTAATAAATAACAAATGCCTCAGAATGGAATTCTGACACTTGCTTTTATATTCTATTGCAAGCTTTCATTGTCTCATAAGACGCTATGTTGAATTCTTAATGTTCCAAGCTATGTTTTATTGCTTACAGACAAGACGAAATAGTAAGTGATGACTCCTCATTTTTTGCAGGATGTGAACTCATAAAACCTGTTTCTGGATTTGAATGTCATCTGTGTAGAGTATTCATTCGTAATGGGAAGGATATCATGGAGCATATTAGTTTGCTTCAACATAAGACATTCTACCAGGTAAAAATTGATTTTACACTTCCGTTCTTATTGCAGCAATGTTGATAGCAGAAAAGCCCTGTCAGTTGCCATGTCCATAACGCGAAACTCGCAAATCCCCGAAGATTTATGGAACTTTTGTTCCCCATAGTATTTGTTCCCCATAGCAGAGTTCTGCATTTGGTCCTAGCGGTATATGGCCTAAAACCAAAAGACGGAACTTGCTGAATTTTTTTCCACGAAGTTGAATTCTTTTCTTTTTTTATCAATTCAAACACATAAACATGCAGCAAACATTCCCACATTGAATGACATTTACAATTAACTAAGGAATTAAAACACAATAAGCTAGCTTCATTTTGTTATTCCTGGTTATGGCCAATTTTGCCAAATTTCTTGATACAAATTTCCTTTCAGGTATTCTTTAAAAAACATGCATAGAGCTATTAGCACATCAAATTTGGTAGCTATCACCTGCTACCAGTCGAGAGTTAGGTAGATGAGGGCTTTTGCCCCCCCCCCCCTCAACAGTGGCGTGGTTGACCGTTTTCTACTGGGGTGGCCATATCATTTTTGGCGCCCCTTCTCCAAGGTAATGGTCAGAATCATATTTCATTCAGAAGGACTCAGACACAGTAAGCAATGCTACTTTTAAGCAAGTCATATGAAACTGTGTGTTGGTTACTTTAAGTAGGTCGTATCTCCTTCCCATACTGTAAATCATCTTCATCAGAGTTGAAAAGTTTATAAATTAAAGAGCGACTCTGGATGCAGGAAAACAATATTCAGATTTTCTGCCCAGTAAGCTCAACCAAACGATCCCATGAAAAATGTCGAACACATCCATGAGTACATATGCCAGTGCAGACTTTACCTAAGGAAAAGGACTATATGAGACTATATGGATATTTATACCAGAGACTTAAGTTTGGGGGCATGGGTCATCCTAGGGACAATTTAAACTGCCATGCTCCATTGATAAATTGGTCGAGGCTTGCCTTAAAGCATCTTTCATACAAACTGTCCCCAATGTATTTGAAGGATCCCACTTAATAGTAAAAGAAAGCGTTGTGGAAAAACGAGCGAAACGAGCTGAGTATTTTTGGTCTTTATTACTTAGATTTGCTTAGAATGGTTAAGATGACATTAGAATTTACAAGAAGTTGCTGTATTTACTTGTATAGCCAGGAGCGCCGGAGAGGGGGCACGGGGGGGGGGCAAGCGCCCCTCCTGCCCTTTCCTATGGGGGGCAAGGGGGCAAAGGTGCCCTTTCAATGAAAAACAATAATTTGCTTTTATACAATAATTTAAATTAAAACTTTGTAGAAAAGCCACCATAGCTTCATTCCCTTATCAGAAACACACCAGTAACAAAAAATGACTGGCAATTGCAACTTCAAAATAAACAAAATGCAATCGTATGTGATTCGGAATGAGGACATATGGAGAAATAGCCGAAAAAAATCGTGAAAGAGCATGATTGATGCTCGTTGAAACATCTTTGATAGCATTTTAAGCCAATCTAAAGGGCGTGGCCACAAAATTTTCCCGGGGAGTACCCCCGGACACCCCAGTTTTTCGGCTTGCTTCGCTCGCCTTCGGTCTCCATTGCCCTTGCCCTACCATCGCTCCAGCGTCCCTGTGTATAGCATATTCCAGTCTCTTTGCCTTGCTTCAAGTTTCTCAACGGATTCGGTAGAATTCGAAAAGCCATCCCTGGCAATGATATGAGAAGGGAACTCCCGAATGGTGTGAAATGCCATCAAAATTGCTATCCTTGCCATCTAATGCAAAATGTCTATTGTGTGAAACTGTATGAGCCAGGCATTACATAGCTCAGGAGAGCTCAGCTTTTTGATAATGTAGGCATTTTCTTCTCAGAAATTTTTGTCAGATACCACATGTGAGAAGTTAGAACTGCCCATTTTGGAAAATGGAGAGCCTTATCTGATAATCCCACAGTCTCCCAGAAAAATTTCGCAAGCACGCCGTACATGTGGCGTTATATGACTCAAAAATTCTCTTCCATTGGACATCTTCAAAGTCTTTCCATCGTCTCGGCCAGCGTCGGATCTAGCCCGATGTTGAATGGGAGCAACCTGCATAGATGGCGCCAAAAAAACAGTAGAAAATGAGCGTGCCAAAGGCGCGCAAAAATTTTTCGTTCCTTTTTAAGAAATTTGTTTTGTTTTTAAACCAAATAATGCCTTGATTATATGATTCCCCCACACTCAGAACGCAACAGTTGAAAAAGAGTGCGTTCGGGTAAGGATAAGGGACGCTCTTCTCGCCAAAAAGGGAGCTCCAAGCTAAGTTTTCATCATGAACCCATTTTCACCCTGAAATCTGCGACTGGTGTCGACTGTACAATTTTCTTGATGCTTTCATATCTTCTCAGTGAACTGTCTATGGTATCAATTACCTTTAGCAAAATCGACATGAAACTCTACATATGGATGGAGAGGACCAGACATCACAAACTTTTTGAAATTCCTTGTGGATCGTTTTGGCGCCCCTTCAAAAAGTTTCACTGCAGGGGGGGCGTGGCCCCCGGCCCCCCTGCCACATCGCCTCTGCCCCCCAACCGAAATAAGATGTATCAGCTAACCTAAACCCTATAGGGTTAAAGATTCTCGTATAAAACTGTTGCTTCTTTTTAGAACTTTCAGAATTCTTAAAATTTCATTTTTTAAGCCATTATCCTTGGTGTGTGCCATCTCTTTGCTGGCATTTGTCAGCAACATCGTTTCATGGGCCATGGAAATGATGACACAAATATATGATACATGCAAAGCATGTTGGTTGAAAGAGACTCTTTAAGACTTCTTGCAGAATCGTTTGATGTTTACCAAAAAATTATATCGTATCCAATGAGAGCCCTTCTGAAATTGATAGGCCATCAAACATGCTGTTGATATCATGTTGTACTATTTACTCTGTTCTAAAATACTTTGATGGAATGAACCTTCCAGTTCCTTGAATAGTGTAGCCCTCTTGCCTTATTTTAGATACATTTACAAGACCACTATCAGGATCAGAATGGCGTAAACCACAATCTAACAAATGTCAATACAGAGAGTAGATCAGATGAAGTCACAGCAAATAGGGATCATGGAATTGTTGAAGGATTCAATTCTGCTAGAAATTGCTTTGCAACGAATTTGGTAAGTACATGCATGGCAGTTAGGGATAACTTTGCAAATGCTACATAGAAGTTGTTTGCGAACAATCTCAAATCTTTCTCAAATCTTTAAGAGATTAGTGTAAAATTCTATTGCAGTTTTCTTTGAAATGGATAGCTTGGAAGGAACTTAAGGTTTTTGCTGTAAATCTGCAGTGGCAATTTATTGATATCTTGATTAGTTTCAACATGGCTGCATTTATTAAATTTGAGGCCATGACGTCATCAAATTTTTAAATCCTAAACTACACAAGCTACAGATATCTGCTTGCCACCATATTGTAGACCTTAATAAACTATGTTTTTCTTGAATGTTATGTAATATTTCCTGTATTAGTTTAGGATTTATGATGATTTGAATTGTTTTCAAAATGTTACATGAATTTTTTTGAAATAATCAAATTGCCGGCATTTTGAAAAAAATCAAGATATCATAAAATTTCCACGGCATATTTACAGCAAAGTACCATAAGTTCCTTTAAATCCATCCAATTCAACGAAAAATAAAATAGAATTTTACACTGACCTTGTTAAAGATTGGAAAGATTTGAGCCCTATGCTTCAGTTTGCTTGACATCTCAAATGAACAACAACAAATTATAATATTTATCACATTTCATGCAGATGTATTGTACCTTAGTTCTTATATCATATTAACTAAATTTCCTAAAGTGTAAATGAAAATTGTGTTGTTTTTCTGTTGAGATTTGTAGATTATTTTCCTCAGAGACCTATAAAAGTATCTGAGTTTTCAAAAAGCCATGTGCAAACTTCCATTTGAAACGTACTCAAAATAAAATCCACACATCAACATCATCAACATTTATCACGAATAAAAGCATTTGAAATGAAACAAGTTTGCTTTAATGCTTGAAGTCTCTTCCTGATTTCAAATATGAACATCAAGCTATAAGCTGAATAGCGAATGGGACAAGGAAGGAGACCTTCGAAGGTACAATTTTGGTAGATTCTGTTCCTTCTTAAACGTTAAATTTTCTCCTGAATAGGTATATGATGGTGGTCATGAAAAAGAAAGGTATCCTGGCATTATGGACACTGATAATGTGACAAAGGACCAGTTTGGCGTCTCTGATTCAGATCAAAGGCCAAATGATTCTAGTGGAATATGCAATACCTTGCTAGAAAAAGAAAGGGAGGGTAGATTTGAAGGCAGGCAAGTGAACATCGATGTTGACAATATCAAGTTAAATCAGAGGCTGTCTGTCACAGAGCGACATACAAGGGACAACTATCCTTTTGACTTGTCAAATACTTCTATTCAAGGAGAACAAGAAGGGGGGATCACAGCTTTGACGATCAAGAAAGAAGATGCTGGTGATGATAACAGTGATTTTCATGAAGATGATCATGATAATGAAGATGGTATCACTGGACTTTTTTCAGACGACAGTGACTGTGAATCAGTTAGCCTTGCTAACAAAGCTTTAAAGATCAAGCAAGAATATGATGATGGTGATCATAACGATTTTCATGAAGATGAACACGAGGACGAAGATGGTGTCATTGGAGTATTTTTAGATGACAGTGATGGTGAATCAGTTAGTCTTGCTAACAAAGCTTTAAAGATCAAGCAAGAAGATGATGATGCTGATTATAATGTTTTCCATGAAGATGATCATGATAATGAAGATAGTAGCATTGGAGGATTTTTAGAGGGCGGTGATGGTGAATCAGTTAATCTTGATGAGCATTACGATGGAGAATTAATGCCGGGATATGAGATTGACAGCAATTGGAAGGTTTGAGAATTTTCATTAACAACTCAGTCTCGCATATGTACTCCAATTTATACCTCATTATATCTATTTTCAAGTACCGAACAAACAAGGGGTCTTTTTCTTAGTTAAACACGCACCTTTCTTATATTCATATGATTGTAAAAATTATCAGAAAAAACCTTGACACCATTTCAAATTTTTAAGAATTGATAAAAGGGGGGCTGGGATGAAAGTTGGGGGGGGGGGTTGGAAGATTTTCAAAATATAGTAAGTCAAGAGGGAGGATTATTTGGTACTCGAGATGAGAGGTTATATACATGGATGATAACACTTTTTTAGTATGAAAAAACAGTATTCTCCTTTCAATGAGGTTATAATGTTGCCATCTGGTAATTAATATACCAATGTTATTGATGCGAACAAGTAATGATAGAAGTTCCTTGGTTGTTGTAGATAACGGTAAAGGAAAACGAGGCAAAGTGTGCAAAAATGTGTTTGATATTACTTTATGTTTGATTTAACTAATCTGCTTCAATCGCTATTGATAATTCTAAAACGGGTCTAAGGTTAAAACAGTTCTACAAGAATGTGGGTTCTATGAATTTGGAATACAACGTTCTGTTAAGCCTGGTTCTCATATAATTTCAACACGATGGCTACTCATCGGCTTCACTACTGCTTATCAAAAGCTGAACTGCCAGCGACTCGTCGGTGACCCATCGGCGATATGTTGCCAGCAGGGCGCCGTCAACCATATTCCAGTGTGCATTTCGAGGAAATTTCAGCCTCTTTCGCAATGCCCTGCTGATCATTGGCTTGCTATGGTCACCTGATCACAGGGAATACAAAAGATTCGCTTGCTCATTGCCGGCAGTGTGCCGCCTCATGTTCTCATGGTGCCGCAGCAGAATGAAAAATTTGAACTCAGCTCAACTTTTTTGAATGACTGCATCAGGACGCTGGCAGTCGGCGCCTCGTCAACGCTGAGTGTTCTCATTACAAATCAGACTACCGCAGTAAGGTCGCCGGTGCGTCGCCGATGCGTCGCCGGCAGGTCGCCGATGGTTTGATGCTCTATGAGAACCAGGCTTTAAACATATTGAGTATAAAGTTTCAATAATGGGATGAGAAAACAGTGATGAGAAAACAGTCAATTTCATAAAATTTGAAATTGAACTTTGGTTAGACAAACAATTACTTTCAATTGACCAAAAGGTTAACTTGAACCCAATCGAATCATTCACATATACCGGGTGTCTAGGTAGGTAGGTATCATATTTAACGTGGCTAGCCTGCGAAAGTCTGAGAGAGACTTATTTCCAGCAGGGGCCACGGATGTTTTACCATCAACCCGCCGCAGCTACCAGATTTCCCTCACATGGCTCTGGTCGACCCGGGCTAGAGTTACGGACAGCGACCAAACTGTCCAGCGCGGGATTCGAACCTCGGCCGTTCTGACCTTTGGTTTACGAGTCAGTCGCCTTAACCACTCGGCCACACGCTCTCCGTCTAGCCACGCTCTTCGCTCTTCGTTTCACGAGACACGCTCTCCGAATAGTCTGAAAAAAAGTACCCCCTTTTGACTCAACAAGACAACAAAACGATAATATTTCGGGACTTTTTGAATTCATCGCTACATTTGTTGGTCTTCAACTTAATTGCACATACCTTGCATTTGGAAATCGACCACCAAACACCGGAGATATGAATTCACAAGGTCAAAATTTGGAGTGCGCCTGAAACCAGAGGAATGAGAAATGAGAAATGGCCTAGCCATAATTTGACAACAAACAGGCTTTTTGCAAACGAATTTTCGACTTTGACCTTTACTTTTTATTTTTGAAAAGATTTATACCTTGAATTACTTCAATTGTTCTTGAAGCGACTTTTCTTTTGAGGAAACGGTCTTTGCATTGCATTCGATCCCAAGTGTTTTGTATTAAAGAAGAGGAAAAAGAGCACATGCACGCTTATTTTGGAGATGTGGCACGACTTTATCACTCTTATCACATTTTTACTATATTTGTTTAAACAGTGCCATGTCCATGCATCTTTTATTCTTTTCAAAAGCAAAACACGGAAACTTAAAGTCTACAGGTACTTTGGAAAATGTCCACGATACAAATCATGACTAGGCCCTTTTTCAAAACCTCTGGTTTTGGGTGCACTGTAAACTTTGACTTTGCGAACCTGTATCTCCGGTGTTTGGTGGACGATTTCTAAATGCAAGGTATGTGAATCTAAGTTGAACATTGATGAATTTAGCTGTGAAGTCGAAGAGCAATGATAACTTATTGCTTGGTTCCTATTTCCAGTCAAAAGGGGGTACTTTTTTCTGAGACACCCGGTATTAGTTCCGCTTGAGTACATCAAGTCCTCCACTTTTCCAAAACATTTACCCGAAGTTTGCTTTCATAAAAATACTTGATCCCAATTGTGTGTGTGTCGGGTTGTGTCCTACAGAGCAAAGGAATCATTTGTCATAGGTAGCTGATTGCTTGTGAACCATGGCCGAAACCGCCAAAGCCTCATCTTCACGGACCAATCAGACGGCGAATAAGCGAAGAAGACAAAAGAAACCTGTGAAGATATCTCTAAATTTTACCTAATTTCATAAAACGCAACCAGGAGAAAAATGCTTGAGATTCCCCCAATTTGCTTAAAGAAATCTACTCTCCAGATGTTTGAGTGTACAACTTTGGATGCCGGTTAAAAATATCTCCAGGTTTGGCGGAGTTATGGCCACAAACAAACAAATTCTGGCCGGGAGACAATAGTAATAACAATAGTGATTTTTGTAAGAACGACCCGAAAACGCCAAAATCTGCGTTTTCAATAGTTCCTGCTATGATTTAACTCCTATTAGAATGTCTGTCTCATTTCCTTTAATGATAAATTCCTTTAATAAGGTTTAACATTTGAAGGGCTCTTGATAATTTCATCCTTTTCTTACGTATCATTTACCGTAGACTGAAAGCAGTGGACAAGAAATTAGTCACGAAATATCTTCTAGTGCAATCTCAACATCAACCGTAGAAGAAACATGCACATCAAGTACATCGATCAGTGGCAAACAACGGCCAGCAAGCAACTCTGAAAATAGACAGAAACATGGAATTGATGACCATTCAAAAGTAGACACTTGTGAAAAGACATTAGGTGAAGATTCGAACCTAACAAGTGGAGCCAATGTTAGCACGGATATCAACAAATGTGATGACCCACAGTCTTTGGAAAAAGGTAATTTCTTGATTGATTTTAAATGGTGTTTAATTGTATCCCTTTGCAGCAAATGGCTCTTTCTTCGTATGAGGATTTTTATAGCAATTTAGTAACTTGTGATTTCATAACAGGTTACATCGATAGACTTTAGACGTCAACTTAGATATCGAAATTTAATTGGCTAAAATCAATATTATTAGATGATACTTAAATAGGTCTAAAATCCTTAATCATACTTGCTAACAGTTCAGCTTGAGAATGGAGATAAAAGAAATTTCTTTGTATGAGTTATGCTAGAGGAGGCTCTGAAGGTGAAGGCGAAGTTGCGTTTTTCAGCGCAAGCGCTGGGATCCCAGAAATAGAGCAGACCTAATCGAGTCCGCGACCCCTTGTCATGACGCTCAAGTGGTGGGGTCCTACCGGGTATCGAACCCACTTTTGCCTGACTGTTCTGGCTGCAAAGTCAGAGGATTACACCACTGCGCCACAACACCTTCAAGAGTCAGCTCTGTATCTATCCAACAGGTTGACTGAGCAATAACATAGCCCGACTGAGTTTAGTTTTCATTGCTGTCGAGCTTAAAATGCTACCAAATTTTATCCAGATTTGTTGGCCTATTTTGAATGATTCCAGAATGTATGTATCCAGTCATTTGTAACTAGGCAATATGACGGGTTTGGACAAAGGTAGTTTCCTTATCTTAGATAACCTTTTATCTGCAGAATGAGAATCAGTCTCAATAGAGTTCCGAAGTGTGACGTCACATGCACTTAGCAACCGCAATCTTGGTTCTAAACAACCAGTTGCTATCCCGAATAAACCATACACGCGACTATCATAGCGCTTAAGTAGACTTTTATTTCGCTTTTTATCTTTTAAGACGGCTCAATGTTCTGTTCCTGGTTGTAATCATCATTCAGAAGCTCAAGATTGCAGCTTTTTTCGATTTCCTGGGGATCACGAGGAAAGGAAAAGATGCGAGAACCTGATCTGTTTGCAGCTGTCATTTCAGAGATGGCAAACAGTGGCGTAACGGAGCAGCTCGGCGCCCTTAGTAAATTAGCCATCTTGGGGCCCCCTCTAACGTACGAAAAAGTTTCAAGGAATTTTGTAGATGTTTGTAAAAGTGATGTTAGAATGTTTGATGAGGGAATTTAAGATATTCATAATTATATTTTTGTCTGATTAGTGATTACCAGGGGTGCAACAAATGCAAATCTTTTTGAGGGGGTGTGAGTTCAAAGGACCGAGTTTCTTCCACGTGGGACGGATTTTCGCGAAGTAAATGTTTTTGCAAATGTATGAAAAAATAAAGTTTTCCTATCTGCCATAGTTTAACGAAAATACACTATAACAGATATGATGTTTTTCCAACAATCGAAACGGTTTTTAAACAAACAGTTTTTGACATCAAAGTTGTCTCTGGCTAGCATCTTAGCCATCTGTCCTGAATGATCCAGTCAAACCTTCCTAGAACAGCCACGCTTTTAGGCATGCAAGCTTGTTCATATGGAATCAATTAGTGGCGTCGCCAGAGTAAATGGAGGGGAGGCATGGAAAGGCAGGGGTCTGGGGGCGAAGCCCCAAGGAAAATTTTTGGAACCACACCCTTTACTTTGGCGTAGAATGCATCTCTCAATATCATGCTTCCCATTAGCAGCGAGGAAGCCTTGATAGTTTTTTGACAGTTATCCTATAAATTGGAGCACGATGAACATTTTCGAAGAAACATCCTTTACTTTGGTTTAGAATGCATCTCCCAATATCATGCTTGCCATTAGCAGCGACGAAACCTCGATAGTTTTGTTACGGTTATCCTATAAATCGGAGCACGAAGAACACTTTCGAAGAAATATCCTTTACTTTGGCTCAGAAGGCATCCCTTACCCAACTTATACCCAGCCATTTTTTCTTCGGTTTTAAAGGAATCTCAATATTTTCCTTCATGTAAACATTGTTTCTGCGATAAAAACAAAAGACAGCTAACGCAGCTATCTTTGCATTTCGAGTATCGGCCTCCTGAAAAATCCAGGTTCAAGTTCAGACCCGGATCGGGACCAATACTATCACTAGAGAATAACGACCGGGACCGACTTAAGAAATTATTGGGGTGTGTCATACCACAACACCCCTTCATTTGCGCCCCTGCTGATTACACAGTTTTGGTCGGTTATATCATGATCACGAGATGAGTTTGGTACGTTAGAGCCCTAAAAGCCTCAAATCAGTAGCCTGTGTTCCAGACCACTTGAGAAGGAAAGTGGTCTGTGTAACCAAGCACTCATCTGTGTTCACAAATTTTCTTCGGAATCTGAAGAAAAATTAATCTTTGCAACTAATAATTTGCATAATCACTATTTGTTTTGTTATCAAAAGGAAAAGCCTGTCTCATGTGAAGAACTCACCTTACAATACAAAGAATAGAAAATTTCAATGTCTGTTAATCCTATTGACTTTTTACGATGAAAGAATAGGAGATTTGAATGCCTGCTAATCCTACTGAGTTTTTACGCCCGTGCAAAGTGATAACGATCAGCCCTGGTTTGTTTCAAACACACATCTTCACAAAGACATCCGTTGTGTTGATCACTGACTTCATTGCAGCCAATCAGGTCCGTGAAAGAATGCCCTTAATTATTTCGCAATTCAATTCATCGTCTGAAAACGGAAAAAAACCAATTTTTGGCGAACCATTGCTCTTGCTCTGAAAATTCTATGTTAGTATGAGGGTCTTATATTCCTATATGCTCTTGCGTACGTGCGTTTATCCGTGCAAATGATTCTATCAGTCCTTCCTTGTCAATTGATTTTGCTTCTGCATTTTCAATAGAAAGAATTGCAAGATCATCAAGCCCTTCCTGACACATCCTATCTTAAATACGTCTTATTAGTTTCAGCTTTGAAAAAGATCGCTCAGCTGTAGCCACAGTAACTGGAATTGTTACAAAAAGAAAGAGTAACGTGTACCATTGGGGAAACGATCAAGTTGATCAAATCGATAATGGTGTTTCTCTCTGCAATTGCTTCTCTCAATTAGCAAAAGATCGTGGATCGTAGATCTAGGTCCTCGGTAAAATCTCTTGCATCAAGACTTTTTATGGTTGATGAAGCTTTTGCAATATCTTCCTTCGTTCGATAAGAATTTCCTGATCAAATGTGAGCTCGCTGATTATCTTGGGGTCCCTTTCTTTCTTAGAATACATCTTCCCCTGAAGCTAAGCATAGTATTTACTACGTTACCAAAAATTCTTTGGGGACCCCTTCGGGGCCCCTGTTACGCCACTGCATGATGGCAAACAAGTTAATTTGCCAACTGTATTCAAGAGAAATGCTGGGAAGATATTCGTAGAACAAGAGCCAGCTAAACGGAACTAAAAGCTTCTGCCAAAGTTTTGAAAGAAAACTGCCCATGGCAGGTTCATCAGGTTCCTGATCATCTCAATAGGCGTATTAGGCCCGTAAAAAAGGTCCTATGCCGATAGAGCTGGACTGCGTTAAGCGGGAGCTGGAAAGGAAAGAGCAGGACAGTCGTATCAAAGAGAGCGATATTCAGTTAAAACTTTAAGTGGCGAAGTTATTCGGATGGAAACTGGTCTCTCAAATGTTGGTAATGTTGGTACGGATACAAACTGCCCCCCTGTTACGGATACAAACTTGCTAAACTGACTAGTACTACTGTCATGAAAGACTCTTATAAGAACTATAATTAGTTACTAAATAAATGTAGTTATTTTCTGTTGAATGAAATGAATTAGAAAATAACTGAATTTATTTAGTCCCAAGAGAGGGAAAAAGAGTAGAGTCTTAAGTATAGGTTACAATAGAGTCGTGTATACAAGCGTGCCAGTGATTTTAAGTTGTGTTCTTGCACGTGAAATAGTGACAGTATAAATAGTCTGTACAGGAGTCTAAAGGTCACACGTCGATAGCTCGTTTGCTGATCAGAAACCCCTCCCCACCCCTCCGATAAGATTTTAGAGCAGTGGCAATATCAAGTTGTGGATGTTGATTCTGTTGTGATATATTTTAGACACTCGATTTACCAGTCCATAATGATAAGTCCTGACAGGCTACTATATTGATTAAACCAGGATAGGCACAGTAATATAGTGTAAAATTTGAGAATATGCTAGGCAATGCAACTTGTAGAATTTCTTACTTTGCTTAATTATCGTATTACTTGTTTGTCATGCACTCGTCTTTTCACAAACTTGCTAAACTGACTAGTACTACTGTCATGAGAGACTCTTACAAAAACTGTAATTAGATACTAAATAAATTTAGTTATTTTCGGTTGAATGAAATGAATTAGAAAATAACATTATTGTTGGTTACGTTCATCGCTTTGAAGATTTTTTTAACTACTTCACAGGATGGAAAGTTGATTGCCTCGCTCTAGAAGATCAGATCTTTTGGGCACAAATGAATGTCCGACAGGACTACACGAATCTTCATTCAGCGCAGCTTTTTAACTGCGGCACTGCTACAATGCGTAATGTTGTGTTAACATTCATAAATGTACTGTACTGTTTGCTTTATGAAGATTGTATGAGGACAATTCCATCGAGGGAAAAGAATGCAACATCTTTGCTAGGCACATTTGTGTTTTTTCGAAATTGCAGAATGGTTATAGACTGCACAGACATTGAGATTGCAATATCAGCCAAAATGTCCGACCAGAAACAAATATATTCCACATACAGGGGTATGAACTCTTTCATTGTTTTTATTGGTGTTGCTCCAAATGCTATTATAACTTACTACACGATTCCGTTATAACTTATGTGAGCCCACTTTATCCTGGATCAACTTAAGACAAAGTAGTTGTTGATAGATCACAAGTACTGTCTCGTTTTGTTGCAGGATATTTGATCCTAGCTGACAGGGGTTTCCTAATTCAAGACATTGCACCTGACGTTTAGGAACTCCTAATCCCCCTCCCCCTAATTCAATGCTGAGGAGCTCGAATGGCGTTTTATTCAAGCAACTTTGAAAAAGGGGGAGTGGGGGGGGCACGTAATCAAAGACCGAATAGTGCAATTTTGTGACTTGTCCCAAGTATTTTGGCCAAGATTGTAGTATTAAAAAAGAATATGCACGAAAGTCGTTTCAGTATATGGGCAGTATATGCAAAGGGTACAATGAGCTACCTTTAGACATACGTCGGACCGATGACGTCCCCCCCCCCCCCCCAATCAACTTCGATTTCAAGATCTTTCTCACCCTTTTATAATACTCCTTTGTGACATTTTCCTTCATCTCCATATGCTTCACTCCATCTGCCCCTAACATGCCAAGATATTTGTACCCCTCTTCTTCCCCTGAACAATTTAATCACCTGGTTGTTGGGAATTTCTATCAAATCGTGCCAGTTTTCTTCTTTTGAAAACAAGAACAGCACATTTGTTGATGCCAAACTGCATCCCTATATCCTGACTGAAAACACGCACAGTGTTGAGGACTGTGTCTTCCTGTTTCTCACTCTTTCCATAGAGTTTTAAACCATAAACAAAAGGGGATTAACCCAGGGGCGGATCCAGCGGAAATTTTGAACGTCTTACGAGCGCGAAGCGCGAGGAGCTTGGGGGTCCGGGGGCGCAGCCCCCGGAAAAATTTTTTGGGCCACGCCCTTCAGATCCTCGGAAGACGCCCTATTTTCCAACGTGATCTCTAAATCATATATAGTTTCCTTGCCGGTAAAAGCCACTTCAGGGCCTCAATCTTAATGCTATCTGAATAATTTTCACTCGTGTTGGACAATTTATCCACATTATAAGAGACAGAACCACTGAACATGGTCTTAAGAGGTTTCTTAACTTGCCAAAAGATTGAGGAAATGGGGATGAGATGCATACAAATCAGAGTGAATATATAACTTGCATTTACGTTTCGCTTTCGCTTCATCAGAACTGACCTTACAATAATTCGGGGCCTACCTATAAACCTAAGTTACAATGGGGTAACATAATAGCAACGACCTAACAAAAGGGACCTACTTAATACAAAATGTCGAAACACACCAAGATGAAAGGGAAAGAGAGCCGAAAAGGAGACAAAGGGAATATTCCAGATGTGCTAGGAGCCAGATGTGCTGCCGTCTCACGGGAAATTCAAATGATAAAACGAAAAGATGTAGATAAATAAAATAAGAAAACCCGTTCTAGAACTAGGTTTAATAATTACAAGTCATGCTGTAGGAGATTTGAGAAAGGGGAGATGGTTACTCAGGCAGATTTTCATAGGCATTTTGAGCTAGCAGGTCATCATGGTTTTATGGAGGATGTTAAGGTTCAAGTTATTGATAGGTTATTTGGCGAGTCTAGAGTTAGGGAAGGTTTTTGGCAATTTAAATTGGATAGCTTTGCACCAAAGGGACATAATGTCAGGCTTGTGGACTCTTGATATTTTCGCTTCTCCATAAGGTTATGTAGCATTAGGGTCTATAATTTCATTTTTATTATATTTTTTCTTTCGTTTATTGTTCTTTTGTTTATTTAGGGGTGTCGGATTTCTTTAGCCTCGTGCCCGGAGCCCTTTGTCATTTGCCGTCCTAATACGACCGGCTGTCCAGGGGACGAGGTGCGAGTCTCTTTTTGTGCTTTCCATTGCTTTATCTTGCCGCCATTTCCGGAGCGGGTTTTCTTATTTTATTTATCTACATCTTTTCGTTTTATCATTTGAATTTCCCGTGAGACGGCAGCACATCTGGCTCCTGTATTTAGTCCATCTTTATCTCACCGTTGCTTCTCTTTGCGTTTCCGGCCCACCCGCTTTTTATAGTTCAGTTGGGAACATATGTATTAGCTAGCCCTCGTTAAGTTGTTTCTTTTGTTACCCTATTGTAATCTACGTTTATAGGTAGCTCCCCAAATCATTGTACGAACAGTTACTGAAGAAGATGAAAATCGAAACGTTTAAAAAGTCGTAGTATATTTCTGAATTATCTTTATTAATTTTATATAGATATCGAGGAGGCTCATGATTTATCAAATCAGAGTGAAGATATGATTCTGCTGATGTAAGTGCCCTCAACAGATGACACATTTCTTCTTCACCAATTGTACAAGCTGTTTCTGTTGGATGCAACCCTGTATAAATGTGAAATTAAAATCTGTTGCAAATAGCGTAGATATTTTATGGAACTTGGGATGGACAGTTAACAACCAATTACAGAAATTACAGGAACAAAATAAAAGTAATCGGGCTACTAAGAAAATGAACAGACATGCATTCATGCCCTAATTGCTGTGCAAGTATCAATCATCATTAACTAAAATAGAAACTAAACGAATTAGAGAACCAAAATAGAAACTAAAATTTTAAATTGTGATCCAACATTGATTTATAAATGAAAGAAATCTTAACAGAAGACCAAAAAAGAGTTTTAGCATCCTCCTAAAGGTTTTCAGCCAAAAATATGAAAAATCACAGCATAAATCAGATTATCAAAATAATGATACCAAGTTGGTGAACAGTTTTGAATATTCTATGAATAATTTTGCTATTCAATACAGCACATAAAAAATCAGTCATAACTGACAAATACTAAAGAAATGCTTTTATTTGTACACTACCCTGCCCCTGCCCCCAGATTAACTTCTTGCGCATATCCATCAAGAATCACCTTTTTTGGTTTTATAGAATATTGATAATAGATGGAATGGATGGTAAAGGAAACCACAGAGGAATGTGGGTTAGTTTTGTTGATATAGATTTTGGCCAAATTATTCTAGAAATGGGTCTACTTAATTGTGAACTTCTGGATGAGTTAGGGTGTAGTTTTAGCAAGAAATTCTAGCAATGCTATGTTTTTGCTTAATGTTAGGTAGCAAAGGAAATTCTGGTAATGTTCTGTTAATAGGATAAGCAATAATTGTCCAGTCAGTTGTCTTGTAGTGAACAAAGCACATATATGCATGATCTATTACTGAAGTCTCCCCCCCCTAGGGTCCCTTCCCATAAAAATATAAATAATTTTTTTCATAATCATCTGAAAGAAAACTCAAACTGTACATCTACTGGTACTTCCCATAAATGTATATTGTAACGATATCTTTCCAAACAATGTTTAAATCCCAGCCTGAGATACATGACACCTAACCTACTCCTATGGCTACCTAACCTTGTAACCGTGATCCCTAATAATTCTGAAGCCCAATACCAACCCTTCAAACTAATCCTCTAACCGTAAGTGAACCCTAACCCCCCTAACCCTCATACCAATTACCCTAGAAAACAGCCCCTCATATACAGTACCCCTTTCCATAATTGTCATATCTCTCCGGTTGCTGTTAAAGGGACTGATTGAACTCTCCCTTGCTACACCCCTAGCCCGACTCGATAAAACTCGATAAAGGTCATTCAAAATGATCAAGATTATTCAAATGAATAAATACCTTGCTAGGAAATTGCTTCACTCTGTTTGAAGGCTGAATCGATCATGTTGAATGTGAGGTAAGAAAGAGCGAGACAGCAGCTTCGTTTTGGCTAGGCCCTCCACAACAGCAAGCAACAGCACGGCTGATAGGAACATTTCTCCCTAATTTGGTGAGCTGCTATGTTGAAAAGCTTTGAATGCCAAGATCGTCACCAGATCAGATTAGATCTTCTATTTTTCCAAGCAAATCCACCTCTAAATCGTCAAATAAATTGTTTTCAATCCTTGGCGCGAAATGTTTCCAGCAGTCAGTGAAAGGCCAAAGGTGAAAGGTGAAAGGGACTCGCAGAGGTACACCAAGAAAGCATATGGCGAGGCGCAACCAAAAGCTCGTAAGACGGTGTTAAAGAGCCTACCATCGCCTCGACCATCTTCCAAATATTTTCCCATACGTTTTCACTGTAATTTTGCCAAGGTGCCTAACATAAATCTTATCTACCGTCTTACGAGAACAATACCATCACGTGACGGTTTCAATTTTGATTGTTTCAGAGTGTCCGTGCAGGCTTTAATTTATTACTACCGTCTTACCAATCATCTTTGGCCTTTTGGTCTTGCGTTTTTGTTCTCTAATTTATGCAGTGTGTTGCAAAAGAATAGGGGTGTGTTGGCATGGCATGGCGTTGATTTGCATAGCAACCACTGATAAGGAAAGTGAGGCTGTTTCGAAATGGGGAATGTGTTGACAAAAATTTTAGCGAGATGTCCATTCCCTGTCTCGAGTATGACAGTTTGGGGGGGCAGGGGGGGGCAAGGGAAAAATTCATGTATTTATCTCATTTGGTTTACTGTGAAATAGCTGCTCGTACAAATAAAATAAATTATGAATCAGCAATATAAATCATTGTTTCTATGAAAAGTTCAGTTTCGGAATTTGACCGTCTTCCGTAAGTACTGTAAGACGGTCTGGATCCGCCCCTGGATTAACCACTCCCCTACGCCCTGCAAAATCATATTCAGCTTTCACTTTCCTTGGAATTAATTTTAATGGAATTAAAGCCAACACAAATAGGAGTGGTGACAAACTGTCACCCTGGAAAATTCCTCTCTTTATTTTCACCTTTCCCAACATACTGCCACCTGATGTTAATTCTGTACACCACTTGTCCATACTCCAGGTTTCATATGGTCAAAATCGTGCGTTCAACTTCTGGTAAGCCAGTCATACCAGCAATGGACAAAATTCTCTCAATATTTGGAATCCCTGATGAAATAGCAAGTGACAATGGGCCAATGGGCCACCATATAGCAGCGAGGAATTAAAATCGTATAAGCTTACCTCCGCTTCTCAGTTCCGACTCAAAAATGCTGTTACGCATGCGCATCCACTCCTAGCACGGGGGGACCCTTAAATAATAATAATAATAATAATAATAATAGTATAAACTAAACCACTTTCAAAGTAAAACAGAAATTAAAATGATAAAAAACACAACTGTTTCAGGGCAGACGTTTCGATATCAAATAATAATAATAATAATTATCACTGTAAACACCGGAGTTACAAAGAACTATTGGCTAATTGCTTACAGGATACGCAAAAAAGGAAACTAAACAAAACGCAACAGGCAACATCTAAAGAAATAAGTGCGAACGAACCAACTAACTACATTTTGAGCAGTGAGAGGAGTTGTGAGGGCATTAATTCGTTGCTACACCTGAATTGTCAACCGGAAGGTCTTGACATATGCATAGTACTCTGTGCAGAAACATAATGGTTGCGGTATTTGTTGTTGCTGCCTAGTATTTTGATCAAAATTTCATTGTCCACCCTATCCCCTTCACTACCAAAGCAGCCATTCATATTTTCAAAATACTTGTTTCTAGCTTCAACGAGTCTTGGTTCTGAGCATCCGAGTATGAAATGGACCTCATTGCCCAATGGACTATCCCTACAAAATGTACATGTGCGTTGTGATCTCGGTTTTTTCTGCATCCTGCCAAGTTCAATTGGCAGGAAATGCGCGGATATTATAAACTTTGCGATTGTAGCCCTATGCTTATATTTCAGCACATTGTTTACGTATACCTCTTCCCCGTAACCTTTTTTTATGAATTGGTAAATTTCAGACAGCCTTCCAGATCCTTGTATGTGGTCCCGGAACTTCTTTTCATACAAAGTCTTAAGAGATCTAGAAACAGACCTGAGAATTCCCTTCTGTGAACTTGCCCTTACCTGTGTCACTGAATCTATGCTATGACCAGAAAGTCTCAGTAGATGTTGTACTACAGTTAACAAGGAGGATACCCCTGTAGCATGGAGCCTGGAGCATTCAAGTAAAGCATTTTCAATGATCGGGTTAGAAGTACGCAAATTTTGTAGATGGAAATAGAATTTTAAGATTCGTTCATATATAGTCACATTTAACGGGTAAACCCCCAACTCTCCTCTCACAGCAAAATTTGAAGATTTAGAATGTACACCCAGCAACGTTTTACATAACCTATTTAGGAGGTTTTCATGATGTAGTTTATCAACAAAGAGGTTCTCAGTAAATCGGTTAAAAGACGCATTGAGATTGCAGCCCCCCATGTAAGCCCCCCAGACTTCGCTATTATACAATAATATTGGCTCAACTTATGACCTGAGAAGTTTTATGATAACGCATGGTTTAACTCCACTCTGCGGAATAATATCCCTCAAAAAAGGGAAAAACCCCTGCAAGCTTTTTTGTGCAAGGCAATCCTTGCTTGTTTGAAAGAACCACTTGGTACGAAAATTGTACCCAAATACTTGTAATTTCACATGATGTTACTTGGTTGTTTCCAAACTTGACAGTTAGTTTTGTGTTTCTGCCGGCTTTGTTAAAAACTAAGATCTTTGTCTTTCTCACATTTACATTTAACTTCCATTTCTGAGAATAATCTTCGAGTTTAGACATGCTATACCTTAGCCCCTCTTCGGTTTCAGAAAGTATCAGAATGTCGTCAGCATACATTAAGCAACTGATGTTCTGGTTCCCTATTGTAGGCGGTTTACATTGTTCGTTAAAAAGCTCTACAATATCATGGATAAATAAATTGAAGAGGGTAGGGCTCAGATTGCAACCTTGCCTAACACCTGTTTTCGAAACAAAGGATTGTGTAATTCCGTTTGGTAGCTTTACAGCTGCTTTCAGGTTGGTATACATTGACTTAAGCAAGGCAATGAATCTACGACTGATGTTCATTCCAACAAGCTTATAATAGAGTCCATCACGCCACACCGAGTCATGAGCCTTAGAAAAATCAACAAAACAAGCATAAATTTTGGCCTTCCTGGAGAAGTAACAGCTCAGCAACGTATTCAATACAAAAACATGATCAGAGGTTCGATAACCTTCACTAAACCCTATTTGATTGGGATGTTTGAGGGAATTAATTTCAGTGAAGCGCACAAGGCGCCTATTCAGAATGGCATTGAATAACTTAGAGAAGCAGCTTGTTACTGTTATACCTCTATAGTCATTTGGGTCATGGGTATCTCCCGACTTGAAAAGTGGTGTTATTAGACCATGTTTCCAGGAAGCTGGATACATACTACTTTGTAAAATTGCATTAAAGAAGTAATGAATAGCCCTTACAAAATGTGAATCGACACAACATTTAATCATTTCATTGGAAATCATATCATCTCCAACAGACTTGCCATTTTTGAGTTTCCAAGTTGGCTTTTTTATTTCATCTATTGAGATTTCGCCGTCTAAAATCTCATCATAAGCGGTTGTGAATTTTGAATGTTCTTGAACTTTTCCTAACTCGTCTCTTCAACAATCTCTTTCCAAGTGTACAGCTAGGTGTCCGGAAAGTAATGACCTGGAATATTTATTTCATTTTTCTTAGATCGGAATTTCAGAAGTTGATACATTTGCAAAACTTGCTCATTCTAGATTTAAACTAGAAATAGCATTAGCCAGTGAGTGCGGCGTTCTCGGTATTGAAAGCAATTGAACCAAGTTGATGACAGGCTTTTCTTGACGTTTGGGCATTACGAAACCTGAAGATCGTCGATGCCTGCCTTACAACCGCTGCTTCTTGCAGTCTGATTTGTTTACATAAAAAATAATGCCCGTCTGCAGCCGTCTTGAGAACCATTGAAAGCCGTTTCTGACGATAATTCCATATAGGGACAAATTAAGAAGGGCTTTGTTACACCCGCGTTTGACGTTCCATGATTGCTTGATCACAAAGGGTCATTGACAAACAGTTTCATTTCCCCCCGATGTAGCCTTGCAGCGGAAAGACTCGTTTTGAAACATAATCGAGGCTGTCAAACAACTACCTATTGCAGCTTTTTAATTGAATTCGAAATAGTTTGCGGCATCGCAACAGCCTATGGTTAATTCAAGAATGCTGCAACCTTTTTGATGTGATATTTACAGACTACATTTCAATTTTGCAGGTAGATATGAAACACGTAAAAGAGCACTTCATGAGCATAGGCGATATGCATGTGATGTTTGTGGAAATTCATTCAAAAATTGTACAACTCTTGAATTACATAAAAAGATGCATACCCGGGAAAAACCGTTTTCTTGCGGAAATCGTGGAAAAGAATCCCGTCAGAATGGAAATCTGGAAAAGCATGAAATAATACATCCTGAAAAGAGACCATTTTCATGCAATGATTGTGGAAAGTCTTTCATGCATAATTCACAGCTTAAACGTCACAAAAGGGTACATACCGGAGAGAGGCCATTTCCTTGTAATGTTTGTGGAAAATCGTTCAAGCATAGCAGAAGTCGTGTAGTCCACCAAAGAATACATACTGGAGAGAGGCCATTTCCTTGTAATTTTTGTGGAAAATCGTTCAAGCATAGCGGAAATCGTGAAATCCATCAAAGAGTACATACTGGAGAAAGGCCATTTCCTTGCAATGTTTGTGGAAAATCATTCAAGCATAGCGGAAATCGTGAAATCCACCAAAGAATACATACTGGAGAAAGACCGTTTCCTTGTAATGTGTGTGGAAAATCGTTCAAGCATAGCGGAAATCGTGAAATCCACCAAAGAATACATACTGGAGAAAGACCATTTCCTTGTAATGTTTGTGGAAAATCATTCAAGCATAGCGGAAATCGTGAAATCCACCAAAGAATACATACTGGAGAAAGGCCGTTTCCTTGTGATGTGTGTGGAAAATCATTCAAGCAGAATGGAACTCTTGAAGCCCACCAAAGAATACATACTGGAGAAAGGCCATTTCCTTGTAATGTTTGTGGAAAATCGTTCAAGCATAGTGGAAATCGTGAAGTCCATCAAAGAATACATACTCGAGAGAAATAATTTTCATGCAATGATTGTAGAAAATCTATCGTGGACAGTGCACAGCTTAAAGTTCATAAAAGGGTACATACTGGAGAAAGGCCATATCCGTGTAATTTTTGTGGAAAATCATTCAAACAAAGTGGAAGTCGTGAAGTCCATCAAAGAATTCATACCGGAGAAAGGCCATATTCGTGCAATGATTCGGGAAAGTCTTTCGTGTATGGTACACAGCTTAAAGTTTATAAAAGTGTACATACCTAAGAAACACCATTTCATTGGAATGTGTGTGTAATTACTTTCAAGCATTGTGGAAGTCGTGAAGTCCAGAAAAGAATACATATCGGAGAAAGGCCGTTTCCTTGTAATGAATGGGGAAAATCCTTGAAGCAGAGAAGAACTCTTGGAATGCATGAAAGGATACACACTGTGGAAAAGCCACTTTCATGTAATGTTTGTGGAAAATCCTTCAAGCAGGATGGAACCCTTTAAATTCATAAAAAGATACATACTGTGTAGAGAGTGTGGAAAAGAATTCTTGCAGAGCAGAATTTCTTTTTTATTCGAATATTAAATTTTACAAGATACTTTACATTCTACTATACCTAATTCTAGTTACTATACGACACTACAGGTACGATACCATGGGGAGCGAAAGACTACCCCATGGCCAATATCTAAAAACACGAAACGTTAAACCGTATACAGTCACACTACGAACAATTATAAATTAAAGGATACTATACTAGATTCAGTTTCACTCCAGATGTCAGGTCAGTGTTGCGATAAATTTGTTGATGCAACGAGTGCAACTCATTTGATGTAGATTAGGTCAGTAAAATGCCTGACCATCTGATGTGAAACAGAATTTACAAGGAAAAGAAACACTAACGATACGGGACTTGGTGATTGCTTAGTGCATGGCTGAATTCCCAATAGATCTTAATCAAACCGACCAGTTTCGTGGATGAAGCGTAAAGTTAATTCGAGTACATTTCTGTTCAACTCATTAGAAAGGTCTTCATCACCATACAATAAAAGCTGCGTCAAAGAATGATTTGGAAGATTGGTGATTTGTACATATGGTCGTAATAATTCTACAATTCCAGCGAGAATATCTCTTCGTTGAACATGAAAAGAAGGGGCAGAGCAACAAAAAATGCTCCGTGTCTTCAATGCCATAATTGGGTTTATGGTATCCCTGAAATTATGCTTGAATTTATGGAGATTTAACTTGCTGAGACCAACCCTGAGTTGTGTGAGGTAGGATAATCCTATGGGATCGTGAATTCCAAAGACAGATTTTGCAGGGGGGCGGGATTGTTGATAAGAGCTTTTTCTTAAAAACAGCAATAGAAGGTGCAAGTCTCAATTCAGGCTCAAGCTTATTCCATTCGCATAAACAGTTTGGAAAGAAGGAAGACTTGAATCCCATAAAAGGTTACACATACCAGATACGATGCTTCTGCTGCTCCGATAATTGAGAATCTTGGCTGGTCAAATATCAGAAATCTTGTAAGAAAAGAGACAGCCACGCTAACTTATAAATCTTTGAATTCGCTTGCCCAAGACTACTTGAACAAATTATTCATAAAATGTTCGGACGGTAGAGAGCGGTTTCTGCGCTCATCAGAAACTGATCTTAAGATACCGTTCCTAAAAACTATCAATGGCCAAAAGGCTTTTTCTTATCGCGGTGCGAAACTGTGGAACAACCTAGAAAGAGAGACAAATTGGCACCCTCCCTAAAATTCTTCAAAGGACAACTATAGACAGGGACAACTTTTATTTTATTAATTAGTCTTAGTTTTGTATAATATTGTAAATTAGGCATGTAAATTTCTTTTGTTCTTAGTTTTAGTGGTTAGGTTTTTTCTTTTTGTTGAAACAGGTCAGGTTGAAAAACATATTTATATATGAATCCTATTAACCTGTATAAATATTGTAAAATGAAATGAAAAAAAAATGTCGTTTCTGTTTATTCCATGTGGAGAATCCTTCACAGGCGTGGAAGTCTTGAAGTCCATAAAAGGATACATACCGGGGGAAAGCTGTTTATACGTATCGCTTGTGGAAAATCCTTTAAGCAGAGTGGAACTCTTGAAAGGCATGAAATGACGCATACTACGAAAAAGAGACCATTTCCATTTAAAGTTTGTGGAAAATGATTGATTGAAAGAAAGCGGCAGGCGTAAAGAAGCATAAGAGAATACGTAGCAGATAGTGGCAATGTTGTGCAGTTTAGTTCGAAAGGCATTTAATGCTATTGGAAATATTAGTTTCTGCAGACAGCATTTCCGTGTAATGATTGTGGAAAGTCTTTCAGGAAAAGTATTAGTGGATATCTTAAAATTCACAAAAGAGTACCTTTCGGAGAAAGGCCATTTTCATATGATAATTGTAGAAAATCATCCTAATACAGCAGTAACGTTGAAAGGCGAAAGAGAATACATACCAGAGAATGGCTATTTTTGTGCAATTTATGCAGAAAAATTTTCAAAAGGAGTTGAAATCAAAAAAGGCAAGAAATGATTAATGGAAGAGAAAAGACGTTTTTGTACGATTTGTGTGGACAGACCATTTTCGTGTGATGATTCTAGAAAATCGTACATGCATGATAAGAATCTGAGGAAGTGTGAAAGGATAAATACTGAAAGAATGGTATTTTCTTCATCATGCTTCAAAAATTACCGACCACCAACCCCATTGAACCACCAACCGTAGGAGGCACCTGCCCCGATCCACCTGATTGCAAACAATAAAGAACGAACAGTCAAAGGCACCACTGGGACGATTCTTGTGTGGCCTAAGCCCGAACCTAAGTGGCGCTTTAGCAAGACTGAATTATGTTTTTTATGCGCGCGCAGATATCCCTCGAAACCGAGGCAATGGTGAAATCAGAATTATTACAAACGCTCCTTTCCTCAATTCTAGAACTGACCACAGCTGAAACCATAACAGCAACAACAACGAGCATAGGAGCATAGGTTCCAAATCTTTAAAAAGGCTGGTATAAAATTGAGTGACCTATTTCTTTGAAATGAATGACTTGAAAGAAACTTTAGCTATTTCTCTATAATTCTACAGTTGCACTTTTCTGAAATCTTTAATATTTTCAGAATTAGAGTGTTTTTCTTCTTTTTCAAGAATTCAAGAAAAAATGTCAAAAAAACTTAAAACCATCGTAATTTCTAAACTGTTTGACGCAACATGAAGTAATTTCGAAGAGAACTATAGTTTATGGATGCCTACAATATGGTATCAAGCAAAAGTCTGTCACTCATCTGGTTTATGATTTAGAAATTTGATGACGTCACATCCTAAAATGAGCTGAAACGTAAAATGCCTTGCAATTTTGAAAAGTATTCAAATTTTCTGGAAAGTCCAACGGTAGAATTATAGATAAATATCTAAATTTTCTTTCAAGCCATTCAATCAGAAGAAATAGGTCATTGAATTTTACACCCACCTGTTTACGCCGAGTTAAAGATTTGGAACCTATGCTGAGCATAGGTGAAGGTCACATGGAAAGAGCTTACACTGAAATACCTGAAATACGGAGAACATCCCAAAACAAATACAAGACAGTTATACACACAAGGAACCCGCGGAGTTTTACCCAGTTTATTAATCGCAAGCCAGTGTTGTAAAGAAATCAAACTATTTGATTCTGGGCAATAAAAATCTCTTGCAAAGCCTGGAGTTTCTGCTCTCTCAACTAACCCTTCGATGGACTAAAACTTCCCGCCCGACGTGCGTCACTGCGAGTAACATCGGTGAGCGAGTAATATTTTCTGAACGCAGTCATGCTTACCTTGAAGTAAAAATTGTTCTGTAAAATGTAAAAAATCAGCTTTGCTCAACGACCAATTTGCCATAAAGGGAATACAAACATGAAATCAATGTCACAAGAAATTTGCGATATACGTACTTCAAAACAACGAGAATTTTGGCCCAATCTATCATAAACTGACCCCCTGGTACATCAAACCAAACATCAAGTAATCAATAATAACATAGGCTAAGGACGGGGGTATAATTTTGACTTCACCTTGAGCTGTTGTCGTTGCTCTCCATTGTTTGCGGCTGCTAGATTGTAAACAAACAAAGATGGCTGGCTGGGAAATCAGCATAAAACCAACACGTAGATATCTAATTTTTACAATGTCATCCCCCATTTTCCCGGCGGTACCGATACGATTTTCTGACAGCCAAATAAAATTTCGATCAATACAAAGAGTTTCCTGAAAAGGCTGCGGCCAGATTTTTTGCAAATTACATAGAAATTCGATCGATTTTTCCTCACTATTTTTGAAGCAAAATCTAGTAACCTTGAAATTTCTTGGCTTGTGAGGCTCAGAAGAGTCAAATAGGCTTGCAATTCAATGAAATAAACAACAAAGTATCTAGGTACCTCTTCAAAAATAATTTGACGGCTTGTTTATTTCAAGGATTTTGAACACTAGGAGGGTTTACTTTGGCAGACCAAAATACTTAGGCCGATAACCATGTGAAGATCACCGGTACTTCGATAAAAAATTGAAGTATGATCCCCTATTTTCCCGAATAGCTCACCTGGCTCAAAATGTTGCTCAGATCTTGGAGAAGGATTTCAGAGATGATGGTGAAAAGGCTGCGGCCAGTTTTGGAGTATTTTACAAAACATTAAATCCTTGAATTCTTCGTCTTTTGCGAAAATCACCACGATATCTATTCCACGTGTTTGGAGCCCTTTAAAATGTTTGATTAACTTCAGCTCTCGTCCAAGTAATCTTTAACTTCCAACCTGTGCATTTAGCCAAGTACCGATGACAATAGGCCAATTCCCAGGGGTCAGGAATCTTCGAAAATCTATTGTTTGTTTTTCCTGGCAACTTTCCAGATTCACAGATTCCAACTAAATGCGGGGGCGCAAGGTCCTGTCGGTCAGCGGCAAAAACATAATTCAGTCTTGCTTGGCGCTTTAAGATTGATCGTTATGATTCCCTTGGGTGAAAAATACGGATGACTAGTGTTGATTACCTGTATACATCGTTGTGCAAATGGCTTGTGTTTTTTCTTGTTGGAGAAATGAACCTCTGCGACGGAGATAAATCTCTGCATCTCCATTTCTGTTCTCTTCAATATGAAACAGTTTGCATGCCAACTCAAAGCGATGCAACGCCAACCTCCGTAATGAAATCTTGTTCTGCTGACATGTAAGTGAGGTCTCCTCCTGTGCAGTGAAATTCTGCCTCTGCCCGAAAAATAACGAGAGCATGGGTGAGACGCTAGCTTTATGCTAATTCTGCCGCTTCGCACGAGACGAGAAAGGAAAATCTGGCATATAAGGAAATCTCTCCTGACAACGTTAGGGCCAATGGAGCCACGCAAGCACTCTCCCCCAAAGTACATTAACTTCTGCGGAGGAAAGTGTAACGCAATGCACGTTTTGGTACAAATTTGGTACATTTTCACGGACCAATCAGACGGCCTAAAAGCGAAGGAGAAAAAAGAAACCCGTGAAGATTTTTCTAAATTTTACCTACCTTCATAAAACGCAACCAGGACAAAAAACTGCTAGAGATTTCCCGAATTTTTTTAAAGCAATCTACCCTCCAGATGTTTGGCTCAGCAAGTTTGGATGCCGGTTAAAAAATTTTCTCCAGAAAACATCTTCGAAATTTAAATGAAAATGTATCCAGAATAATTAAATATAACAAAATAGGCAGATTTTTGGTATTGCGCTGCCAAAAAATGTTAGCATAGTGCCTTTGTTTCAATTTATACAAACAAGGGTTATACAATAACCAGAAAATAAATATTGGAGATTTATCACGCAAAAATGGCCAACAGAAAGCATATACCAAGTGTCCCAGAAAAAAGTATACAGATTTGGTTCAGCTATGAGAATTTAGCACTAATCAATGGCTAATCATTAATCAATGTTCCTACCGGGTATCCAAAAAAAGTGTAGGCGTTTGAACAGTTCCTGGGAATGAGCCTTGATTCACATTTTTTTATTTTCAGTTTTAGTTCAGACATGCGACAATTAAAATGGGACTTAATTTTCGAGTGTTGTTGTGATCAATTTCATTCTCACGAGAAAACATTTCAAAATTATGAGAACAAGAACAGGATTAAAACGAGTGAGAGAAAGATTGAAGGAAAACGGAACGAGATTGTTTTTAAGAGAAAGAATACTCACAACAGTTTTTCGCTAGGAGCAGTCTTTGAGAACACTTCAAACAGTAAGCTTGGCTTGATATGTTCATCAAGTGATCTCAGCTCCGTCCAAAAATTATGGATGCAGTGACAACCCGGGGGGGGTACTTAGTATATTTGTCCGACGGGGATGTGCCGTTTTTAAGGGTATCGTTTTCACCAATTTTTTCTAGCACAGGGTATCAAAATGAGACAATTTTTCTAGAGCAGGTTGTCAAAACATGTCAAAGGGGAATATTCTGCTAGATCGGGTCGTTTTTTGGTCAAATTTCATGTTTTTGAGTATACTTTTCACCAATTTTTTCTAGAACAGGTTATCATTTTGAGCGAAAAATTCTAGAGCAGGATAAAAAAAATTTTTTTCATGGGCACACCCCCGTACAAATTTAAGTCAAGTACCCCCCCCCCCGGGAGTGACAACTTTTCTTTGGGAGGTGAGAAAGAAAGTTGGGAGGTTACTGGTGTCAAGAACATTGGTAATGCCCCCGTGGGTGGGGTACTCTCATTATGGCCTAACCGGTTTGAGGGTGTTACGAAATGGCTACGAAATGGCCCTATTTGTCAAGCACATACTACCAATTGGGGGTATTCCAAGAATCCTGGCCAGTTTTAAGATTTGAACTCAAGAGGCTTCTCCGCATGGCAATATGGTCGTTGCAGCAATAGTTATCAATGAATTTTGATGTTTACTTGAAGTTCAATCAGTTTTTACAATGGAAAATTTTGAAAAACTGCAGAAGATGTTTCATTACTAGATGTTACCAAATGGCCCAGTTTTAGGTCCACAAACTACCATTTGGGGGTTTCTGCATAAAGATATACCACCATTTGAGGGTATTTTTAACAATTTTTGCTTTGGCCCTGTTTAGCCCTGACTGGACCCCCCTGTTAGGCCACAATGGGAGTACCCACCCGGGGTAATGCGCCACTTGCTACAAAACTTCCATCTACCGATTGGTTCCTGAGCAACTGATAATAAGAATGTTTCCGAGAAGCGGCTTTCCGTGCTCCCATAGCTTAAATCAGAGTCGCAAAGGCTCTCGTGTACTCGCTTAGGCAGACCTTTTATCTACTTCTGCGAATGCAATGCATGGCGCTAAGAAAACTGCAACTTCACTTCCAATTTCCATTTTAGGCGAAGATCGAGGGAAGAAAAAATCTCTTGCAATGACAGGAAACAAACGAAACTGGGAAGAAGATGAATTGCAAAATGGTAATGAAGATTTAAACAGTGTTGATGATGAAACGCAAACTCTGGCTACAGATGCCAATGAACAGAAATCCACCCATACTTGTGTTGTGCGTACGGAGGATTTCACAACATCACTCAAGTTGAAAAGAGACAACTGTGATGATTCCAATGAAAAGCAACTTCGAAAGGTTGCTACCAGTGACAAGCTATTCTCGTGTGATATTTGTAGCAAATCCTTGAATCATCGAACAAATCTGGCGAATTCGCACGAAATGACGCATACCGGAGAGAACCCTGTTTCGTGTGATATACATGGAAACGTATTTTACGCTGAAAAGGATATCAAGAACCATAAGCGAATACATTATGGAGAGCAATCTTACTCGTGTGATGTTTGTAAGAAAGCGTTTCGTCGGAGGTGGGATCTTACAAGGCATAGGCGCATACACACTGGAGAGAAGCCTTTTTCGTGCGATATTTGTAGCAAACTATTTACCTGGGAAAAGAATCTCAAAAGACATAAGCTAATACATACTGGGGAGAAACTTTTTTCATGTGATGATTGTGGGAAAGCTTTCAACCAAAACTGGTTACTTAAAAACCACCAGCAAAAACATTCTGCAAAGCAAGGCTACTCATGTGATTTTTGTAGGAAAGAGTTTAGCCGGAGGTGGGACCTTAACATGCACAAGCGAATGCATACTGGAGAGAATCCATTTTCATGCGAACTGTGTGGGAAAGTATTCAGTCGTCGTGAACATTGTCAAAAGCATGAACAGATACATAAAGGGGAAAAACCCTATATATGTGACGTTTGTAAGAAGGCTTTTTCTCAAAGATGGATCCTTGTACAACATCGCCGTCTGCATACTGGTGAAAGGCCACATTCCTGTGAGATTTGTGGGAAGGCATTTACGACAAGTGTCGGTCTTAAACAGCACACACGTACACATACTGGAGAAAAACCTTTTTCGTGTGATGTTTGTGAGAAAAAATTTATGGATAAATGGAAACTTAAAAGACACCTGCAAATACATTCCGGAGAAAAACAATTTTCATGTGATGTTTGTGGGAAATCATTCAATCGACGTGAACGCCTTAAATCACATGAAATGATACATGTTTGAAATGGAAATTTGTTTGGGGTCTTGACCGTGAACACTATATTCGAGTGGGTATTGTCCTCAGAACAGCAGAAACAGTAGGCTTGTGCCATTTTTGCATAAGAAAACCATGAAATTCGGTATGTTAGGCTGGTCAAGGAACGGAACCGTAAAGGAAAAAAGCCAATGCCATCCGTTCTATAAATGATAAAGAACATCACTTCAAATTAAGATATCGTTTTATGATACATTTGAAATTTATTTAGTTCAAGATCTAACAATTAAATAGAGGAGAGACTCTTTTTATTTGAAATTTAGGCCTAGGGCTGTTAGCAAGTGCTACATGTTAGGAAATTTATGTTGCGTGAAAATCTTGCGTTTCTTATGATTTGATATGAAGCTTTTCATTCAAATGTTGCATGTGTCGTGTCTTCATGGACATCTTGTACCCAGTGGTAAAATCGTTCGATAAGTGGAATACACCAAAGTCTATCTATATCCTATGAAATATTTGGAAAGATCTTTCTCAACTGCCAAAGGTTCTTTTACTTTGCATTTGTTACAGAGTTATCTTAATTTGAAAATCGCAATGCCGTTTTATTGCTATTTTAATGTTTCGCTCCTTGTCACGAATCCCCCTCGATGACAGCATTCAAGTATGCACGTGTCTGCAGTATGAGGGACAGTGCAAAATTTGTTATATTACATGGCCGGTGGAGAACAAAAATTCTTGCAAAAAAATCTGCTCGCCCTGTATGAAATTATTGCAAAAAAACCAACTGCCCTGTCAACCTTTCCTTAAAAAATGTGTCTCCCGTATTCATGAACAACAGATATTGTAAAATGCCATCGATGAATTAGCCAAAGACCATAACAAAATCAATTCTTTCCCTTACGAGTCTTTGTCAACGAAAAAATCGACTTTGACGGTGGAGAGAAATTAGTGATGAATCGTTCTTGCAAACGATTGACTAGGACATTTCGCGTCATTTTCATACACATCCTTCCAAGCATTTCTTCAACCTGCATGATTCACAATTTTGCCCTCAAAATGAGCCATCTCATATTTCAAACTTCATCTTGATCTTATAAAAAATTACTGCCCAAAAAAAGTAGTTGCCCGTTACGTTTTGCACCGGCCATGTTATAAAATAAACTTTGCACTGTCCCTGATTTGGCACCCGTCTCACACAAATTGGATTTGTTGGGGAGACGAGATACGCTTTGTCCGAGGAAACTTGCCCCCCCCCCCAGTGGGTTAAATTCAAGCTCATGTGCAGCAGCGTCTTGGGGTCGGAGTTCTGACGGGCGCATGGGCTCTAACTCGCTGCAAGGGGTGACACATAAGTGTCCTCGGACAAAGCGTATCTCATCTCCCCCACAATACCATCAGACATCACGGTTCTTGAAAGTAAAGGTACCTGGGCATGTGCCGCGAGCAAGGGTATACTTTTTCGGACCTCTAGTCTTGCCAAGGGTATACTTTTTTGCAATTTTGGCCTAGCAACGGTCTAGCCATGGGTATCACTTTTGACAATATTGGTTTAGCAAACGATCATGAAATCATATTTGGTACAAATTTGACAGGTCCAGGAAATGGTCAAAATTGGTCTAGCCAAAGGTACCATTTTCGTAAAAATTGATCCAGAGAATGGTCAAATTGGTCTAGCAACGGTACCATTTTCCTAAAAATGAGTCTAGCCAACGGTAGAATATGCTCACGGCAGACCCCTACCCAAAATTTGTCCAAGAACCCCCCCCCCCCCCCCCCCCCCCCTACTATTATGAGTTATATATTACGAACTACGTGTTGAGAATTAAAATTGTAATGAACCCACAAACGCAGCATTAGACACTGCAATCTATGGAAAGGAAACTGTTAACAACTAGATTTTTTTTTTTTTTTTTTTTTTTTTTTTTTTTTTATCAATCTAAAACTTAAAAACAACAAGTTAATGCAAATTACTGTGGCATTTGCAGCGAGGAAAGACGCATGGTCACCGGGTCCTCACTACAAATGCCACTTACAATTTTCTAAGTACTATCAACAATAAATTAATAATAGAACACAAAAAAACAAAAAAAATAAGATACATATGCACACTAAATCAGGACAAAGTAAAAGCCAAGGTAAAACTGAAGTACCCCCAAAACCCGCACAAACAGCCCACCACCCACCAAACCACAACCACGAGCGCACCGGCAGGGAGAATGAAACAAAGTTTCAGGGATTCAACCCCGAGGGGGAAAAAGACTTCCAATTTACCATAGACTCCCCCCAACCGATGCACCCGCGGCAGCAGTGCGATGAGCAGAGACAGCCCACGCAAATTCCGGGAGCACTTCAGTCTAAAAGAAAAAAAAAAGGGTTAGGCTGCTGTTTTTCCAGAAAGTTTAATTAAACCGTCCAGAAGTTTTGATGAAAGAAATAGTTGCTTCTATGATGATTCTGTTTGCAAAGGTGCTTTCATTTGGGTTCCCATATAATAACAAATGACAAAGATCCTTTGAGTTCATGCTAGCAACATCATATCCGACATCTGAGACTTGACCAAGGAGATCTTGGCGCTGAGCTGTAAACTGGGGGCAGTGCAGGAGGTAATGCTCATTATCTTCCTTTCCTGTACCACAAATACAAATTGGACTCAAGCACTCAAAATTATGCCTAAATCTATGTTCATTTAGAGGACTAAAGTTAACTCGAAGCCTTGTTAATAGCTTGATACCCAAAATATCATAGATGCTATAAACCGGGTTTTTCTCGGGTCTGATGATTCGAAGCAATTTGCTCTTGAAAACTGCAAGAGAAGGAGAATCTTGTACAGTTTTGTCTAACAGGTTCCACTCACATATTGTGTTATGGAAATAAGAGCTGGAGAAGCGCATAGTTCTACCTACATTTTGCTCATAACAACGCGGGTTTCTTAAATTATACTCAACTGAGCGCTGTTCGGGTATCTCATTGAAAAGGTAATCTGGACTTTTGGATGTGGTTAATGAAAAGAAATGACATAATCTTCGGCACCACCTTCGGTCATAAAGTGTTTCCCATCCGAGCTCTTCAAGTAGCCTTCGCCTACTTGTACCTACCCACGCTCCAGTAACAGCTAGTGCTGCTTTATATTGAGTCTGTTCTAGTTGTTGCGTAAGGTTCAGCTGCATATCAGGGTCATATTTATGGTAAATGATGTCTCCATAGTCTAAGTGAGGTCTCACATAAAGCTTATAGGTTTGATCAAGGACCTCTCTTGATACATATTTAGAAAGGTATTTTAACAAACCAATTCCTCTCCGTGCTTTCAAGATAGCCTCTCGAATATGACTTTTAAAATTTAGCTTTGAGTCAAGAGTAACCCCAAGGTGCTTGTGCTCCAATTTTGATGCAATGACCTCCTCTCCCAATTCAAGACCGGGGTGGATTGGCTTATTCCTTTTACAAGAAAATATGACCTCCTCTGTCTTGTCAGCGTTAAACTGCATTTTCCATTGCCATGCCCATAAGCTAATTTTTGCCAAATCTCTGTTTAAGTCAAGTGCAGCTACATTTTCATTTTGAACAGTAGTAAACAACGACGTGTCATCAGCAAATAACTGATTAACCTGTTGCGAAGAAAGTTGCAGTCAGGGTTGCCAGATTGGCCAGACTTTACCATTTTGTCCTCTTTTTTAGGGGCAAAGACTGAAAAAATGAGAGTTTGGCCTAGGCCTAGTCGGTAATTTCTGGCCTGTTTTGGGCTACTTTTTTCAATAAAGGCGTAAGTTTTTATGATGACACTAAAATAGTAGTTTCCAGAAGAACATTGAATTTCGACATTGAAATTTATATCTCAAGATTTGGTTACAAGTTCTCTTAGTTATTGCTAATATGTTGTTGTTGTTGTTGTTGTTGTTGTTGATGTTGAAATTGTTGCTGTTGTTGCTGCGATAACTGGGACTGTTCCTTATTGAATCCAGGGAGATATAGACACTGATTGAACTGTATAGCTCCCTGATTGAATTCATCCAAGACAGGATGAGGACATATGCAGTAAAATATGGATGATAGCACGAAAAAAGAAGAGTTGCTGAGGTCTCTAGTTGGTGAGTCAATGGTTAGTTTGTTCAATTTAGTCCCATACTTGACCTTGACCTGACAGGATGCGGATCTCAACACGATGGTATTTACGGTTTCCTTTCTTTACTTGACAAAATTATGACAGCCGGGGGGGGGTACTTAGTATATTTGTCCGACGGGGATGTGCCGTTTTTAAGGGTATCGTTTTCACCAATTTTTCCTAGCACAGGGTATCAAAATGCAAAATGAGACAATTTTTCTATAGCAGGCAGGTTGTCAAAACATGTCAAAGGGGAATATTCTGCTAGATCGGGTCGTTTTTTCGGTCAAACTTCATGTTTTTGAGCATACTTTTCACCAATTTTTGTCTAGAACAGGTTATCATTTTGAGCGAAAAATTCTGGAGCAGGGTAAAACAAATTTTTTTCGTGGTCACACCTCCGTACAAATTTAAGTCAAGTACCCCCGGGACACACAGGGTATCATAAAAAGAAAATTTCATTGGAACGATTCATCAAGTCTACTTCTTGCAGCTGTTTCATTTTATAATAAGGGAATAACTTTTTGGAACTTTTCATGTGACAGGAAAGGAAAGGTTTTCCAAACACCCCCATATCATCACTTCAGGGGCGGATCCAAGGGGACGCTTTGGGTACTTAAGCACCCCTCAAAAATCCAAAGATATGCATTTTTATTTTTTACATAATTAGCTGATTTAGTACCACTAAGTACCACTATATAAACACGTAAAGTGATAAGGCAGCCCTTGTACTGCCCCCCCCCCCCACCACATATCTTGGATTGAAAACTCAGCGGCTCCGAACAGGCTTTTGTTTCAGTTTCATGAAATGGCCCATAAAATATGTAAAACACAACAGCAACATAATCTCAACATCGCAGGGGATTTGTTATACATTCTGTGAGTCCGTAATTCATTGCAGAGTGGTCCATGGTTTATCTCAGTGCACTTTCCCCATCGCGCTGAGCATCCATCAGTTCACATGATCAGATGCTTGACCAATAGCATCATCGATTGATGGATGCTCAGTTTTAGCGGGAGCATCCGAGATTCAAATTTCCAAGGCTAAACCAATCAAAATTGTGTTTGAGGGGTGCTCGGCTTTATCAAAGAGTTCTGGCGTTGATCCAGAAGATCCTTTTGATGGACCCAAATGATTCCATTGAATCTTGAAAGTCGATGTTGTTGCCACGCTAACAATTCTGCTCACAAACAGGGTCATAGGTGTTGTATTCTCAAATCAACGAACAAAACCAAAACGAGGCTACAAACAAAACGAGGTTATACATAATAATAATAAGGTTAAGTGTCATGTCTAACATCTCCCTTCTCATAGGGATATGATACTTTTACAATTCACAAGTCATCATAGTCAGTTGGTGCTTTCCTTCTGATCATTCTCCCTGATCTTGTTCTGTGGTTTTCTGCGGCTGCCTCCTCGGCATCCTCCTCCTCACTGGATGGTTCTGTGGAATCACTATCTGATTGGTTGTACGGAATTGTGTCATCATCATTACTGGCACTGTCTTCTGCCTCTTCTTGTTCGTCCGTGGCTCTTTCTGGGGCTCTTATTACTAGGCTGGCTGGACCACCTCTGGTTGCTGTGAAGTTGATGTAACGTTTACGCATGAAACGTTGGTTTCGCCTCAATTTCCTTCCATTTGGTAGCTGAACTTCATAGGATCGTGGGGCAACTTGCTGTAGTATTTTGCCGTGGACAGACCATTCTTTTGTTGTTTCATGCTGGATAGCAACTGCTTGGCCTGGCTGGAACTCTTCTCTGGGCCCCCTCGTGGTGGTGAATTTCCTATCATGATATGCTTTTGCCTGAGCTCTTTCTTTTGAAGGGAGACGTAACGGTGGCGAATGATCCTCTTGGAATCTGGGAAGATTATCTCTGAGGGTGTAACCTTTCAGTAGCTGGGCAGGGGACTGGCCGCACTTGATTGGTGTGTTTCGGAGTATCAGCAATCCTTGCAGGATATCTTGGTTGGAGCGGTGGCACTTTTTTATAAGCCGTTTCACTGCTTTGACTGTGCACTCTGCAAGGCCATTTGATCTGGGGTAGTGGGGGCTGCTTGTGGTATGTTTAAATTGCCATTGGGATTTGAAGAATTTGAACTCTCGGGAGATGTATTGTGGCCCGTTGTCAGACACGAGCTCCTGCGCGATGCCATGTCGTGAAAATGCCTCCTTGATTGCATGCACTACGTTTGGTGAGTCGGGTCTTCCTAACAGGTAAACTTCAGGCCAGAGGGAAAAATAGTCAACAATTATGACATACATTTTTCCAGCCCAGTGAAAGAGGTCAGAACCAACCTTCTGCCATGGTCGCTCTGGACACTCATGTGGTAGTAATGGCTCTGCTGGCTTTGAGGGCAGAAGCTTTGTACATTCCCCACATCTTTGAATCTTTTGCTCTATTTGGTTATTCATATTTGGCCAGTATACGCATTGTCGAGCTCGTCGCTTGCACTTTTCCATGCCTAAATGTCCTTCATGGATTCGATCCAGCATGTCCCGTCTCATACTTGCTGGGATGATAATTTGGCTTCCTTTCAGTATGAGTCCCTTTGTCTCTGTTATGTCTTGACGGCAATGCCAAAATTGTCGTATAGTTTCGGGGCACTCTCTTATGGTGGAAGGCCATCCTTTGTGTAGCACGTTTATCAATTTTTGAAGGGTGGAATCAGCTCTTGTTTCATTTCTTATTTCTTCAATGCGGGGCTCCGTGGCAGGCATATTGCCAATGACTGTATCCACATGAGCAGCTATTTCTTGTTCCACAATTTCATCTTCTTTGGTAGCCTCGGACCAGGGTGCCCGGGAAAGGGCATCTGCATCGGCAAGGTTTTTGCCCTTCACATATTCAGCGGCAAGATTAAACTTTAGTAGGCGCATACGCATCCTTTGTATGCGTGGTGTCATCTCAGCGAGGGGTTTGTAGTTGAGAATAGGTATGAGAGGCTTGTGATCAGTTTGTACGACAAAGTTGTGGAGGCCATGGAGGTATTTTGACATCTTTTCACAACCCCATGTGACTGCAAGCATTTCAATTTCAATATTATGGTAGTTTTTCTCTGCATCAGAGAGGTATCTGGAAGCGAATTCTATTGGTTTCCACTGGTCGCCATGCTGTTGGTACAGGATGGCTGCAATGCCATTTAGTAAGCTTCCATCTGTGCGCAGCTTGGTGGGCTTGCTTACATCATAATGGGCTAAGATTGGTGCTTTAGCCAAAACTTTCTTTGTTTCTCTAAAGGCTGTTTCATGGTTGGCTGTCCATACCCATGAGTTTTTGGTACTGAGCAGGCCTCGCAGTGGCTCTGATGCTCTGGCTAATTCTGGTGTGAACTTAGAGAGCTGCTGAGCCATGCCAAAAAATCTTCGCAGTTCAGTGATGTTTTCCGGGGTGCGGAGTTGGAGCAGGGCATCAACCTTGGTACTGAGTGGCCTAATTCCTGCTGCTGATATGTTGTGCCCCAAAAAATCTACTGCAGTTTGGCGGAACTTGCATTTGGTTGGGTTGAGGGTAACTCCATGGTCTGAGAGTCGCTTCAGTAATCCTCTAAGGCGTTCATCATGTTCAGCCATATTCTTTCCCGTTACCAAAAAGTCATCTGTACTTTTGACTACACCAGGCAATCCAAGAATGATTTTGTCTAATCGCTTGTTAAAGATTTCCTGCATGGATGACAAACCAAATGGGCCACGAGTTGGGCAAAAGCGACCGAAAGGGGTTATAAACGTTGCTTTTAATTGGCTTTCATCATCCAAGGGCATTTGCCAGTACCCAGAGTTTGCATCAAGCTTGGTCATAATTTTACACTCTCCGAGTTTGGCCAAAGTTTCATCCACACTTTCCAGCTGATAGAATTCACGTTTGACAGCTGAATTTAAACGTGTGAGATCTAAACACAGCCTAATGCTGCCATTATCTTTCTTGACCAGCACTATAGGGTGGCACCAGTCTGTGGGTTCCTCGACCTTGCGGATAACCCCCATTTCCTCCATTCTAGATAGTTCCTTTTGGAGGGGGTCAAGTAATGGCAAGGCAACATGGCGTGGCGTGGATAAATGGTATGGTGTGGCGTTGTCCTGGATCTTAATGTGGATAGGGGCGCCTTTAATATTTCCCAGTCCTTGGAATATCTCTGGGAACTCATTCAAGATATCTTGACCCTCTTGAGACTCTAATGAGCAACAAGAGAGTTCTGATCCAGCACTGAATCTCAACATGTCTAAGGCTTTGATTGCTGGTTTTCCCAAGAGACATGTGACCATGTTCTTACATACATAAATGATCTGGGATGCAGTTTTTTGTCCCCAAGAGAGGTTAGCTTTGATATATCCAAGGCAGGATAATTGCTGGTTGGCGGGTCCCCTCAGTGATTTCTTAGTTTTGCGGACATCTGCTCTTGATAATTTGAATTGTGGCAAGTGTTGCTGTCCAACAACAGTAACATCTGCCCCTGTGTCTACCTTGAAAAGCAAAGATCCCCCTGTGGTTTTCATCTGAATCTGCCAATCATTCTCTGTTTCATTTTTGGCTTCATCCTCACAACTGAGGTCTACGCTCCCCAAAAAAAGATTGTCCACCTCCAGAGTACTTTCTTCTACTTCTGAGACGGATTTTTGCAGGCAAACAGAGCTTCCTGCAAAGTGGTTAAGTTGCTTGCAGGTGTTACAGCGCCTACCAGCCGCTGGGCAGTTGTTGCGACCAAAAAGGTGCGTGCGCAAGCAGAATTTGCATAATTTGGCTGATGTGGGGTGCGAACGTGATGCAGCAGCATTCTGAGGTAATGAAGAAAATTGCTTCTTACCTTGTCTCTTTGGTCCCCTTGAAGCAACAAAACTTACTTCCTCCTCCTTACTTTTGTTGTTTCCTTTTAAGGTGGACATACCCTCCACGGCCTTTTCCCCTGCACGACAAAGGTGTTCTGCTCTTTCTAGTGTTAATTTGTTGTCAGCCAATAAGCTTGTAAAGGCTGTCGGTCTGCAAGAGGTATGTGTGGAAAGAATACGAAGTTTGTTGGACAACAGAGATAAGAAAAAGAAGGAAGCTTTCATGACGCTGAATGATTTAGACCGAACCATTTGCGAAGTTTCTTGCTACTTTCTTGCTATCAGTTCCCAGCCGAGGAGAGGACAAGAGCGCGAGAATTTCTTCCAGTCAGGTATGCACTGCATAAACAAGCCTTTTTGGCTAAAATGCTAAATACTTCATATGATTAATTTCTTATTTGTAGCGAAAGCCGCATTTCTAATCGAGTTGAGTCAAAAATTCGAGGGGCATTTCACCCCTTTCGAAATAGCGTACCAGATTTTGTCTAATCAAAAGGATTTTTACGGATTTATTTTGATGGATTTTTCTTGGAAAGAATTTTAGCCAAAGATGTACTGGATTATTTGGCAGTGAAATGCCCCTCACGACAGAAATTGTCATTGATTTGACCTCCAGACGATAGAATGTGTTTGCAGGGATGAAAGGTCAAAGGAGTGGTAAAAAGCCTTCTGTTGTTTTGTGGAATATGTGTTTGTCTGATTGCAGCTTTGATCACAAAGCCCCTTTCACAGGCGATAGAAACTTTTGATTCGAAATGTGAAATTAACAAACAAAACATAACAGCATGCCCACCAGAGTCATTCGATTTCAATTAGTGGCCAAAGGTCAGAGAAGGAATGTTTGCCCTTTGATTCGGCTGTAATATGCTACTCTCCTTCGCAGAGCTTTTTACTATCCTTGTGAATTCTTGCAAAGCAAAATGATGGAAAGGAGCCTCTGCATAGGAGAGTAGTAATTTGCTGAATTTTCGCAACATGCACAAATTTAAAAAAAATCCCAGAGTACAAGACAGGTATTTAGAATTGTAAACTGTGTAAATGTAATGCATGAACATGACTGGTAAATGGATTTGCAAACAAGTTACTCTCCTCTTTTGCAGAATGTTTTGTTAGTTTACCCTAAAAGTCTTAAATCATAGCGTTAATTAGTGGAATTTTCTAGCTTTAAAAATTTGTTTTTGCAGCTCCAAAGGGGCGTGGTCATCGTTTCCGGCAAAGTAGAGGGCGTGGTCCCCAAACAATTTTCTGGGGGCTTCGCCCCCAGACCCCCGTGGTTCATATCAGCACCCCTCAACAAAAACCTTGGATCCGCTCCTGCACTTCTCTAGTCAAGTACACTCCTCAGGAATCGTTTGAACTTGAGGAGAGGCAAAATGGAAACGTTTTCATTCAATCCTTCTAAGAGGCTGTTATCAATGTCAGTATATTAATCAGAGTAACACAACAAATGACATCTGTAATTGACATGATGTGGATGAAGAATATCATGACTAAATTTTGTAAATCTTTCAGGCTATGAGAATGTTTTGAATTAAAAAAAACTAGGAAAGGGAAAAATTGGCAAGAAAAGATTTGAGTTTCAAACGTCTTTAAGCTTGCTGAGCTACATTTTGAAGGGCAAGTAGTCAGCGTAAAAGCTTTGGAACCAGCAATGAAAGCAGTCTTTCCAGATGTTAAACGTCAGCACTCTGCTAACAGACCGTATAGCTATTGTGGGCTAACATGCGGCAAAAGGAAGTTAATGCTGGATGCAGAATCAGTAGAAAGGTACAGGGCAGAATCAGTAGATAATTTCAGAAAAGTCCAATGGTGGAATTATCATCAAAATAGTCAAAAGTTTCTTTGAGGCCTGCAAGGAAATAGGTCATAGAATTTTACATCAACCTTTTTCAAATAGTTTGGAACCCTATATACTTTATACAGCATGCTGTGTTAACCCTATCCAGACTAGCGGGGGGGGGGGGGCACAAAGTGCCCCCCTAGTAAACTTTTCCACACAGCTCGTTGAGTATCTCTAGAATAGTCTAGCTTTCTCGTGACTTTTAGTTTCTATCTATGAGACATCTTTTCATGTCAATTTCAAAAATTTTGACACTGATTCCGGGGGTCAACACATGCTTTTAAATTGAGTGCTCTACAAAATAAATACCTTTTAAGTCATAACTTTGGAACCACTGGCTCTATGACAATGAGACAAACATTGCTGAACTCGCCTTGAAACAAGCTTTCATTTGATATATAGTTTATTGATTTTTGATGATGTCATCAACAATTGGTTGTTGCGCATAAGTATTGACGAAAAACCATGTTATGCTTAATTTTTAGAAAAATGAGTGACATTATATGATGCAGCAGGTCTTTTTATGTATATTTAGCATTTTTTGCTATTTTTAAAAGTAATTTATAATCAATTTTAGACAAAAATCGCTCTTTTTTTCGTACAAAATAAATAAATGCTGACATCAGCAAAAATATTAGTGTTACAAAGCAAAAATTTCAAAATAAGAATTACAAGGATATAATCATTCTATGTTTCAAATATCACATCAATATGTTTTATCAATTTGGAGATACAACGCGACAAAGTACATGTGGTTTTACACCCAAATTAGCAGCATTTGCTGACGTCAGCACTTAATCACGTGACATAAACAAAAACAAATCACATCTTGTTTGCCTTATCATGTTTGTTACTTGTGCCAAGTTTCAAGTCTCTAGCACTTATGATTCTGAGAAAAACCAGGGGGGCACTTTGTGCCCTCCCCCCCTAGGGTTAAAAAGCAGAAAAATAATATAAATCAGCAGCCTGTTGGTTATCAACCAAACACCAACCAACCTTAACCTATCAAGCACTCTCCACATAATAAAAGCTTTCAAATGGAAGTCATAAAGTATTGAGCAAACTTTTTGTTTATGGGGAGCTTTTTAGCCCAAATGATTCCAATATGATGCTTTCTATAAAGAACATGATTGGATTTGTTGGTGCAATGTTTGATAGACGTGCAATCATATCTACTGTAGTCTCACATTGTTGTGTCAGTGCAACTGATGGGTTCTTGGCATAAATTCCTGCTGGCTTATTCAGCTGTTTTCCATCTTCTTGCAGTAGAATTTGTATGGATTCTGGAAAACACTTTAATTTCTTAAGAGTTTTTGTTTAGAATTTAATGACAAATCAGGAATATATTGTCAAAGAACCATAAAGAATAGCGTAGGTATGAAATGCATGGTATTTTGAAAATGTACTTGTATCAAGTTGAATAAGAAGACTCTGTCAAAAATATTTACAGTCTTTCATTCCTGTCGAAAATTCTGATCAGAATATTCAAAAATTCTTGGAAATTATAGTAATTCTTTGAAGATTCTAATGCCCTATCATGCTCGTTACTGTATTTTTGTAGAAATAAAATGGAGATTTGTGGACAGAGTCAACAAAAGAAGCATTGTTCAATGGAAATTAGCAGAATTACTTGTACGGCAGAGTACAGGACAAAGGAACGTTGTGGTAAGGCTTTCTGACATACAGTATCAGCATACAGTATCTTTGAATGCTAATTTTTGTGAACATTGTATTTGATACATAGGTGTTCATATCTAAGATTTCTTTTCATAGCCGTTAGTGAATTTGATTGAAGTTTGTATAATTTCCAGAGAAGAAATGTTCAATGACAATACTTGCTTTGTGAGGGGAAGATGATTGCAAATTTAGCATCAAGTTCTAGATGATCACAGAAGTAGTCAAACCAATATATTAGTAGTTTTAGTCTTTGACCCAGGACCTTGTCATGAGGCTGATGTAGTGAAATGGGGCTTGACGTTGAAATGCTGCTGTCACAGTGTTCTATGGCTGCAAAGTAGGAAGATTAATGCAATTTACCACAACACCTCCTTGCCCTAACTCTAATTTTGAGAAACAACACAGTTGCTATTAATTTCCAGAGACCTATTGCTTTTGAAGACATTTAAAGAAATTATGTAGAGAGATTCAAACACATACTGTAGAGAGTGGATGACTCCTGGCTATTTGAGATGAGAATGTGTTCTTTCCATTGAAAATTTTACGAGACAGATTAAACCTTACATTTCTCATTTATAAGCAACCACCTCTGGCGGGGACAATGATGGAAATGAACTAAGGTTGATTTGACCTTTTTGATGCTTTTCTGCCACCACAATTAGGGGTTTTTTACCAGTAGATATTAGATTTTTAATAACATTGCAGTCTATCTGTACCTTTTAGTTTCAAAACATTGTAAATTCTACTTTTATGTGATGGCATTACACAGTTGATAGATACATATACCAATTACTTTACCTACAACTTACCCTACAGAACGTCAGAAAGAGGATGCCCACTGCCCACTATTGTTGTTCTGCAGGATCTCTAAATATGTAGTAATCTCTTTCATTTGATTTCTTCAGAAAAGTTTGTCTTCTACTGTAAATATAAACTAATAAATAACAAATACCTCAGAATGGAATTCTGACACTTGCTTTTTTATATTCTATTGCATGCTCTCATTGTCTCATAAGACGCTATGTTGAATTCTTTTTCCCAAGCTATGTTTTATTACTTACAGGACGAAATAGTTATGACTCTTCATTTTCTTGCAGGATGTGAAATCATAAAACCTGTTTCTGGATTTGAATGTCATCTGTGTAGAGTATTCATTCGTAATGGGAATGATATTGAAGATCATATCAGTTTACTTCAACATAAGACATTCTACCAGGTAAAAATTGATTTTACACTTCCGTTCTTATTGCAGCAATGTTGATAGCAGAAAAGCCCTGTCGGTTGCCATGTCCATAACGCGAAACTCGCAAACCCCCCAGAATTTATGGAACTTTTGTTCCCCATAGTATTTGTTCCCCATCGTAGAGTTCTGCATTTGGTCCTAGCGGTATATGGCCTAAAACCAAAAGACGGAACTTGCTGAATTTTTTTCCACGAAGTTGAATTCTTTTCTTTTTCTATCAATTCAAACACAGAAACATGCAGCAAACATTCCCACATTGAGTGGCATTTACAATTAACTAAGGAATTAAAACACAATTAGCTAGCTTCATTTTGTTATTCCTGGTTATGGCCAATTTTGCCAAATTTCTTGATACAAATTTCCTTTCAGGTATTTTTTAAAAGGACATACATAGAGCTATTAGCACATCAAATTTGTGGCTATCAGCTGCTACCAGTCGAGAGTTGGGTAGAGGAGGAATGTTTTGCCCCCCCCCCCCCCCTCAACCAAAATAAGATGTATCAATTAACCTAAACCCTATAGGGCTAAAGATTCTTGTATAAAAACTGTTGCTTCTTTTCAGAACTTTCAGAATTCTTAAAATTTCATTTTTTATGCCATTATCTTTGGTGTGTGCCATCTCTTTGCTGGCATTTGTCAGCAACATCGTTGCATCGTTTCATTGGCCATGAAAATGATGAAACAAAGATATGATACATGCAAAGCATGTTGGTTGAAAGAGACTCTTTAAGACTTCTTGCAGAATCGTTTGATGTTTACCAAAAAATTATATCGTATCCAATGAGAGCCCTTCTGAAATTGATAGGCCATCAAACATGATGTTTATGTAATGTTGTACTATTTAGTCTGTTCTAAAATACTTTGATGGAATCAACCTTCCAGTTCCTTGAATAGTGTAGCCCTCTTGCCTTATTTTAGATACATTTACAAGACCACTATCAGGATCAGAATGGCGTAAACCACAATCAAACAAATGTCAATACAGATAGTAGATCAGATGAAGTCACAGCAAACAAGGGTCATGGAATTTTTGAAGGATTCAATTCTGCTAGAACTTGCTTTGCAACGAATTTGGTAAGTACATGCATGGCAGTTAGGGATAACTCTACAAATGCTACATAAAAGAAGCTGTTTGCTAAAAATCTCAAATCTTTCTCAAATCTTTAAAAGGTCAGTGTAAAATTCTATTGCAGTTTTGTTTGAAATGGATAGCTTGGAAGGAACTTAAGGTTTTTGCTGTAAATCTGCAGTGGCAATTTATTGATATCTTGATTAGTTTCAACATGGCTGCATTTATTAAATTTGAGGCCATGACGTCATCAAATTTTTAAATCCTAAACTACAGCAAAGTACCATAAGTTCCTTTCAATCCATCCAATTCAACGAAAAATAAAATACCAACGTATTCTCATCGCTCCCCCTTCCTTCCAGACCACTAAGGTATGGAGAGAGCTTTGGGGGCCGCAGATCTGGACTAAACGAGAAATGGAGACATAAAATAAACACACTGAATATTTTTCCAAACATCATACATAATATAGAGCTCCATTACTCAAGTAGAATAGGTTCGTAGAAGATCTTGAACATTGCAAGTTATAAAAGATCATCGTACTCGGAAAATTACATAATTTGGAGACCCTGTGAATTTACTCGTTTTCTATCTTATTTCCTATGTGCCTTCTTGGGTTGAACTTATCGGTCTCTGACGGGTTTGGCTGGAGGGTTTCCCCCTAAAATTACATCAAGATAATTTGTCTTTAAACACTAATCCTCAGTTCACTCAGATAGTTGCAGAAGGATGACAAACAATAATTATCATAATAATGAAGACAAATTCCAATCCATTCACTCAGAACAGCAGCTTAGAGCTGTGTATTAAGGTAGTTAGGCCCCCAAGTGGTTGAGAAGAAGTAAGCGATCCTTCAAATTGCTTTTGAAAAACTCCTTGCAATGCTTGGTCAAGCAGGGATATATAATCTCGATTCAAAACCCTTGACGGATCTATTCTTGCCACAACGATCCAAGCATCAGAAAATGTTCTTGTTCTTCTCTGATAAGATTGCTCCCGCAATTAGGGCTTCAGTGAGATACTATATGATAAAAGCCAGTGTTGCTGAAAGAATATAACATTATATAATTATAGCCTTGAACCATAGAAATATGCCTTGAACCTATCGCTAGTTTGCTTCATTTCCAAAAGCATAAAGCAAAAAATATGACCTAAAGCCTAAGGCTAGCAATGTCATGCTTAAACGCAGATCTTTCGTTGCTTGAAAACATGCATAAATATGCCTAAAGCTAACAATGTCATGCTAAAACGCAGATCTTCCGTTGCTGAAAAACATGCATAAAATTCTAAGCCTAAAGCTAACGATGTCATGCTAAAACGCAGATCTTTCGTTGATAAAATTCTAAGCCTAAAGCTAACGATGTCATGCTAAAACGCAGATCTTTCGTTGCTGAAAACATGCATAAAATTCTCAGCCCAAAGCTAACAATGTCATGCTAAAACGCAGATCTTTCGTTGCTGAAAAACATGCATAAGATTCTAAACCTAAAGCTAACGATGTCATTCAAAAACGCAGATCTTTCGTTGCTGAAAAACATGCATACAATTCTCAGCCCAAAGCTAACGATGTCATGCTAAAACGCAGATCTTTCGTTGCTGAAAAACATGCATAAGATTGTAAACCTAAAGCTAACGATGTCATGCTAAAACGCAGATCTTTCGTTGCTGAGAAACATGCATAAAATTCTTAGCCTAAATCTAACGATGTGATGCTTAAACGCAGATGCTGCTACTTGTTATGTTGTAAAGGGGCCTCGTCCATATCAACACAAGAGAAACTCTAGTTTTGATCCATTTATCTCAGATATACTTTTTCAAGTTAATTGGGAATAAACATTTTTGAAAACGACATGTCTCGTGAGAGTTTCTTGTAAATTGTGTCTCTTGAGGGAGTTAACCTTTGGACCCATCATCATAGACTCGTTTGCGTTCACAACATAAAAGCAAATTTGTCATGCCGAAGAAACATAAAATCGAATTGAAACTCGGCCTAAGAAACAAATGTTTTCTGACATTTCAATGTGAATGAAGAGGATAACTTACTGCCTGAACTGCAGCAGGAGTATACATTACATTTCATTTCGTTTCAAGTACTGCAGATAGTTGAGACCGACTGTAGGAGCTTCCATGTGTGCATCTGCCTGCCTGAGGGCCTTAGGCCATGTCAGCGACGGGAGCAGCATTTATTTTGATAGAGATTTTATTACTGTAAGCACTGCTTGTTGCTCCCAAAGAAGGCTGAAATGAGCTCGGATTTTTCCTATATACTGACCTATTCCCTAGGGGCTACGAAACTGCTCTCCCCAGGCCTCTCAAGCAGTCTCGGGTGTGTAGAACATTAGAGTCTTGGAATTTCGTGAGACTTCTCCGGTGAGAATAGAATTTTGCACTGACCTTGTTAAAGATTGGAAAGATTTGAGCCCTATGCCTCAGTTTGCTTGACATCTCAAATGAACAACAACAGATTATAATATTTATCAAATTTCATGCAGATGTATTGTACCTTAGTTCTTATATCATATTAACTAAATTTCCTAAAGTCTAAATGAAAATTGTGTTGTTTTTCTGTTGAGATTTGTAGATTATTTTCCTCAGAGACCTATAAAAGTATCTGAGTTTTCAAAAAGCCATGTGCAAACTTCCATTTGAAACGTACTCAAAATTAAATCCACACATCATCAACATCATCAAGATTTATCACGAATAAAAGCATTTGAAACAAGTTTGCTTTAATGCTTGAAGTGTCTTCCTGATTTCAAATATAAACATCAAGCTATAAGCTGAATAGCGAATGGGACAAGGAAGGAGACCTTCGAAGGTACAATTTTGGTAGATTCTGTTCCTTCTTTAACGTTAAATTTTCTCCTGAATAGGTATATGATGGTGGTCATGAAAAAGAAAGGTATCCTGGCATTATGGACACTGATAATGTGACAAAGGACCAGTTTGGCGTCTCTGATTCAGATCAAAGGCCAAATGATTCTAGTGGAATATGCAATACCTTGCTAGAAAAAGAAAGGGAGGGTAGATTTGAAGGCAGGCAAGTGAAAATCGATGTTGACAATATCAAGTTAAATCAGAGGCTGTCTGTCACAGAGCGACATACAAGGGACAACTATCCTTTTGACTTGTCAAATACTTCTAGTCAAGGAGAACAAGAAGGGGGGATCACAGCTTTGACGATCAAGAAAGAAGATGATGGTGATGATAACAATGATTTTCATGAAGATGATCATGATAATGAAGATGGTATCACTGGACTATTTTCAGACGACAGTGACTGTGAATCAGTTAGCCTTGCTAACAAAGCTTTAAAGATCAAGCAAGAATATGATGATGGTGATCATAACGATTTTCATGAAGATGAACACGAGGACGAAGATGGTGTCATTGGAGGATTTTTAGATGACAGTGATGGTGAATCAGTTAGTCTTGCTAACAAAGCTTTAAAGATCAAGCAAGAAGATGATGATGCTGATTATAATGTTTTCCATGAAGATGATCATGATAATGAAGATAGTAGCATTGGAGGATTTTTAGAGGGCGGTGATGGTGAATCAGTTAATCTTGATGAGCATTACGATGGAGAATTAATGCCGGGATATGAGATTGACAGCGATTTGAAGGTTTGAGAATTTTAGTTAACATTTCAGTCTCACATCTGTACTCAAATTTATGCCTCATTATATCTATTATCGAGTACCGAACAAACAAGGGGGCCTTGACATGGATCGATAAAATAATATTGGGGGGGCTGAATAGTGAGGGGAGGGTGGCAAAATTGAAAATAGTTTTTTCTTTGTTAGACACGTACTTTTCTTATAGATATATAAAAATTATCTAAAATCTTGTTCACTATCATTTCCATTTTTTAAGAATTGATGAAAGGGGGCTGGAATGAAAGTGTGGGAATCGGAAGATTTTCAAAATGTAATAAATCGAGATGAATTATTTGGTACTCAAGAGTAGAAATAGTAGAAGTGCATTCAAATACTTTATTAGTATGAAATAATGAAATAGATGTATTCCCCCTTACAATGAGATTAGAATGTTGCAAAATGTTAATTAACACTACCAATATTATTGATAAAAACAAGTGATAATCGAAATGCCTTGGTTGTTATAGACAACAGTAAAGAAAAACAAGGGAATATGTGCAAAAATGTTCGATATAACTTCTATCTTCTTCAATCGCTAATGATAATTCTATAGATGGATCTAAGGTTAAACAGTTCTACAGGAATGTGGCGTTCTATGAATTTGAACAACGTTCTCTTAAACATATTGAGTATAAATCTCCAATAATGTGGCGTAATATACGGGAATAGACCTTTTAGCTATTCTAAAACAACGTTCGAATCAAACGATCTACTGATACATGTTGATGAACTTTCGAATGTGCACAATGGTGATAGAAGCTCCAACGTCACTCGATCGAACCTCGCGTATAAATTGTATAAAAATAACGCTCGATCCAGGCTCTTTTGTAGAACAGCTAAAAGGTCTATTATGAAATTGAACTACCGGGTGTTTCAGAAAAAAGTACCCCCTTTTGACTGGAAATAGGAACCAAGCAACAAGATATCATTGCTCCCCGACTTCACAGCTAAATTTATCAATGTTCAACTTAGATGCACGTACCTTGCATTTAGAAATCGTCCACCAGACACCGGAGATACAGGTTCGCAAAGTCAAAATGTACAGTGCACCCAAAACCAGAGGTTTTGAAAAGGGCCTAGTCATGATTTGTATCGTGGACAATTTCTAAAGTACCTGTGGATTTTAAGTTTCCATGTTTTGCTGTTGAAAGGAATAAAAGATGCATGGAGTTGCGCTGATTAAACAAATACAGTAAAAATGTAGTAAGTGATAAAATCGTGCCACGTCTCCAAAGTAAGCGTGCATGTGCTCCTTTTCCTCTTCTTTAATACAAAACACTTGGGATCGAATGCAATGCAAGGACAGTTTCCTCAAAAGAAAAGTCACTGCAAGAACAATTGAAGTAATTCAAGGTATTAATCTTTTCAAAAATAAAAAGTAAAGGCCAAAGTCGAAAATTCGTTTGCAAAATGCCTGTTTGTTGTCAACTTATGGCTAGGCCATTTCTCAAAACCTCTGGTTTCAGGTGCACTCCAAATTTTGACCTTGTGAACTCATATCTCCGGTTTTTGGTGGTCGATTTCTAAATGCAAGGTATGTGCATTTAAGTTGAAGACCAACAAATGTAGCCATGAATTCAAAAAGTCCCGAAATATTATCGTTTTGTTGTGTTGTTGAGTCAAAAGGGGTTTTTTTTTAGACACCCGGTATGAAATTTCAAATTGAACTTCTTGGTTAGACAAACAATTACTTACCCTTACCATACAGGGAAAAATATAAACATCCAATTTCATACGTCATGCTGTTCACACCAAAAGGCTAAATTGAACTCAATTGAGTCATCCACAGATTTTTGTGACGCTTGAATACATCAATTCCCCCTTCTACTTTCCCAAAACATGAACTCGAAGTTTGCTTTCATAAAAATGCTTTCCCAGCTCTGTGCTTGTCGGGCCATGTCTGGCATCATATCGGTGTTTATTAAAAATTTGGCCCAGAACAGTTCATGTAAAACCTACGTACAGTTGTTGGTGTTTGACGCATTTGGCTGCATATACTATGTTCTTTGACGGGCACGAACCTCCGGAGATGTAACTTGCACTGCAATGGTTGTTGTTCGTTAAGGAATCTTTCTAACCCATGTTGTCGCAGAGTTTGCACTGCCTTGTGTTTTTTCTGTACATCTCACACTTGGCCCGTTTGCTCGCTACCTCTTCTTTTGTGCTCTCACAAGGAAAGAGCGAATGTTTGGGTTTCTTCTGCATGAAATGATAGGCGGTTCCGGAAATGTTTATTTTGGTTCAGGATAATCATTTACCATGTTTTCATAGTTTCGGTGTAAAATACTTGATAATCCTTTAAATTTTGTATGCGTTATTTTCGAAAAAGTTATCGTCATGGACATAGCAATCGACACAGTTAAAAGCTGGCCCGGACCAAGTAAAAATATAGTCTATTGCATTTGAATACGTTGATTCGTGCCGCTCGGTTGTGCAACGAAAGAAACAGTGGTTGTATGGGCGTTCTTTAGCCTATCTATAGCAGCCTGTGTTCCAGACCACTCGAGAAGGAAAGTGGTCTGTGTAACCAAGCACTAATCCGTGTTCACAAATTTTCTTCGGAATCTGAAGAAAAGTTAATATATGCAACTAATAATTCGCATAATCACTATTTGTTTTGTTATCAAAAGGAAAAGCCTGTCTCATGTGAAGAACTCACATTACAATACAAAGAATAGAAAATTTCAATGTCTGCTAATCCTATTGACTTTTTACGATGAAAGAATAGGAGACTTGAATGCCTGCTAATCCTACTGAGTTTTTACGCCCGTGCAAAGTGATAACGATCAGCCCTGGTTTGTTTCAAACACACATGTTCACAAAGACATCCGTTGTGTCGATCACTGACTTCATTGCAGCCAATCAGATCCGTGAAAGAATGCCCTTAATTATTTTGCAATTCAATTCATCGTCTGAACACGGATTAGTGCTTTGTTACACAGACCACTTTCCTTCCCAAGTGGTCTGGAACACAGGCTAATCTATAGCAGCTACTTGATATTGCTATGTAGTTAAAGATGCACTCAAATAATAGGCCCAACGCAGCGAGGGAGCTTGGCTGCCTTTCAGACATATCTCATTTTTGGTAGATCTTTCCTCATAGGCATCAGACAAACATTAGGCTGCATTTTTCTCATCAATATGAGGAATTGGGCTTTTAACGGAACTAGCCCTTCTCCCGAAACAAATTATCCTGCTGAAGGTGGGGTTTGAAGGAAAGCCTGCATTTTCTCGCCACTCAACACCAAACGAGGAAATTGAACAAAACAAAGAGAAGGGTTCCCCCTATCTCAAACCAAGAGGAGAGAAACAGCACAATACCCAAAGCCAATTAGGGTCGATGCGTAAAGAGATGAGAGAATACAACCTCGGGTAGTTATAGCTAACATGATACCCTAAGATAACTGCTTAGCCAACCAGAGGCGAATAGAGCACATTAAGTAAACCAGAAAGAAATGTCTCATCAATTATATTGCTGCCGAATGTCCTGCGAGGTGGCCTGCTAGAACGTAGGTGAAAATGGAACATGGCTTGCAGGCCACGTACATATAACACAAACGCACAAGCAAGCCCGAAGGCCATATCAACAAGCATTGCTGGAATTGCTGTTTAGACATTTAGAAAGTAAATTTGTAATCGTTTAACACGAGTGTGCAAATTACTAAATTCTAGAATCAAGCAATGTTTTTTTATTACAAGGAGAAACAATGCTGCATATGCATGACAATCTACGAATACGTGGATAGTAAGACTCTTTACATCGCTAGAGACTCAACATCCCGATGGTAGCTACTTCAAATTGCCTTGGGTGCAAATCTGAAATAAACAATTGCATGTTTGTTGATTTAACTCCGATTAGAATGTCCGTCATATTCCCTTTAAGGATGAATTCCTTTTGTAAAGTTTAATATTTGAAGGGCTCAGCAGGATTTTATTCATTTCTTACATTTCATTCACCGTAGACTGAAAGCAGTGGACAAGAAATTAGTCATGAAGTAAGTTCCTTTGCAACTTCAACATCAATTGTAGAAGAAACATGCACATCAACTACATCAATCAGTGGCAAACAACGGCCAGCAAGCAACTCTGAAAATGGACAGAAAAGTGGAATTAATGACCATTCAAAAGCAGACACTTGTGAAAAGACATTAGGTGAGGATTCGAACCTAACAAGTGGAGCCAATCTTAGCACGGATATCAACACATGTGATGACCCACAGTCTTTGGGAAAAGGTAATTTCCTGATCGATTTTAAATGGTATTTAATTGTATCCCTTTGCAGCAAATGGCTCTTCGTATGAGGATTTTTATAGCAATTTGGTAACTTGTGATCTCATGACAGGTTATATAGATAAACTTTAGATGTAGCATGTCAACTTAGATATCGAAATTTAATTGGTTAAAATCAATATAATTACATGATACTTTAATAGGTCTAAACTCCTTGATCATACTTGCTAACAGTTCAGCTTGACCATGGAGATAAAAGAGATTCCTTTGTATGAATTATGCTAGAAGAAGCTCTGTATCTATCCAACAGGTTGGCTGGGCAATGACATAGCCCGACTGAGTTTAGTTTTCATTGCTGTCGAGCTTAAACTCTTACCAACTTTTGTCAAGATTTGTTGACCTGTATTGAAGGATTCAAGAATGTATCACTTTTGAAAAATCATTTGTAACTTGAGACAATATGACGGGTTTAAACAAGGGTACTTTTCTTGTTATCTGCACAATAAGAAACAGTTTTCATGAACTGATGAAGAGTTAGCAAATAACAGCCTTGCAAGCATTTCAATTTCTCTTATTAGTACTTTGTACTATGCAATTCAAAATACAAGAACAGGAAAGACACAATCCAGAAGCCAGATGTGTACTTGGGTTCCTTGCTTGTTGGCATCCTAATATATTATTGACTCCTCTGTTGCATATTCAACCAGGGGTGTTCAGACACGGATGTCTTGACTACGTATTTATTTACCTTGTTTTGATCTTTGTCTTATTTTCTTGTCTTGTTTTCTTCTCTGTTTCCTCTTCAACTGATGTGTGCAACTGAACGTGGGTTTAGGCCCAAATACCTCGTGTTATTTGAATATATCTTCCTTGTATTCCTGTGTCTTAGCGCGCCTTCGCGCCTGTCTTCTGCGCGAACTAAAACCCACGTTCAGTTGCACACATCAGTTGAAGAGGAAACAGAGAAGAAAACAAGACAAGAAAATAAGACAAAGATCAAAACAAGGTAAATGAATACGTAATCAAAACATCCGTGTCCTAACACCCTTGATATCTTTGAAAAACTAAGTTTAAGAGCTACTAAGTTTGATCGAAATGTTTCGCAAATTTATGGTATAGTTGTAAAGCGAATCGACATAGTTCAAGTTTTCCCAGCACAAATTGTGACATTAGCAAATAGTATTTGATACTCTTAGGATGTGCCATTTTATTGAATAGCTAAAAAAGCAATAATGGGTGCGTTGGTATTTGCTTCAACCTATTTTTAGCAGCTCTCCGATGTAGAAGGGCTTTACCCTAAAAGGTTGGATTTCGAAACAAAACTAGAGTAGCGTCGCCCATTAGGGCTGGTCGCCCATTATGGCCGATTAGCAAGAGAAATTAAATTTCAGGGGACTGACGACTAATAATAAAATTGCAATTGCGCGGAAAATCTTCGCTGACACGTGTTTTATCATGATTTGACCTTCACTAAAGTTTCAGTTCATTTGCATTGAAACCCAACGAGATGGTTTGTGCATATATCTAATAGGTTCTTTCAAGTATCTGCAAATTTCATGATTCTATTTACATTCCTTCCTGCGTTTTCGTTCGCTCAGCACCTTGTGGTTTGACAATCTACAACGAAACCAAAGCAAAGTGATTTCTGATTCAAATTTGAGGCCATGAAGTCTGAGTGCTGCTAATTGCTATTTTTGTCGCTCATTATGCCCATCAGTTTACAAGAGAAGTTTCTAATCGCTTCAAAATATTAAAACGCAGAATTTATTGAAAAAAAAACACCAATTTGGGTTAATATCTTACTTACTCACTTGGAAAATCATTGAAACCCAAAAAACGCAGCATTATATTAAGTCCATTTGCATTTTAGAAACTTATGCCAAAACTCATCCGTCCATGCAGAAGAGATAAGGCAGGATTTAGAACAACTCGAAGCATGTATTTCAATTGCCAAAACTTGAAATTTAGGTTAATTCTTATTTATATTTTTATGTTTAAGGTATCCGATGATAAACAAATAACAGTAATTGAAACTCTTTTTCTTATAAAGACTTTTTACCGGAGAGAAGTGTTACTTTTTTGTCCTGCGGCCATAATGGGTGACGCTCGAAGGAAACAACGTTTTTACCCCCTTCTTTAAAATCTTCTAAAATCAATGTAAAGAGTTTACGTAAAAAGTCAATACTCTGTGATCTGTTTCTCCATTAGTTGGTGATACAACCTGGCTACTTGGTTTTTTTATTAATTGCTCTTTTAGGATTTAACTCAGAACTTCGCGACGACATGGGCATAATGGGCGACACTACTCTAGTTTAGAAATAAGGGAGTGTTCTACGACTGGGCAAAGGCAGTAAAAATTTTCATAAAATCTTTCTTCAAGCGACCTTAAATTCAATGAAGTCCTCTTGTTTTTCACGGTAAATTTTTCAGCTCAAACGCAAGTCAGTCTGAGCGGCCTGATCTTTAGCATTGCTTCTAATTTGGACATACCCTAAATTCACAATGACACCGTCGCAGCTAATGTGTTGAACCTATCGCAGTGCAGAATTCATAAGCAGGATTCTGAAACCTGGAGGTCTACGCAGCATTTTTGAAAACCTAGTACGCGGAGGAGGGTCTTGCAAAGAGTATGGAATGATATATACAGGGTGTCTCAGAAAAATTGTTCGACGTTTGATTAAATGTTGAAAAATAACGATAAAAGGTACAGGCTCCTCCTCAGATTTTAAATTAATTTTAGACGCCGAAATCTTGCGAATCCGCTAAGAATTCACGGAGTTACAAGCTTTTGAAGTTCAATTATGTGCGAAAGCTGAAACCAGACGCCCCTAACTGACTTGTTTTCCAAAAAGACGTTCTAAAATGGAGGTAAAAGAAGGCTGTCCAATGTTTTACCTCTCGTCAATATCAGAGCAAACCACAAAAGACTTCCAAAGTTATCTAATTCTTGTAACCGTTGCCAAAATTTACTTAAGAATGCAAGTATCTAAAAACACGGAATGAAAACTTAATCAATGAGAGATAGGGCAATTCTAAATTGTGCTGAACAGGATTCCTCCAAGCATCCATAACTATGATTCAATGTTATAGAAAGCTAGTTGATCGAAAGCGATTTTCAAATTCCATTTGATTTGCTTTGAATAACCGAGATTCTACTTTCACTAAATATGCAATTCAGGGGCGTCTGGTTTCAGCTTTCGCACAAACTTGAACTTCGAACGCTCGTAATTCCGTGAATATTTAGCCGATTTGCTAGTTTCTGGTGTCTAAAATTATTTTAAAATCTTAGCAATATGGTTATGTTAACAGGGAGCACATTCATTATTTCGTTATTTTTTTATATTCAATCAAACGTCGAACAATTTTTTGGGACACCCTGCAGTTTTATTTCAAAATTTTGATTGATAAAATGATGAAACAGACAGCAGATGCAAATTACTTAGTAAGTACAACCTATCACAAATGGAATGAAAAATGCAGTATTTGACGATAAATTCAAGATGTACAATTTTACCGTTATCTAGAGATTTATGGTTTGAACTTCATGACTTCTAACATTGTGATTGACAGGGGAGTCGTTAAGATTATTAAGAATTCACATGCTGACCAATTGGGGCGCAGGTAGGCCAGTCTGACTACCCTTCAGAGAAAGCGCCCGAATATACAAAGCAAAAACCAGAAGCCAGGATCTCGGAAAGTATTTTGTGCTCACTTCCCTGCAAAAACTAGTCCCAAAGTCGCTTGAAACGAAGTTTTCCAGTTCAGTCACATATGCTGAAAAACGTTATATGAGATTTTAGGATGCTGCTCCTTTACCCATGTCGATTCCGTTCAATATTTCAGGGAACTGTGAAAAACTAAGGAGCAAATGTGATCGATGCATACCATTTTCATGTGATGTTTATGGAGGATCATCCAACGTGAATGGAAATAGAAAAGTGCACGAAAAGATGCATGCCAGAGAAGAGTCATATTCATGTGATGCGTGTGGGATGAAGTTTGCAAGTCTGAATAATTTCAAGAAACATGGAATGGTCCATACTGTTCACCGTCCGTTTTCGTGTAATGTGTGTGCAAAATCTTTCAAGAAGAAATCTGCTCTTCGAAGACATGAAAGTGTACATACGCCGGAAAAGCCGTTTTCATGTAATTTGTGTGAAAAATCTTTCAAACAAGCCGAGAATCTAAAAGCTCATGAAAGAGTACACACGGGGGAAAGGCCTTTTTCGTGTGATGTGTGCGGAATGAATTTTGCAATTTTGAGTAACTGCAAGAAGCATAAAATGGTACATACTTCTGAACATCCATTTACATGTAAATTGTGCGGAAAATCTTTCAAGTGGAAATCAACTCTCCGAAGACATGAAAAAACACACACTACGGAAGAGCCTTATTCGTGTGCTTTTTGTGGAAAATCTTTCAAACAAGTTGCCAATCTAAATAGACACGAAAAAGTACATACGGGAGAAAAGCCTTTTTCATGTAATGTTTGTGGTATGAAATTTGCATGTTCCAGTAATTGTAAGCAGCATGAAAAGGTACATACTAGTGGACGTCCTTTTTCGTGTAATGTGTGTGGAAAAACTTTCAGACAAAGTAACAGTGTAAAAAGACACGAAAAAGTGCATACAGGAGAAAAGCCTTGTTAATGTGATGTTTGTGGATAAAAATTGGAATTTCGAGTAATTGCAAAGAACATCAAATGGTTTATGCTGTTTAATGTCCATTTTTGTATCAATTGTATGGAAGAGCTTTAATGCAAGGTAGCAGCGTAAAAGACATTAGCAAGTATATACTGGAGGAATTTTCCTTTAATGTGATGTGCGTGTGGGATGAAATCTGGATTTTCGAGTAATTGGAAGCAACATAAAAGGATGCTTGCTGGAGAAAGGCCAATCTTCTGTAAAATGATACGTACTGGTGAACGTCAGTGTTCATGTAATTTTTGTGGAGGATCTTTCAATCAAAAAGCCCATATTCAATTGCATGAGAGAAATACCTACATCGTGTAATATGTGTTGAAAATCATTGAAACATTTATCTTTCCTTGTCTACTTGAAGAACAAGCCAACTCATTTGCTACTCACCGAAAAATATACACGGGAGAAAAGCCTTGTCATATAAGACCCTCAGATAATGTTTGTAGAATATTGTTCCATTAAGTTACCAATTTCAAAAGACATGAAAAGTACATAGGCGATAATAGCCTCCTGCATGTGATGTGTGAGGGATAAAGTTTAGGACTTCAAGTAATTGCCAGCAGTATAAAATGATACGCACTTGTGAACATCCGTTTTCGTGTAACTTTTGTGGGAAATCTTTTAAACAGAAGCCTATCTTCAAATATGGTATATTTTTAATTTTTTTTATATACAAGCAAATCATAACCAACTACAAAACAATATACATCTTACATTACTTATATGCCATTCACAGCGGGAAAAGACACGCGGTCATTTAGTTCCCACTGAGAATGGCATTTACATTTCTCTAACAATTCATCAGGTAACAAAAAAATAAATAAAAAAGGGAAAGGGGAGTCGCTGCGACGGTATTATCATGCCCATGAAGAAACATGCGCAGGCATAATTTACAACATTGTTATCTGAACTCGCTTCGTCTTTTCAATGAACAAAATTGTAGCTTCAATTATCATTCTGTTTTTTATGATATTCAGATCAGCATTTCCATATAAAAGTAGATCGCACAAAAATTTTGATTCCATGTCTGTAATATCTAAATCTGGGACTTCTGCAAGCTGACGGAAGAGATCCATGCGTTCCAGACCAAACTGGGGACAGTGCAGGAGAAAGTGCTCATTATCCTCATCTCCTGTTCCAAATAAACAACGGGGGCTAAAGCAGTCAAAATGGTGCCGAAATCTGTGCTCATTCAGTGGACTAAATTGTAGGCGTAGTTTTGTTAAATTCTTGATACCTATTCTGTCATAAACATTATAAACTGATCTTTGCTTTGGTCTTATTGCTGCTAGTAGTTTAAGCTTGAATTCAGAAATTGTTTCAGGTGCTTTGATATTCTTGTCCAACGAATGCCATTCAGAAAGGACGTTTTGAAAATACATATTTGAGAAGCGAACTGTACGCGCAGCCATTGTTTCATAGACCTTTAATTGTTTTGAAGGGAATCGACATAGTTAAAGCTGCCTTAGCACAGGTAGTGAAGCAAGATTGTCTGTCGATTTGTGGTACATGTCATTTTATTGTGTAGCTAGAGATACAATGCGTGTGTCTACATTTTAGTTTCGCTGACCTGGCCGTCTTGAAACACTTCCGCACCCCCTGTTTTCTCTGTTGTTATAAGCATAGGTTCCAAATCTTTAGATCTGCATACAAAGGTGGGTGTAAAATTATATGACCTACAATCTTAGCCAAAATACTTTTTTTTTTATTCAAATATAAAATTTTACAATAATCTTACATTCTACTATACCTATCTAAATTACTATACAACACTACAGGTACGATACCATGGGGAGCGAAATACAATGACTACCTCATGGCCAATATATAAAAACATGAAACATTAAACTGTATACAGACACATTACGAAACGACGAAACAATTAAAGATTAATGGATACTATACTAGATTCTGTCTCATATCAGATGTCAGGTCAGGGTCAAAATACTTGGGACAAGTCACAAAATTGCACTGCTTCGGTCTTTGATTACGTGCCCCGCTCCCCCCCCCGTTTCAAAGTTGCTTGAATCAAACGCCTTTCGACCTTCTCAACATTGAATTAGGAGGGGGGGGGGGGGATTAGGAGGCTCTAAACTTATGTTTTCTCCTCGATATTTTAGGGAACATCATGAAGACATTGAAATTTGCCTTTGTCCCAGCTTCTTTTGGCCAGGATTGTAGTTGTTCTAGTTGATTGGCTTCAATGAAACTTTAGCTACTTTCCTATAACTCTGCCGTTGGATTTTTTAAGAAATTTTAAATGTTTTCGAAATTACAGAGTATTTTGTATTCTAGCTTATTTGAGAATGTGACGTCATCGAATTCCTATCCATAAATTATTGTTTTCTTAAAAATCATTTCATGCTACGTCAAGCAGTTTAGAAGCTGCGATGGTTTTAAGTTCTTTTACACATATTTCTTGCATTCTTGAGACGAAGAAAAACATTCTAAATCTGAAAACATTGAAGATTTCACAAAATTCCAACGGTAATTATGGCGAAATAGCTAAAGTTACTTTGAAGTCATCCAGTTCAAAGAAATAGGCCATTCAATGTTACACCAACCTTTTTGATTAGTTCATACAGCGCATTATGAGCGCAGCGAATTGAATATGACCCCCAACAAAATTCTAAGTTCCAATTTAATTCGCTGATGATGCGCTGCATGAAACCCAAGTTTGTATTTACTGAAAGAAAGTAACCCACTTCCGTCACGCTCGTTATAGCGATTGATTAACGTTTTATCGCTGCTAATTGGCACTGAAATAAAGAAAGTGCACAGAAAGCGCACACGAGACAGAAGTTTTCCGCGATCCTATAGCAAAATTTGACGTCGGCATATTTCATGTTAGACAGATTTGACACCATAAGATGGATAAACCACCAAGATGTTTACCCTGACACAATAACAAATTTAACCAGAATTGGCACGTTCTTGGCCTCATTAGTAGCTTAATTATGTTAAAACAATCGCTTTCTAGAACGAACTCATCAAGCCCTTATTGATAGTATTTATTATGCAAATAAGTCAACTTTAGAGGATGATGTAGCCGGCGGCCTGCACAGAGGCTAGCATTCGCAGCGCCACCAAAGGCTAGCATTCTACAGCCACAGATGCAAACGTCGCAGGTGAAGTTGAGAGGAAAGGTGCAGAATCCCTGCAAATTGCACAGAGGATCTTCGTGACCGCTTGCCTTAAATTAGACGCCTGCGAATAGCAACAATTGAAACGCTATGTAGGGTTCTGCATAAGTAAGTTTGCGTTATGGTAAATCTCACATGACATCTAATTTGAAACAGATGCACCAATAGTTAAATGTGCGAACTAAACAAACTAGGGGTAATGACTTTTGATTTTGTGCGTATCATCCTCGCTTGACATAAAGATCACAATATTGCTTTTCAGGCGATTCTTGTCCTTATACAAGGTGCTTGACATTCCATGGAAGGTGACTTTAGCAGCAACACTCATCTCTCTGACTGTAGCTAAAAACAGCATCAATGATCATTTGGAGTTGTGAAGAAATCAATATTCAGATATTCTTATACTTGCTTAGCTCAGGACAGACTTTGTAATCATCCAAAAGGATCTTATGACATCACAGTTCACATTCGCTGTTTTCGATTTGCTAAGTAGTCCTGGATCAAAGTAAGGACGTTCCCATTTATACCATTGCACTTTAATTTGTATAGGAGGCCCTCGTGCCAAACCCTGTCAAAGGCTTTGGAAAGATCAAGAAAGACGGCTCTAGTTTCAAGAGAAGGACAAGCTTCAAATGCTTTGTAGATGTTGTGGGTGATAGATAACAACTGATTAATAGTGGAATCTCCCGGCCGAAAACCTGATTGTTGTTGGGCTAGAAGTCTATTCTCAGAAAGATGTTTGTAAATTTCGTCGAACAATACTTTTTCAAATATCTTCCCAAATATAGGTAAAAGCGAAATGGGCCTTTAGTTCGTTTTGTTCTGCCTGCTGTCTCTCTTGTGGATAGGAATTACGTTTGCCTTTTTCCAAACTGAAGGATAAGTTCCTGTCTCCAAAGATTTTTCAAAGATCAAACATAGGGGCTCAACTATCGATGCATCGCATATCTTAATCATATGAACAGATATTTTAAAGATTTGGAACTTTAATGCTGTTGTTATACGAGATTAGACATGGCAACCAAATTTGGCAAAAAGGTAGTTCATTATGCAAACATTGAAAATTTGAAAGTATCATTGAACTACAGATGTTATTGTTGTTGCTAGAGGATTATTATCATTATGATGTCATTCATCTTAGGATTAAATATTAACGCATGCGTCTTTGCAAGACAAGTAATAGCTCTTTATAAACTTGTAGTTTATAAAGCCTCCTGGCCCGACCACAGCCCCCTGGAGTCGCACCGCCCGGAGGGGGCTGTGGCTGTCCCCTCCCACTGCACTGATGACTCTCTAGAACCTCTTCTTTATTCTTTAAGATTAGATAACTGATGCACCGTGACACTCTTATGCAACAAGCAACAAATGGTTAATTATTCCTAGTCTCCTTGTGGTATGGCTAGCAAACAACAGCCTTGACAGAATTTTAACTTGTTTTACTCTACTGGCACAGTTTCCTTCGTATTTCTTTACTTTAATAAATAGTAGGCTTGGCGTTGCTGTCAATAGTACAATTATTTCGATAGCTTTGCTTTTGTAATTCTAGCTGTCACTTGGAAAAATGTTCAGATTTAGACCCCGTTTACACGAGAGAAAACTGGATCGATCCAGAACGGGATCGATCCCAAACTGGTACGGATCGGCCTTGCGTTTACACGGGATCGCTTGGGATCGATCCGCTATCCGTGCTAGTTTGGGATCGATTGCCAGAGCGATCCAGTTTGGGATCGATCCCGTCAGAGCCTCGTGTAAACGGCTGGATCGATCCCAAACTGGCACGGATGCAAAACGAGGCAAGCCGAAAAAGGAAATCGAGGCGTTTTCATAATGACACCTTTTGGTCACCCTGACAACAAATGGCGCGAAGTCTTTACGCATGCCCAAGTCTTTATAAGGAGTCTGGGAATCAGTGATAAGGTGCCTGGATCGATCCCGTGTAAACGCAACATAATTTGGGATCGATCCCGTGTAAACACCTGCAAAATTTTGGGATCGATCCCGAACTGGATCGATCCCGTTCTGGATCGATCCAGTTTTCTCTCGTGTAAACGGGGTCTTAGTCAGGTTCAGAGATCTTTGTTTGAACTAGCTAAGCCTACAACAATTTTTTCGTTTTTCAGAAGCAACGTTCCTGTGAAGCTAACAATGACTACCGTATTTTATTAATCCTTACGTACAAGTTTGTGTTGGAATTGGTAGGTTTGATTATAAGCTCTGGCCTAGCTCCCCTCTGTCGCCCTTGAGCACTCTTTTCATTTCACGATCATTCATGTTCATCTTAGGATCGGATGCTGATTCTTCTCTTATATATGACATTGCCAGCATATTGTGATCCGCCATTGCTGCACATTTTCCTTTAAAACTTCCCTTGTGGCATGACAAACAAGATCAGAGGCCATTCTGAGATAAGGTCCCCCCCTGATGTTTGACTTCACCGGAAAATTGCGGCCTTGCATCGTTCCAAGGCTCCATATCGACTCCATCACTTTCCCATACAGCATAATATTTTTTTTTTTTTTTTTTTTTTTTTATATATATCATCATCAAAACAATTAAAACACAAAAGATTACTTGTCACTGTGCCATCCAATTATTGGGTCTGCACGCAGGCTAATACAGCACTGGAGCTATGACACTTAATCCAAATGACCACACGAAACACTGCACAGAAAATGTGCCCATCAGTCCATATACCCCACTTTTATACTTTGTACTCTGTGATTCAAAAGCAAGAAAACGAAAGATCACGATACTGAAGCCAGATCTATATTTGAGTTTCCAATAATTCAGTTTAGGTGGGCTGGAAATATTTCTAGCTATTTAAAGGAATTTAAGCCCACTATGCATTCCGCATCCAGGAATGGGACCCCTGTTTAATAGCGTCCGTTCCGAAGGACAGCGAGGTGAATTGTGAGGAGGTCAGGCCTCCAAGAGGGTACTCATCCAGAGTTTGACCTCACTCGACCGAGCTTAACGTCAGTCACCTGAACGAAACTGTATAAGCCGCTCGGCCACTTACGTGTGAGTTGCTTGCATCTTGTTACCCTGATGCATCTGAGCTCCTGTGTGCGTATTGAGCCTTTATCTCCCCGAAAATGAACTTTAACAACAATTACTGACGAAGACTTGATCGAAACGTTTAGCAAAGTTTAGCAAAGATATTTCTCAATTGTCTTAAAAAGAATTGAGATAGTTAAAGCTGATCCAATCCAGTAAATTAATAGACGTGTGACTTTTCGTCCCTTGCTTCCCTGCGTTCTTTGATTTGCGGATATCACTTGCTCAATAGGGACTCGTACCATTACTCCTATAAAGTTTAAAAATGGCCCAAACTAGCGGGAGTTCTCATATCCTAAACAAAATCGCTTCACAGTCTTGTTTAAAGAGCTTCAAAATTAAAAAACAAACTTCTAGTACAAAGTATAATGTTTTCCTGACCTACTCATTGCAAAATGCATATTTTTCAAGCAGTAATCTTCCTCTGTAGAAACAAAATATATCCATCGCAGCTACTAGAACTCCACGACGTATCAAACGTTTTTTATATGTAACAACAACAACTGTCTAAATGGCGCCTCCTTATTGGTTGAAAACTAAATTCTAGCAATTTGATTGGTCAATACGGAACCACTCCATATGGGGCCTAAAAGAAGCCCACTCTATAAGAGTAATGGTATGAGTCCCTATTACCAAGTGATATCAGCAAATCAAAGAAAGCAGAGAAACAAGAGGCGAAAATCATTCTTCGAAGTATTGTTAGATAACATTTTATCTATATACCTACGTGGATTCCCTTTGCTATTTCAGGAAGCTGTGAAAAACGTAAAAGCAAGCATAATAGAGATATACCACTTTCATATGATGTTAATGGAGAATCATGCAACCTCAATAGCAATCTAAAAGTGCATGAAAGGATTGCTGCGGAGAAAGATACCTATTCATTTGATATGTGTGGGATGAAATTTGCAAGGCTGAATAGTTTCAAGAAACATACAATGGCAGCTGGTGAACATTCATTTTCATGTTATTTATGTGGAACATTTTTCGAGCAGAAAACAGCTCTTCGAAAACATGAAAGGGTACACACTGCTGCAGAGCCTTTTTCGTGTGATATGAGTGGAAATTCTGTCGACCAAGTTGCAAGTCTAAGAAGACACGAACAAATACATACTTGTGAAAAGCCTTTTTCATGTGATGTATGTTTGATGAAGTTTAAGTCTTCGAGTGATAGAAATCGGCATAGAATGGTGCATACTTGCGACCGTCCATTTTCGTGTAATGTTTGTGGAAAGTCTTTCAAGCTTGGTTTCAATCTGAAAGTACATGCAAAATTGCACACGGGGGACAGGCCTTTTTTATGTCATGTTTGTGGAAAATCTTTCAAGAAGAAAGAACATGTTCAAAGACATGAAACTATACACTCCGAAGCAAGGCCTTTTTCGTGTAATATTTGTGGAAAATCGTTCAAACGAAATGCCCTTCTAAAGAAACATGAAACAATACATACGGGCGAAAGGCCTTATTCGTGTAATGTGTGTGGGAAGTCTTTCAAGCTAGGTTACAATCTAAAAGCACATGCAATAGTACATACAGGAGAAAGGCCTTTTTTGTGTCATTTCTGTGGAAAATCTTTCAAGAAGAAAGAACATCTTCAGAAACATGAAAGTGTACACTCGGAAGCAAGGCCATTTTTATGTAATGTATGTGGAAAATCATTCAAGATAATTGGCATTCTAAAAAGACATGAAAAAATGCATAAGGTACAAACTCTTTATTCCTCTGAAGAGTGTGGAATGAAATTTTCAAGATCAAGTACTTGCAAGCAACATAAAAGGAAGCATACTGGAGAAAGGCCATTCTTCTGCAATATTTGTGACAAATCTTTCAAAAGAAGGGATCATCTTAAACGCCATAAAATGGTCCATGGTGGGCCATTGTCTTCTAATGCTCTTGGAAAATGATTCAAGAAGAGTGAACATCTGCAAGTTTCGAACCCATAGCCTGAAAACAAGGACAGATTTTGTAATACAATAGTATGAGATGATTTGTCGACACCTGAATTTAAAGCGACTAGAGACTGTAGACAAAGGAAATTCTCCCAACCATAAATTCAAAACAAACAAAGCCGCAAAATTTTCTCTGAAACTCAAGTAACTAGCGCGCTCATTGTGCATTCCAGAAATTGTTTTTAACAGCAAACATGAGCATATTTCGAAAGGAGAAGGATGTATCTACACATCTATCGTGGGCATTTTATTTCTTTGGTTCAGAAGCTGAGCAATAAGTGTTTTAAGTACACCCAATATAATAATAGATTTGAATCGCTTCCCAATCGGCTCTTGAACCAATAAATTAAATGCCCGTGGCAGATGTGTAGATATATCCTTCTTCTTTCGATCTATACTCATGTTTGCTCTTAGAAACAATTTCTGGAATGCACAACGAGCGAGCTAGCTACCTGAGTTTCAGAGAATCTTTTGCGGCTTTGCTTGTTTTGATTATCTGGTTGAAAGAATTTCCTTTGTCTGCGATCTATAATTGCTTTGAATTGAGGTGTCAATCAAAACCAACTCGTTCTATTGTCTTACCAAATCTGTCCTTGTTTAGCCAGAAGCGATAATGTCATTTCACTTGCTGGAAACTTAACCGTTTTTATATGATGTTTATGGAGAATTACTTATCCTGAATGGATATCTAATACAACATGAAATGATAGATGCTGGAGAAGAGTCGTATTCTTGTGGTGTGTGGGATGAAGTTTGTAAGTTTGAGTAATTTCAAGGAACATACAATGGTGCTCATTCGTGAACATCCGTTTTCCTGTAATTTGTAGGGAAAGTCTTCAAGTGCAAGACAAGTCTTGGAATGCATGATAGAGTACATACAACAGAAAGACCTTTTTCATTTGAAGAAGTAGCTGATGAAAATGCGTGTTTATGTTATTTGTTCATTCGTGAACATCCGTTTTCCTGTAATTTGTGTGGAAAGTCTTCAAGTGCAAGACAGGTCTGGGAATGCATGATAGAGTACACACAAGAGAAACACCTTTTTCATTTGAAGAAGTAGCTGATGAAAATGCGTTTTCATGTTATTTGCCTTGAAAATCTTTCATGTGGAAAACAACTCTTCAAAGAAATGAAAAAGTACATACGGCAGAAGAGAATATGTGTTGGAAATCGTTCAACCACGTTGCAAATCTTAAGACACACAAATTACATACTTGTGAAACCCTTTTTTATGTGATGTGAAGTTTCAAAATGGATCAGGAATGATTAGACCTTGGCATCCTTTGCACAGTTTTTATTTCAGAGTCATTTTGATTAATTCTATCATTTCTGAGTTGCAATTTTTAATCATTTCATTGCTTATTCCGTCAAAATCTGTAGCCTTCTTGTTTTTTAGTTTTGCGCTTGTAGCAATAAGTTCTTTAGTTTCAATTTTATAGTTCAATGTTGGAAAGAAGATGTTGGGAATAAGTAGGTACCAGAAGCGTTGTGGCTGGGGGGCAGGGAGCAGGGGGTACGTGCCCTCCTTGCGTTGGAAATTCGGATGTTTTTTGGAAATTCGTAAATTGTTCGGAAATTTTATATCTGTTCAGCCTTTTGCACAACTGGGTGCTTGTCGTTTTAATCGTTAGAATTTCATTCATACATCGTGTAATCGAATCATCCCATCTGTGACACTAACTGGACGATGTTACTTAATTCGATGATTTATTAACAAATATGTCCTCCAACATCCAAGTATAGTTATTATTTGTTTTGAGTCGTCTTCAAACATTTTTGTTCATGTCGAATTTGGGCTTGAGATCGAGCAGTCAAAAAAGGCGGATTGCAGCCGCAGGTCTCTTGGAACGGACAAGTAATTTGCAAAACTGTCTCCTTGAGTTGCTAAGACACTTAATTTTGAAAAAAAAATTATTCTCAAAGAAATTGACTTGTGTTATTCTGGTTATTATTCTGCCATATTAATATTACTTAGATTAAAGCAGAAAGTTACAGTCGACAGAGTCAGTTCATCTATGTAAACAACAATTTATAATGAATGTCAATAGCAGAAACTTACCCGACCCGATACTTACGAAAGCAAACATCGTCTGATGACTTAACAGCTTCTTGGCAATTTTATTTAGGTAGTTTCATACCCATATTTCAGTTTCCAATGCCATAATTGTGAGCACATTTACACTGTGATCGTTTTTTTAATCAAAATATTCACTGGCTCAAAACAAAACAAAACAAAACAAAACAGTTTCTAAAACATTATATCGCTGTATATTTTCATAACTTTCAGCTTTAGATACAATCACGATCCTATTTACAAGTAAATTTTTCACAAGAGGGGCATTTTCCGACAGTCTGAGGGAGGTCATCTCAAACAAACTTTTCCTGGGTGCCAGAGCCTTTATTGTAGCCAGTGGCGTGTTCACGGGGTGGGGGGAATGTTTTGTCGAAAGATAGTCATCGAGATTCCTTTAAAACCGAAAAGAAAATAGCTGGGTATAGGTTGGGTAAGAATTTTCTGAGAAATGTCCAATCTTTCATTTTAGCACTGGCAAATATAGAATCAGGGGATGCATTCTAAGCGAAAGTAAAGGATATTTCTCCAGAAAGTTTTCGTCGTGTTCCAATTTATAAGAGAACTGTCACAAAACTCTCAATGTTTCCTTGTAGCTAATGGCAGGCATGATATTGGGGGATGCATTCTAAGCTAAAGTAAAGGGTGTTGCTCCAAAAATGTTCTATTCCAATGCCCCCAACCTACTTAATTTACCATGGCCACGCCACTTATTGTATTGCGCTCTATTCCCATACAGTTATAATCTGTATGATTGTTTCGATTGACCAAATCAGAGTCTTGTTATCTCTGTCTGAAAATCATTCTTTTTAACCCATTTACAGTCAAGAAACTGCGCATGCGCATTATGACGTCATTTGTTTTGACGTCATCATTCGTCGGAAAATCAGCTAGTTGTACCCTCCTTGTCAATTGGTACCCACGACGCCCCTGGACTAGGTACAGTAATTCTACTCAATAGATAAGTAACCCAGGGGGGGGGGGTATTCTTGTATATTCAGGATAGGGTAGCCTGTGTTCCAGACTCCAGAAAAAATAAAAATTTGGGCAAGGATTATTCTTTTGGGTCAATCCTTTGTACAGTTATTTGTTTGGGTTCCTGAAATTCTGCCTTACTTTTTTGGGTCTAAAATATGAGAAAAAGTAAAAAACTTGAGGAAAAATATATTTTACGAACAAAATTAGAACCAACTAACAGTAATAAAGTAAAAAAACTTGAATATCCAAACACATTTTGAGAAATCTAATAAGTTAAGGCACTTTTTTGCAGATTTAAGATACTGATTTCATAGCTTTTGGGTATGTGTAAGCAAGTCGGAAAAATTAGTTTTTTGGGTCTATTTCTATGCTAGAAATTATTTTTTTGGGTTGATGCGTTGCACCCCAGCCTGAGCACACCTATCCTAAATATACCTGAGTACCCCCCCCTCTGGGATAAATAGTAAGTAGAAAGCATGACTACGTAGAAAGCGAGCGAAAACTAGAACGAAATCTAGCCCTTTAGTAGACTCACGAAACAGCAATGACAACAACAGCAACAATATATTTTTGCTCAAACTGGGACTTATGGACTTTCACATCAAAAAGTGAGACGAAAATAGACAAGGAGGCACCGATTTTTCTATTCACGTTGAAACGAGGCTTGCAAGTCCATATTGCTAGCTGAAGTGGCCTTCTAAATGAGGAAATTCTGATTGAAACTGACAGGTTTATTGATTCTTGGATTGAGAAAACATTCATCTGGATATTTGTGGCTTTTGTTCATTGCTAATTTTACTCAAAGCTTGAATTTCGATGCGTTTTTTTATCTGAGGATTGAGCCGACAAGTTAGGCCCATCCGCCATTGTCTGAAGCACACGGCTTTTCGTATTTTGTTGCTATGGTATCAATAGCAACAACTACGTCCTTGTAAAAAGTCTGGCCTTTGGCCCTTTCCCACCTTCGTTCCAACCCCCGAACCCCCGTCTTTTGTTATTTGTAAACGAGGCTGTGCGTGACAAAGTTGAATAGTTGAAGTTGAAGTGAAGGGAAGGTGAATTTTGAAGGTGAAACTGAAGGTGAATTGAGTGATAAGATTGAGCTCGTTACAGTACATTGGTAAGTTCCCCTTATTTTAACGTAATTATTATTTTGTCAGTAACCAGAAGGTGTTTCAGTGCGCAACATAACGTTATGTACTACTGCCATTTCATTTCTCTGTTTGTCCTCGCAAATAACCCAATAATATTCTATATAGTGGCTTAGGTCATATAATTTTACACCAACCTTTTAAAGATATGGAACAAGATAATACAATATTGTGTTAAAAAAGGAGAAAAACCATATAAATCACTGCAGTCTTTTGGTTAGCAACCAAACACCAACGTACAGGACCGTCGAGAGGGGGGGGGTTAGCCAGGGTAGTTACCAGGGGGCCCCGAGGCCATTGGGGGCCCGCAAAAAATAAGGTATGTATTTTTTCTTTGTTGTAGTTTTCTTTCAGGAACATTTTCAGGCCCGTAGGCCCACTGAGATTCCAAATGAAATCTAAAAGCAGCGTTTTACCAGTGCATAGGAGGGCGTGGCCCAAGGAAAAAAGGGTGTGGTTCAACAAAATTTCCCGCGCCTTCGGCGCCGGGGGCCCTCCCCCTTCCCTAACCCTTGGGCCCGGCCCCTCTCTCGACGGCCCTGCCAACGAACCCCAACCTATCAAGCACCTCCACATAAAACACCAAATGCTTTCAACTGAAAGTCGTAAAGTATTGAGCAAACGTTTTGTTTATGTGGAGCTTATTAGCCCAAAGGATTCCAATTTGCCATTTACAGTATGATGCCTTCTATAAAGAACACGGTTGGATTTGTGGGTACATTTTTGATAGATGTGCGTCATACAGTATCTAGCCTTGAGCCATGCATGATATTTTGAAAATGTACTTGTATCAAGATGAATAAGAAAGAAGACTCTGTCAACAATATTTTCAGTCTTTCATTCCTGTTAAAAATTCTGATCAGAATGTCCAAAAGTTCTTGCAAATTCTAGCAATTCTTGTGAAATTTTAGGAATTCTTTGAAGATTCTAATGTCCCTATCATGCTCTTGAATCTTGACCAGGCCTTTTCGTTTGACGCGTGCGATCGCACACGCACACGTTGGCACACACGCAAATTGAGTCACGAGTGCTTTTCATCGCACACGCGAAGTGTTATTTTGCTTAAGTGGTACTTTGATATTCGACACATCCAATGTCAAATCATGTGCTTCAATAAACCATGATTACTGACAAATCTTATAACACTTTCGACAAAGTCCCAAGTGGCAATTCCCACAGTTATAAATAATTGTGACACTTGGTGCTCATAGAGCGAAGGTAATTGCTGTTACCGATACCGATGTTCATGAAGAAAATGAACCGAGCAGACAAGAGATTTGTCCTGTTGACATTGATAGTTCGGAAGAATCAGATCAGACACTGACGAGTCTGAGTTTACTGAGGAAGAAACTGCTGAGTATAGTTCTGTAAAAACAAAAAACTTCATTGACACATAAACATATGAACAAATGATATTCATTTTATCAGTAATGTGATTATCTTTATCAGTAAAGGGAGACTTGAAGACCTATTTTTGTGTCACTTCTTAAATACCGTCTTGAATAACTACGTGTGCGAATCGCACGCGCAAATGAATTTGCCTGTGTGTTTTGCCCCACACGTGTTGTTTTATTCCCGAAAAGGACTGCTTGACTGTATTTTTGTAGAAATAAAATGGAGATTTGCGGACAGAGTCAAGAAAACAAGCATTGTTCAATAGAAATTAGCAGAATTACTTGTACTGCAGAGTACAGCACAAAGGAAAGCTGTGGTAAGGCTTTATGGCATGTCAGCATGTCTTTGAATGCTAATTTTTGTGAACAGTGTATTTGATATTTTGGATCTTATATATCTAAAATTCTTTTGAGCCCAGTGAGTTTGATTTGAGTTCGTATAATTTCCAGAAAAGTAATGTTTACTGACAACAGTTGCTTTGTGAGGGGAAGGTGATTGCAAAGTTAGCATCAAGTTCTAGAGGATCACAGAAGTAGTCAAACCAATATATTAGCAGTTTTAGTCTTTGACCTAGGACCTTGTCATGAGGCTGATGTAGTGAAATAGGGCTTGATGCTGAGATGCTGCTGTCACAGTATTCTGGCTGCAAACTATATTTTTGAGAAACGAAACAGTGCTTTTAACTGCCTGAGAGACCTTTTGAGAGACCTTGACTAATTGAAGATGCCCTAGTATGGACAAAACTAGTCAGCACTTGAAATAAAGAATAAAAAGCTTAGCGCAAAAGAAAAAATTGCTGCCTGTTTTCTTGAGTGCTTAGACCCTCTTCAAAGGTACACAAGGAATTCATACAGTATATATTGTACATACATCCCCAATTACTCTACCTATGCAACTTACTCTACAAAACGTCGGAAGGATGATGGCACAGGAGCAATAGACTATGACAACACTGTGGCTACTCATTTTTTTTACAAGAAACTTGGATCAGCACTTATTACTAAAAGTTTCTTAATTTCGCATGAAAATCTCGGTGTTTTAGTCCTAAAAGTTCCTTAATTAGTTTCTATTTTTTGGGCCTAAAATTACAGTATTGTTCAAGGTTGAGCCTTCTTCTCAACAAAGGGCTTCCATTTTGCATTGACATTGTCATCAAGAAGAAGCCATGCACATCAAGGCAAAAATTTGCCAATTGTGCAGTTAAAAGTCAAGATGAGATGAAGGTACCTTAATAGACCACTTCACAGAAAGAAAAGGATCATGGGTAAGTAGGGCAAAATTTGATTCTTCGAACGCATGTTTCAACAAAATATTTCATTCCTTTCATCTCGGCGTACTATCCAGTTCTGGCTCTTATTCGCTCAAATTTTTATCAAACTTCATGCAAATGACACAGCACTTACCTGGACTAAAGATCTTTGCATTTTCAGTTTCCTTTTCTGTATGGACTTCGCTAAATTTATGTGCTTCCTTCACAAACTGTGGTCTTCTTCGTGATTGACACCCAATCGCAAGTCTTTACTAGTAGACCCCTGCCCCTCTTTTCGATTGCTAGAACCTTGTACAACACAGCACACGCTTAGCAGCTCTACCAGATCTCTATATATTTCAGTGATTTTTTCGATTGATTCCTTTAGAAAAGTTGGTGTCTTCTACTCTAAATATAAACCAACAAACAACAGTGCCTAGGGAATGGAACTCTGACTCTTTATATTCTTTTGAATGCTTTCAACGCCGTGTTAAATTTAGCCCTTTGTCCCAACCTATTATGTTTTATTACTTACAGGACAAAATAGTAAGTGATGACTCTTATTTTCTTGCAGGATGTGAGCTCATAAAACCTGTTTCTGGATTTGAATGTCATCTGTGTAGAGTATTCATTCGTAATGGGAAGGATATTGGAGCATATTAGTTTGCTTCAACATAAGACATTCTACCAGGTAAAAATAGATTTTACGCTTCCGTTCTTATTGCAGCAATGTTGATGGGAGAAAAGCCCCATTGTCAATGGCCATTTCACAACACAGAACTTGCGGATCCCCCAGCATTGGTAGAACTCTTGTTCCCCCAAAGTAGAGTTCACTTTGACCTATTTAGAGCCAAAAGACAAAAGCCAAAAGGCGGGACTTGCAGAATTTTCGTTCCAGGATGTTCAATTCCAAATGTTTTCCTTCCCTGGTAAAAAAGCATGGGAAAACCATGGAATTCCTTGGTTTTGTGTGTGCAAAAAACCGTGGAAATCCATAAAAACCAACCACGAGTGCAAAACCACGAGTGCAAAATACCATGGAAAGCAAGGGAAATTTACCCTCATGAGACCCATGCTTTTCATGAAAGCATGGGGTGCTGTGGAACGAAGAAAAAGTAAAAGCATGGAAAGCATGTGGATATCCTACCATGAAAACCACGGAAAAACCTTGGAAAGCATGGATACATTTAACAAAAGAATAGAAAAACCACAGGGAAACCAGGATTGATTGGCAATGAATAAAAAGAATGAATAAATAATAAACGAACAATAGAATAATAACTCCATATGTATCCTCTGCGGGGGATTATCGCGCTTCGTGCTCATTCCCTGCAGCGTCGCTCACCCCGATAATCCCCCGCAGAGGATACATATGAAGTTATTATTCTATTATTCATTTATTATTCATTTATTCTTTTTATTCATAGCCAATCAATCCTGGTTTCCCTGTGGAATAACCATGGAAAACATGGATATGTAATCAATGGGTATTTGGCAACAGGGCCAATGTAAACACACCATGTAAATCCATGAAAACCATGGGCTTTTGGGGGGGGCTTGGGTCTATGGACACCAAATCCTATTTGGAAGCAACATATGGATATCATAAAAGGTAAACAGTAAGAATAATGAGTTATTGTATACTCTCGCATACAATTATGCATAAAACAAAGTCACACTCATGCATAACTAAAATTAAGCTATAGACGCAAAAGAAAAGTTTCTCAAAGGATGTCCAATATGAAGATTCACCTGAATCCTGTCACAATATATGCTCAAATCAAAGCTTGGATGGATCCAAGCAAGATTCTATTGACTTCATTGAAATTTGCTCGAATCTTTGTGGTAATATATGCTTATGACATACTTTTGTAGCAGTTGAACTTGTCATCTTTAGCAGTGATTTTCTAATAGCTCTCATCTGCAGTGCTTCGTAGGCTCTTGAACATTCTTTGCTGGTATTGGATTTTATTCTACTCTTGCAAATATTTTATGGTGAATTCTAAAACACAAGCAAATATGAAGTAATTCAGTTGTTTGTCAAAATGTTAGGAACAGTGAAACTCACGACAGCCAGCAATCCTTAACTTCACTGAAATCAGAGATATGGAATCATTTGTTCAATCAGCAGTCATGTGACTCTATCAAACACTGGGGATGCTATTCAAGCAAAGAGGACAAAAATATGAGTTCGAAAATAAAAGAAAAAAAATAAAATAAATGTTAGTTTAGTCAATAGAGAAATTTATGTTTATCGAAAATAAAGAGTTCGAGAAAGAGAGCATTTGTTTAGTTTTGTTCCGTTGATATTGCCATTATGTGTGAAAATCACAGGCTTCCATTGATTTCAAGGGGCTTGTTTATAATGAACATAAATCTGAGTCAATTAATTATTTAGAAATACAACAACATACAGTGAAAATACACAACGTACTAGAATAGTGATAATTTACAAAGACCTCTTCTTTGATGCCAAGTTTGTTGATTCTGGATCATGACAGGATTATGACTTCGGCCGTTTGTGAAAACCTGTTTACTAAAGGTAGCTCTCAAATTTGATAACTGCGCTGTTATGTGCGACGGTTCAAATAAATCAAAATTGATAATTGCAAACACAGCCAACGTGCACTTTTGCATTCTCAGCCGCCAACCATTTGGAGGAACGAGGAGCTTTGTTTTAAAATTTTAAGAAAATTGTCTCTCATGATTGCAAAACCAAAACATAATACTGCGTAAACAAAGCAGCAGCATCCCCCCCAAATATCCTTTTGAGTGATTTGGTAGTTTTTGTAGAAAATTTTGTCTCTCCTTTGATGTTAGGCGATAGACAACTGTAAATTTTTATCTTAGGGTGCAGGTGCGGGGTGGTGGGTGGATGGGGTCCTGCTGTGTGGGTGGGCGGCTGCTGCCCTTTAGTTCCATGTGTTATCCCAGTGGGGGTGGCACATGTGGCGAGGGGCGGCGGCTGTTTGTCCGTGCGTGGGGCCCTCTGTTCATTGCCTTGCTTCTATTTTCTCTCCAATTATAAAATGTTTGATGTCATTGCCTGATATCAAATGTGAGACAGACATTAACTTTTTCTTTTAGTTTGTTGTTCTTTCTTTTAGTATATTGTAATTTTTGAATTGTAAGTGCCTTTCATGGTGGGAACTCCGATGACCTAGTGTCTATTGCCGCCATGATAGGTACAGTAGATGTACTGTTTGAGTTTGTATATTTTAATTAAAAAATACTGCGTTATAGGCTTGTATAACTCACCTTTGACATCAGTGTCCTCGAAAACTCCCAAACTCGGCTTCCATTTGACTCTGGTTAGAAGCATTTTCAGCATGTTTCAGGAATTTTCCATTTTTTCTGATTATTGCCATTCAAGACAAATCTGCTAATTTTCAAACTGCTGTGAATTTTTGTCAACAACAGATAAACACAAAATTTAAAAGGAATTGGAAAGCCAAGAATCTTAATTTCCTATACATGCATAGCATTTTATGATCGAAAATATTTCATTTTGGCCAAATTTCCACCTTTGAGCCCACTGTGTGAGGCTATATTGGCCTAAAAAGGGCTTGCACAAGATTTTTGGTGATTTTAGTACTGAAGCTCGCTTGAATTTGGTTGCATACCTACCATCCAAAAATGTCTTGATTAGCCGGTCAACTAGATACCCATCGAAACAATTTTCATGGAAAGAATTCATTTACTAATGAATATTTTTACAAATGAGGAGGAGGTAGACAATTTTGTGGGACTGACCCTGTCATTATCTCAAATTCTCAAATCTAAGTTTTTGCAAAAAAGTACCAAATAATGGCAGTATTTTGCAATGTTCTTACATAGAGTAGTGTTATTTTATATAGTCTATCCGAATTGTTATGTTTGGATTGAAATTGTGCTCCAAATTTGATTTTATCACATCTTTCCTGATCATGGCAAATTTGCAAAATTTCTTGATACACAGAGAAAAATGCTGACATAAGCAATAATGATGGCCAGTTTCAGATATTTTATAATGTTTTTTAAAAGTACATGCATAGAGCTATTATTACATCAAATCTGGTGGCTCTTACCAGTTAAGAGTTAGGTAGATAGGGGGCTTATTTGCCCCCCCCCCCCACCAAAAAAGAATGTGTCAGATAGCCTAACCGCAACAGGGTTAAAGATTCTGGTTTAAAAACTGTTGCAGATTTTTAGAACTTTCAGAATTATTTGTCTGTCTCCATTGTTATAATTCTTAACATTATCCATTAACCATTATCATTGGCGTATGCCATCTCTTTGTTGGCATTTGTTGGCAACCTTTTTTAATGGCCCATGGAAATGGTGGCAACAAAGATATGATGTAAAGAATTCTGGGAGACAGAGGCCAACAAAAATTTCTTTCTTCCTCGGAACGGCAAAAATTTCGTCTAAACTTCCTGCGAAAACTGTTTTATTGATGGTGGATTTTACAGCATAGTTCGTGCAAGTTATAGGTAGAATATAGTTAAAAAGCTACTTGATGGAATTTAACACGTTCATAAACCAAAAACTTTAAGGTTTAATATCGATATAAAACAAATGCTTAGATTGCATGCGAGTTTAAGAAGTTTGCTAGGTGGGTAGCTTAAAATAGGCATGGTCACTGTAGGTGAGCAACCAAAGTGTACATACAAATCTGGTTGCCACTTCCTTCCTTCCTTCCTTCCTTCCTTCCTTCCTTCCTTCCTTCCGTCCGTCCGTCCTTCCTTCCTTCCTTCCTTCCTTCCTTCCTTCCGACGAAAAGTAATACCTAGGCACAAAAAGCTACTTGAACAGCTCAATGATAGGCTTGACCTGCACGAGATCTACTACTTGCAACGATCAATCATTTTCAAATTCGTGATACAAGCTTCTTGGTCAAGATTCTGCTTAATCAACGTTAGTGCAGCAATTCAATTTCGTTTTCAAGATGACAGTTATGGCAGGTTCAGGTTCTGCCGTGTTTTGACGGCAACATAACATCTAGGTTCTTTTCAAAAAATTTCCTGCAGCCTAAAAATCTAGCAAAATTTTCCTGGGAACGGCGTTCCCCTGTTCCCGCACTTTGTTGGTCTCTGCTGGGAGAATTGTTGTTACAAAAGAGCTATAACGTATCCTTTCAGAGCCTTTCTGAAATCAATAGGCCCTCAACGGTATTGTACTGACCATATTGATATCATGTTGTACTATTTACCCTGTTCTAAAATGCTTAGGTGGAATGAACCTTCCAGTTCACCAGTTCCTTGAAGCTTAGTCTGGTGTAGCCTTTATGCACTACATTTCCTTATTTTAGATACATTTGCAAGACCACTATCAGGATCAGAATGGCGTAAACCACAATCAAACAAATGTCAATACAGAGAGTAGAGCAGATGAACTCACTGCAAATCAGGATGATGGAATTGTTGAAGGATTCAATACTTCTAGAAATTGTTTTAAGGCAAATTTGGTAAGTACCTGGCAGTTAGGGATAATTTTACAAAAGCTCCCTAGAACGAAGCCTGTTTGCTTGAAATCTCAAATGAACAACAATAAATTTTGATCATTCTTAGATTAGATGCAAATGTATTGTTCCTTATTTCTTGTATTACATCGTAAATTGTAAATGAAAATGTTTTGTTTTTCTGTTGAGATTGTAGATAATTTTCCTCTGTGATCTGTAAAGATATTTGAAGGTGAAGTTGGAGTTGCAGTTTTTAGCACCAAGCGCTGGAATCACAGAAGTCGCTAAGCGCTAATCTAGTCTGTAACTCCTTGTCATGACGCTCAAATGGTGGGGCTCTACCGGGTATTGAACCCTGTCTGTCTGTCCTGGCTGCAAAGTAACAGGATTACATCACTGCGCCACAACACCTTCTATCTCAGTTTTCCAAAGTGTAAACAGGTTAATTTTGCTGCCATTTTTGATTACTGCTTTTTCCTGCTGTGAGAAACAATTTATCATTAATCAAAATTAATTATTAATCAAGAGAGGCATCATGAATGATTGGTACAACTGGTTGTGCAGACATCCCATGGCTTCACAGCTCTGTTTGGCCATAGACCTACAAGGGTCGTATCAATCACGGTCGTATCAATTCCGTTAGTAAATCCTGCAGTTAGCGCAAATTTACAACAATTTATCATTTAAGTATGCTCCATTGTTCTTTTGTACTTTGCAAGTTTGTATTGAGTTTGCACATATTCGCATGTTTATAGGCTGCTTCAAACAACTTGTTGCAAACTGGCTTGGTGCCAAACTCAAACTCTTTACAATCCATGTACAAACTCCCAAATCTCAAACATACTCGAAACAAAATAACGCAAAGTTTGTCCAGATGACGAATCAAAACATCTGAAACAAGTTTGCTATAATTCTCTTCCTGATTTCAAACATGAACATCAAGCTTTAAGGTAATTCTGCTTTCCGCTCCAGTGAACAGCAAGATGCCATTTCATAAAACCACACTCCTCACAAAACAGTTAATTTCTCCAATATCATTTGGTCTATCGAAAAGCAGTAAAAAGGATGTCGTTCAGTATAGTCTGGGCAATCAAAAGATGTACAAATCGCATTGTTTTCGTCAACGCTGGCTTTGCCGCTCCTTGTTCAAATCTTTTTATCGATTTCAGAAAAGTGGATTATCTCCAAAACTACTCGAAAAAGTCTTGATTTTTTTTCGCTCCATCCATAGCTAGGTAGTTGATTTACAACTTTGCCAAGTCTGATTAAAAAAGCTAGGCTAGATTTGCTGCAATCGAATTTCGTATTTCTGTTTACTTTTCAACAGTGAAAAATGAAGAAACCTTGGCCGACAGGTTGCCATGCTATGAAGCACGCTTGCAAAAGCTCAGGCTTGAAATAACTTTCAGAAATTTTTTTCGTTAACTGCCTTCTGAGGAAAGTGGTTTTGCAAAGCGGCATCTTGCTGTGTACCAGAGCGGAAAGCAGAGTTACCTTAAGTAGGATAACGAATGGGATATTCGAGGTAAAATTTTGGTAGATTCTGCTCCCCACTTTACTTTGAATTTTCTCCTGAATAGGTATATGATGGTGGTCATGAAAAAGAAACTTATCCTGATATTATGGACACTGATAATGTGACAAAGGACCAGTGTGGCGTCTCTGATTCAGATCAAAGGCCAAATGATCCTGACGGAATATGCAATACCTTATTAGAAAACGAAAATGAGGGTAGGTTTGAAGGCAGACAAGCGAAAATCGAAGATGGAAATGTTGACAATATCAATTTAGATCAGAGGCTGTCTATCACAGAGCGACATACAGGGGAAAATCATCCGTGTGACTCGTCAAAGACTTCATTTCAAGGAGAGCAAGAAGGGGCTATCACATCTTTGACAATCAAGCAAGAAGGTGATGATGATGATGATGATGATTATGATAATTTCCATGAATATGATCATGATGACGAAGATGGTATTATTCAAGGATTTTTAGAGGACAGTGATAGTGAATCAGTTAATCTTGATGAGCATTACGATGGAGAATTTATGCCAGGATACAAGATTGACAGCAATTTCAAGGTTTGAGAATTTTAATTAACATCTCTGTCACACATCTGTTCTCCAATCCATGCTTCACTATATGTATTCTTAAGTACAGAATAAACGAAGGGGGTTGGAAATGGTTTGATGTCATAATAATCAGGGTTGTTGAACAGTTCAGAGGAGGGTGGAAAAATTGAAAATAGTTTTTTCTTAGTTCAATGCGTACCTCTTTTATATTCATGTAAAAATTATCAAAAATGTTCACTATCAATTCAGATTTTAAGAATTATTAAGATAGGGGGCTGGAATGAAAACGGGGAGAGTTGGAAAATTTTCAAAAATTAGTAAGTGGAGGGGGACGATTATTCGGTACTAAAGAGTAGAAGTAATAGAGGTGCATGAAACACTGTGTTAGTATGAAATAAAAGTATTTCCCCCTTTCAATTAGATTTTAAATGTTGCAAACTGGTAACAAATAATGATCAAAATGCCTTGCTTGTTATAGATAACATCAAAGAAAAACAAGGCACAATTGTGTGAAAACGTTGGATATAACTTATATCTTCTTCAGTCACTGATGATGATTCCATAATTATGGAATATGCATAAAGTGATACAAGGTGAAAACAGTTCTACAGGAATGTGGCGTTCTATGAACTTGGGACAAATCGTTCTCTTAAACATATTTACTATTAATCTCCAATAATGTGGCGTAATATACGGGAATTATGAAAACTGAATTATAAAATTTGAAATTGAGCTAACAATTACTTCTATTGCATAAAAGGAAAAACATCATGCTGTTCAGGCCAAAAGGTTAACTTGAACCCAACTGAGTCATCCACAGATTTTTGTGACGCTCGAGTACACAAATTCCTCCTTCTAATTTTTCCAAAATATAAACGCGAATGTCCTGCTTCAAAATTAAAGTTTTTGGCTTCCATAAAAATGTTTTTCCAATTCTGTGCTTGCAGGGCAGTTTCCGGCATCATATTGGTGTTTATTAGAATGTTGGCTCAGAGTAGTTCATTTAAAACCTACGTCAGTTGTTGGTGTTGAACGCATTTGGCCGCATATACTACGTTATTAGATGGGCACTAGCCTCCGGAGATGTAACTTGCCCTGCAATGGTTATTGTTCGTTAAGGAATCTTTCTGGCCCATGTGGTTGCAGAAGGTCTTCGCTGCCTTTTGTTTTTTCTATATATCTTACGCTTGGCCCGTTTGCTCGTTACCTTTTCTTTTGTGCTCTTGCAAGGACTGAGCAAATGTTTGGGTTTCTTCTGTATGAAATGATTGACGGTTTCGGAAATGTTTCTTTAGTTCAGGATAATCATTTGCCATGCTTTGATTATTTCTGTGTAAAATACTTGATAATCATTTAAAGTTAAAGTTCCTCTGGACACAGTTTTCTAAATCAACACAGTAATCGACACAGTTAACCCTATCTGGACCGGGCTTTTTTGAGCATCCTCAGGCCGAGGGGGGGGGGCTAAATTAGCCCCCCCTCAGAACTCCGAATTGACAAGGGCTAGAAAGATGAAATTTGGTCAAAATATGTAACTTAATGTGAAACGTCCGAATATCTAATTTATTTTACTCTAATTGTTGTATTTTCGATGACGTCATCAGTTTTCTTTGTTTTAAGCCAAACTAAGTTTCTGAAAAACATAATTTTTTGAAAAAATTATGGAATTTATAAACTTATATTTATTACCTAAATTCATTATATATATGACGTCATGAATGACGTAAAACAAAAGAAAAACCAAAAAAATTGGTTATTTCCATATTTTCTTATTGAATTATGGTTGCTCTGAAAATTTCATCCATTTATCTCACTTCTGTCAAGAATTATCTTAATTTGGAGTTATAAAGGGTTTGACCGTAAAACAAACAAGATATTAAAACTACTCTCTGGAAAAATTGTTATATTTCCAAAAATAAATGACATATCTTGTAGAAATTTTGGTGAAAGATGCGAAAAGGATAGTTAGGAAAAGTCACGAAAAATAATTAGCGTAGAAATTATCATAAAAAAGATACCCAGACAAAACTGGTAGGGGGGGCTATTTTAGCCCCCCCCCCCGGTCCAGATAGGGTTAAAGCTAGCCCGAGCCATGTTAAATCGCCCAGTCTAGTGCATTTGAAAACTTTGATACGACTCGGTTGTGTAGCGAAAAAAGCAGTGTGTGTATGGGCCTTCTTTAGCCGATCTATAGCAGCTATCCTTTAATCTTCTTTCCTGAAAGAGAAATATGAAAATTCAAGAGCTCTAACAATACAATTATAATTTATCTAATGTCTAACTCTTTCGCTGCCACCTTAAGTTTACAGTGAAAGGTCTATTTTGCCCCTTTTCTTTCATGCCTCTTCTCTAGTAATTCCCGTTCTTCAATGCAAATTTTTTTATAAGCTCATCTCTCCATTGCCCCTGGGAATTCCTTATTTTCAAATCAATTTTGTTTCCAAAGTCGACCATTTTGTGTGCAACCCCTCTATAGCAGCTACTTGATATTGCTATGTCGTTAAAGATGCACTCACACAATAGGCCCAACGCAGCGGGGGCTTGGCTGCTTTCCAGATATATTCCAGCTTTGGTAAATCTTTCCTCATAGGCACCAAACTAACACAAGGCTGCATTTTGCGTAATTAGGGGAGTTGGGCTTTTGACAGAACTAGCGCTTCTTGTGAAAAATCAAATCACCCTGCGGAAGGTGTGGTTGGGAGGAAAGCCTGCATTTCTCTCTCCACTGAACGCCAAGCGAGGAAATTTTACGAAACATAGAGAAGGGTTCCCCTCGATCCCATACCAAGAGGAGAGAAACAGTGCAATACCCGAAGCCAAATAGGGTCGAAACGTAAAAAGATAAGAAAATGCAACCTCAGTGAGCGATAGCTATTTTGATACCCTGAAATACCTGCATAGCCAACCAGATGCAAAAGAGCGCCTTGAATATCCGCGAAAGAAATGTCTTACAATATCTGCGGCTCCAAGCCTCGTGCACAACCGATGTAGAATTTCGTTGCTGCCAAATGTCCTGCAAAATGTCCTGCTAGAACGTAGGAGAAAAGGAAACATGTCTCGAAGGCCTCATACAAGTAACACACAAACACACAAGCAAGCCCGAAGAAGGCCATATCAACAAGCATTGGTCAAATCGCTGTTGAGCCTTTTTAGCAATTCAATTTACAACAACTCCACACGAATGTGCAACATTACTAAATTCTAGAATCAAGCAATGTTTTATACTGCAACAAGAGACCATGCCGCATGCATGACAATCTACGAATACGTGGATAGCAAGACACATCACATCTCTAGAGAATCAAATTTCTAATAGAACCTCAACTCTCCAGAGGTGTAAATCTGAAATAAACAACTGCATGTTCGTTGAATTAACTACGATTAGAATATCCGGAAGTTTAATATTTGAAGGGCTCAGCAGGATTTTATTCATTTCTTACCTATCATTCACCGTAGACTGAAAGCAGTGGACAAGAAATTAGCGATGAAGTAAGTTCCTTTGCAACTTCAAAATCAATTGTAGAAGAAACATGCACATCAACTACATCAAGCAGTGACAAACAACGGCCAGCAAGCAACTCTGAAAATAGACAGAAAAATGGAATTAATGAAACTTCAAAAGCAGACAGCTGTGAGAAGATATCTGGCAAAGAATCGAGCCCTGATAGTGAAACCATTGTTAGCAACGATATCAACACATGTGATGACACACAGTCTTTGGAAAAAGGTAATTTCTGATCCATTTTAAAGGGTATTTAATTTGCTTCCTTTGCAGCGAATGGCTTTTTATGTCAGGACTTGTATGACTTGTTTGTTATTTTACATACCGGGTGAGTCAGAAAAAAGAATCCCCGCTTGAAAGGTCACGGCTCCCTGGATATCAAGACAATGATATCGGCAAATATATAGTTTAAAGTGAATGACCTGAGATATATAGCGATGGTCTATAAATAGGACAAAGAAACACCTAGTACCTCCATTGTTTTCTTTGGCTTTGCTTTCTTCCGCCACTTGCTGGATTATCAAATACAATAGGCTATTTATAAACCTGTGAGATCTCATCTTTTAACTCAGGTTATTCGCTTTAATGGTAGAAATGTTAATATCTACTATTAAATTTAGCTGACTGAAATCGGCTACTCCACTCTGAAATTATGAGGGATTTTCTTGAGAAATCCTCTTCAAAACGTGCCCTAAATCATGAACAAATTTCCCTTACATTTCTGCCCTACAATGGCCTTACAGCAGTGACTTGTGGATGCTTTAGCACGTGCTCTCCTCTTGGGAGGATAAACAAGTCCTCCCCCTGGTATCTATGACCTATTCAGGGGGATTCCATTCTCCCAACAGGACGAAATACATGAATTCATGTGAGTGTCATCAATTTTAGGAAGGAAAATATGCTCATTGTTTTCATTCGCGTTTGCAAGTTTTTGGAAGGGGCTTTCTGCAGAAAGTCACCCATATCCACGGGAAGGAATTGCCTATTAAGGCCGGGAAAATTACTGAACCTAATTGAACATATTGGCAATAAAACAAGACAGTTTTCAATATTATTGCTTTGAATATCATGTAGCAGTGGCCTTTTAAGCGGGGATTTTTTTTCTGACTCACCCGGTAGCTTTTTTGTAACTTATGGTCTGCTGACAGGCTATTAAAGGTAGATTTAAGACGTTTCCTAATTTGTGTAGTTTACTGGCTGTATATCGATCTCTGTTCTATCAGTACAACTTTGTACTGTGATCTCTAGTTTCCGTTTAGGCCAAATTTGATTTTCAGACAGTCTGAAATTGCTGCATGCCCGCGAAGGATACTGGGTGACGAAGGCTCTTTAAGTTAAGGAGCTCGAAAGATAGTCAAGAATAAGGGTACCACAAGAACTTAAAACTCCCTTTCTGTGGAACGCCCTATAATTCAACAGAAGAGTGAATGACATGCCCATGGGATGTTTTAGGGAAAGACAACCTCGTTCCCAAGGGTATCTGTCGTTTTCAATAGGAGGCTAGATCTCAACAGATACCCTTGGGACCGGTTGACAAATTTTGTCAATTTTGATCAGAATAATTAGCATAATTTGGCAGACAGCATGTCATTTCGAATCCCATATTCGACAATTTCGAAATGTATATTCCATGATTCGAACAGCACTCATTGTATCCAGAGCCATTCGAATGTTCTTCATTTCGACTGAACGCCAGGGCTTCCAAGGTGAGAAAATTTATTTGTTTCGAAAAGAGCCAATCAAATAGCAGAATAGCCTAACAGGCTCCAGGGTCAATGTAGGCGTTGAAGTTTACGGAAAACCTTCATTGTCACTGGGTACGAGGTTGAGGGAAAGGGAGTATCTTTTGCAAAAATGCGCTTTAAGGTTGAAATTGAGATAACGCATTTTGTAAACTCACCTTTGAGATATTTTCTTCACTTTAAGTCATATGCTTTCATTACAAGGCTGACATGTATTTATTGTTGTGTAGTTAACAACATTTAGTTGGTTTCAACTTAGATAACAACATTTAGTTGGTTACAATCTACTTTTACTAAGCGTTGAGACAGTGAGATCAAACAATCTGTGCCCGCTTGTACGTAACTGAGATCTCCCCGTCTTCGTTCCCGTCCCCCCGTTTGGGTAAGACTTGCATTTACTTACCACAAAATCCGTAAAAATATGTAAGCTCCACAAATCTACTTCTTTTTGCCAAAAAAAATGCCAGGCTGAGTGGCAAAATGAAATGAGCCTGCCCGACTTGAACTGGGGATCCCGCAGAGTTAGCCATGTGGACACTTCTCTCGCCCTATTGAAACCACATCGTCCGCAACGAGTTCTAGCAGTGAACCTTTTGCTAAAACACCGTTTTTTGGAGTTGTTATGATTTTATGAACGTAAATGGCTTTAGATAAGAAGATTTTGTCGTAGCAAGATGATTTACCTGCAGGCATGTGAAAACAGAATTTCATTTCGTCCATCAGTTGATAAACTGAGAAGCATTTGTGGCTTTATTTGATTTGATTTACTGATTGAGAGATTTCCCTTTGTCTGTGATTGCTAATCACTTCAATTGCGGTGTCAATCAAGAGTAGCTTATGCTGCCACCTTACAAAATCTGTCCTTGTTAGTGTCTTGGAAAAAAATGAGATCGATGAAGATTTCTATTGTATATTCCAGGAGTTTGTGCTAATGTCGCTTTTTCCAAAGAAATCAGGGTCATAGAAATGACCATAGAGACTCGGTGATGCGTGAATTTAGCTCCAGTCAAACTAAGCAGTAACTAAGCTCAGAACAATAGGGGGCAGATTGCCTTTAAAGTAATGATATCAATTTGTTGTGAGGGCTACATTTTCCTTTCTTTTGTCAGTGGGGCTTGATAGTAGCCCGTGTTTCATGTGGAATATTGGGAATAATAAAGGATGGACAATGAAAATCAAGTAATCCTTCAAAAGAGAACAGTGGAATGACAGATCATAAAATATGTAAATAAGTTAGGATTGAAAACTATTAAAGGAAAGTTGAATTAAACTGAAGAAAAGTGAGTTATGCAAGTTACGCTTAATAAATAGTAAATAAGTTAAGCTGATCTAAAGCTAAGTACACAACCCAAAATGGAAGGGGAAGTAAGACAAAACTTTACTTGGGTAGAACTTGAAGAGTGCATTGATGTTTTAATACAGGAGGAATGCAGTGCTCCATGCACCACAGGGCCGTAGAAAGCATCTTAAACTTACAGAGGCACGGCACTTCAAGGGCGCATTCTTCACATGAAGGGCACTTCAAAATACATCGAGCTTTAACATGAGAATTTGAAAAATACCAGAAAATAGTGTGAATCCTGATAAATATCAGATTTCCTTCACAACGAAATACGAGGAGAAGTAAACATATCTAAATCACAAAGTAGATAATAACGAAATTTAACAATATTCTGACCGTATCGGTCTTGAAAATGGGCCATCCTGGAGCAAAATTTCTGGCAAGACTCTTTGAGAAATTGATTTACAACCAACTATATGATTATCTAGACAAAAATAAACTTCTGTATTCTGGCCAATCAGGTTTTAGAGCTCTGCATTCCACTGTAACTTGCTTGCTTTCTGGCACTAATGACTGGCACATTAATATTGAGCGTGGAAAATTTACAGGAAATATTTTCATTGATTTGAAAAAGGCTTTTGATACTGTTGATCATGCCATACTTATTCAAAAGCTATCTAAGTACGGAATTCAGGGTCTTGAGCTTCAATGGTTCAAATCATATCTCAGCAGTAGGCAGCAATTCACTAAGGTTAATGGAGTGGAATCTGACATCGGAAGCATCAGCTGTGGTGTTCCACAAGGCTCTTGTTTAGGTCCGCTACTCTTCCTAATCTATATAAATGATTTGCCATTCGCCTTGAAAAACTGCAAAGTTACGATGTACGCCGACGATACTAGCATATCCTATTCCTCTAAGAGCATTGAGGATCTAACTGAAACGCTCAACAACGAATTGAAATGTTTGAAAGAATGGCTTCAGGGCAATAAATTGTCTTTGAATGTAATCAAGACTCAGGCAATGGTAATCGGATCTAGACCAAATCTTAAAAAGATTGGTGAAAACACTGTGGATTCTCCTGCATTTGTTATCGATGATTCCCCTGTAGAACTCGTCGACAGTATTAAGTATCTTGGTGTCCAAGTTGACCAGTACCTCGTGTGGGACGAGCAAATTAAATCTGTTCAAGCCAAAGTCTCCCGCTCGTTAGGTTTTTTAAAATATGCAAAGAAATTTTTGCCAAAAACTGTACTTTGCAAATTATATAGAGGTATTGTAGAGCCACATTTTCGGTACTGCTGTTCTGTGTGGGGGAACTGTGCTGAGTTCCGACTGGTTAAGCTTCAGAAATTGCAGAATCGTGCCGCTAGAATTATTACAAATAGCAGCTACGATGCTCCTGCCGAAGCTTTGATTACAGAGTTAAAATGGCCAACTGTGAGGGATATGATCAGAAGTGAGACTGCAACAACTGTATATAAATCTGTTAATAGTCTCGCGCCTGATTATCTCTCGCATTTATTTGTTAGAAATTCTGATCGCAATATTATCAACCTTAGAAATGCCGAAACTGACTTGCTAGTGCCATTCATGAAAACTAGTAATGGACAGAAAGCGTTCGCATTTCGTGGAGCAAAAATCTGGAATGATCTCAGCCGCGAGGCCAAGCAAGCTCCCTCTTTATCTTCTTTTAAGAACAAGATAAAGGGTCGGTTGTAAATTTATTGTAAATAGTTGTAGATAAATTATTTATGATTGTAATTAGTTTCCTTTTCCCATTATTAATTTTAGTAGATTTTTTAATTTGTAAAGTTTTTGGCACGGCCCCCTGAAAATCAGTCATACTGACTGACGGGGCTACCGTGCATAAATAATTTTAAAATGAAAAAATGAAAAAATCAAAAAGGGCACTTTTTGTTTGTTTCAAAATATTGAGGGGCACGTGCCTCCAATGCCCCACCCGGCTCCTACGTCTCTGATGCAACAATGAAACGGAAATGGATTCAAAGAGGGATGAGAGGGAATCCGATGGTTTTCGGTATCAATTGGTCTAGATTTTAGATGGAAGCCAAGTTCATTAAAGGCTGAAAATATAAATGCAACGATTTTGAGAGGTGTCATGTGTAGGCCAAATAGCATATCGAGATTCTGATACACACTTTCGTCTTGCACAGTAGCTAAGCGAAAAAGATCGGTTACCATTCAGACACAAAGAGTATACAGAAGAGACTAATGTACCATTTCTGGGGACATAACTTTGCATGTCAAGCTTCACGACCTACCCTTTTGGTCTCTATAGCCTCAAATGGGTACATAATTGAATGGTTGCATTCAAGGCTGCTGAACAGTGAGAATTCACAATTCACAATCCACAGGCCGACTAATGAATGTGCCGTTAGGCCAGTCTCACTACTATTGAGAGAAAGCCCTCGGTTTCTACACTCATTGCAAAGTTCTGTGATGTTTCTTCAAACGTTGAGGGTTGGAGTTCCTGTAAAACACGTGGTTGTACTTTATTCAAAACCCTGAGACAACAGAATGAAAAAAATATTGGCTTGGAAAAAGAAATAACGCCAACTACACTCGCCTTTATCCATTTAAGGTAGCTATTTTAAAACATTCTATCCTGACCAGAATAGGCGATACAAAACAAAACCAAAAAGATAGCAAATAGTTTTTGCTCACTTTCCTACAAATACTAGGTCTTTGAAAAGAAGTTTTTGCAACCCGGTCAGATATGATTAAAAAAGCGTTTGCCGACATTTTAGGACGGAACAATGTTGCCGTGTGGATTCCCTTTAATATTTCAGGAAACTGTGAAAATCGTAAAATCACATGTGACGGATACATATCATTTTCATGTGATGCTTATGAAACTCTAAAGGTGCACGAAAGGGTGCATGCCGGAGATGAGTCGTATTCGTGTAGTGCTTGTGGTATGAAGTTTGCAACTTCCAGTGATTGCAAGAAACATAAACTAGTACACACTGCTGAACATCAATTTTCATGTAATTTTTGTGGACAATCTTTCAGGTCTAAGACAGCTCTTCGAATACATGCAAGAGTACATACTGGAGAACAGCCTTTTTCATGCAATGTGTGTGGAAAATCTTTCAAACAAGCTGAAAATCTAAAAGCTCATAAAAGAATACACACGGGAGAAAAGCCTTTTTCGTGTGATATGTGTGGGATGAAGTTTGCAACTTCGAGTAATTGCAAGAAACATATAATGGTACATACTGCTGAACATGCATTTTCATGTAATTTGTGTGGAAAAGCTTTCAAGCGGAAAGATGGTCTTCGAAGACATGAAAGAATACATGTTGGAGACAATCTATTTGTATGTAATTTGTGTGGAAAATCATTCAAACGGGCTGACCATCTGAAAGTTCACGAGAGACTACACACGGGAGAAGAACCTTATTCATGCAATGTTTGTGGAAAATCTTTCAAGCAAGTTTCTACTCTAAATGGGCATCGAAAAGTACATCCGAGATAAAAGCGTTTTTTATGTAATGTTTGTGGTATGAAATTTGGAAGTTCAAGTAACTGCAAAAAGCTTAAAACAGTACATACTAGTGAAAGTCCCTTTTCATGTAATGTTTGCGGAAAATCTTTCAAACTTTTTCAAATCTTTCAAACATGGTAGCAGTCTAAAAGCTACGGTGGCCCATAAGGGCCACGCAACTACCAAATACATGCTGCAAATACAAATTGAAATTGCTGCAAGGACAAAAGAAAATTGCTACAAACACAGAATACTTGTTGCAAATATAATTCAATTGCTGCAAATACAATAACCATATTGAAAATACAATGTAATTGCTGCAAACACACAATTGGTTGAATGCATTAGATGTTGCTGCAATACGGAAAAGTTGCTGCAAATGCAAAAAAGTTTTGCTGCATATACAAAAGACTGGGTCGGGTCTGCTGATGCAAAAGACGGGGGTATTATCCATCTATTTCCAGAATTTAGCTCTGTCTTGGCCTCGGTTTGGCGTCATAAAGAAGAGGCGAGTCGAGACGAGTAAGTGTTCTTTTAAAATTTACCGAGGAATTACCTGTACGAAGTGTAATTTGTATTCCATTGACCTGTAAGGGACAAGGAGGTAGACAACATGAGAGAGCGCGCGCGTATTATTACTCACTATTTAAAGACTACACTGAGCGTAGTCTGATTTGACTGACAGCTGAAAGACAGCCGAATTTCAAACGCCAATAGACAACGGATGGGATTTGGGTGTGGCATGTTGTCTACCTTCTCGTCCCTAACAGGTCAATAAAATACAAATTACCTTTCGTACAGGTGAGTACTCGGTTAATTTTAAATTCTATCTCCCTGTGGGTCCTGCGAAGGAGACACCACGAGAGACCACGCACGCATATTTTTACTCACTTCACTGTTGCACATGGTATTACTCACACGTCAATAGAACGAAATTGAGAAAATTGGAAGAAAATCGATGAAAATCACATTCTACTAAGGTTAGATCTTAAAACAAACGCGAAACAAAACTTATCACTTTGACAGTTTGAAATCTGCTCAAGCTCCGTCCACCTGCACCATCGTGGCCAGGATAAAAGGTGCCGACGTTTGAAATTCGTCAGATTCTCGACGAAAATTACGACGCTGACCCCCGGATCTCCAATGAACGTATTTGCTGCCAATAATCCTTGCTCGCAAACATCCGGGAGATAAAACCTTGATTTGCTACGAGTTTTGTTGGAATTTCGAACGTCGGCGCTCTTTATCCTGGTCACGATGGTGAGACGGAGCTTGAGCAGATTTCAAACTGTCAAAGTGATAAGTTTTGTTTCGCGTTTGTTTTAGATCATTTCGGGGAGGAAAGTGAAGACAAATGCATTGAGTACGAAGTTTAAAAGCTGGGGAACATTTTCATGCAAAGAGCTGGGCGTTTGATGCAAAATTCACCGAGATTGAGCGAGGATAAAACTGTTGTTAGATTTATATAAGTAAGAAAGCTTCAGTCCTTTTCTTTTATTTTCGTTAGACGCGCTTTGGAGTTAGAATGTGAAGAAGAATTTTCTTCAGATCCAAATGAACTGCAGGCTCTAGCAAAGGCGCAGGATGAAAGTTTTCGCACTACTTTTTTATGACACCAAATGAGGCCAAGACAGAACTCATTTCTGTAAACAGGTGGTTGATACCCCCGTCTTTTGCACCAGCAGACCCGACCCTAGACTTAGTACAGTTCGTCCCTTGTTTTCACTCGCAATTGCAAAACTGTTTTACTTACTTATCTTTTGAACAGAATTATTTACCTATTCATGAATTGAATATCAAAAATGTAAAAAACGAGCGAAATTTACAACGATTTTTGATCAGTCTAACCCAACTCAGCCTTTTTGTATATACAGGAAAATGTTTCTGTATTTGCAGCAGCTTTTCTGTATTTGCAGCATCTTCTATGTGCTTGCAACCAATTATGTGTTTGCAGCAACTTCTCGGTATTTTCAATATGCTAATTGTACCGGGTGACCCAGAAAAAAGTGACCCAACGCAATCTGTCATAGAAAAACAAGTAAGTGGCAGATTGAAATATTTCAAACGTTGTTCTGTCCCTGAAAGACTAGCCTACATTATGAGTATTTTTCGCAATTTTTTTGGGCCCGGGAAAGTTCCCGAATTAAGGATTTTGAGGAAAAGGGCAGGCTTGAAATTCTCAAAAAGTCATCAAAAACAGGCGATCAATTTGAAGTCATTTCAGATCTTCAAAACAACGAGGAGCGTGTTTCATTCTGCCTGAGAATATCTTTAAGTACCTAGGGCCTATAAACTTGCTCTGAATACTTCCGACTGGGTTACCTATTCCCAGGTTGAAATGAAACACGCTCCTCGTTGTTTTGAAGATTTGAAATGGCTGTAAATTGATCCCATGTTTTTAACGACTTTTTGAGGATTTCAGGCATGCCCTTTTCCTCGAAATCCTTAATTTTGGAAATTTACCTTGGCGAAACAAATCTTGAAAAACACTCATAGCATAAGCTAGTCTTTTAGCGACAAAACAACGTTTGAAGCATTTAATCGGCCACTTACTTAATTTTCTGTAACAGATTGCGTTGGGTCACTTTTTCTGGGGCACCCGGTATTTGCAGCAATTTTCTTTTGCACTCGCAGCAATTTCAATTTATATTTGCAGCATGTATTTGGTAGTTGCGTAATCGTTATGGGCCACCGTAGTACGATACCCCAGAAGCAGAATGTTACCCCCAAAATATGAGAAGAATCCTTACCAAATCAAGAAATATCCTTGAAAATCCCTTTAAACCCTTCTGTTTTACAAAATCTTGTACTCTTTCTTGGAAGAGTAATACACCCGTTGGCTACCTCAGCAGCTTTATTTATTCAATAGAGTTTATTTAGTTGCATCTATTGCCTTAGTTATGTTTCTTTCTTTTGTGGCATTGGTAGCCTTTCTTGTGGGGAAACTAGTTTTCAACCTTGTTTTGGTGTGTGCGGTATGTATATTAGAAATGACGTAGTCATACTTCTTGCCTTAGCGGCCATAGTACCTTGGTGCCGATAGTGGCCTTCCTTGTCTTATTTGTGTTAGTTTTCCAAGGTATCCTCGTTGTTGGGATTGCCTTGTTCCTTTAGTAGCCCCAGTAGCGTTTGTTGCCTTAAACCCCTTATCAATTTTAGTTGCTTTTCTAGCCTCGATTGCCGTAGTTGCATTTGATGACGTTGTTGTTATTTAAGACCACTTCCGTAGATCTCAGTCTTCCTAGTCAAAGATGACATCAGGGAGGGAGACTGTTAGAGTTATACTTTGCCCTGTTATGGAGCTTTCGTGAGGGCATTGAAGGAAATGGAGTGCTCTTCCACAGCGAAACTTGTTTTGGGAAGTTGGCGTAGTGCCAAGTGGCGTTGCAGAACTTGGCACTTTGCCAATGCCAAATTACGTGCTTGGAATTTGGCACCGTGCCAAGCAGCTCTGGCAAGCTGCCAAGTAAGTCACATGTCGTTGCAGCAGACATGTGCCTGCCTCCGATTGTATGCCACTTCTATTACACCATATCTACTGACAAAACTAAGCCCATACGGGCTTTACGTCAATTGAAATTAGCCAATGAAAATATGTGTAAGCTCAGTGGTAGATCTAATTCAAATTCTCCAATGGCAATGTTTGTAAGTCTGAATGGGTTGGTCATTTTAAATTTGCCAAAAGATATTCGCTTTTAATCTCAGTGGTTTACATCTGGGATTAGCTATAATTCAGATTAGCCAATGGCAGTTTGCAGAAGGTACCGGGTGTCCCAAAAAACATTTATACTGATTTGGTTGACTCTAACGATGTGAATTTAGCTTAAATCAAGTTTTAATCACTCTAAAAATGTTCCTCGATAGTTTACTTGAACATAGGTATCTCGTTTGTTGGTATTTGTGCTTTGAGAGGAGACATGTTCATCTTGAAAGCTCAAATTTGCTTCTTACTGCAAGCCAGAGCGTTAGCATTTTGGCCTAAGCAACTTCTTAAGGCACTGCGTATGAATCAACGATAGCCTTGATAAAATTTGAACAATATTAGATCTTGTGTTATTCTGTTTCCCAGAAGTTATTCCCCAGTCGTCCATTGCGAAGTTTTTTAATTTTTCATTAATTTCAGTTCTGAATTTCAATGTGCTTCAAGAACTTGCTAAGGCCAAATGCCAAAGCTCTGGTTTGCAGGTGGACGCAAATTGGAGCTTTCAAGATTGATATTTCTGCTCCCAAAGCACCAATACGTGCAAATGAGGCATCTATGTTAAAGTTAACTATCGAGAAACATTTTGAGAGTGATTAGCCATTGATTAAAGCTGAATTCACAACTCGTATGCATTTTTGGGAAACCCAGTAGACGGGTTGGGTGAGTTGAAAGTTTGACTTTCGTAGCTTAACTATCGTCTCTGTACTCATTCAAATTAGCCAATGGTACTTTGCGTAAGCTAGATGGGTTGGGTCATTTGAAATTACCCAATAACAAGTTTAGTTTCATCTTTAGTTGCTTTTCTGTGGGATCTGTATCAATTGAGATTAGCCAATGGCAATCTGACCAACCTAAATGGGGTTGGATGATTTTAAATTAGCCAGTAACAGTTTACTGTCATCTTTAGTAGCTTTCCTATGGCACATTGCATCTATATCAATTTGAATTGGCAAATTACCATGTGCATAAGCTAGATCGGTTGGGTCATTTGAAATTGGTTGGGCCAATAACAGTCTGCTTTCATCTATAGTAGCTTTACTATGGGATCTGTAATAATAATAATAATAATATCATATTTATACAGGTTAAACTTGTTCAGCAAACAATTTGCTGTTATCAATCAAGGACCTGTCTAAAATATACAAAATTAAATAAAAAAGAAAACAGCAATACACATCAAGAAGATAAAAATGTTAAAAGTCAAAGTTAAAATTTCTACAGAAAGTCTTAAATCGTAAAATTGAAGTTTCAGTCTTTATTTCATCTGTCAGTTTATTGAAAATCTTTGCTCCTTGAAATGAAAGGCCTTCTTTCCTGTTTCAGATTTGACTTTAGGCAAAGCGATATTTTTGTATTTGCACGAGTACACTGGCTGTGGTTGACTCTCGTGAAGTAATGCTCAAAGGCGTCTTTTGAAGACTTCAAGTAGAGCACACATCTTATTTCGTGTACTGCTGACTTTTTCAAATTTTACACTATGCTTATTGCCATTTATTACTTTCAGTGCACGTTTCTGAATGTTCTCGAAAAGGGCTTTCTTATATGGGGTTGGATTATTTGAATTTAGCCAACTGTTGGGTTTCATATTTTGTAGCTTTACTATGGGATCTGTATTAATGGGGATTAGCCAATGGCAATCTGAATAACCTATATGGGGTTGGATTATTTGAATTTAGCCAACTGTTGGGTTTCATCTTTAGTAGCTTTACTATGGGATCTCAATTAATGGGGATTAGCCAATGGCAATCTGAATAACCTATATGGGGGTTGGATTATTTTAATATAGCCAACTGTTGGGTTTCATCTTTAGTAGCTTTACTATGGGAGCTGTGTTAATGGGAATTAGCCAATAGCAATCTGAATAACCTATCTGGGGGTTGGATTATTTGAATTTAGCCAACTGTTGGGTTTCATCTTTAGTAGCTTTACTATGGGATCTGTATTAATGGTGATTAGCGAATGGCAATGTGAATAACCTATATGTGGGTTGGATTATTTGAATTTAGCCAACTGTTGGGTTTCATCTTTAGTACTCTAGCCTTACCATGGGATCTGTATTAATAGGGATTAGCAAATGGCAATCTGAATAACCTATATGGGGGTTGGATTATTTGAATTTAGCCAACTGTTGGGTTTCATCTTTAGTAGCTTTACTATGGGATCTGTATTAATGGGGATTAGCCAATGGCAATCTGAATAATCTATATGGGGGTTGGATTATTTTAATATAGCCAACTGTTGGGTTTCATCTTTAGTAGCTTTACTATGGGATCTGTATTAATGGGGATTAGCCAATAGCAATCTGAATAACCTATATGGGGGTTGGATTATTTGAATTTAGCTAACTGTTGGGTTTCATCTTTAGTAGCTTTACTATGGGATCTGTATTAATGGGGATTAGCCAATAGCAATGTGAATAACCTATATGGGGTTGGATTATTTGAATTTAGCCAACTGTTGGGTTTCATCTTTAATAGCTTTACTATGGGATCTGTATTAATGGTGATTAGCCAATGGCAATCTGAATAACCTATATGGGGGTTGGATTATTTGAATTTAGCCAACTGTTGGGTTTCATCTTTAGTAGCTTTACTATGGGATCTGTATTAATGGGGATTAGCCAATGGCAATCTGAATAACCTATATGGGGGTTGGATTATTTGAATTTAGCCAACTGTTGGGTTTCATCTTTAGTAGCTTTACTATGGGATCTGTATTAATGGGGATTAGCCAATGGCAATCTGAATAACCTATATGGGGGTTGGATTATTTGAATTTAGCCAACTGTTGGGTTTCATCTTTAGTAGCTTTACTATGGGATCTGTATTAATGGGATTAGCCAATGGCAATCTGAATAACCTATATGGGGGTTGGATTATTTGAATTTAGCCAACTGTTGGGTTTCATCTTTAGTAGCTTTACTATGGGATCTGTATTAATGGGGATTAGCCAATTGCAATCTGAATAACCTATATGGGGGTTGGATTATTTGAATTTAGCCAACTGTTGGGTTTCATCTTTAGTAGCTTTACTATGGGATCTGTATTAATGGGATTAGCCAATGGCAATCTGAATAACCTATATGGGGGTTGGATTATTTGAATTTAGCCAACTGTTGGGTTTCATCTTTAGTAGCTTTACTATGGGATCTGTATTAATGGGGATTAGCCAATGGCAATCTGAATAACCTATATGGGGGTTGGATTATTTGAATTTAGCCAACTGTTGGGTTTCATCTTTAGTAGCTTTACTATGGGATCTGTATTAATGGGGATTAGCCAATGGCAATCTGAATAACCTATATGGGGGTTGGATTATTTGAATTTAGCCAACTGTTGGGTTTCATCTTTAGTAGCTTTACTATGGGATCTGTATTAATGGGGATTAGCCAATGGCAATCTGAATAACCTATATGGGGGTTGGATTATTTGAATTTAGCCAACTGTTGGGTTTCATCTTTAGTAGCTTTACTATGGGATCTGTATTAATGGGGATTAGCCAATGGCAATGTGAATAACCTATATGGGGGTTGGATTATTTGAATTTAGCCAACTGTTGGGTTTCATCTTTAGTGGCTTTACTATGGGAGCTGTGTTAATGGGGATTAGCCAATAGCAATCTGAATAACCTATATGGGGGTTGGATTATTTGAATTTAGCCAACTGTTGGGTTTCATCTTTAGTAGCTTTACTATGGGATCTGTATTAATGGGAATTAGCCAATGGCAATGTGAATAACCTATATGGGGTTGGATTATTTGAATTTAGCCAACTGTTGGGTTTCATCTTTAGTAGCTTTACTATGGGATCTGTATTAATGGGGATTAGCCAATGGCAATGTGAATAACCCATATGAGGGTTGGATCATTTGAATTTAGCCAACTGTTGGGTTTCATCTTTAGTACTCTAGCCTTACTATGGGATCTGTATTAATGGGGATAAGCCAATTGCAATCTGAATAACCTATATGGGGGTTGGATTATTTGAATTTAGCCAACTGTTGGGTTTCATCTTTAGTAGCTTTACTATGGGAGCTGTGTTAATGGTGATTAGCCAATGGCAACCTGAATAACCTATATGGGGGTTGGATTATTTGAATTTAGCCAACTGTTGGGTTTCATCTTTAGTAGCTTTACTATGGATCTGTATTAATGGTGATTAGCCAATGGCAATGTGAATAACCTATATGGGGGTTGGATTATTTGAATTTAGCCAACTGTTGGGTTTCATCTTTAGTAGCTTTACTATGGGATCTGTATTAATGGGGATTAGCCAATGGCAATCTGAATAACCTATATGGGGGTTGGATTATTTGAATTTAGCCAACTGTTGGGTTTCATCTTTAGTAGCTTTACTATGGGATCTGTATTAATGGGGATTAGCCAATGGCATTCTGAATAACCTATATGGGGGTTGGATTATTTGAATTTAGCCAACTGTTGGGTTTCATCTTAAGTAGCTTTACTATGGGATCTGTATTAATGGAGATTAGCCAATGGCATTCTGAATAACCTATATGGGGGTTGGATTATTTGAATTTAGCCAACTGTTGGGTTTCATCGTTAGTAGCTTTACTATGAGATCTGTATTAATGGGGATTAGCCAATGGCATTCTGAATAACCTATATGGGGGTTGGATTATTTGAATTTAGCCAACTGCTGACTTTCATCTTTAGTAGCTTTACTATGGGATCTGTATTAATGGAGATTAGCCAATGGCAATCTGAATAACCTATATGGGGGTTGGATTATTTGAATTTAGCCAACTGTTGGGTTTCATCGTTAGTAGCTTTACTATGAGATCTGTATTAATGGGGATTAGCCAATGGCATTCTGAATAACCTATATGGGGGTTGGATTATTTGAATTTAGCCAACTGTTGGGTTTCATCTTTAGTAGCTTTACTATGGGATCTGTATTAATGGAGATTAGCCAATGGCATTCTGAATAACCTATATGGGGGTTGGATTATTTGAATTTAGCCAACTGCTGACTTTCATCTTTAGTAGCTTTACTATGGGATCTGTATTAATGGGGATTAGCCAATGGCAATGTGAATAACCTATATGAGGGTTGGATTATTTGAATTTAGCCAACTGTTGGGTTTCATCTTTAGTAGCTTTACTATGGGATCTGTATTAATGGAGATTAGCCAATGGCATTCTGAATAACCTATATGTGGGTTGGATTATTTGAATTTAGCCAACTGTTGGGTTTCATCGTTAGTAGCTTTACTATGAGATCTGTATTAATGGGGATTAGCCAATGGCATTCTGAATAACCTATATGGGGGTTGGATTATTTGAATTTAGCCAACTGCTGACTTTCATCTTTAGTAGCTTTACTATGGGATCTGTATTAATGGTGATTAGCCAATGGCAATCTGAATAACCTATATGGGGGTTGGATTATTTGAATTTAGCCAACTGTTGGGTTTCATCTTTAGTAGCTTTACTATGGGATCTGTATTAATGGAGATTAGCCAATGGCAATCTGAATAACCTATATGGGGGTTGGATTATTTGAATTTAGCCAACTGTTGGGTTTCATCGTTAGTAGCTTTACTATGAGATCTGTATTAATGGGGATTAGCCAATGGCAATCTGAATAACCTATATGGGGGTTGGATTATTTGAATTTAGCCAACTGTTGGGTTTCATCTTTAGTAGCTTTACTATGGGATCTGTATTAATGGAGATTAGCCAATGGCATTCTGAATAACCTATATGGGGGTTGGATTATTTGAATTTAGCCAACTGTTGGGTTTCATCGTTAGTAGCTTTACTATGAGATCTGTATTAATGGGGATTAGCCAATGGCATTCTGAATAACCTATATGGGGGTTGGATTATTTGAATTTAGCCAACTGCTGACTTTCATCTTTAGTAGCTTTACTATGGGATCTGTATTAATGGGGATTAGCCAATGGCAATGTGAATAACCTATATGAGGGTTGGATCATTTGAATTTAGCCAACTGTTGGGTTTCATCTTTAGTAGCTTTACTATGGGATCTGTATTAATGGTGATTAGCCAATGGTAATCTGAATAACCTATATGGGGGTTGGATTATTTGAATTTAGCCAACTGCTGACTTTCATCTTTAGTAGCTTTACTATGGGATCTGTATTAATGGGGATTAGCCAATGGCAATGTGAATAACCTATATGAGGGTTGGATCATTTGAATTTAGCCAACTGTTGGGTTTCATCTTTAGTAGCTTTACTATGGGATCTGTATTAATGGGGATTAGCCAATAGCAATCTGAATAACCTATATGAGGGTTGGATCATTTGAATTTAGCCAACTGCTGACTTTCATCTTTAGTAGCTTTACTATGGGATCTGTATTAATGGGGATTAGCCAATGGCAATGTGAATAACCTATATGAGGGTTGGATCATTTGAATTTAGCCAACTGTTGGGTTTCATCTTTAGTAGCTTTACTATGGGATCTGTATTAATGGGGATTAGCCAATGGCAATGTGAATAACCTCATATGAGGGTTGGATCATTTGAATTTAGCCAACTGTTGGGTTTCATCTTTAGTAGCTTTACTATGGGATCTGTATTAATGGGGATTAGCCAATGGCAATGTGAATAACCTATATGGGGGTTGGATCATTTGAATTTAGCCAACTGTTGGGTTTCATCTTTAGTAGCTTCACTATGGGATCTGTATTAATGGGGATTAGCCAATGGCAATGTGAATAACCTATATGGGGGTTGGATTATTTGAATTTAGCCAACTGTTGGGTTTCATCTTTAGTAGCTTTACTATGGGATCTGTATTAATGGGGATTAGCCAATAGCAATGTGAATAACCTATATGGGGGTTGGATCATTTGAATTTAGCCAACTGTTGGGTTTCATCTTTAGTAGCTTTACTATGGGATCTGTATTAATGGGGATTAGCCAATGGCAATGTGAATAACCTATATGGGGGTTGGATCATTTGAATTTAGCCAACTGTTGGGTGTCATCTTTAGTAGCTTTACTATGGGATCTGTATTAATGGTGATTAGCCAATGGCAATCTGAATAACCTATATGGGGGTTGGATTATTTGAATTTAGCCAACTGTTGGGTTTCATCTTTAGTAGCTTTACTATGGGATCTGTATTAATGGGGATTAGCCAATGGCAATGTGAATAACCTATATGGGGGTTGGATTATTTGAATTTAGCCAACTGTTGGGTTTCATCTTTAGTAGCTTTACTATGGGATCTGTATTAATGGTGATTAGCCAATGGCAATGTGAATAACCTATATGGGGGTTGGATTATTTTAATTTAGCCAACTGTTGGGTTTCATCTTTAGTAGCTTTACTATGGGAGCTGTGTTAATGGTGATTAGCCAATGGCAACCTGAATAACCTATATGGGGGTTGGATTATTTGAATTTAGCCAACTGTTGGGTTTCATCTTTAGTAGCTTTACTATGGGAGCTGTGTTAATGGTGATTAGCCAATGGCAACCTGAATAACCTATATGGGGGTTGGATTATTTGAATTTAGCCAACTGTTGGGTTTCATCTTTAGTAGCTTTACTATGGGATCTGTATTAATGGGGATTAGCCAATGGCAATCTGAATAACCTATATGGGGGTTGGATTATTTGAATTTAGCCAACTGTTGGGTTTCATCTTTAGTAGCTTTACTATGGGATCTGTATTAATGGGGATTAGCCAATGGCAATGTGAATAACCTATATGGGGGTTGGATTATTTGAATTTAGCCAACTGTTGGGTTTCATCTTTAGTAGCTTTACTATGGGATCTGTATTAATGGGGATTAGCCAATGGCAATGTGAATAACCTATATGGGGGTTGGATTATTTGAATTTAGCCAACTGTTGGGTTTCATCTTTAGTAGCTTTACTATGGGATCTGTATTAATGGGGATTAGCCAATGGCAACCTGAATAACCTATATGGGGGTTGGATTATTTGAATTTAGTCCTGTTGGGTTTCATCTTTAGTAGCTTTACTATGGGATCTGTATTAATGGTGATTAGCCAATGGCAACCTGAATAACCTATATGGGGGTTGGATTATTTGAATTTAGCCAACTCATCTTTAGTAGCTTTACTATGGGATCTGTATTAATGGGGATTAGCCAATGGCATAATAACCTATATGGGGGTTGGATTATTTGAATTTAGCCAACTGTTGGGTTTCATCTTTAGTAGCGCTAATCTGTATTAATGGGGATTAGCCAATGGCAACCTGAATAACCTATATGGGGGTTGGATTATTTGAATTTAGTCCTGTTGGGTTTCATAGTAGCTTTACTATGGGATCTGTATTAATAGTGATTAGCCAATGGCAACCTGAATAACCTATATGGGGGTTGGATCATTTGAATTTAGCCAACTGTTGGGTTTCATCTTTAGTAGCTTTACTATGGGATCTGTATTAATGGGGATTAGCCAATGGCAATGTGAATAACCTATATGGGGGTTGGATTATTTGAATTTAGCCAACTGCTGACTTTCATCTTTAGTACTGTAGCCTTACCATGGGATCTGTGTCTAGTCAAACTATCCAATGTCAATGTGCATAAACCCTACATGGGGTTGGTAGATTTGAATTACCCAATTACAGTTGACTTTCATCTTTAGTACTGTATCCTTACCATGGGATCTGTGTGGAATCAAAATATCCAATGTCAATGTGCATAAACCCTACATGGGGCTGGTAGATTTGAATTTAGCCAATTACTGTTGAGTTTCATTTTTAGTGGCTTTACTATCGGATCTGTTTTGATTCAAACCAGCCAATGGCAATGTGCATAACCTATGTGGGTTGGATAATTTAATATCATGAATGCCGCGAAAGCTGTGGCCTCTAGATTTGAACGCATAACGTTTTCCCGATGTTGCCGTTTCTAACTGCAATGAAATAACGAGCCATACACAGCGAAGAGAAAAAAGTAAGATCAAAGGATTTAGAGTTGGAAAATTTCTATAAAATCGCTTTTGACAATTTAAATGTTTCTATCTAACTTTAAAATTATTGCCACATTAAAGGGAATATAAGCATATATCAGGCGCTTTCTATAAATAGATACACCAGAGCATGCACCATTTCTTTGGCATGCACATAGCAGTTGCATTCTAACTGTGCACGTGAAAGTGAGCTCCGCAAATTTGTAGTGCGACGAGATTCTCGATATACTTTTCAATATGGTTACCTAGCAAGCAAGATTCCTTCTTCCTGACTTCGACGATTCTGAAGTAGGTTGCTCGAGTGAATCGAGATAAAAGAAGTGAGAAGGAAAGGTAATTTAGCTCCACTTACGTCTCAATGACCTAATCGTATGAGTTGTTTGTTGTTTGCCATTATTGTCGCGATCGATGGATCCAGTGTTTATATTAGGCCCGGCTCGGCTGCTTTGTTGAATGCTCACTATTTATCAGTATTTCTTCCGCAACACTAGCCCTTTGTCCATAGATTCCGTTAGGCTAGCTTTAGTGAAGACTCCCTTGTCTGAAGATACGTTTAGGCCCAATGAGATGTGCTTGTTTATCCTGTACCCATCCATTTCAGCAATTCATTCGTATCGTAAATGGACTCAAAGCGCTTCGATTTCTTCAGGACATCACATTCTGCAGCTACAAGCTCTGCTTCATCACGGTGGTCAATGAACAGGCAATATTTCTTTCCATTTCTTGTCCGTTTTTGCCCCTTAGCGGATAGAGAAACAACGAAGCAACTCTTCCCCGCCATTACTGTTCGCCCGTTACGTGCCTCGTGCAGGCTTCAGTGAAAGTGATCACGTGCAATGGTAGATAGCTTGTTGTGATTGGTTAAATTTGATTGACAGTTTAGGTCTTGTGGCTCGGAGCCACTTTTATATGCTTCTATTCCCTTTAATATCATTATTGTATATTATTAATGTATAAGAATATGATAAATGGTTTGATGTGGGCTTTAGATTTGAACGTATACCATTTTCCTGATGTGACCGGTGCACAAGTTTTCTATCTGCAATGAAAATGACCGGCCATGCAAAGCCGAGAGAAAAAGAAAAAAAAGGATAGTCTGTGGTCTGGTCTTTGTTACCCTGATATTATTCACTCCTCTGAGTTGCATATCAAGCCCATATCTCCTTCGAAATTAGCTTGAAGAGCAGTCAACGAAAGAGATTTTCCCAAGGTTTAGCAAAGTTATAGTATGTTTTTTCAATCGTTCCAAGGGAATCGACATAGTTAAAGTTTGTTGACGGTGGTTAATAGCTAACTCAGGGAGTACATGTTCATACCTAAAACAGAGCTATTGTATTTTATGATTTCGACACTTGTGCGGATATCTTTTAACAACGGAACAATGACGTGCGTAGACCTTTTTATTTGTCCTATTTACAAATTGCAACTACTTAGCTCCTTTAAGTAACTTTAAAGCTGGACCTGTACACATGATAAAATGGCAAATAGTATTAGAAACTCTTGGTCTGTGCTGTTCCAATGTGAAAACCTAATGACGCATTAAGTGTGCTTAGCCTACATTCAGCAGCCATTCAGTATACCTATGTCGATTCCCTTTACTATTCCAGGAAAGTGTCAAAAATGTAAAAGCAAACATGATGAAGATCTACCAATTTCACATGAAGTTTACGAAGAATCATTATTCTTGAATGGAAATCTAAAACAACATACGATGATACATGTTGGAGAAAAGTCTTATTCTCGTGATGCCTCTGGAATGAATTTTGCAAGCCTGAGTAATTTGAAGAAACCTGAAACGGTGCATGCTGCTGAACGTCCATTTTCATGTAATTTGTGTGAAAAATCTTTCAGATGCAAGAAATATCTTCGAAGACATACAAGAGTACATATTGAAGAAAAGCCTTTTTCGTGTCTTTTGTGTGGAAAAACTTTCAAATCCAAGGCAGCTCTTCGAAGGCATGCACGAGAAAATACCGAAGAAAAGCTTTTTCTATGCAATTTCTGTGGCAAATCTTTCAAACGAGTTTCCCATCTAAAAACTCACGTTAGAGTACATACAGGAGAAAAGCCCTTTTCCTGTGATGTGTGTGGGATGCAGTTCGCGACGTCGAGTAATTGCATTAAGCATAAAATGGTACATACTAGTGAACGTCCGTTTTCGTGTAATTTGTGTGAAAAATCTTTCAAACAAAATAGGAGCTTAAAGCGCCATATAATGGCACATACTAGAAAAGGGCCTTCTTAATGCAAAGGTTGAAATTTGGAATTTCTATTCTTTGCAAGCAGCATGAAATGGTTCATTCCAGTGAATGTCCAATATTGTGTAATTTGTGTGAAAAATCTTTCAAACAAAGTAGGAGCTTAAAGCGCCATAGGATGGTACATACCAGAAAATGACCTTCATAATGCAAAGGTTGAAATTTGGAATTTCTATTCTTTGCAAGCAGCATGAAATGGTTCATCCCAGTGAATGTCCAATATTGTGTAATTTTTGTGCATAATCTTTCACGCAAGGTTGCAGCATAAAAAGACATGAACAGTTACATACAGTAGAAAGGCCTTATTAATGTGATATGTGTGGTGTGAAATTTGGAGGTTCGATTATTTGCACGTAGCATAGCAGTGTTACGAGACACAAAGAATGTTACGAGACACAAAGAAATACATGTAGGAGAACGGCCTTGCTATTGTGATGTGTGTTGGATGAAATTTGAAAGTTCGAGCAATTTCAAGAAGTATGAAATATGGTAAATACTGATGACCGTTTGTTTTCGCATAATTTGTGTTGAAAGTTGTTCAAATTAGGTAGTTTCCAACAGCACGCGAAAACTTACACACGGCAGAAAGGCCTTCTTGTGTAATGTTTGTAGAAAATCTTTCAAAAGTAAAGGAAATCATCCAGCACATGAAAGTAGACACTCCAAAGAAAGGCCTTGTTGTTTGTTGTGTTTGCTTCAATAATAAAGGAAGTCTTCAAACCCATACTCCGAAGAAAGACCTTTTTCGTGTAATATGTGTGGAAATCTTGCAAAATAGCTGGCTTTCTAAGAACGGAAGATAAAGTGCAAACAGGCGAAAGGCCTTCTTTTAACGTGATGTGTGTGGGATGAAATTTGGAATTTTCAATAATTGTAATCAGCATAAATGGTATATGACTGTCATTACTGGACTCTTTTGTATAACCACTAGATTTGTTATGATCTTTATCAAGATGGAATAGTCAAATATAAAATACAAATATGAAATCGTCATGATCTTTTTATCGCCGTGCTTGCTCTTGATTCATTACGAGACTGCGCTTCCCTCCTGATGTTCGAAATGGTACATTCTAGCGATGGTCTATTTTCGTGTAAGTTTCGTTGAAAATTGGCACAATAGCATGGGTAGTTAGACACTGCTGGTGTGCTCCTACGGAGGAGCGCTGGGTAATATGTATCTGCTGAGGAAATTTGTTTATAGCACTGCAGAGGAGATATTGAAAGAACTTCGTTCTTTCGATATCTCCTCGGCAGTGGCATAAAAGATTTCCTCCGCAGATACATATTATCCGGCGCTCCTCCATAGAAGCACACCAGCAGTGTCTAACTACCCATGATAGAATATGAAATGAGAACAAACTGGCTTTTTCGTGCAATTTGTGTGGAAGATCTTACAAAAATTTGAAAAGACATGAAAGAATCCCTACTGGAGAAAAGCCTGTTTCATGTGATGTGCGTAGGATGAGGTTTACATGTAACTCTAGAAAAACATGACGATATACATAATGGAGATAGGCCTTTTTGTGTAATGTGTGTTGGAAATCTTACACAAATGTTGCCATTGAAAAATGTAAGGAAGAATCCATGCGGAAGAAAACCTTGTTCGTGTGGTGAGCGTGTAATGAAGATTTCGGTATCGAGTACAGAAATGTCTCGCCTTTAGGAAACCTATTTTTGACCTCAGCCTATTATTCCCCTTTATTACTGCTTTCAAAGCACCAATACGTGCAAACGAGGTATCTATTTTCAAGTTATCTATCGAGACACATTTTGAGAATGATTAGCCCTTGATTAAAGCTAAATTCATATCGCTGGCATCAACCAAAGCCGTGCATATTTTTTTTAGGAAACCCGCTAGATGGGTTCGGTGAGTTGAAAGTTCGACTTTCGTAGCTTAACCATCGGATCTGTACTAATTAAAATTAGCCAATGGTAATTTGCGGTAGCTATTAGATGGGCCGGGTCATTTGAAATTAGCCAATAACAGTCGAGTTTCATCTTTATTTGCTTTTCTGTGGGATCTGTATCAATTGAGATTAGCCAATGGCATTGTGAATAACCTTTATGGGGGCTGGTATATTTGAATTTAGCCAATTACAGTTGACTTTCATCTTTGGTAGCGTTACTGTGGGATCTGTATAAATGGGGATTAGCCAATAGCACTATGGCCTACATGGGGGTTGGTTGATTTGAATTTAGCCATTGGGCTGTCACTGTCCTTTGCACCTCATGTTGTCGTACCTGTAGTAATTAAATTGTACAGTAATTAAAAAGTATAGCAGAGTAGTGTAATATTTTATATGGACAGAAAAAAATATATTTTAGATGGATAGAGTAGCTACATACTGCAGGAGAGTCGCTTTCTTGCAATGTGTGTGGAAAATCTTTCTACCAAGTGTCAAATTTAATCAGACATGAACATGAAAGGTTACATACCGAAGAAAGCTTTTTTCGTGTGATGTGTGTGGAAGGAAGTTTGCAAGTTTTATTTGCTGCAAGCGGCATACAGTGATACATACAAATGAACGTCCGTTTTGGTGTAGTTTGTGTGGAAAATCTTTCAGGCAAGTATAAGCAACGTAAAAAGACATGAAAAAGTACATACGAGAGAAGGGACTACCGGGTGTCCCAAACAAATGTATACGGATTTGGTTGACTCCAGCGATGCGAATTTAGCTTCAATCGATGTCTAATCACTCTAAAAACTTTTCTCGATAGTTAACTTGAACATAGATACCTCGTTTGTTGGTATTGGTCCTCTGAGAGCAGAAATATCAATCTTGAAAGCTCAAATTTGCGTCCACTTGAAAACCAGAGCTTTGGCCTTAAGCCCTCAGCAAATTCCTGAAGCATATCGAAATTAAGAACTAAAATTAATGAAAAATTAAGAAACTTCCCGATTGGTGACTAGGGGTGACTTCTGGAAAACAGAACAACACAAGATCTAGTATTGCTCAAATTTTATCAAGGCTATCGTTGCTTTATACTCTGTGCCTTAAGAAATAGCCCAGGCCAAAATGCAAAAGCTCTTTTTTGCATGTTGACGCAAATTTGAGCTTTCAAGATTGATATTTCTCCTCTCAAAGTAACAATACCAACAAACAAGGTACTTATCTTCAAGTTAACTATCCAGAAACATTTTGAGAGTGATTAGCCATTGATAAGGAAAATTCACATTGCTAGAGTCAACAAAAGCTGTGTATACCTATTTTTGGGACGCCCGGTACTTAATGTAATTTGTGTGAGATTGAACTTGGAAGTTTGAATAATTGCATTTAGTTGCAATGAAATCTTAGGTAGATGCAATGAAAGGTCAGGTAGAAGCTATAACCATCCGTGCAATAATTTGTTAAGGTTTATTGTCTATGCCGAATTGGCCGTCTATTTTCAATCTTATAGATCTTTTGGCTCGTTATAATGCTCGTGATGGTCGTTCTTGTTTTCGAAGGTAGAAGGGAAATAAGACACACTATTGGTTTCCACACTTGCTTGGATGTGGTTTAACTAAAGGAACAATAGCGTGCGTAGGCACTTTATTTGTCGTATTTATAGATTGCAGCTACTGAGCTCCGCCAATTAACTTTGAACTGGACCTGTACAAATGATAAAATGGCAAGTAGTATTTGAAACTCTTGTTCTATGACCTTCCAATGTGAAAATCTAACGAAACAATAAGTGTGCTTAGCCTATATTTAGTAGCATGCGTGCAGCCTCAACAATCTACACTTTAGGACTGTTGAGGCTGCAAGCAGGCTAATTCAGTTCAGTTTTATCATCATCATCATTTTAAAACTCCACCAACATAAAATATTGAAATAATTAATACATTAAACGCAAAAGAAAACTATTATAACTAAATTTAACTTAACTAACATACAACAACAATAATAATCAATTGAATACAAATAAGGAGAATTGTATGCAAGGGAATTTCTTGAGGAGGGGCTCTCTCAGTTGCTAGGCTAATCGAGGAAATATTTAGTAGCCACTCAGTATACCTATTTCGATTCCCTTTACTATTCCAGGAAACTGTCAAAAACGTAAAAGCAAACATGATGGAGATCTACCAATTTCACATGAATTTTACGAAGAATCAATATACTTGAATGGAAATCTAAAACAAGATACAATGATACATGTTGGAGAAAACTCATATTCTCGTGCTGTCTCTGGAATGAATGTTAAAAGCCTGAGTAAGTTGAAGAAACCTGAAATGGTACATACTGCTGAACATCCATTTGCATGTAATTTGTGTGAAAAATCTTTCAAGCGCAAGGCAGATCTTCGAAGACATGCAATAGTACATACTGCAGCAAGGCCTTTTTCGTGCAACCTTTGTGGAAAATCTTTCAAACACGTTTTCAATCTAAGAACTCACAAAAGAGTACATACAGGAGAAAAGCCCTTTTTCTGTGATGTGTGTGGGATGAAGTTTGCGACTTCGAGTAATTACAAGAAGCATAGAATGGTACATTCCGATGAATGTCCATTTTTGTGTACTTTGTGTGGAAAGTCTTTCAACCATAGTAGAAATTTAGAAGTACACGAAAGAGTGCATACTGGAAAAGAGCCTTTTTCGTGTAATTTGTGTGAAAAATCGTTCAAATGGAAGAAAGCTCTTCAAAGACATGCAAGAACACATATTAAAGAAAAGACTTTTTCGTGTAATTTGTGTGAAAAATCTTTCACGTGCAATGCAGCTCTTCGAAGACATGCAAAAGTGCATACTAAAGCAAAACCTTTTCCATGCAATGTCTGTGGAAAATCTTTCAAACACGCTTTCCATCTAAGAAGTCATGAAAGAGTACATACAGGAGAAAAGCCCTTTTCCTGTGATGTTTGTGGGGTGAGATTTGCGACGTCGAGTAATTGCAAGAAGCATAAAAGGATACATACAGGTGAAAGTCCATTTTCGTGTACTTTGTGTGGGAAGTCTTTCAACAATAGTAGCAATTTCAAAGTACATCAAAGAGTCCATAGTGAAGAAAGGCCTTTTTCATGCAATGTCTGTGGGAAATCTTTCAAACACGTCGTCAATCTAAAAACTCACCAAAGAGTACATACAGGAGAAAAGCCTTTTTCCTGCGATGTGTGTGAGATGAAATTTGCGACTTTGAGCAGTTTTAAGAAGCATAAACGGATACATACCGGTGAACGTCCGTTTTTGTGTACTTTGTGTGGAAAGTCTTTCTACGATAGTAGCACTCTCAAAGTACATCAAAAAAGAGTCCATACTGAAGAAAAGCCTTTTTCGTGCAGTATCTGTGGAAAATCTTTCAAAGACGTTTTCAGTTTAAGAAGGCACGAAAAAGTGCATACTGGAGAAAAGCCTTTTTCCTGTGATGTGTGTGGGATGAAGTTTGCGACTTTGAGCAGTTCTAAGAAGCATAAACGGATACATACCGGTGAACGTCCATATTCGTGTACTTTGTGTGGAAAGTCTTTCAAGGATAGTAGCAATTTAAAAGTACACAAAAGGCTGCATACTGGAGAAGAGCCTTTTTCGTGTAATGTGTGTGGAAAATCTTTCAAACAACTTGGCTATCTGAAAACACATGAAAAAATACATTCGAGAGAATAGCTTTGTTCATGAGAAGAATATGACAAGAAATGTTTGAAATCAGGTAATTTTCAAAATGGATAATAAGGCACATACTGGAGAAAGGCCATTTTCATGTAATGTTTGTGACAAATGGTTCAAAATCTTATACCTCTTTCACACTAACACAGTTAAACCAGCTTTATCTAAACTAGATTTCAACCAATCAAATGGCTTTGGTTTGTTGGATTGACCAATTAGAATGGAACATTTGATAACCTGACTTAGTTTAAACCGGTTTAAGGTAACTCTGCTTTCCGCTCTAGTGCACAGCGAGATGCCGTTTCGCAAAACCACTCTCCTCAGAAAAATTTAATTTCTCCAATATTATTCGGCCTATCGAAAAGCGGTAAAAAGGATGTTGTTCTGTATAAGCTGGGCAATTCCGTCAACCCTGGTTTCGCAAATCCTAGTTCAAATCTTTTTGCTAATTTCAGAAAAGTGGATTTACCCCCAAAACTACTCGAAAAAGTTTCGATTTTTTTTCGCTCCATCTTTAGCTAGGTAGTTGATCTACAACTTTGCCAAGTCTGATTGAAAAAGCTAGGCTAGATTTCCTGCAATCGAATTTTACATTTCTGTTTACTTTTCGACATCGAAGGGGAAAAACGTTGGTCAACAGTTTAGCCCATGCAGAACGATTTGAACGGGCGTAGAATGTTTTTGCAAAAAATTTAGTTCTTGATCTAATATCTACGCTCATTGCATTGAGCATAGGAATCATTCGTCGTACATAGCCGATTGCTCGTGGCCCATGGTCGAAACCGCCAAGGCCTCATTTTCACGGACCAATCAGACGGCTAAAAAGCGAGGGAGACAAAAGAAACCCGTGCAGATTTTTCTAAATTTTACCTACCTTGATAAAACGCAACCAGGACAAAAAACTGCTTGAGATTTCTCGAATTTTTTTAAAGCAATCTACTCTCCAGATGTTTGGGAGTAAAAGTTTGGATGCCGGTTAAAATATCTCCAGGATTGGCGGAGTTATGGTCACAAACAAACCGATGAGGCACTGAACCTTGAACAATAAAAATTCTGGCCGTGAGACAATAGTAATAACAATAGTGATTGTTGTAAGAACGACCCGAAAACGCCACAATCTGCGTTTTCAATTGTTCTTCCCATTGTCTTTCGCTAAATTTTCTTTTATTGAAGATTCAATGCCCCTACGGTTTCTATGTGAATTGAAACAGTTTACAAAGGCTTGTTCGCGCATTTCAAGTCATGTGGCAATACTCTAGGGAAGTTTCGGTATTGTACTACTTTTTACATTCATGGCAAAAGTTTGCTCGTTGCGAAATAACTTATAAAATTCAAAAGAGGTTTTATCAAGAGGCTTTATCACCTGACTCGAAGTGGCGTAAATTGGTCTCGACAAGCCTTCGCCGATTTTGTCTATTGGAGAGGCAATAACTCCGCCAATCCTGGAGATATTTTAACCGGCATCCAAACTTGTACTCCCAAACATCTGGAGAGTAGATTGCTTTAAAAAAATTCTGGAAATCTCAAGCAGTTTTTTGTCCTGGTTGCGTTTTATGAAGGTAGGTAAAATTTAGAAAAATATTCACGGGTTTCTTTTGTCTCCCTCGCTTTTTTGCCGTGTGATAGGTCCGTGAAAATGAGGCTTTGGCGGTTTCGACCATGGGCCACGAGCAATCGGCTATGTACGACGAATGATTCCTATGCTCGCTCATTGTGGACTCTAAAATAAGTTTATAATTTGTGAATGCTTTTGAATGCTTACGAAAGTTTCAAGAGACACCCAAAGCATGGTGTCGGGAAGTTGCTGGTAACAGTCAGTAACTTTTAATCAATAGATGCAAATGATACTTTTACAAGCGCACTAAGGATGTCTTTTGAGACTTGGGTATGGTATTCCCAAAAGATGACGTTCATTTGTTTGCCAATGGAAAAATTTCTGAAAGTTATTTCAAGCCTGAGCTTTAGCAAGCGTGCTTCATAGCATGGCAATCTGTTGACCAAGGTTTCTCCATTTCGCTGTCGAAAAGTAAACAGAAATATGAAATTCGATTGCAGGAAATCTAGCCTAGCTTTTTCAATCAGACTTGGCAAAGTTGTAGATCAACTACCTAGCTAAAGATGGAATAAAAAAAAATCGAACATTTTTCGAGTAGTTTTGGAGATAAATCCACTTTTCTGAAATTAGCAAAAAGATCTGAACTAGGATTTGCGAAATCAGGGTTGACGGAAACATTGCGATTTATACATCTTTCGAATGCCCAGATTATACAGAACAACATCCTTTTTACCGCTTTTCGATAGGCCGAATAATATTGGAGAAATTAATTGTTTTCTGAGGAGAGTGGTTTTTGCGAAACGGCATCTTGCTGTGCACTAGAGCGGAAAGCAGAGTTACCTTAACTTGTCAGTGTGAATGTGGTATTAAACGTCATAAAATGGTACATGCTGAGACATTTACTTGTAATTCTTGTGGAAAATCATTCAAAAAGAGTGAACACCCTGAAGACAGATGCATTCTTGGGAAAAACCTTAGTTTTCATGTGTGGGATGAAGTTTAAGAGATCGAGTGTGGTCAAAGACTCGGTCAAAGACATCATGCCGATCGCAACAAATCCACGATATAAAGAAGTTTTGCGGAAATAAACACTTTTGAAGGATTCCGAAATGAAACCCCAAAACACTTGTATACTTTCGTATAATGTTCGTAGCTTCAGGAAAATATGATCTAATTTAATAAACTAAATATGACATGACATGATACCTGTACAGTAAGAAACGTTGGAAAGAAATCTGCCGAATAGCCGCATGGAGGACCAGGAATAATTGGCAAACTTAGATCATAAAAGTTGTCTCAAATAAGAGCAGTACCTATGGTAGCCCGCCGCAGTAGTGATGTTAGGCCTCCACTTTACTGAAAATCCTCCATTTTACTTAACAGCCTCCATTGTACTGCACATAAATTTTCTGGGGTGGTTTAGCTAGAGGAAAAATAGCTTGCATAAACAATTTCTGTGTCCTATTTAAAGATTTATAATTAACTCCGTCAAGTAACTTTATAGCTGGACATGTACAAATAATGAAATGGCAAATAGTATTTGATACTTTTGGCCTTTGCTGTTCCAATGTGAAAATCCAAAAAACAGTATGTGTATTTACCCTATATTCAGCAGCCATTTCAATCTACCAATGTCGATTCCCTTTACTATTCCAGGAAACTGTCAAAAATGTAAAAGCAAACATGATGGAGATATACCAATTTCAAATGATGTTTGCGAAGAATCATTATTCTTGAATGGAAATCTAAAACAACATACAGTGAACCATGTTGGAGAAGACTCATATCCTCCTGATGTCTCTGGAATAAATTGTGCAATCCTGAGTAATTTGAAGAAACCTGAACATGTACATACTGCTGAACATCCACTTTCATGTAATTTGTGTGAAAAATCGTTCACGCGCAAGGCAGATCTTCGAAGACATGCAATAGTACATACTGAAGCAAGGCCTTTTTCGTGCGACGTTTGTGGAAAATCTTTCAAACACGTTTTCAGTCTAAGAACTCACAAAAGAATACATGCAGGAGAAAAGCCCTTTTCCTGTGATGTGTGTGGGACAAACTTTACGACTTCGAGTAATTGCAAGCAGCATAAAATGCTACATACTGGTGAATGTCCATTTCCGTGTACTTTTTGTGGAAAGTCTTTACTGACGAAAATCCTTTTTCGTGCAGTGTCTGTGGAAAATCGTTCAAAAGCGATTTCAGTCTAAGAATTCACGAAAGAGTACATACAGGAGAAAAGCCTTTTTCATGTGATGTGTGTGGGATGAAGTTTGCAACTTTGAGCAGTTCTAAGAAGCATATCCGGTGAACGTCCATTTTCGTGTACTTTGTGTGGGAAGTCTTTCAACAATAGTAGCAATTTCAAAGTACATCAAAGAGTCCATAGTGAAGAAAGGCCTTTTTCATGCAATGTCTGTGGGGAATCTTTCAAACACGTCGTCAATCTAAAAACTCACCAAAGAGTCCATACAGGAGAAAAGCCTTTTTCCTGCGATGTGTGTGAGATGAAATTTGCGACTTTGAGCAGTTTTAAGAAGCATAAACGGATACATACCGGTGAACGTCCGTTTTTGTGTACTTTGTGTGGAAAGTCTTTCTACGATAGTAGCACTCTCAAAGTACATCAAAAAAGAGTCCATACTGAAGAAAAGCCTTTTTCGTGCAGTATCTGTGGAAAATCTTTCAAAGACGTTTTCAGTCTAAGAATTCACGAAAGAGTACATACAGGAGAAAAGCCTTTTTCATGTGATGTGTGTGGGATGAAGTTTGCAACTTTGAGCAGTTCTAAGAAGCATAAACGGATACATACCGGTGAACGTCCATTTTCGTGTACTTTGTGTGGGAAGTCTTTCAACAATAGTAGCAATTTCAAAGTACATCAAAGAGTCCATAGTGAAGAAAGGCCTTTTTCATGCAATGTCTGTGGGGAATCTTTCAAACACGTCGTCAATCTAAAAACTCACCAAAGAGTCCATACAGGAGAAAAGCCTTTTTCCTGCGATGTGTGTGAGATGAAATTTGCGACTTTGAGCAGTTTTAAGAAGCATAAACGGATACATACCGGTGAACGTCCGTCTTTGTGTACTTTGTGTGGAAAGTCTTTCTACGATAGTAGCACTTTCGAAGTACATCAAAAAAGAGTCCATACTGAAGAAAGGCCTTTTTCGTGCAGTATCTGTGGAAAATCTTTCAAAGACGTTTTCAGTTTAAGAAGGCACGAAAAAGTGCATACTAGAGAAAAGCCTTTTTCCTGTGATGTGTGTGAGATGAAGTTTGCGACTTTGAGCAGTTCTAAGAAGCATAAACGGATACATACCGGTGAACGTCCATATTCGTGTACTTTGTGTGGAAAGTCTTTCAACGATAGTAGCAATTTAAAAGTACACGAAAGAGTGCATACTGGAGAAGAGCCTTTTTCGTGTAATGTGTGTGGAAAATCTTTCAAGCAACTTGGCCATCTGCAAACACATGAAAAAATACATTCGAAAGAATAGCTTTGTTCATGAGAAGAATATGACAAGAAATGTTTTTAATCCGGTAATTGCAAAATTCATAATAAGGCACATACTTAGAAAGTCCATTTTCTTGTGATGTTTGTGACAAATGGCTCAAAAATTGTCATCTTAAACGTCATAAAATGGTACCTGCTGAGAATTTACTTGTAATTTTTGTGGAAAATCATTCAAAAAGAGTGAACGTCTTGAAGACAATGAAAGGATGCACACTTGGGAAAAGCTTCTTCATGTGTGGGATGAAGTTTGCGAGATCGAGTTGTTGTCAAAGACATAAGCAGATCATGCCTACCGCAACAATGCCACGACATAAAGAAGTTTTGCGGAAATAAACACTTTTGAATGATTCCGAAATGAAACCCCGAAACACTTGTATAATTTCGTATAATGTTCGTAGCTTGAGAAAAATATGATCTAATTTAGTAAACTAAATATGACATGACATGTTACCTGTACAGTAAGAAACGTTGGAAAGAAATCTGCCGAATGGCCGCAGGGAGGACCAGGAATAGTTGGCGAACTTAGATCATAAAAGCTGTCTCAAATAAGAGCAATGCAATGCAAATGATTCGCGGAGCAAAACGCTGTGTTGAAACATACAAGATATCGCTTAGAGGGAGGCGTTTCTTCCTATAGTGATTCGAAGAAACATACATTTAAGTACTGATACAGTAAAGCTAGCGTATAAGAACCTTCATATTTGCAAGTCTGGCTAACTAAGTTCTTATGTTTTTGGTATTTAGTGGGAAATGAGGCTGTTCAGGTTCTTAAGATTTGTTCTTATTTTATTCAGGGCTTTCAGGAATTTTTGTTTCTTCAAATTCAAACTTCAGGCCTATTTTCTACTGTCAGTTCACATCACTTTAGTTTATTTGGTATATTTTACCCAACAGAAATTTGTGGAAGAATCAGAAATATTTATACCGGGTGAGTCAGAAAAAAGAATCCCCGCTTGGAAAGTTACTGCTCCATGCATATCAGACCAACAATATTGAGAACTGTCTTGTTTTATTGCCAATATGTTCAATTAGGTTCAGTAATTTACCCGGCGTTAATCGACAAAACCTGCAAAAACGAATGAAAACAATGAGCAAATTTTCCTTCCTAAAATTGATGACACTCGCGTAAATTCATGTATTTTGTCCTTTTGGGAGAATGGAATCCCCTTGAATAGATCATCTTTACCAGGGGGAGGACTTGTTCATCCTCCCAAGAGGATAGCACGTGCTAAAGCGTGCACAAGTCATTGCTGTAAGGCCATTGTAAGGCAGAAATGTGAGGGAAATTTGTTCATGATTTTGGACACGATTTGAAGGTTTTTTGAAGAGGCTTTCTCGAGTAAATTCCTCATAATTTCAGAATGGAATGGCCAATTTCAGTCAGGTAAATTCTATAGTAGATTTGAACATTTCTACCACTAAACCATGTATTTGGCGATATCATTGTCTTGATATCCAGGGAGCCGTGACCTTTCAAACGAGGATTCTTTTTTCTGACTGACCCGGTATAATGTAGAACAAAAGCTTCTAATCAGGTAACATAAACATTTTTTATTCTTCCACAAGCTTCTGTTACGAATAAGACCCCATGATCTCTACAAATAAGAACCTATTTCAAATTCCAGGCTGAATGGGGTCTCCTACAGTGGGGTCTAGTTGCAAAATTTCAGCGTGCAGGTTCTTAAATCAACTAAGTTCTTACACGCGGGTTTTTACTGTATCTCGCTGGGCAGATATGTTAGGCAGATATATACTTATGCTCTTGCGTCTTGTTACCCTGATACAATTTAGTTGCATGAGCCCATATAACGAGTCCTTGAGTTGCAAGAGCCCATTGAAGTTATTATAGCTTCAATTGCAATTATCGCTATAAATTTTATCTGAAGGTTTAGCAAATTTCTTGTATATTATTCAGTTGTTTTCAATGGAATCGATATTTTACTTTATACTCTGTGATTTAAAAGGCAAGAGAAATTACTACGCGATATGTACACGTTCTTTTATAAGAAACTTGGATCAGCACTTTGTACTAAAAAGTTCTTAATTTCGCATGAAAATTTCGGTGTTTTAGTAGTAAAAGTTTCTTAATTAGTTTCTTATTTTTTGGGCCCTAAATTGCGGTATTGTTCAAAGTGGAGCCTTCTTCTCGACAAAGGGCTTCCGTTTTGCATCGACATTGTCATCAAGAAGAAGCCATGCACATCAAGGCAAAAATTTACCAATTTTGCAGTTAAAAGTAAAAAAAGACGAAGGTACCTTTGTTAGAGAGACATAAAATAAGAGAGACATACAGAAATAAAGTTTTCGAGTTTCTTAGCTGTTCTTGAGCGTAGTACTAGAGTTTCTTAAATTTTTGGTCATCGTAGTACTAGTTTCCTATAAACCAGTTTCTTATAAAAAAACGTGTAATCCAGATATGCGTTGGTTATCTTACATGTTGTTACCCTAACATAATCTAGGATCCTGAGTTGAATATTATGCCCATATCTCCCTAAAAATAACTTTGAGAGCAGTTATCGATAGAGATTTTATCCAAACGTTTGGTAAAGTTAGTATATTTTTCAGTTGGTTTTAAGTAAATCGACATTGTTAAAGGGAATATAAGCATATATAAGTGGCTCCGAGCCACAAGACCTAAACTGTCAATCAAATTTAACCAATCACAACAAGCTATCTACCATTGCACGTGATCACTTTCACTGCAGCCTGGCCTGCACGAGGGCACGTAACGGGCGATCAGTAATGGCGGGGAAGAGTTGCTTCGTTGTTTCTCTATCCACTAAGGGGCAAACACGGACAAGAAATGGAAAGAAATATTGCCTGTTCATTGACCACCGTGATGAAGCAGACCTTGTAGCCGCAGAAGTTGATGTCCTGAAGAAATCGAAGCGCTTTGAGTCCATTTACGATACGAATGAATTGCTGAAATGGATGGGTACATCAATCTATGGACAAAGGGCTAGTGTTACGGAAGAAATACTGATAAATAGTGAGCATTCAACAAAGCAGCCGAGCCGGGCCTAATATAAACACTGGATCCATCGATCGCGACAATGATGGCAAACAACAAACAACTCATGCGATAAGGTCATTGAGACGTAAGTGGAGCTAAATTACCTTTCCTTCTCACTTCTTTTATCTCGATTCACTCGAGCAAACTACTTCAGAATCGTCGAAGTCAGGAAGAAGGAATCTTGCTTGCTGGGTAACCATGTTGGAAAGTATATCGAAAATCTCCTCGCACTACAAATTTGCAATGCAGAGCTCACTTTCACGTGCACAGTTAGAATGCAACTGCTATGCGCATGCTCTGGTGTATCTATTTATAGAAAGCGCCTGACATATGCTTATATTCTCTTTAACCCTATTACTACCGGGGGGGGGGCACAAAGTGCCCGCGGCAAAGTTTATTTGATGTAGTGTTGTCAGTTCAAAAGATAAAGAGCTGAAACTTTGCGACTTTTCCTCAAATTTCATGGAATAATTAAAATTTTAATTTTTTTTCAAAATGGTAGATACTGATCACGTGACCAACATCTTTTCAACACGTGGTCAGCCAGACAATTAAAGAAGCGAGTCCAGTTTTAACACGGATGGTCGTAGAACATCGAGAATACCACCATTCGAAAGCTCTCGATGAGAGCTTTCAGATGATGTATAGTTTTATCCATTTTTGATGACGGCAGCAAATTTAACGTTCATGACGTCATCAAAGTTTATGACGTCATATATATAATAACAAATGTATTAGATAGCTTTAAATGGTTAAAATTGGTTCTATTGATTGTTATGAACAATTTTAAGGCATTTTAGAGAATTTTCATCAGTAATTAGGGGTTTAAATGAAACAATGACAAACTGATGCAAATAAATGATGAATATATGATATAAATAACAAGCTTAAATTGACATTTCATTGCCAAGTTTTATTCAGTAATGCTTTGGGATACATTCTAGTAGCAGTATGAAAGAAATTATCAACTAAGTACTTAAATATTGCCAATATTGTTAATAGTAAGCAAAAAGTGCAATTTTCCTCAATTATGACGTCATTGTGACGTCATGGATGTAATGAAGAATTAACAAAGTAGCCTATTGTGTAGATTTTGTTCCTATACACCATTGTACTAAGTTTCATCCTCATATCTGCAATATTGGCGAAGTTACGGAGGGGGGCCGGTACTACGATGGTCGAAAAAGCCCGGTAGTAATAGGGTTAAGGTTAGTTGACGGAGGTTGAACAGCATGTGCATTTCTAAAATTGGGCTATTGTATTTGATGATTGCGACACGTGCGTGGACATTTTTTAGCTACAGTAACAACGTGTGCGTAGGCATTTTCTTTGTCCTGTTCATAGGTTGCCTCTACTTAACTCCGTCAATTAACTTAGAAGATAGCCCCTCCGCTGCGGTTGTAATATAGCAAACAGTCTTGGCTTGTTTGTGCAGAGTTAAATTTTCTTTTGCCACTTTTGCTCTTTTGCCACATGGACTCAACAAACGGTTTTCATTTTTATCCTAGCATCTGTGTTAATTTAACTTTGTCGTAGCATCTCTCTAGACTGATTACGATTAAGTCCTAGTAATCGCTACCACCCACCCTACTCGCCCATGAGTCCTAGTATGAGCGAGTAGGGTGGGTGGGTGGTAGCGATTACTAGGACTCAATCGTAATCAGTCTAGCATCGCTCTTCGAATCTTTTACTCCTTCGCTTGCATCGCATTCTTGCGTCGCGTTCTTTTCTGCATTCCACTTATCACCTGTTCTATCAATCGTCCTTTTTCTATTCTAACGACCTTAACGCACTCTGCTTCGTTATTACTGTTGAAGGGTTATGCCCGAAACGTCTTATATTATTAAATTCAAGGCTATATGTAACATTTATAATCAAAACTACGTGTACATTTTAAGAATCATTGCCACACGTACAAACAACTGAATTTTTTATTAAATAAACAATAGCTATATGGGCGTTTTTGCCCATTTTAGCAGCCATTCAGTGTACCTATGTCAATTCACTTTACTATTTCAGGAAACTGTGGAAAACGTAAAAGCAAACATAATGGAAATGCACTATTTCGTGATGTTCATGGGGAATCTTCAAACCTGAGTGGAAATGTAAAACAACAAGACAATAGAAATGCCAAAGGAGAGTCATATTTATGTGATGTGCCTGGGATGGAGTTTCCAAGTATGAGTAATGTCACGCTACACAAAATGGTACATACTGCTGAACATCCGTTTACGTATAACTATTGTGGAAAGATTTTCAAGTGCAAGACAGCTCTTGGAATGCATGCAAGGGTACATTGTGGAGAAAAACCTTTGTCATGTGATGTGTTGGGGATGAAGTATGCAAGGCTGAGTAATTTCAAGAAAGACAACATTGTAGCTAGTGAACATTCGTTCTCGTGTGATCTATGTGAAAAATCTTTCAAGCGGAAATCACATCTTCAAAGACATGAAATAATGCATAGTGGAGAAAAGCCTTTTTCATGCAATTTATGTGAAAAATCTTTCAAGCGGAAAGCAGATCTTCGAAGGCATGAAAGAATACATAGTGCAGAAAGGCCTTTTTCGTGTAATTTATGTGAAAAGTCTTTCAAACGGAAATCACATCTTCAAAGACATGAAATAACACATACTGGAGAAAAATCTTTATCTTGTGATGTGTTGGGAATAAATTTGGAAAGCCTGAGTAATTTGAAGAAGCCTGAAGCGGTTAATACTGCTGAACATTTGTTTTCGTGTAATCTATGCGAAAAATCTTTCAAGCGAAAGTTAGATTTTCAAAGACACGAAAGAGTACACACTGGAGAAAGGCCTTTTTCATGTAATTTGTGTGGAAAATCTTTCAATCAATTTGCAAATTTAAATAGACATGAAAAATTACATACTGGCGAAAAGCCTTTTTCATGTGATGTTTGTGGGATGAAGTTTCCATGTTCCAGCAATTGCGGTTTGAAAAAGAGTGATTTCCAAAATGCATAAAAGGACAGATACCAGAGGAATGCCGTTTTCTTGCAATGGTTGTGGATCAATATTGGTGGAAATCTAAAAAAACACGAAAAGATTCATACCGTAGGAAGGTGGTTGTCATTGAATGATTGCGGGAAATCATTCCAACTACGCAACAATCTTATTACACATTAAAGGATTCATACCAGAAAAAAGCCTGATTCATGTGATGAGTGCGGTATGAAATTTTTTGAATCAAGTAGTTGTGAGATGCATGAAAGGAAGCATACTGGATAAAGCCTTTTACTGACATGTTTGTGTACACTCAAAAGAAGTAGACATATTGAAGCTCGTAAAAATGATGCAAGTTGGGCTGTTTTCTTGGAATGGTTGCAAAAAATCACCCGAGAATAGTGGTCATCTTCAAATGCATGAAACGATAAACAAATCGATGTAGTTTGGAAAAAGTTTTTGAGAGCTCGTTATTCTACAAAACAAACTAGGTGGCTTAAACAAATGCGAACGGATGAAGCTTTTTACTCAGAAAGATAGTCCACAGAAATCAAAGATTCGAAACGATGTATGGAGCTAAATGGCTTGGCTACATCCCTATTTTTTTACATTTTTATCAAAAGTAGCATTTATTGGAAGCAACAAGCTTGATATTTTCAAGTCACCTTTGAGAAGGATGATACGTACCAGGAAAACCATAGGAATCATTATTCAAGGGCTTCTTGATCAGATTTCTTTTTTACTCAGTATTTTTGTTTTAATTAGAGACATTTTAAAGACTGCAAATAAAGAACTTTACTTTATGTTCCAATTTTTCTGATAATTTACACATCTTCTTTAAGAAACTACAGTCTGATTTGCTGAATGTTATCCCTCACACAAGAACCAAAACAGCTTTTTTGGAAAATCGTCGGTTCTCATATTCGATTTTTTACTCTAATTCAATGTCATGTTCACGTTGGTTTGTTGCAGACTCTGGGCAACCTCGTCCCCATAGCCTGCGCGCAGACCCAATATTCCAAAGAAGAAAGGGTCTGCGCAACAACGACCAAAAGCTTGCTACGCAGTGCAAATCCCTTTAGGCCATTTTTTTTACTTGGACTACGGATAAATTATAGCATAGTCACAAGAAAAAACTTAATTTTTCTCTACTGACTTCTACGAATAAACAATTAAACGTTCAAAACAAAAGCAACAATACAATCCAAAACATAAAAGTGGTATTTGCTGCCTTTTTTGTGCAAGAAAATCGTTAAATGGAGACCAACCACACTCTGGTAGATGCACAGAACTAAAGGATACCTTAACCGAATGGGAAAAGGTAGGTAACATTGGAATTTTCTAAGGCTAAAAGCACGATTTAGCTCATTTTGGAAGTAGGCCAACTTCCGGACATCGAAGGAAGCAGGTCTAATTTCCTCTTCTGCGAAGCAAGAACAGGTTCCCAAGCCAACGGTATGGCCTTGATAGGAAGTAGTGATGTTTGAGAAGTGTTTTAGAAGAATTTTTAAGAATGAATGATGTACTAAGAATGCCAGATGCCCAGAAATGCAGAAAATATACAAATGTGGTGAGTTTGAGGCGCTATAACTTCGCGAATACTAGATATATTTTGACCGGCATCCAAACTTTTGTGCGCAAACATATGGAGAGTAGATTTCTTAAAAAAAATTCGGGAAATTTTGAGCAGTTTTTTGTCCTGGTTGCGTTTTATGAAGGTAGGTATAATTTAGAAAAATCTTCACAGGTTTCTTTTGAATTCTTCGCTTATTTGTCGTCTGATTGGTCCGTGAAAACGAGACTTGGCGGTCTCGTCCATGGGCCACGAGCATGCGGCTATGTACGACGAATGATTCCTATGCTGTAGAAATACATTTACTGAAAAAAGAAGCCTCGAAAGACATAGGCTAAGACATACAAGAGCGAAACAATTTTCATGTGATATATGTAAGAAAGCATTTACTGAGAAATGGAACCTTGAAACACCTAGGCTGAGACATACGGGAGAGAAATCATTTCCAGTCATATTGTTGAAAGACTTTTACTGAAGGAAGCACATTTAAGAGATGCAAGTGAATACATACAGGAGCGAAACCTTGGAAGTGTCATATATGTTTGAAGCATTTACCGACAGAAGCTGAGAAATGGAACCTTGAAACACCTAGGCTGAGACACACGGGAGAGAAACCATTTCCTGTGATATTGTTGAAGGCATTTACTGAAGGAAGCACATTTAAGAGATGCAAGTGAATACATACAGGAGCGAAACCTTGGAAGTGTCATATATGTTTGAAGCATTTACCGACAGAAGCTGAGAAATGGAACCTTGAAACACCTAGGCTGAGACATACGGGAGAGAAACCATTTCCTGTGATATTGTTGAAGGCATTTACTGAAGGAAGCACATTTAAGAGATAAGTGAATACATACAGGAGAGAAACCTTTGAAGTGTCATATATATTGGAAGTATTTACCGACAGAAGCAACCACTACAGACGTAATGCGGGAAAACATTTACCTACAAAAGCACACTTAACAGACGTAAACGAATAGATTTCAGTTGTAATATATCTGGGAAAGCATTTGCTGACAGAAGCACACTTACGGACGTACGCGAATACGTAATGATAATGCATAACTTACAAGAGAGTATGTGCGAGAAAATATTTCATTACAGAAGCGAACTTTAAATGCAAAGACAGATACATACAGGAGAGAAACAATTTTCATGTGGTGTTTGTGGGTGCCAATTTAATGAAAGTGAACAATTGAATAAACACAAGTGTATTCATTCCTAGCCGAACATTGATTTTTTGTAGAAAACCCCTCAACGAAAATTGCGACCTTACGAAACAGAAAGTGTTTGAATACTGGAGAAAATCCGTTTTCGTTGATGTATGTGATGTGGAGAGGCATTTACAAGATACGAGACCCTCTAAACACTTTAAGGGAAGACATACTGGATTCAAAGACCTTCACCTATGGAGTTTGGAAGAAAAGAATATGATCATGCTGGGAACCTAACATGACATAAGCGAAAGCGTCCTTGAGAAAGACCTTTTTCGTGTGACGTTTTGAGGGAAAGCATTTATAGACAGTTTCACTTAATAATCTTAAACGAATAGGCTGGAGAGAGTTATTTGTTCGTGCTATATTTATGGGAAAGCATTTACTGAAAGTAGGACCCTTATAAGCGAATACATGATTTGTGGGAAAGCATTTACTCACAGTAGTGCGTAGTAGTAAAAGCAGTAGGCCTGAAACGAAAATCGTCATTGATGTAATTAGATAGCTCTGTTGGATGCAAAATACTTCTGTCTAAATTTTTTGATACATAGTTTCGTTCTCGAGCTTTCCATTATTTTGTTGGATTCGCTGATGACGTCATTTTGTTTGTAAAAGTCCCGAAAAGATACAAGGTTGGCTATGTTTCCATAGGGGAATTAGTTATTCAAAAAAAGTTGATTACTATGCCTTTCTAAACACCATATTTATTTGTTGAACAATTGATATTTCATAATAGTGCCAAGATGCAAAAGTATCTTGCAACAGTAACCTTTCAAAATGAAATTAAGCTATATTATATATCATATATATGATAGGGTTGATATATCGTAGCTATAGAAATGGTATTCATCTGAAAGCTTACCTATAATCAATAACCAACAGAACTGACCGACGTATTATGACAAAGCTGCGAATTGGCGATCACTACCTTGCAATAGAAAAAAGGCACCAATACAAACCTGCAATGAAAAGAGATGAAAGATGCTGCTCAACTTGCAAAAACAAAATTGAAGACGAGACGCATTTTATTCTCGAATGTGGGACATTCAAGGCAACACGAGAAACCTTAGCCTGCATGCAGACCTTCTTAATTACGCAAAAGCCATTTATCCAAACTTTTAATCAATTCCAATAAATGAACAAAGCTAATGAAAATCGTCACTTTTTAGAATCATTTACAAGGTATCTCATCTCAACCCAATATACAAACAGATATCCAAAAGCGAAATCCAGAAAAATTAAACTTGATGATATATAACCTAGATTTTTCATTTGATCAGTGATATTTTGATAATAGCTTCAGGGGTGGCGCCAGGAATCTTCCGACAGAGGGGCTGGAGCTTCCGACAGGGGAGCTAAAATGGCTAGACAATGCGCTTTCATATGTCATTTTGCCAAAATTTCCTCCGACAAGAACCCAAAATGTCCTCTGACGGGGGGGCTAGATGCTTCCGACGAGGGGGCTGTAGCCCCCCTAGCCCTCCCCTGGCGCCACCCCTGAATTTGTTGAGGATATCGAGGACTGCCCCTTTTGTCTGAGCTTTTTGTTATGCTGGTAAAGTTCAAAGCAGATCAACAGCTGGGAAACCTATTAGCATGCGCGAGAACCTCTTTATTTCTTTCCTAATTTTTGTTTGGATTGTGGCCGGATTATCGACCCACATTCTTTCCACAAAACCAAACATGCTTTCTGAGCATGATCACAGGTTTTCTTTTTGGGGGATAAGGGACAGTGCAAAGTTTATTTTATAACATGGCCAGTGCAAAACGCAACGGGACAACTACTTTTTTGAGCTTGTACAGAACTGGGTCAACACTTTTTACAAAGCACATATGAACGGGGCAGTACCTTTTTATAAGCTCAAGATGAAGTTTGAAATATGAAATGGCTCATTTTGACGCCAAAATTTGTTGATCATGCAAGTTGAGAAATGCTTGGAAGGATGTGTATGAACATGACGCAAAATTTCCTTGTCAGTTACTTGCAAGAACGATTCATCAGTCATTTCTCTTCATCTTCAAAGTCGATTTCTTCGTTGACAAAGTCTCGTAAAGGCAAGAATTGATTTCGTTATGGTCTTTGGCTAATTCATCGTTGGTACTATACAACATTTGTTGTTCATGAATACGATACGGGGCAGATACATTTTTTTAAGGAAAGGGTGACGGGGCAGTTGGTTTTTTGGCAATAATTTCATACAGGGCGAGCAGATTTTTTGGCAAGAATTTTTGTTCTCCACCGGCCATGTAATATAATAAATTTTGCCCTGTCCCTAACCGTTGCTTTGAACTTTGACGATTCGTATCCCCAACAAGAATAGCTTTAATTTGTTGTTGTTAAGCCTGGTTCTCATATAGCTTCAAACCATCGGCGACCCATCGGCGACCCACCGGCGACCTTGCTCCGGCAGTCTAATTTTAATGAGAACAGTCAGCGCCGATGGGGCGCCGACTGCCGGCGTCCTGCCGCAGTCATTCGAAAAAGTTGAGCTGAGTTCAACTTTTTCACTCTGCTGCGGTACCGGCGCCAATGAAAATTATATGAGAACATGAGGCGGCGCACTGCCGGCGATGCGTCAGCGAATCATTTGCAGTCCCTGCGATCAGGTGACCATAGCAAGCCAATCAAATACGAGGATCAGCGGGGAATGCACACTGAGATATGGTTGACGGCGCCCTGCCGGCAACATGTCGCCGATAGGTCGCCGATGGGTCGCCTACGAGTCGCCGGCAGTTCAACTTTTGCTACGCAGTAGTGACGCCGATGGGTCGCCGTTGGGTTGAGATTATATGAGAACCAGGCTTTAGTGAGAATATGTACTTTTTTTACTGATATCAAGTCTTCGTTGTAAGAAGAGAGATACATACCCCCGTCTTTTTGATTGCTTGTAAGCGAGGCTGTCTATCCTCGCATCACAACATAAACGAAGCACAACAGGAAATTAAAGGAAGGCTGGTTTCATGAGATGAGAAGAGCTGGAGTCTGTTGATGAGTTAGAGCTTGCTACATTTCATTGGTAAGTTCTCCTTCACTTTTTTTGCTGTAATTTTCATTAGAAGCCAGAGGGTGTCAAAGTGTCCAACATAACTTAGATCTGGATCTGGTTATCTGAAATTTAAAGTAATCAACTCTGTGCACTTTAATTTCCCCAGAACAAGATTCCGATTCAGAAAAACTTCCCAATTATGATTTACAATAGGCCTGTTGTTATTTTGTTCTAAAAACAGTTGCTGGCTTCTGGAGGACCTGACAAATGTAATGGCCTTTCATAAAATTTCATACGAAAAGAAAGGCTTTGTTTGGTACAACCTGGCACTAGAGAAATTTATTTTCCAAAAAGAGTTGCAGACGCCCCTCTTCTTGTGTGGAAATATTATTTTGTTGGTTGTCTTTGCTACTCGAAAGCCAGGGTGAATCTCGTTGCTGTTCTGTGCCAAATATTTATAAGCGTAATGATTTTGTGCGCCAGGGAGCACCAAAGAAAGTTGATTTATATTGTCCAATACAATGAGACATTGAATGGTGTTTCTGGATGTTTTGGATGTTTCTGGCATATATTGGGAGCAAATGCTTAATGAGACTGACCATGTTCATGTTCTTGTCAATAATTAGACAAACTTATTTTCTATTATGGTTAACAAACATGCCCCTCTGATTGAAATGCGGGTCTCATAGAAATACTGCCCCTGGATTGACCTCCGAAACCTAATCGGAACAAGAGATCGGCTCAAAAAGGCTGCTACCAAACGTAAGTTCTCCTTTCTTATGGACTCGTACAGGCAGACCCGTAATAAGGTAAAACAAGCAGCTAAAGAAGCATTATTATACAAATAAGATTTCTGCATGCAAAGGTAATATGAAGGAATCCTGGAAGACAATCAATGAACTTCTTAGTAAAAGATCAAAGTCAAGTAACATTGACTGTCTCAAAGAAAATGGTTCAGAAACCATGCACAAAAAGAGCATTTCCAATGCAATGAACGGTTTTCTTTTGCTCAGTAGGCAAGGATCTAGCAGGAAAGATAGATCCAGCTCCAAATCCTCTTCTCTCAGGTGACTACGAAGTTAACAAAAATAAGGCAATATTTTGCTTTAAGACAATTGAGGTTCAATAGATCAGGGATGCATTTGCCACCGTCAAAACAGCAAAGAGCTTTGGGAGTGACAACATCTCTAGCTACTTTTTGAAACTCATACTTCCTTTTATCGGGAATTCACTTGCTGTCTTGTTCAATAGATCCATTGAAACAAGTCAGTTTCCTGACTCATGGAAAATAGCTACAAAAGGAGAAAATGTAGGTTGAATGGTGTTTGATTCAAGCAACTTTGAAATGGGGGGAGCGGGGGGCACGTAATCAAAGACCGAAGTAGTGCAATTTTATGATTTGTCCCAAGTATTTTGGCCAAGATTGTCTGAAAAATTGCTTCACTACCTATCATATATGTTTCTATGAATCCAAATCTACTTGTATCAGATAAGCTCTTTTACTATGAATGGATAGCCACTACCTGTGGGCTTAACTCCAGAGTACTTCAGATGTTAATGTTTTCATTATTACTGATTCATCCATCAGAGCTATGACGTCATCAAATTATGCAAAATTTTCCCATTACGTTCAGCGAGACTTCTCTTGTGCACGAAACCTGCCAATGATTTTCGTTTGAAAACATCACAGTTATCAGACAGAACTGGAAAACAAAGTTCCTTTTGAATCAGAGCAAATTCTGCGCCTCCACAGTGCAATTGTCTTATTTTCAAATGCACCGTTAGCCAATTCTCTAACTATTCATTCATTTTCAATTAGATTAAATTCGCTCCACCAAACTTGCATTCACCCTGGACGGCATTGAATGGTCTATTGTGCCCGATGAATTGTAATCCAGAACTTTTTGTTGAAGAATAATAAGCCTGTTGCGGGGCAACCAGGCGGATTCTCGATATCTGGCACATTGAGGAAGGATCGAAATTTGTCCACGCTGCTCCCTACTTTAAACATTAATAATGTCGGCAACGTTTGCCCTATTCTAACAAATTTTGTCTCATTCTAATGAGAAAAATGAGCTTTATTAGCCTATAGTCAGTATTTGCATCGATATTTTCGTGAAATATGATTTCTGACGGTTCTCAATGGGCTTTAAAAGAAACTTATCCGGAATTGTTTTATTTTAAGTTTTTAATTTTGGAGCGCCGTGAGATTTCCACCTTCCAGGCAATTTTTACTTGGTTTTTTTGCATGAATAGGAAGACTTTGATGTTCAAATGTGGAATCAAACAAATTTACCAAAAAGCGTGACTTATCCCAAAATTATGGGGCATTCTTCTTTGGAGCGGCGTTGGGAGAACCGAAGAATTGACAAGAAACCGGACCTCAAACAATGACCCCAAAAGCTTTCTTGCAATGATAAGTCATTTTCAAAGAGCAGCGGGTAGACAATCTTGCGATAGCGGAAGAAAGCTCAGGATCCTAGTGTATGTCACTTTTTATAAGGGAATCTTTATTTGAGTGAAAATTGCAGCAATTTTGCCACACCCATTTTTAAGAAGGTGCTCAGTGAATTTAGCGAACAACGCCTATTTTGGCATAGATAGCTGAGAACTCACTTCTTGTGTTGGGGATGACGGCGTTAAAATTTCACACACAGATCTCTATCGGTTCTCAAGATATGAGTTGTTATTTGTTAACAGTCATTTTCAGACAATCCTGGCCAAAAGAAGCTGGGACACAGGCAAATTTCAGTGTCTTCATGATGTTTCCTAAAATATCGAGGAGAAAACATACGTTTAGAGTCTCCAAATCCCTCCTCCTCCCTATTTCAATGTTGAGAAGGTTGAATGGCGTTTGATTCAAGCAACTTTGAAACGGGGGGAGCGGGGGGCACGTAATCAAAGACCGAAGTAGTGCAATTTTATGATTTGTCCCAAGTATTTTGGCCAAGATTGTAGAGTCACTCCAATTGTCAAAGAGGGAGAACAGACTAACAAGTCTAATTGCAGACCACTATCAGTCTTGCCTGTCATCTCAAGGCTCTTTGAAAAACTTGTCACTGACCAACTCTACCAACATATGACTGAAAATGGTCAGTTTTCTAATGACCAGTCCGGTTTTTTACGACTACGTTCCACAGTCACATGCTTACTTAAAAATACTGATGACTGGTACAATGGGTTGGATCTTGGTAAGCTTGTGGGATCGGTATTCATTGACCTGAAAAAGGCATTTGATACTGTTGACCTCAAAATTCTCTGCAAAAAAGCTTGAGCTCTATGAAATGCAAAACCGTGAACTCTCCTGGTTTGAATCCTATCTCACCAACAGCAAACAGTTTTATTGGGTTAATTAATGGTGTAGACTCAGAAATTGGGGACACAGAGGTTGGTATATCACAAGGCTCATGCCTAGTTCCCCTTCTCTTCCTCATCTACAGCAACGATCTCCCACAAGCTGTCTCCTCTGTGTCCATGTATGCTGATGACACCAGTCTTTGCTATCAATCCTCAGATATAACTCAGGTGAATGAGGCTATTAACAGCGTTTAAAGAATGCCAAATCTTTCTTACCAATGGAAAATTTGAAAACTATGTACACAGGTATTGTGGAGCCCCACTTTCGATATTGCTGCTCTGTTTGGGGCTGCGCCGGTTCAACTGAAATTAATTTATTATCAAGTTATTTAAAGTAGGCCTACATATATATATATCTATATATCTCTCTATCTCATTATACTGTTCACTGAGGGAGTGCCTTGTTTACGCTTGCTCTTTTATATAAAATATTCAATAGATATATTCATGGGGATTCTATATACATATTTATACTTCTGAACATAATAGATCAGCCTCACACCCCATGCTTCTTCCATTGCCCCCAATTCTCAGTGGAAAGGGAACAAAAGTTTGGACTCTGACCCCAATGAGTTCAGATGACCCTAGTGGCCTTTAATTGGAAGTGGAACTTAGTTTTCCTCCCCGTAAGGAACTAAAATGCAGGGAATTTCTTGTTCTCTGATCACTGTGATTGGTCGAGAAGGTCCTCTGGGATCACGTTGATCACTTTGATCACATGGAATGCTGCGTTCATCATGTTATTGGTCGAGAAGGTCCTCTGGGATCACGTTGATCACTCTGATCAGATGGAATGCTGCGTTCATCATGTGATTGGTCGAGAAGGTCCTCTGGGATCACGTTGATCACTTTGATCACATGGAATGCTGCGTTCATCATACAATGTCCCACAGGATCCGTCTAGATGCTCCGTCGCCATAGAGTTCCCTTGACATTTGTAAAAGTGCACTTCCTGTAACATTCCTTCTAGGTTTTAGTTAAATTTTATTTAAATTCAAATTTTGCCAATCAGTAGCCTGGAGGTTGCTAAATAGGGGCGCTTTTGCGAAGGAATGCATGCGTTTTGCATGCATGCGTTTTGCATAAAATGAGCTCTGTTTGTAAACAAGTCAACAGAAAGCCAGACATGAACTGGTCAAAGGTGGATGGAGCGAGGCAGCAAAAAAGAACGTTAATTCTCAGAGAATCGCAAGACAAAACTTACATTTGCCCAGTGAAATGTTGTGAGAATCGAACTTTTTTCAGCAAGAGGGGCTGCAGAAAACATGTGGATACTAAGCACAGATGGTATTATTACTTTGATGAGAAACCAAGCGAGAAATTGATCGAAAAGGGCATCAAGGAACAACAAAGCAGCTCGGGGGCTTCAAAATGTGGAGATGGGCTGAAAAAGCGTGCAGATACAACAAAAAGGCCTTATTACCCAATATCCAGTGGAATTGGAAAGAAGTACATTGAGTGGCTTTGTGCTGTTTGCGGAGGGGGAATGTTAGAATCACAGGCGGCACAAAACGGAATACGAGTGATGAAGTTTCTGAAACATTGCAGTGAGGATGACGAGGAGGAGCTTACTGAAGAGCACATAGACTACTGTATTGGTTCTGCTCAAGACATTTGCAAGTTTATCGAACATATTGGAAAAGAATGGGGCCTAGGTAGCTCGGCGCAATTTGGATACCTACAAGCAATTACAGACCTAATTGATTTTCGCAAATCCAGTGGATTGTCGGCAACAGTGCTCGGGAATTTAGCAGTATCCGAGGTGTACATCAATAGAGGGAAAAGGGCTTTAGCACGACGAAAATTAACTGAGTGGTCAAAGAACCTTTCCGTTGAGGTTCTCGCTGCAACGAATCAGTGGGCGACGATGGACGAAATGGAGACAGTTATCCCGTATCATCTGCCACAATACAAGGTGACTCTATCAAACTGCAAGGGCTATCCATTGACGAGTGTCACTGCCGCCGACTTGGCTTTCGCTACTCGCTTTGTGGCCGTGTACCTGTTTACGAGAGTGAAGGGATCTCGGCCGATGACGTATCAATACTTGACAATAGGCATGATGGAGAAAGCAAAGGAAAATGAGGGCTTCGTCGATCAAACAGAATTTAAAACTGCTCAACAGTATGCCTTTGATTCATTGATTTTCGACGAGACGAGCACTCGGATTATCGACGACTACATCATGCACATCAGACCGTTATTGAACCCACAATGTGACTATGTTCTCGTAACGAGGAGTGGTACGCAAATAAAGAACTTCAGTATTCTTATGTCAAAGATTGTCTTCGCAGCCATTGGGAAATATGTTCACCCGACAAGATATCGACAAATATTGGAAACAGAGAGCTCACGAAAACTCAGTGCGGAGGAGCAAGACATGGTTAGCCGGGATCAGAAACACAGTTCGCAAGTGGCGAGAACATACTATCAAAAACGAAGTTCCCGTGAAATTGCAACGAGTGCAAAACGGGCGATGAAAAAACTACAAAACGGAGAAGTTGACAAAGAGTTGAAGAAATTAGCGTTTGCGAGCGATAGTTCATCGGACTGCGAAGATGCTACAAAAAGTGGCGAAGACTCCTATGAAGTGGTTGACTGTGCTACTCAGGGAGATCCTTGTTCGACAAAGCAGATGGATCTGGGAAAGGATACACTTGATAGTGATACAATTGATAGTCAGACTATCACATCGTACCAACCACCCGTGAGAAAAGCAAGCAAGAAACAAATGAAACCAATCGTCAGTGCAAGGGTGCCTTTCACCTCTGATGAGGACTATTTTTTAAGAAAATGTTTACGAATTTATGGATTCGGTAAATGGACGTGCATGCTGCGTGACCCGCGATTCAAGTTTCACGAGAAAAGAACGCCAGACTCTCTCAAGAAACGCGCAGAAATTTTAACAAGAAGATGAAACTTCATAAACTTTTGTAGCACTTCAAATTTTTTCAATGATGTCTTAATTAGATTGTCTATTAGATTGTCTAATTGTCTTAATTAGATTTGTTGTCTTAATTGTTGCTATTGCTTCAGGGATACTTTGTCCTGTTGGACCTTTGGTGAATAAGAAGGAATAAGCGAGAACAACCGTGAATAAGGAGTGTACAACTGTGCACAAGGAAGCCTCATTTCGATCCAGCCTCAATCCGAAATCTCTTGGCCTTGTTAAGCCTTATTCATGCTGTGTTTACGGTTGTTCACATCTGTTACCCGTAGTTCATTGAGGTTTGAGTAGAGAAAGGTTTTTAAGATGACAACAACAGCAACTGGGTGTGACGTTTCATGATCCTCTTCTATTTGACGAAAATTTAACTTAACAGTTTCAAGGGGAATTTCTATGGTTGTTGCTGTTGCTTCAGAGATACTTTGTCCTGTTGGACCTTTGGTGAATAAGAAGGAATAAGCGAGAACAACCGTGAATAAGGAGTGTACAACTGTGCACTAGGAAGCCTCATTTCGATCCAGCCTCAATCCGAAATCTCTTGGCCTTGTTAAGCCTTATTCATGCTGTGTTTACGGTTGTTCACATCTGTTACCCGTAGTTCATTGAGGTTTGAGTAGAGAAAGGTTTTTAAGATGACAACAACAGCAACTGGGTGTGACGTTTCATGATCCTCTTCTATTTGACGAAAATTTAACTTAACAGTTTCAAGGAGAATTTCTATTTTTGTTGCTGTTGCTTCAGGGATACTTTGTCCTGTTGGACCTTTGGTGAATAAGAAGGAATAAGCGAGAACAACCGTGAATAAGGAGTGTACAACTGTGCACAAGGAAGCCTCATTTCGATCCAGCCTCAATCCGAAATCTCTTGGCCTTGTTAAGCCTTATTCATGCTGTGTTTACGGTTGTTCACATCTGTTACCCGTAGTTCATTGAGGTTTGAGTAGAGAAAGGTTTTTAAGATGACAACAACAGCAACTGGGTGTGACGTTTCATGATCCTCTTCTATTTGACGAAAATTTAACTTAACAGTTTCAAGGAGAATTTCTATTTTTGTTGCTGTTGCTTCAGGGATACTTTGTCCTGTTGGACCTTTGGTGAATAAGAAGGAATAAGCGAGAACAACCGTGAATAAGGAGTGTACAACTGTGCACAAGGAAGCCTCATTTCGATCCAGCCTCAATCCGAAATCTCTTGGCCTTGTTAAGCCTTATTCATGCTGTGTTTACGGTTGTTCACATCTGTTACCCGTAGTTCATTGAGGTTTGAGTAGAGAAAGGTTTTTAAGATGACAACAACAGCAACTGGGTGTGACGTTTCATGATCCTCTTCTATTTGACGAAAATTTAACTTAGCAGTTTCAAGGGGAATTGCTATTGTTGTTGCTGTTGCTTCAGAGATTCTTTGTCCTGTTGGCCCTTTGGTGAATAAGAAGGAACAAGCGAGAATAACGGTGAATAAGGAGTGTACAGCTGTGCACAAGGAAGTCTCATTTCGGTCCAGTGTGTCAATCCGAAATCTCATAGCCTTGTTTAGCTTTATTTACACGTTGTGTATTGTTTTTCACACTTATTACCCGTAATTCATTGAATTTTAGTGAGCGTGTTTGTGTTTATAAAAGATGAAATAAAGTCCTTGAAATCATTGAAAGTTCTGTCTGTCGTGCTTCTATTCCATTTGGTAAGGCTGCCAATCATGATGTCATGTCGCAGTGTTCTAATAGGAGAAATGAAACGCAGAAATAACAACATTTTTGTCATGCAGTACAAACACAATCCTACTTATACTAACTATGGTTCATTCAGTTTAGTTTCATTGGTCTTCATCCTCGCCGTCACTGATCAAAACTCTTGCGCGTTTTCTCCTCCGCACTATCATTGTGCGAGGTCGTCGTCGTGGTCTTTGCCCTGACGGTATCTCCTCCTCATTTTCATTACTGTCGTCATTCCTGTCAGCATTGTCGATCACCTCTGACGTCCTGTTGTTGCCGTATTTGTTTGCCATTTGTTTGTCCCAATCTGGGAAAGTTTCCCGGAACTCGTCAAGGTCAAACAAATCTCGCGGTGTGTCTTCTATTAGCAACCACGCATCATACATGGAGTCAGCTCCATCCCATCTGACTCTTCGGCGTCTTTGGAATCTAGCCAGGTCTTCATCTGAAGGTTCCAGCGCCTGCCATTTTCCCTCACTTATGGTAAGCAAGTAGACTGCTTTGTGGTACCGAAACTCGTTTATTTTCCCATGAGCAATGAAATAGTCACTTTCTGCTCTTTTCCATCCTTCGTCGCTGTCCTCAAACTCAGTTATTGCTCGGTCGGTGACTTCTTTTGGCACCACCTTGTCAATTGCGTAAGCGTCGTTCTTCGCTGCTGCGATCGCTTCTCGGAAGTCTTGAGAGAATTGCATTGTCTCGATTTCTTTCATGTCTATCAGCTGGGCTGCTCGTTGCTCAGTGAAGTCGTTGAATATCGCTCCTTCATCTCCATCGGGGTTGTTTGAAAGGCTCATGTCCTCCTCAGTCCACAAAGGAACATTGCGCAGCTTTTCCGCTGCCCAGTGAAAGCACTGCATGCAATTCTGCCGGAGCCAGTTGGTTGCCGTTGGGTTTTTTTCTTTCAAGGATTTTGCCTTAAAGATCTCCAGTCTTGCTTCGATGGCTGCGTCGTCGACAGCTGTAAACTTTGGTATCTCGTTGCAGGTGATGTAGATACCTGATTTGTATACAAATTGCACAGCTTCTTTATGTTTCTGGGGAATGGCGATGTACCCTCCTTGCAGCACTCGTTTGGCATCATCTGCAGTCATTGAATCTGGAGGCCACTCATCCACAAACAAGCATTCAGTTTCTGCACGTAGCATGCTGGCCGAGAAGTGCCGATCCCGAGTAACCGACGCCAGGTTATCATGCGAGATAATGCCTTCGTATGGGGCAAACCAGCTCGTCTTTCCAGAATCGGCCTCCCCGACACAACAAAGCTTCTTCGTTTTCTGTGGGAACAAATCTTTCAGAGCCAGCTGATACCATTTCTGTAAAAATCTCGTCAGCGTCTCTTCGTCAGGCATGCTGTTCTCGAGGCTGTCGATAAACAGTTGTGGCTGAGGAATGTCGTCTTCTTTCGGCGTGTAGCTCACAAATGTTCGTGGTGTCACTTCTCCGATCTTCTCGTCATCGATCGCACCCTGCTTGAACCTTTTTTCTGTGAAGCTGAAGCACGTTCCAAACGGATTTACCTCAACGAGATCGTAATCGATGGCTATTGGCTTGATAATCTGGCAGCCTGAAATGGAAGTGTATTAACTTGATGATATGTTCTCCTACTCGGAGTTAATAGATTAGGGTAACGAATGGGAGCAACAGTAAACAAAGCATGAATAAGAGCAAAGAAGGATGCACTCGCTTTTGAATGGGGTTGCACGAAAGTGGGGCTACCTTGTGCCCTCTTCTACCCTCTTGTGCACTCTTTGTTAATTGTTTTTCACGCTTATTCATCCTTGTTAATTGAATGTCTACTAGGAAAAAACATAACTGAACCAACAACAACAAAAAATTCATCAATTTAACAAATCAAATGTCCGCAATAGAACTGAAATCACCTCTTAACTCTCCTTTATGAAACCTTATGTAATGGACACTTGTGGTAAAAACCTGAACAAATTCGCACACTAACCTCGGTAGGAAAGAATCCCAGAAATAGCAGCCATATTTGGTGCAATGAGCTCTGCTAATTGGCTGTTTCGGAGCAACGAATGCAGGAACTGATGAACGCTGCATGATTTCACGAAGGTGTACTTCCCTTGGGGCACTTTCCTGTATACATGGCCACCACGCAGTTTGCAGCTGAGTTTTTCCATTGCCCGTCTCACGCCATCTATAGCCACACAAATTTTGCTGGTGGGTCGCTCTGGCAAATTCAAACTTGAAGATGACTGGCTGCTGGGTTGCATATCATTCATTTCAACAAGATCATATTGAAGACCAGTGTACTTGATGTTATCAAGGGCCCCTTTTATTGACTCCATGAACGCTTGGCTGCATTGACGTGTCAGCGTTATCCTTACTGGATGAATTCCAAATTCTGGGCTCTTGTGCAGCTCTTCCGGTGCTACCATGACTCCAGAAACGGCACGCACGTAGAGGGAGGCAAACTGTTGGGACGATTCACCAGACAATCTTTTTGCATAATTGCTATTATGGTCCTTGATGGCGATGCATAAAGATCCTGTCACATAATCATGAGTGCCTTCTTTTCCTCGTGGGCTTATCGGTTTGCAGTCATCGATTTCCAGCCCGGCAGACAGCATTATTTGCATTATCTAGAAATGAAATAGTTAAAGTTAAATAAAATATATATCTGAAATTTAATTTTTTAAATTGATATATACCTAAAGCAATATGATGATAAAAGCAAATATGAAGCAAATATGAGACTTTACAATGTATGCACAAGATTGAATAAGGAATTCAACTTTCACAGCGAGGTTGGTTGATGTCAAGGCAAAGTGATTTGATTGACGTCAGAACTTTTACAGTTTGCTAATGCTACGTTGTGCGAGTCAAATTCAGGCGGGTGGGAAGGAATCTAACGAAATAGGCTCATATAGCAGCAAAATCGAATTTAAAATCAACTCCTACCTGATTTTCTACAATGTGCAGAGAATTTGAGGGGGCATCGATGGCCATCCACAAACTGACACCTGGTTTAACGTCGATCTCTTCGACTTCTTCTTCTTGATTTTCTTCCTCTCCATCCTCTCCACCTTCTCCGTCTTCTCCGTCTTCTCCACCATGTTGGTTTTTGTCATTTTTCTTCTTTTTCTTCTTTGTTTTCTTCACTTCAATACCAGTTATGCATGATAGAATGACGTGTATGTTCTTGTGATCTCGCAGAATCAGCTCCAATTGTCTGCGTTTAACTGGTAGTAAATTTTCCGTTACAGTCTCATCGCATGGTCTTGTTCTCCACAGTGCCCTGATGGACACCACCAAATGCGACCTCGTTACCTCTGGTACCACAAAGGCGCGCAGTGCTTGCGTTAATGTCTTTGACGACAGTCGTCGAACAGGCCTATTTTCACCCATAACGAACGCACATCTGAATATCTCTCTATCTCATTATACTGTTCACTGAGGGAGTGCCTTGTTTACGCTTGCTCTTTTATATAAAATATTCAATAGATATATTCATGGGGATTCTATATACATATTTATACTTCTGAACATAATAGATCAGCCTCACACCCCATGCTTTTTCCACTGCCCCCAATTCTCAGTGGAAAGGGAACAAAAGTTTGGACTCTGACCCCAATGAGTTCAGATGACCCTAGTGGCCTTTAATTGGAAGTGGAACTTAGTTTTCCTCCCCGTAAGGAACTAAAATTCAGGGAATTTCTTGTTCTCTGATCACTGTGATTGGTCGAGAAGGTCCTCTGGGATCACTTTGATCACATGGAATGCTGCGTTCATCATGTTATTGGTCGAGAAGGTCCTCTGGGATCACGTTGATCACTCTGATCAGATGGAATGCTGCGTTCATCATGTGATTGGTCGAGAAGGTCCTCTGGGATCACGTTGATCACTTTGATCACATGGAATGCTGCGTTCATCATACAATGTCCCACAGGATCCGTCTAGATGCTCCGTCGCCATAGAGTTCCCTTGACATTTGTAAAAGTGCACTTCCTGTAACATTCCTTCTAGGTTTTAGTTAAATTTTATTTAAATTCAAATTTTGCCAATCAGTAGCCTGGAGGTTGCTAAATAGGGGCGCTTTTGCGAAGGAATGCATGCGTTTTGCATGCATGCGTTTTGCATAAAATGAGCTCTGTTTGTAAACAAGTCAACAGAAAGCCAGACATGAACTGGTCAAAGGTGGATGGAGCGAGGCAGCAAAAAAGAACGTTAATTCTCAGAGAATCGCAAGACAAAACTTACATTTGCCCAGTGAAATGTTGTGAGAATCGAACTTTTTTCAGCAAGAGGGGCTGCAGAAAACATGTGGATACTAAGCACAGATGGTATTATTACTTTGATGAGAAACCAAGCGAGAAATTGATCGAAAAGGGCATCAAGGAACAACAAAGCAGCTCGGGGGCTTCAAAATGTGGAGATGGGCTGAAAAAGCGTGCAGATACAACAAAAAGGCCTTATTACCCAATATCCAGTGGAATTGGAAAGAAGTACATTGAGTGGCTTTGTGCTGTTTGCGGAGGGGGAATGTTAGAATCACAGGCGGCACAAAACGGAATACGAGTGATGAAGTTTCTGAAACATTGCAGTGAGGATGACGAGGAGGAGCTTACTGAAGAGCACATAGACTACTGTATTGGTTCTGCTCAAGACATTTGCAAGTTTATCGAACATATTGGAAAAGAATGGGGCCTAGGTAGCTCGGCGCAATTTGGATACCTACAAGCAATTACAGACCTAATTGATTTTCGCAAATCCAGTGGATTGTCGGCAACAGTGCTCGGGAATTTAGCAGTATCCGAGGTGTACATCAATAGAGGGAAAAGGGCTTTAGCACGACGAAAATTAACTGAGTGGTCAAAGAACCTTTCCGTTGAGGTTCTCGCTGCAACGAATCAGTGGGCGACGATGGACGAAATGGAGACAGTTATCCCGTATCATCTGCCACAATACAAGGTGACTCTATCAAACTGCAAGGGCTATCCATTGACGAGTGTCACTGCCGCCGACTTGGCTTTCGCTACTCGCTTTGTGGCCGTGTACCTGTTTACGAGAGTGAAGGGATCTCGGCCGATGACGTATCAATACTTGACAATAGGCATGATGGAGAAAGCAAAGGAAAATGAGGGCTTCGTCGATCAAACAGAATTTAAAACTGCTCAACAGTATGCCTTTGATTCATTGATTTTCGACGAGACGAGCACTCGGATTATCGACGACTACATCATGCACATCAGACCGTTATTGAACCCACAATGTGACTATGTTCTCGTAACGAGGAGTGGTACGCAAATAAAGAACTTCAGTATTCTTATGTCAAAGATTGTCTTCGCAGCCATTGGGAAATATGTTCACCCGACAAGATATCGACAAATATTGGAAACAGAGAGCTCACGAAAACTCAGTGCGGAGGAGCAAGACATGGTTAGCCGGGATCAGAAACACAGTTCGCAAGTGGCGAGAACATACTATCAAAAACGAAGTTCCCGTGAAATTGCAACGAGTGCAAAACGGGCGATGAAAAAACTACAAAACGGAGAAGTTGACAAAGAGTTGAAGAAATTAGCGTTTGCGAGCGATAGTTCATCGGACTGCGAAGATGCTACAAAAAGTGGCGAAGACTCCTATGAAGTGGTTGACTGTGCTACTCAGGGAGATCCTTGTTCGACAAAGCAGATGGATCTGGGAAAGGATACACTTGATAGTGATACAATTGATAGTCAGACTATCACATCGTACCAACCACCCGTGAGAAAAGCAAGCAAGAAACAAATGAAACCAATCGTCAGTGCAAGGGTGCCTTTCACCTCTGATGAGGACTATTTTTTAAGAAAATGTTTACGAATTTATGGATTCGGTAAATGGACGTGCATGCTGCGTGACCCGCGATTCAAGTTTCACGAGAAAAGAACGCCAGACTCTCTCAAGAAACGCGCAGAAATTTTAACAAGAAGATGAAACTTCATAAACTTTTGTAGCACTTCAAATTTTTTCAATGATGTCTTAATTAGATTGTCTATTAGATTGTCTAATTGTCTTAATTAGATTTGTTGTCTTAATTGTTGCTATTGCTTCAGGGATACTTTGTCCTGTTGGACCTTTGGTGAATAAGAAGGAATAAGCGAGAACAACCGTGAATAAGGAGTGTACAACTGTGCACAAGGAAGCCTCATTTCGATCCAGCCTCAATCCGAAATCTCTTGGCCTTGTTAAGCCTTATTCATGCTGTGTTTACGGTTGTTCACATCTGTTACCCGTAGTTCATTGAGGTTTGAGTAGAGAAAGGTTTTTAAGATGACAACAACAGCAACTGGGTGTGACGTTTCATGATCCTCTTCTATTTGACGAAAATTTAACTTAACAGTTTCAAGGAGAATTTCTATTGTTGTTGCTGTTGCTTCAGAGATTCTTTGTCCTGTTGGCCCTTTGGTGAATAAGAAGGAATAAGCGAGAACAACCGTGAATAAGGAGTGTACAACTGTGCACAAGGAAGCCTCATTTCGATCCAGCCTCAATCCGAAATCTCTTGGCCTTGTTAAGCCTTATTCATGCTGTGTTTACGGTTGTTCATATCTGTTACCCGTAGTTCATTGAGGTTTGAGTAGAGAAAGGTTTTTAAGATGACAACAACAGCAACTGGGTGTGACGTTTCATGATCCTCTTCTATTTGACGAAAATTTAGCTTAACAGTTTCAAGGAGAATTTCTATTTTTGTTGCTGTTGCTTCAGGGATACTTTGTCCTGTTGGACCTTTGGTGAATAAGAAGGAATAAGCGAGAACAACCGTGAATATGGAGTGTACAACTGTGCACAAGGAAGCCTCATTTCGATCCAGCCTCAATCCGAAATCTCTTGGCCTTGTTAAGCCTTATTCATGCTGTGTTTACGGTTGTTCACATCTGTTACCCGTAGTTCATTGAGGTTTGAGTAGAGAAAGGTTTTTAAGATGACAACAACAGCAACTGGGTGTGACGTTTCATGATCCTCTTCTATTTGACGAAAATTTAACTTAGCAGTTTCAAGGGGAATTGCTATTGTTGTTGCTGTTGCTTCAGAGATTCTTTGTCCTGTTGGCCCTTTGGTGAATAAGAAGGAACAAGCGAGAATAACGGTGAATAAGGAGTGTACAGCTGTGCACAAGGAAGTCTCATTTCGGTCCAGTGTGTCAATCCGAAATCTCATAGCCTTGTTTAGCTTTATTTACACGTTGTGTATTGTTTTTCACACTTATTACCCGTAATTCATTGAATTTTAGTGAGCGTGTTTGTGTTTATAAAAGATGAAATAAAGTCCTTGAAATCATTGAAAGTTCTGTCTGTCGTGCTTCTATTCCATTTGGTAAGGCTGCCAATCATGATGTCATGTCGCAGTGTTCTAATAGGAGAAATGAAACGCAGAAATAACAACATTTTTGTCATGCAGTACAAACACAATCCTACTTATACTAACTATGGTTCATTCAGTTTAGTTTCATTGGTCTTCATCCTCGCCGTCACTGATCAAAACTCTTGCGCGTTTTCTCCTCCGCACTATCATTGTGCGAGGTCGTCGTCGTGGTCTTTGCCCTGACGGTATCTCCTCCTCATTTTCATTACTGTCGTCATTCCTGTCAGCATTGTCGATCACCTCTGACGTCCTGTTGTTGCCGTATTTGTTTGCCATTTGTTTGTCCCAATCTGGGAAAGTTTCCCGGAACTCGTCAAGGTCAAACAAATCTCGCGGTGTGTCTTCTATTAGCAACCACGCATCATACATGGAGTCAGCTCCATCCCATCTGACTCTTCGGCGTCTTTGGAATCTAGCCAGGTCTTCATCTGAAGGTTCCAGCGCCTGCCATTTTCCCTCACTTATGGTAAGCAAGTAGACTGCTTTGTGGTACCGAAACTCGTTTATTTTCCCATGAGCAATGAAATAGTCACTTTCTGCTCTTTTCCATCCTTCGTCGCTGTCCTCAAACTCAGTTATTGCTCGGTCGGTGACTTCTTTTGGCACCACCTTGTCAATTGCGTAAGCGTCGTTCTTCGCTGCTGCGATCGCTTCTCGGAAGTCTTGAGAGAATTGCATTGTCTCGATTTCTTTCATGTCTATCAGCTGGGCTGCTCGTTGCTCAGTGAAGTCGTTGAATATCGCTCCTTCATCTCCATCGGGGTTGTTTGAAAGGCTCATGTCCTCCTCAGTCCACAAAGGAACATTGCGCAGCTTTTCCGCTGCCCAGTGAAAGCACTGCATGCAATTCTGCCGGAGCCAGTTGGTTGCCGTTGGGTTTTTTTCTTTCAAGGATTTTGCCTTAAAGATCTCCAGTCTTGCTTCGATGGCTGCGTCGTCGACAGCTGTAAACTTTGGTATCTCGTTGCAGGTGATGTAGATACCTGATTTGTATACAAATTGCACAGCTTCTTTATGTTTCTGGGGAATGGCGATGTACCCTCCTTGCAGCACTCGTTTGGCATCATCTGCAGTCATTGAATCTGGAGGCCACTCATCCACAAACAAGCATTCAGTTTCTGCACGTAGCATGCTGGCCGAGAAGTGCCGATCCCGAGTAACCGACGCCAGGTTATCATGCGAGATAATGCCTTCGTATGGGGCAAACCAGCTCGTCTTTCCAGAATCGGCCTCCCCGACACAACAAAGCTTCTTCGTTTTCTGTGGGAACAAATCTTTCAGAGCCAGCTGATACCATTTCTGTAAAAATCTCGTCAGCGTCTCTTCGTCAGGCATGCTGTTCTCGAGGCTGTCGATAAACAGTTGTGGCTGAGGAATGTCGTCTTCTTTCGGCGTGTAGCTCACAAATGTTCGTGGTGTCACTTCTCCGATCTTCTCGTCATCGATCGCACCCTGCTTGAACCTTTTTTCTGTGAAGCTGAAGCACGTTCCAAACGGATTTACCTCAACGAGATCGTAATCGATGGCTATTGGCTTGATAATCTGGCAGCCTGAAATGGAAGTGTATTAACTTGATGATATGTTCTCCTACTCGGAGTTAATAGATTAGGGTAACGAATGGGAGCAACAGTAAACAAAGCATGAATAAGAGCAAAGAAGGATGCACTCGCTTTTGAATGGGGTTGCACGAAAGTGGGGCTACCTTGTGCCCTCTTCTACCCTCTTGTGCACTCTTTGTTAATTGTTTTTCACGCTTATTCATCCTTGTTAATTGAATGTCTACTAGGAAAAAACATAACTGAACCAACAACAACAAAAAATTCATCAATTTAACAAATCAAATGTCCGCAATAGAACTGAAATCACCTCTTAACTCTCCTTTATGAAACCTTATGTAATGGACACTTGTGGTAAAAACCTGAACAAATTCGCACACTAACCTCGGTAGGAAAGAATCCCAGAAATAGCAGCCATATTTGGTGCAATGAGCTCTGCTAATTGGCTGTTTCGGAGCAACGAATGCAGGAACTGATGAACGCTGCATGATTTCACGAAGGTGTACTTCCCTTGGGGCACTTTCCTGTATACATGGCCACCACGCAGTTTGCAGCTGAGTTTTTCCATTGCCCGTCTCACGCCATCTATAGCCACACAAATTTTGCTGGTGGGTCGCTCTGGCAAATTCAAACTTGAAGATGACTGGCTGCTGGGTTGCATATCATTCATTTCAACAAGATCATATTGAAGACCAGTGTACTTGATGTTATCAAGGGCCCCTTTTATTGACTCCATGAACGCTTGGCTGCATTGACGTGTCAGCGTTATCCTTACTGGATGAATTCCAAATTCTGGGCTCTTGTGCAGCTCTTCCGGTGCTACCATGACTCCAGAAACGGCACGCACGTAGAGGGAGGCAAACTGTTGGGACGATTCACCAGACAATCTTTTTGCATAATTGCTATTATGGTCCTTGATGGCGATGCATAAAGATCCTGTCACATAATCATGAGTGCCTTCTTTTCCTCGTGGGCTTATCGGTTTGCAGTCATCGATTTCCAGCCCGGCAGACAGCATTATTTGCATTATCTAGAAATGAAATAGTTAAAGTTAAATAAAATATATATCTGAAATTTAATTTTTTAAATTGATATATACCTAAAGCAATATGATGATAAAAGCAAATATGAAGCAAATATGAGACTTTACAATGTATGCACAAGATTGAATAAGGAATTCAACTTTCACAGCGAGGTTGGTTGATGTCAAGGCAAAGTGATTTGATTGACGTCAGAACTTTTACAGTTTGCTAATGCTACGTTGTGCGAGTCAAATTCAGGCGGGTGGGAAGGAATCTAACGAAATAGGCTCATATAGCAGCAAAATCGAATTTAAAATCAACTCCTACCTGATTTTCTACAATGTGCAGAGAATTTGAGGGGGCATCGATGGCCATCCACAAACTGACACCTGGTTTAACGTCGATCTCTTCGACTTCTTCTTCTTGATTTTCTTCCTCTCCATCCTCTCCACCTTCTCCGTCTTCTCCGTCTTCTCCACCATGTTGGTTTTTGTCATTTTTCTTCTTTTTCTTCTTTGTTTTCTTCACTTCAATACCAGTTATGCATGATAGAATGACGTGTATGTTCTTGTGATCTCGCAGAATCAGCTCCAATTGTCTGCGTTTAACTGGTAGTAAATTTTCCGTTACAGTCTCATCGCATGGTCTTGTTCTCCACAGTGCCCTGATGGACACCACCAAATGCGACCTCGTTACCTCTGGTACCACAAAGGCGCGCAGTGCTTGCGTTAATGTCTTTGACGACAGTCGTCGAACAGGCCTATTTTCACCCATAACGAACGCACATCTGAATATCTCTCTATCTCATTATACTGTTCATTGAATTTAAGTAATGTCCATGCATTGGTTTTATGAGTAAAAGTTTAAAATATACATATACTTTGGTTATTTATACGCGCTGATCAATCTGATTTATATAATCCTATTGTACCTTGCATATCCAAGGAGCTGCCCCCAATTCTCAATAGAGAAGGAACAAAAAGTTGGACCTTAACCCCACTGAACTCAGATGTCGTTGATGACCCAAATAGTGTAAGGAGAACAAGGCATTCATCCCATAGGTAACTAGGGCTGACATAACTACGAGATCACTGTTCCTTGCCGGCCTCACAGGATGTCTGCCGGGATCACAATGACGAACAAGGACCTACACATCTCATAGTTCCCTCGAGAATGATCCAATCAGTCCCCTTGAGAATGATCTAGACAAGGAGTCATTCTGGAGTCCCTGTCTCCATTAAATTCCCCCAGAGTTGTAGTGGAGACTGAGACAGTGCTTTTTTGAATCCTCTGAGACAGTGTAACTTGCTGTTTGTTGTTTAGAAATCTTTGAAGGGAGAGCAAATAAGATCAATATGAAAAGGCTTTTTATTTCCTTTTCCCTGGTGAAGAAACGTTTTGCGGAAAATGTTAATCTTTTGTTTTGGAATAGTAAAATGCGTGCTTGCTGGTATGCCCTTGTTATTGTTGGTATAAAATAAATGTTATTGCAAGCGAGCTAGTGAACATGGACTGGTCAAAGGTTGAGGGTGCGAGACAACAGCGAAGAACGATAATATTGCGAGAAAGCAAAGACAAAATCTTTATTTGTCCAGTTAATTTCTGTGAGAATAGACAGTTTTTCAGCAAAAGGGGTTGCAGGAAGCACATTGACACAAAGCATAGATGGTACTACTATTTTGACATAAAGCCAAGTGAAAGGGTGATCGAGCATTCCATACGACAACAAAGCACCAATGATGGACAAAAGTGCAATGGAAGTGTCAGAAAGCGTGCTGATACCACAAAAAGACCATGTTATTCTATCAAAGAGGGTTTTGGCAAAAAGTACATCGATTGGCTGTGTGCAATATGTGGAGGGGGGATGTCAGAAACTCAAGCCGCACAAAATGGAACTCGGGTAATGAAGTTTTTGAAATTTTGCAGCGAAGATGATGACGAGCAGTTGACCGAAGAACATGTAGACTATTGTATTGGTTCGGCAGGACTCGTATGCAATTTCATAGAGCACATTGGAAAGGAATGGGGTCTCGGCAGTTCAGCCCAGTTTGGATACCTTCAGTCGATAACAGACTTGATTGATTTTCGCAAGTCGGCTGGACTATCAAGCACAGTTCTCGGGAATTTAGCAACCTCGGAGGTGTATATCAACAGAGGGAAGAGAGCACTTGCAAGGCGTAAAATCACCGAATGGACTAAGAACCTCTCGATTGAAGTTCTACGAGCAACGAATCAATGGGCGACAATGGAAGAGATGGAGAAAGTGATACCATTTCATCTTTCGCGTTACAAGGACGTACTAACGAGATGTAAAGACTACCCATTAACCTCAGTAACGGCTGCCGATCTTACTTTCGCCACTCGTTTTGTAGCTGTCTACTTGTTTACAAGGGTGAAGGGGTCAAGACCGATGACTTACCAGTATTTGTCGTTGTCAATGTTTGAAAAGTCAAAAGAAAATGATGGATTCGTGGATCAAACAGAATTCAAGACTGCCAATCAGTACAGCTTTGACTCTCTAATTTTTGACGAAACGAGCACACGAATAGTTGACGAATACATTGAATATGTACGACCACTGTTGAACCCACAATGCGACTATGTTCTCGTAACGAGAAGTGGAACACAGTTTCAAAACTTTAGCAACCTGATGTCGGAGCTTGTATTTAAAGCAATTGGAAAGTACGTTCATCCGACAAGATATCGCCAAATTGTGGAGACCGAAAGTTGTCGTAAACTGTCATCGGAAGAGCAAGATGCTGTCACTCGTGATCAGAAACATAGTTCGCAAGTAGCGAGGACTTATTATCAGAAAAGAAGTTCTCGTGAAATAGCATCCACTGCAAAGTCGGCAATGAAAAAATTACAGAACAGCGAAGTAAACAAAGAAGTGCGGAAAGTTATTTTCGACTGTGACGACCATTCCGATTCCGAGGGTGTGACATCACTTGAAGGCGAAACTTCATCGGAACAAATGAATGAATGCAAGGACACGGGTACACCGACAAGTTCTTCACAGGAGAGCATTACGAGTTTTCAACCACCAGTGCGAAAAGCAAGTAAAATGAAAGCAAAGCCAATTGTTGGCCAAAGAGTGCCCTTCACTGCTGAGGAAGACCTTTTTTTGAAAAAATGCCTAAAGATTTATGGATTTGGGAAATGGACAGCCATGCTGCGAGATCCACGATTCAAATTCAACAAAAAGAGGACAGCAGATTCTCTCAAAAAGCGTGCAGAAATATTATCAAGAAAGTAAGAGAAACTGCTTTCACAGAGAAGGACTGATTATGAATTAAGACTCAGGACTTGCTGAAAGAAGAACATAAATTTAACTTGAACACTTTAATTCAACGAAAGAGCATCTAATATTGAATTATGAGAAAATATCACGTATTTTTAACATAATGATGTAATCTCGATTACTTACTCACAGGGATCTAATGCATACAATTCTTCAGGGAAATATCTCATTTTCATGCATCTTATTTTCTCATAAGGTTTTGATTTTGAAAATCAGATACATCTAATAAGATACATGACGTAATTACAGGGATCTAATGCACACAATTGTTCAGGGAAATATCTCATTTTCATGCATCTTATTTTCTCATAAGGTTTTGATTTTGAAAATCAGATACATAGAATAAGATACATGACGTAATTACAGGGGAACAATGTGTATTTGTAACACAATGATGTAATCTCGATTACTTACTCACAGGGATCTAATGCATACAATTGTTCAGGGAAATATCTCATTTTCATGCATCTTATTTTCTCATAAGGTTTTGATTTTGAAAATCAGATACATAGAATAAGATACATGACGTAAATACAGGGATCTAATGCATACAATTCTTCAGGGAAATATCTCATTTTCATGCATCTTATTTTCTCATAAGGTTTTGATTTTGAAAATCAGATACATAGAATAAGATACATGACGTAATTACAGGGGAACAATGTGTATTTGTAACACAATGATGTAATTTCGATTACTTACTCACAGGGATCTAATGCATACAATTGTTCAGGGAAATATCTCATTTTCATGCATCTTATTTTCTCATAAGGTTTTGATTTTGAAAATCAGATACATAGAATAAGATACATGACGTAAATACAGGGATCTAATGCATACAATTCTTCAGGGAATTATCTCATTTTCATGCATCTTATTTTCTCATAAGGTTTTGATTTTGAAAATCAGATACATAGAATAAGATACATGACGTAATTACAGGGGAACAATGTGTATTTGTAACACAATGATGTAATCTCGATTACTTACTCGCAGGGATCTAATGCATACAATTGTTCAGGGAAATATCTCATTTTCATGCATCTTATTTTCTCCTAAGGTTTTGATTTTGAAAATCAGACACAAGGAATAAGATACATGACGTAATTACAGGGGAACAATGTGTCTTTGTAACACAATGATGTAATATTCAATACTTAGTCACAGGGACCTATTGCATACAATTTTCCAGGAGAATATCTAATTTTCCTGTATCTTGCTTTTTCATAAGGTCTTGATTGTGAAAATCAGATACAAAAAGTAAGATATATGACGTAATTATTTTTATTAATAATAAGGCATCTAGGCCAAGGAGGCCTCTAACCTAATTACAATTCAACTGAAATAACTATTACATGACGTAAAATTATAAGAAAATATCTGATAATAATGTATCTTATTTTCTTACAAAGTTTTGATTGTGAAAATCAGACATAAGAAATAAGATACATGACGTAATTACAGGGAACTAAAGTATGTTTGTAAGTTGCAACGCAGACCGTTTAATAACTTCAGATATCTTGTTTTGTGTGTCTGATTTTCTTAAAAAAGACCTTTGTTGATAAACAAGATACATGGAAATCAGATGTTCCTCTGAAGACTTGTATATGTATTAGACCCCTTCGACTAAGTATTCAAGATTACATCATATTTACAAATGTTCCTTGGTCCCCTGTAATTACGTCATGTATCTATTTTGTGTATCTGATTTTCACGATCGAGACCTTGTCAGAGAATAAGATGCATGAAAACGAGATATTCCCCTGAACAATTGTGTGCATTAGATCCCTGTAATTACGTCATGTATCTTATTCTATGTATCTGATTTTTACAATTAAAACCTTATGAGAAAATAAGATGCATGAAAATGAGATATTTTCCTGAACAATTGTGTGCATTAGATCCCTGTATTTACGTCATGTATCTTATTCTATGTATCTGATTTTTACAATTAAAACCTTATGAGAAAATAAGATGCATGAAAATGAGATATTTCCCTGAACAATTGTGTGCATTAGATCCCTGTAATTACGTCATGTATCTTATTCTATGTATCTGATTTTTACAATTAAAACCTTATGAGAAAATAAGATGCATGAAAATGAGATATTTTCCTGAACAATTGTGTGCATTAGATCCCTGTAATTACGTCATGTATCTTATTCTATATATCTGATTTTTACAATTAAAACCTTATGAGAAAATAAGATGCATGAAAATGAGATATTTCCCTGAACAATTGTGTGCATTAGATCCCTGTAATTACGTCATGTATCTTATTCTATGTATCTGATTTTTACAATTAAAACCTTATGAGAAAATAAGATGCATGAAAATGAGATATTTTCCTGAACAATTGTGTGCATTAGATCCCTTGCACTAAGTAATCGAGATTGCATCATTATGTTACAACGTCAGGGTGTAGGCTGAAGAGGGTGAAGGCTGAAGACACAACACAAGAAACAAGACAAGAATCAACTATTTCATTACAATGAGATGCTTTTTTCAGATAATTGAACTATTGATGTCTCTTTATTTTGTGCAAACCTGTTCTCAAATACACAGTCCTCGCATAGGCATTGGCTGTCGTGTAATAATTCTGGTTCTTGTGATTTTCGTGCCTCTACGATGCTTCCAACTTCGTCGTCTTGATTGTTGAAGAAATCATAGAATTTCTTTTTCACCCTTTGGGACATCAGATCCTCCATCTTCTCGAGGGGAACAAATTTCAATGAATCTTCTGGTTGATGGCACCGTTCGTTCCACGCCCTTGTTACCATCGTTTTCTCGCCTCCGTCTTCTTTTTTAAACCACAACATTTCAAGCCGGTCCGTTGACAAATTCTTGTACAGCTCAGGTCTTTTGTTCATGAAGACAACAACTCTTGGCGGCTGGTATAGCTTCAGTCTTGACTCATACTTGGTGGAAAAGATCATTCCATTCTTGAGGGATTCTATCGTATCGAAATTGATCTTCTCCAGCTGTGATCGACTCAGGTCGAAAATTACGCCACTTTCCCCATTGTATGCATAAGCAACATCTCCTCGTTTTGTCGTTGTGTATACTGCCGCTTCCAAATTCACGTGGTACCACTTGGTTAGCCATGTCTTTCCAAGGCCACCCGCCTCATCGACCACAAACAGCACTCTCCGGTCGCCCTGGAACTCCATCATCGACACCACCCATTTCTGCCAAGGGCGCAGCTCCATACTTTTCATTTTCTCTCTGATTGTCTCTTCAGCTTCGATGTTTTTCATCCTTGACGCTGTATTCTTTATGGCAGAGTAGTTCGACCAAAATTCATCGCCATACTTTCTCGAAGTATCGCCCTCTCCATTCACTTTTAGCTCTTCTGCCATCTCCTCCAGTGTGATGCGCTCCGTTTGTTTCTTCATTTCTTGCAAAGTACCTATTGCACTGCATTGCCTTACCAATTGTTGTTTTGACCCTTTTGCCTGCTGGAACGCTGTCCTTTCCGCAGCATCACCAAAAAGACTCTTCATTTGGGATAAGTACACTTGTGTGCCTTTTTTAAATTCCAAATATCCTTTTATCTCCGTCTCATCTCTTCCATAGCACAGATACCGTAGTGGATGCTTTAGCTGTTCCCAGATTGTGTTGAGCAACTCAATATCTAAGTCACCGTGGTTATTCACTGAAAATATCCAGCGCGTAGCTTTTGGATTCGGTCTTCTGACCACCCTTACGTTAGGCATGTTGCTGGCTGACTGACACAGCTAAGCGTTCTCGGTTACTTTTTATAGGTTTTTGAACTTCAATTATCGATCTAGCAAAGATCACCGTGATCCAGGCATTCCCATTAGACTAGAAACTGATTGTTTCTTTGGCCCCTTAAGAACACGAGTGAACCCTATTCCGGATATATACATATAAAGTAGGCCTACATATATATATATATATATACTCGAAATTATTGACCACCTATGAAGAAAAATTATTCAAAGCAGGACACGCAATCCTAAATTGACACATTAACGTAACACTATTCTCACTTGTCTGTTATTACGTAAACATATTATTCTCAGTATTATTATAAGAATTTCAATTTAGTTTGTCAGTCACACTCTGATGATAGTAATGACTTGAAAGGCCTTAGTGTGCTAAAAAACATCAAATTTTTGTCTATTTCTCCTTCGTTCTTCATTCGCACTTATAGTATCCATTTTACATACAAGACATATATACATATAGATACAATAGCTATAACTAAGAGCTAATTCAAGCCTACTATCTAAAAAAGTAAAATTTGTAAGAAAAAATTAAAAAATAAATACAATTCCGAATGATTAATTACAGATACTTTTTACAGATTTTTACAATGCTTTTAATATTTACAATGTTTTCTTTTTTTCTTTTTTTTCTCGGTAAATACAGAGCAGACAATTTAATATCAGCTCAAGAACCCAACCTGTGCCACGAAAGGTCTGCATATTCTACAATTACATTCCTCTCCCCTCCAGGTTTTGATTTTCCTTTTGAAACTGGAGAGAGTATCTGACTGTTTTAGGTCATTGGGAAGTGCCTGCCATAATCTACACCCAAGAAACGATATTGTTTCTAAGCCCAAGGCCGCATTTAAGTCTGTTGGGCCCTGGGCCCAAAATGGTTGGGGCCCCTTAGAATATACCTGAACAAAATGTGTATCATAGTACTCGGTACTCTGTTAGCATGTATGGTTAAGACGGCTACATTCAGTCGTAGCCAAAGAAGTTAATATCAACTAAACAGTTTGATATGGGAAAACTCGAAAAAATGAGTAAACTTGTACAAATGTATACATTTTGGTACAATCCCAATAAAACTACCCTTGTCCAATGGTTTTTCGTGATTTTCGTCTTGCCTTCACTGCTGCAAAATTTCGGATGATTTTCTTGGGGTCTAAAACCCTCAGGACAGCGGCGTAGCCAGGGTAGATTAAGCGGGGGAATTAAATGGGGGGCCCAGGGGGCGAAGCCCCCAGAAAATTTTTGAGGCCCCGCCCTTTACTTTGGCCTAGGATGCATCTCCGAATACCATGCTTGCGATTAGCGACAAGGAAACTTTTATATTTTGTGATGGTTATCCTACACATCGTAGCCTGTTAGCCAGACCCAATTTCAAAGGAAATAGTGGTCTGTTCAATACTGCCATAAAGCTTGTTCAAACCTCGTTTGAGAATTCCTCAGAATAATTTGCTGATTACTTGTAAAGAAACCATTTACCCAGGCAGGAAGCTCTTTCAGGAAATTTTTCTGAAAAAGAATACTGCAATCTGAATGCGCCCTGATTACTCTTTGTTCCGCCTTGCATAGAAATTTAATCTCTTACCTAAGGGTCTAATCATGCAATTGATTAAGCTGTCTCCCTTGCTGCACTAAAATAGTTCGCTCTTTGTTTTTATGATAATATCTTGAGCTGCGAGATAATTATGCGCATACATTTTCCACAAAACTTGGAAAACAGCCCTCTCGAAATAGAGGCTCTGAACAAGCTTTATGGCGGTATTGAACAGACCACTATTTCCTTTGAAATTGGGTCTGGTTAACAGGCTAACACATCGGAGCACGAGGACATTTTTTGAAGAAACCTCCATTACTTTGGCTTAGAATGCATTCCCTGATTCCATATTCCATATTTTCAGTGCTAAAATGGAGTATTTGACATTTCTCGGAAAGTTCTTTCCAAACTTATACCCAGTTAGTTTCTCTTCGGTTTTAAAGGAATCTCAAAGACCATATTTGGACCAAAGTGGAGGGTAATTGCCCCCCGAAACCCCCTCCCCCGTGGCCACGCCTCTGCCCCAGGACGTCAAAATTTGCTGCCATTAAATGCTGCCATTCATTAAGCGAAAGGCAACAACGCGCTCTTGTGACATTGTGGACCTTGGTTGACGCTTGACACTGTCAGCATGGAGAAACATCTCTCACTGGAGGAAACTCTGCATGGTAAAGTGCGGCCATTGCATTGAGCAACAATCTAAGTTCGGTTATTGCCTTTGGGAAGTTGCAGCTTCATCTCCTTTCACAATTTGCTCTGATAGATAATCCGAAATAGGCTTTTACGTTCCATGGGGTTGTCGCCTCTTCAATTTCTTTCTTTTTTATGGACTTAGGCTGCGGTATCAACGAGATTCCTCCTTTTATCGAGGAACTTTTCTAGAGGCTTTTTAACAAACTTACGTTATTGCCGAATTCCTACTTTGTTCGCCCATCACGTATTGTCAATATATGGAACCATGGTGTTGTCTGAAGACGTTAGCACTCAATTCGAACACAAGAGTGACATCAGCAGCACTTATAGGGTTTTTCAAATTTTGCTCGGGGCTCCCTAGATTTAAGAATTGTAGGGGGGCCCGGGCCCAGTGGGCCCATGATTAAATGCGTCACTGTCTAAGCCATAGCACGTAGTGCGTGCTTGTGGCAAGGATAGGTTATGGCAGCCTCTTAACCCATAAGAAACCTGTTTTTCAACGAAAATGTCCTTCATGAAGCTGGGACTAAGGCTCAATTTTGTCTTAAAGACTTCAGTCATTAGCAATTTGTAAATTCCTTATGTGGAGTGGGACCGAATTGTCTCTCAGTAACATCGTACCAAAATCTGATCTCAATATCTTTGTAAGTTATTCGCAATGCCCGTTCGTTAATATGGTTAATTTTATTGTTCAATGTTCTGTCACAAAACATCCATACAAGAGGACATTAGTTGAATTGGGACAAGATAAATGCCTTCGTTATTCGTTTCAGCTGCTCAGTATCAAGGAAATGAGAAATTCTTGAAAGAGCATGTAGCTTTTGACCAGCCTTCTTACAAAGAGATTTTACTTGCTGTTTGAAGCTGAGCTTTTGTCAAAAATCACACCCAGCAGCTTTTCTTCTGTGCTCTCATTTATCGTTACACTTCCGATATTTATGGAAACATTGTTACTCTTATGGAATCAATTATTTGTTACTCTTATGAAATCAATTGCACAAACTCCAGAACCTCGCTGCTAGAATTGTAACAAACAGCAGCTTTGATGCCCCAAGCAGTCCAATTATCGAAAGTCTGGGTTGGAAGACAATCCAGGAACTCATTCAAAATGAGTCTCAAACAATGGTCTTCAAATCCCTACATGGATTGGCTCCGCAATCCTTGTGTAACCTTTTCACAAAAAGCTTACATTGCTCCTCCAGGGGCGGATCCAAGGGGGCGCTACGGGTGCTTAAGCACCCCTCAAAAATCCAAAGATATGCATTTTTATTTTTTACATAATTAGCTGATTTAGCAGATGAAGCACTGAAAAGTACCACTATATAAACACGTAAAGTGATAAGGCAGCCCTCGTACTGCCCCCCCCCCCCCCACCACATATCTTGGATTGAAAACTCAGCGACTCCGAACAGGCTTTTGTTTCAGTTTCATGATCTGGCCCATAAAATGTGTAAAACACAACAGCAACATAATCTCAACATTGCAGGGGATTTGTTATACATTCTGTGGGTCCGTAATTCATTGCAGAATGGTCCATGGTTTATCTCAGCGCACTTTCCCCATCGCGCTGAGCATCCATCAGTTCACATGATCAGATGCTTGACCAATAGCATCATCGATTGATGGATGCTCAGTTTTAGCGGGAGCATCCGAGATTCAAATTTCCAAGGCTAAACCAATCAAAATTGTGTTTGAGGGGTGCTCGGCTTCATCAAAGAGTTCTGGCGTTAATCCAGAAGATCCTTTTGATGGACCCAAATGATTCCATTGAATCTTGAAAGTCGATGTTGTTGCCGCGCTAACAATTCTGCTCACAAACAGGGCCATAGGGACGAGAAGGAATGTAAGGCTGTCGCTCTGCAAGAGGTATGTTTGGAAAGAATACGAAGTTTGTTGGACAACAGAGATAAGAAAAAGAAGGAAGCTTTCACTACGCTGAAAGATTTAGGCCGAACCCTTTGCGAAGTTTCTTGCTACTTTCTTGCTATCAGTTCCCAGCCGAGAAGAGGACAAGAGCACGAGAATTTCTTCCAGTCAGGTATGCACTGCATAAACAAGCCTTTTTGGCTAAAATGCTAAATACTTCATATGATTCTTATTTGCAGCGAAAGCCGCATTTCTAATCGAGTTGAATCAGAAATTCGAGGGGCATTTCACCCCTTTCGAAATAGCGTAGCAGATTTTGTCTAAACAAAAGGATTTTTACGGATTTATTTTGATGGATTTTCCTTGGAAGCAAGGATTTAGCCAAAGATGTACGGGATTTTTTGGCAGTGAAATGCCCCTCATGACAGAAATTGTCATTGATTTCCAGACGATAGAAAGTGTTTGCAGGGATGAAAGGTCAAAGGAATGGTAAAAAGCCTTCTTTTGTTTCGTGGAATATGTATTTGTCTGATTGCAGCTATGATCACAAAGCCACTTTCACAGGTGATTGAAACTTTTGATTCGAAATGTGAAATTAACAAACAAAACATAACAGCATGCCCATCGGAGTCATTTGATTTCAATTAGTGGTCAAAGGTCAGAGGAGGAATGTTTGCCCTTTGATTCTGCTGTAATATGCTACTCTCCTTCGCAGAGTTTTTTACTATCCTTGTGAATTCTTGCAAAGCAAAATGATGGAAAGGAGCCTCTGCATAGGAGAGTAGTAATTTGCTGAATTTTCGCAATTTAAAAAATTCCCAAAGTACAAGACAGGTATTTAAAATTGTTAACTGTGTAAATGTAATGCATGAACATAACTGGTAGATGGATCTGCAAACAAGTTACTCTCCTCTTTTGCAGAGTGTTTTGTTAGTTACCCTAAAAGTCTTAAATCATAGCGTTAATTAGTGGAATTTTTTAGCTTTAAAAATTCGTTTTTGCAGCTCTAAAAGGGCGTGGTCATCGTTTCCGGCAAAGTAGAGGGCGTGGTCCCCAAAAAATTTTCTGGGGGCTTCGCCCCCAGACCCCCTCAGTTCGTCTCAGCACCCCTCAACAAAAACCTTGGATCCGCTCCTGCCCTCTTTCAGTCTCCGGAATAGTGAGACAGATACAAGGCTAATATATCCGTTCAGACGTAAAAAAATCTCGATTTTTCGTTATTTTTTATAATTTGATGGTATAAGTATTTGAGTATTGTTCAAACCAACTCACTTCCAGAAATAGCCACGATTACTTGGAAATTTGAACATCTTAAAGGGAGCAATCCTGCTTCTCAAAAATTGCGGAAAAATATACTGTACATTAGGGGATTAAAGTAAACTCACTTGACCTTGCAGCTATGTTCATAACATCCCCTGCTGCTTTGTTATTGACATAATGCTTTACCAAGACCGCGCTAAAGCCTTATTGCTTGACCTTTCATGCATAATCGTTTTTCCCGCAATTTTTGCTTCATTTTGATAAAAGCCTGATTTCTCGAAACAGGATTCCGGAGTACTGGTGGGTAATAAAAAATCTTTGTGTACCCAACAGGCCAATCGAATTGCTTGAAACTTGGCACACGTGGTCACAAAGCATATAACTACGAAACGTTGTCAGCAATTTGTGATAGATCCACACGTCCGATTTTTACGAAGGTCTGAAAGTGAAAAAAGTCATTTAAGACATTTACATTAATCTAAAATGATATCATTTCAAGAAAATTCCTTTTATCAAAAATTCGTGACACGGTTTTGTAGTTCAGGGCCTTAAGTCTTTAGCAAATAGATATTCGTGGTCCAACGATTATCATTTGAGTACACAAAAGATTTTTTTCCCAAGGGTGGTCGATTTTGCTTAAAATCTAGAATAAATCATTCGTGATTTTATTGAATTAACTGAATATATGTTTATGATATTCTACGTTTAATTCTGCGTCGAATGATGCATAAACTTGTTTGGTATATTTTGACAAACGGCCGTAGTAAACGGAGTTTTTTAATCACTGCGTGAATGGTGACAGTAGCCTTAAGAAGACCTCAAATGGTCAAAAAACCTTTTCTTATAGGGGAGCAAAGCTGTGGAATAGCCTCTCAGCTGAGTCTAAGCAGGCATCCTCTCTAAGTTGTTTAAAAAAATAATTTAGGTCATATTTTCTTTTGAAAATATTAGAACATTGTAAATAGGATTTAAGGTTGTAAATAGGTTTCTGGTGTCTATAACAGTTTTTAAATTTCAATCTTTATTTTTGTAGCTAAATTTTAATTTTATGGGAGGGCCCCTTGAAAACCGGCATCCGTGCCGAAGGGCTACCCTCCCCCTAGTTAAATATATGAAAAATGAAATGAATAGCCCATTGTTTTAGGCCTCTTTTGTGCCAAAAACCAGATGAGTTCTTTCTCTGCGCCGAAGATCTTCCGAAAATAGGCCCTCAGATTAACCCTGGCTCCATAGGCCATGCCAATCAATTGCCTAAGGAGAAAAATAGACCTTCCATTGTTCTGATGTTGCTCCACGCCATAGATATTTGGCGTAGCATACATGTTTTCCAGGGTGGTCGGACACCTTGTAGACGGCACCGGTGAATTGTACTTCATCAAAAAGTACTGTTAAATTAATATCTTATTCAAATTTTATTATTTTTCTTTATTTCTGTCAATCTTACTTTTTCAGTTTAAGAAACCACCTCAGAGGGGACCGTTATGGAATAAGGTCAATTATAATGCTATCCCTGCAACTACGATTAACGGTGTTGTTGCAGGTATTTATTTAATTTGTATCAAAATTGTAATGTATACAAAGGGAGTCAAAAAAAAGTTTGCATGTTTGACAGGCTTTGGAATAAAAAGTATATGGCCGATATTCAAAACTAACATTTCGATCTATCAGTCAAAGGTTACTGTAACTTAGGAAAATGTTTTTTTTGGCAAAATCACTCATCTCTAAGTGCCTGTTTACATGTAGCGGGCTGGCCCGGTTGCCCGGGCTAAGATTTCTGAACGATTACATAGAGAATGCAAGCTCGGGCTGAGACTTGGCCGTAAAATTTTTGGGAAATTGATTTTCAGCATGGCTGCTACGCTTGCGAAGAAAAGGTTTCAGCTATGAGGGCTTTAATCCAACAATTTGGCTTATTTACATCATTTTTGCTTCAGCTTCATGGTTTGATCTATGTTTTCTAGCTAAGAAACCAAGTAAAGAAACCCTTCTAACTAAGAAACCAAGTAAAGTCATACTCCATGTTGGTACGAATGATGCTGGTAACAAGGAAGCTACTGCAGACAAAATTATTGATGCTTTGCAAGATCTAAAGAAAGAAATTGAGACTACACTACCTGAGTGCATTGTTGTGCTTTCAACCCCAATGAAGAGAATGGATAACGGAGCAACAGGAAAGATCATTGAGGCCCTAAACAAGAAAATCCCCACCACAAACCCCAGGTCAACGTTTTGCAAATCAAACTTAAACCTTCTGTTGAGATGTCATGGAAGTCGAATTCGCCTTTTTCAATTATACATTTTACACCTCTAACCTGCCTGAATTTTGTTCAGAGACCAATGGGAAAAATGAGATCCAACCCCCAAAATGGGTGTATCCCCCATAATCTGCAGTCAGATGAACTTGAAACCCAAAAGAGTGAAGGACAAATCGTTTTTAACGAGGGGGGAGAGCAATCACCGTCAGATTTTAAATCTGATTGCCCCTTTTCCTAATATTCCAACATCATCCAACTACCTCACATGGGGTTTTAATGTCCCTTGGTTCTTAGGTTCTTGGGCTGCATGGGCCCAAGACTCCTTACCTCAAGGCTCCTATACTCTTGGGTTCCTACAGTAGGCTTTCGGGGCTGCAGGCTCCTGGGCTCCTCTGTTAGCCTTCTCTTTTAAGAATAGAAGGACAAAGTAAATGACTTAAATATCACAAAGAGAACATAAGATTTGTTATACTGTATCTACTGTGTGTTGTTTTATATTTTACTAAATTTTACTTTACTTTACTTTACTTTACTTTACTTTACTTTACTTTACTTTACTTTACTTTACTTTACTTTACTTTACTTTACTTTACTTTACTTTAAATTTTAATTTTACGTTGAGTTGACTTAAATATCACAAAGAGAACATAAGATTTGTTATACCGTATCTACTGTGTGTTGTTTTATATTACTGTCATATCATTTATTTGTTATGTTGTCATTTCATTTTAAACCTACCTACTTATTGTTGAAGGGAATGTAAGCATATAAAAGTGGCTCAAGCCACTTGCGGTCAAATTTTAGCCTATCAAATATCAGTATTTCTATTTGACGTTAATCAGTTATCCAAATATGGTTCGACGGGTGTCAAAGTCCATTGTCCTCGTACGACTATTTTGATCAAAGGCTTATATATGCTTAGATTCCCTTTAATATTACATAAAACAGTTCTAAAGATTGTGTATCAAAAAAGTATGATGATGCGTTGAGCATGTACTTGTTATCTAGTGGAACTAAAAAGTTTCTGCATACATTAACACTACTTTTACAAAACATGAGTAGAATCTTCAAAGACTTCGTAAGAATTTTCAACAGTTTTTCATATTTTGGTTTTTTTTTTATTCATATTAAAATATTACAATAAATCTTACATTCTACTATACGTTTCTGATTACTATACTACACTACAGGGACGATACCATGGGGAGCGAAAGACTATGACTACCCCATGGCCAATATGAAAAGACACGCAACGTTAAACTAAATACAACTACACTACAAACGATTTAAAAACTACTGGATACTATACTAGATTCCATCCCACATCAGATGTCAGGTCAGGGTTGCGATCAATGCGAGCGCAACTCGTTCAAGTTATTTAAGGTAAATCAAATGCCTGTCATCTGATGTGAAACAGAATTTACAAGGAAAAGGAAACATTTACGTAAAGAGACTTGGTGGCTGCTTTGTTTGGAAGATCTTAGTCAAACCGACCAGTTTCGTGAATGAAATGTAAAGTTAGTTCGAGTATATCTCTGTTCAAGTCATAAGAAAGGTCTTGATCACCATATAATACAAGTTGCACCAAAGCATCATTTGAAAGATTGGTGATATGTACAGATGGTCGTAATAATTCAACAATTCCAGCGAGAAGATCTCGGCGTTGAGCATCAAAAGAAGGGCAGAGCAACAAAAAGTGCTCCACGTCCTCAATACCATCGCTTGTTGGGCACATCGGGTTTATGGTATCCCTGAAATTATGCTCAAATTTGCGGAAATTTAACTTGCTGAGACCACCCCTAAGTTGAGTAAGATAGGATAATCCCTTTGGATCGAATATTTTGATTGAATACGTGTCCAAAATTCTGATGAAAGTCTATAATGTCAAAAAGTGTTGAAAATTCTTAGGAATTCTTTGAAGATTCTGTAATCTGTAGTCATGATAATTTGGACAAGGATGTGACAGTTACTCTTACATTAAAATGGGTTTGTGGATGTTTCTTTAGCCTATTTATAGCATCTTGTCGATATACTGTAGCTATGTCAATTCCCGTTAAAATCCAAAACTTTCGGACGGAAAATTTAATAAAAAACAACTTCAGACAATAAACTTTTGGAAGGTTTTTTTTGCGAGAATTTTAGAGAAACAAATTTGTGCTTAATACCAAAATATATGTTAAGACTTCTGTAAATGCTGTAGTTGTAATGTGTACGTTTAATTAATCCTGTGCAACTAAAACTAATTTTGTAGATGGATCAAAAGTATTCAGCAAAAGTATTCAACCAATGGAATTGTTTTCAAAATAGTCTTCAAGATTGCAAGTTGTTACTGACAACTGTTATGCGGAAACTCGCTGAGGAAGTGGGATCACTGATAACAGTGTTACACTTTTTAACAGTGACATAGAAGAAATTTAGGTTTTTTCTATTTTCAAAAGAATTTAAAACTCTCCGACCATTAAACTTCCATACTAAAATTTTTCCGAGAGTTTAATGTATCATAACCTTGGTTAGAAGGAGAATATATTTTCGTATCATCAGCAAAGATCTTGACTTGACAGTATTTTACAGGTATCGTTTATATACAGCAAGAATAACAGTGGACCAAGGACACTTTGAGGTACTCCACTAGTCACTGTTGTCCACAGAAGTTTAATACAACTCTCTGTTTCCTACCAGGTTAATGTATCATAACCTTGGCAGTATTTTTACAGGTATAAAATGGAGATTTGTGGACAGAGTCAAGAGAACAGGCATTGTTCAGTAGAAATAAGCAGACTTACTTGTACTGCAGAGTACAAAACGAAGGAAAGCTGTGGTATGTTTTATGGCATGTAATCATGTATTTGAATGTAATTTTTCAAGCACAGATCATGTCTTTAGATGCTAATTATCTAGCACGGTATATATTTGATATTTAGGTTTTGATATATATGAAATTCTTCTTAGCCTTTGTTAGTTTGAATTTAGTTTTAATCATTTCCAGAGAACTGTGTTTTAATTGCAAGCAAAATGCCAGTGATTTTTGACAGCAAACCTTTGTTTATATCAGCGGCCAATAATTCTTGAGGCAGATCTCACAGACATAAAGTACATAAACTTGTTGAGAGATGCTATTGACTGACATTACGCATTTCATTCCTTGCAAAAGTTTGGTCAATTTTCGGATAAAGTATTTTCGTCTCTTCTGTTCATCTACGTATCTTATCAACCAAATAAGAACTTTTCGTTAGACCATAGCATTTATTAAATTGGTGCATCTTATCTGATAGGCCCCAGGTGGCACTGTTCTAGCAGCTCCTGAAGATCATGAAACAGGCTACATACAATTTACCAAAATTTAAACAAACGCATTTGGTTTAAATTTGAATTCAAAAGAGCATGCTATGGCAATTTGCATACTTCATAATATTGTACAAGACTACCTGTATGACTAAAAGGTCAATTCGCATTGCTCCATTTTTGTAAGAAAACAAATCAAAACATATCCCCTTCTGCCTTTTTCCCACATTGCTCCACTGTGAGAACAAAGCTCTTCAAAACGCTAGTGAAAATAGATAAAGTTAGAAATATTGCCTTTCAAATAACTGCCTACAGTAGATGTTTGTGTTTATCTACTTTCATCACTGGTATATGGTCATTATAAAGATTGGGATGATCAATTTCATATAATTTCATTATCTCCTAGATGCTATGTTGACTGAGCCATTTTCCTGAAGTCATGCTTACAGCAGGTGTTGGAGAGGCTACTGCTCCCAGAATGCACAAGCAATAATATTTGCAATATCGGATTTGATAGCTAACATTTTAAATGATGTTTAGAATTTTTTTTCTGGCTACAAAAGCTCCCTTCGTGAACCTTAAAAAACATCTTAAATCATAAGCAAGTTTCCCTAATATGTTTACCTCACATCAATGACTTTATCCTCTTTGTAGAATGAACAAGTTTCCCCCCTGGTAATATTAATAACTTATTCAGGGGATTCAGTTCTCCCAAGAGGACAAAATACATGAATGCATTTAAGTGTCATTATTGCTAGGAAGGAAAACAAAGGGGCATTGCGCTCTTCGTTTTCATTCATTTTTGCAAGTTTTCAAAAGGTACTTTCTGCCGAAAATCACCTATATCGGCAGGAAGGAATCGCCGATGGAAGCCACGTAAATTACTGAACCTAATTTGACATTTGGGGAATAAAGCGAGACCGTCTTCAATATTATTGCTTTGATATTCAGGGAGCAGCATTCTTGTAAAAGCCAGGTCTTTTTTATTGACTCACCCTGTAGTGTGTGATGACTGTTCATTTTCTTGCAGGATGTGAATTCATAAAACCTGTTTCTGGATTTGAATGTCATCTGTGTAGAGTATTCATTCGTAATGGGAATGGTATTGAAGGGCATATTAGTTTACTTCAACATAAGACATTCTACCAGGTAAAAATTAATCTTCCTATTTGTCAAATTCTTCCAATCTTATCTCAGCGACTTCAGGTAGAAAAGCTTCATTGAATTGGAGCTAAACCCTAGAAAGTTCTTGTCTTACTAAAGTTGTCTTACTTAGTTGTAAACAGTAATGGAGAAGTCATACAGCAGAACCCGGAATTTGAATTTGATAAGAGCCACGATCCCTGAATGCCTAAGACCGGCAGTAGATTTAACTGTTAACAACCTACATATATTCAATACCTTTTCCGTGTTTTGTCTCCATTATTAGGGGTGTGTCAGATATGTGGAGTGTAGAAACATATTGGGTGTAGAAAATGATGAATTAGGACTTCTTTTAAAAAATGAAGGCTTGACGCTATTTTCCGAAGCAGTCGACAAACATTCATGGGAATTGGGAATTGTTATTCGCATTGTTTTCTCGGCTGACTGGTCATGTATTGTCATCAGGTTATCAAGAATTCAGATTAAAAACGTTCTTATTTTCTATTGCTTTTCAACTGGAACTTTTTTACTTGTAAATATGGACATTATTTCTTTAATCTAGGTCTTAGGTATTGTACAGCGCTAAAGAATATATATTTAATAGATTTTGGCGCTATATAAAAATTATTATTATTAATTATTATTATTGTTATATTTTGCTCTTAAAAAGATCCCAGGAATCGTAGAAAAGAAGAATTGAATCAGGGGAGAGAGAAATATTGTTAGGGCTATGTTTCTCGAATGTTTACACAAGGCCTGTAATATATGAATAAATTTGAAGGCAGAAACACCGCAATACGACAAAAAACAGCAGCAAATATGAATGGATTTATTTATACCAATATTTTGTCCTGCCATGCAGGACTTCTTCAGGGCTGTAATGTGTAATATATGCCCTGAGAGCCCTTATGAACTGGATATAACCTCCAACATGCTATTGGTATCGTGTTGAACCGTTCCCATATTTTAACCCTATCAAGCTTGGGGGGGCTGATTCAGCCCCCCCCCCTAGCGTCTTTTCTTCTGTGGATTTTTACCAAATGCACTTACAACGCTGAAACTTTCTGACTTTTAGTTTTTATCCTTCTTATAATCAAAAATGACCTTTTTAGAAAAATTAAATTCATTCCAGGGGGTAAACGCGATCAATCTTTGAGAGATGTCTGTGCAAAATTTCAATAAATGCTAATAAAATCTACAGCAAATGCAGGCAAACAATGAAATTGAAGGAATATATGCTACTTTTGATCCTCTATCCAATGCATAATATGTTTGTAATTTAAACGTATGATTATGCGTATTTTGGCTGTATGCATGCGCACATTCTTTGAATTCCTGTGTGATGATGCCATCATTTTCACAAATTTTTCTTTTCAAAGCTAAAGCTATTCAACTATAGAATACACAAAAATTGGACCCATGTTCGTACTGCCTTTCGTTTTCTCACAATCAACGATTTTAAATTTTTAGTACTGAACCCTATCGACTTTGAAAATTCTATATTGTGACGTCATGAGCACGTCACGTGACATAACCAAAAATAGATTTCATTTTTGGGTTCGGCTCATGATGCACTATGCACATGCCAACTTTCAAGGCTTTAAACTGTTCAGAACGGAAATAAAACAGGGGGGCTGAATCAGCCCCCCTAGCCTTCCTAGAGCATCAAATACCCTAGGCCTGATAGGGTTAACAGACTTTCTTTCAATGAAACGTCCAATTCCTTGAAGCAAATACAAGTGTAGCCTTCTTGCAGTATATTTCTTTATTTCGAATAGTAGGTACTAGAAGAAAAACGGACGCAACAAACAGACAGATTTTTCAGCACCAAAAACATATGTTCAAAGACAGATTTTTCTTTATTTTAGATACACTTACAGAGCCACAATCAGGATCAAAATTGTTTAAACCATGATCAAACAAATGTCAATACAGAGAGTAGAGATGATCTCACTTCCAACCAGAATCATTGCATTATCAAAGGATTTGCTACTGCTAGAAATTGCTTCCAAGGAAATTTGGTAAGTACGTGCTAAATTAGAGATAATTTTAGCAAGCTTCTGTGAAAGTAGCCTATTCTTGAAATCTCTAAGAAAGAAGAAACATCTTTTATTCTTTACTTGATTAGATACAAATGTACCGTACTTTGCCTTTTGCATTATGTGGTAAATGAAAATTTGTTGTTTGTCTTCGGAGATTTGTAGATAACTTTCCTCTGTGACCTGAATGGTATCTGAGTTTGCCAAAATACATTTATCTTTATTGGATAGTCCTGTGGTGGAAAGCAATGTTGTCGTTAATTGAAGACAGTCAAGAATTGAGAGAGGTAGCATGAGGGATGAGTGCAACTTTGGTACTGTGTAGACCTTGGAGAATGCTGGACTAGTTAAAATGCATCATTCTATTTTAATCTGTAGAGTAACTTTACCAAGCTAAGTCTCATCAGATAAGAACTCCTGCCATAACATCAATTTATCTTATTTTCAAGTTGAAAAACAGGGAAATTCTGTTAGTAAAAATGCAGTTTTTGCAAACTTTGCAATCAGTTTCAAATGAGTACACTCTATTGTTCTTATGGAGTTTTCAAGTTTGTATGGAGTTTGCAAAAGTGTGCATGTTTATAGAAGCTTCAAGCAAATTGATGTAAGTGGCTTTGTGCAAAATTCCAGCTCTTTACAAACCATTTACAAACTCCCAAATCTGAATCACACAAAACAAACTCGACGCAAACTTTGAACAGATCACAGATCAAAACATTTGCAGCAAGTTTGCCACACTTTTAGATTCGCTTACTGAACTTCGAGCTTTGAAGAGGATATTGGATGAGCAAGCATATCTAAAAAGGTGCAATTTCAGTAGATTCTGTTCCTTATCTCATTATTGATTTTCTTGCAAATAGGTATATGATGGAAATCGTGAAAGAAAATGTTATTCTGCTGTTACGGATGCCGATAATGTGAAAAAGGATCAGTTTGACGACTCAGATTCAGATCAAAGGGCAAGTGATCCCAGTAGGGTTTGCAAGTCCTTTCTAGAAAAAGAAAGAGAGGGTACATTTGAAGGCAGGCAAATGAAAATTGAAGATACCAATGTCGACAGTATCGATTTGGATGAGGGAGTGTCTTTTACACAGTTACACACAGGGAGAAATTATCCGTGTGACGTGTCAAAGACTTCTCTTCAAGGAGAGCAAGAAGGGGTTAACAAAGCTTTAAAGATCAAACAAGAAGATGGTAATGGTGATTACAATGATTTTCATGACGATGATCAGGATAATGAGGGTGGTATCATTGGAGTATTTTCAGACGACAGTGACAGTGAATCAGTTAGCCTTGCTAACAAAGCTTTAAAGATCAAGAAGGAAGATGATGATGATGATTATAATGATTTTCATGAATATGATCATGATAATGAAGATGGTGTCATTGGAGGTTTTTTAGATGACAGTGATGGTGAATCAGTTAATCTTGATGATCATTACGACGGAGAATTAATGCCTGGATATGAGATTGTCAGCAGTTTAAAGGTTTGAGAATTTTGATTAAAATTTCAGTCTCACAGCTGTTCCCCAATCCAGGCCACATTTCGTTTGATGATGCAACAGAAGTAGTAAGGGAGCATAGAAACGCTTTATTTGAAGTTAAAAGTATTGCCTCATTTCAACAATAGAATCGGATGAGAATTTTGTAAAATTGTAATTGATATTAGAACATCATTATTGCTACTTTAACCCCATCTCACCTAGGGGGGTGGATTCCACCCCCCCCCCCCCTAAAGTATGCAACCAAACTTTTATTCGCCATTGCTAAAGTATGCAATGCAGGATGCCAAGACTCCGCTACTTTGACTTTGTATCTATACTGTGTCAAATGATGAAAATTTCAAGATGCTAAACATAGCCTCCTTAACCATGGCAACCAATGTTTTACTGTGTTGTCAACAAAATTTGTATACTTTTTTTTAATTGTTGCAGATATTAATCTCAAATCTATGCCAAATTGTGCTTACACATGCACTTGATGCTATCCAACTCAATTTGAAACAAATAATTTCAAGTTTGTGCCTCTTTTCATTGTTTCAATCATGTTGATGATAATCATGATAATCACAACTTAAAATCTTCTTATTGTCATAGCAACGAGAACAATAGAGATCATTTGATTTAATCATATGATTTTGATTGTTTGCATCAAAGTAAATCTATTTACCAAGCTTAAAGATTATAGCTACTATAGCAGCGAAGAAAAAGAGAGGGGGGGGGGGTGGAAGGTATTGACCGCTTCAAAGAGCCCAGGTGAGATAGGGTTGAGAAGGCAAATCAAATTGACAGTCATTGAAATGATATGATATAAAAGCTGAATGCATGCTTCCAGATTTCATAGAATATATTGACTGTTCGATATTGATCAAATCTGCTTAGCTTATGTAATTAGAACCATAGGTTCCCCCCTCATTTGTCAAAGTATTTGTATGGCATTTCAAGAGTCGTTTCACAACAAGTAGCAGCAAACAGTCAGAAAGTTTCCGAGTTATAACGAAAAGTCCACAAGGGGGGTCAAATATCCCCCCAACGAAAATGGGGTTAAGCTGTTCTCTCCAAAGCCCAATTTTTCATAAGCTCCTCTCTCCGTTGGGCATGTGTGTAATTCTTGTGCCAACAAGGTAGCCAAACCATCCAATATTAACATCTTTTTGAAAGGGCTTCAATGATGAATTCCTTTAATAACGTTAAAAATTTAAAGGGCTCAGTACGATTTTATTCATTTCTTAACTATCATTCACTCGTAGACTGAAAGCAGTGGACAAGAAATTTATCAAGTTTCAAGTTCAGGTGCAAGTTCAACATCAATTGTAGAAGAAACATGCACTTCAACTGCACCAAGCAGTGGCAAACAACTGCCAGAAAGCTTCTCTGAAAATAGAGAGAAACATGGAATTAGCGAAACTTCAAAAGCAGACAATTGTGAGAACATTTCTGGTGAAGAATTGAGCCCTAATAGTGAAACCGTTGTTAGGATGGATATCAACACATGTGATGACACACAGTCTTTGGAAAAAGGTAATTTCTGATCCATTTTAAATGGTATTTAATTGGCTTCCTTTGCAGCGAATGGCTTTTTATGTCAGGACTTGTGTGCTGTTTCCTATGGCTTTTCTCTGTAAGCTGTAATCTTCCCAGGTTATAAAACATAGATTTGAGATGTTTCAAAATTTGTATCGCGTGAGTCAGAGAAAAGAATCCCCGTTTGAAAGGTCATGGCTCCCTGGATATCAAGACAATGTTATCGGAAATATATAGTTGATGGTAGAAATGTTCAAATCTACCATACAATTTACCTGACTGAAATCGGCCACTCCATTCTGAAATTATATGAGGGATTTCCTCGAGAAAGCCTCTTCAAAAAACCTTGAAACTTGCCCAAATCATGAACTAATTCAGTGGCGTCGTGGCCGGGGGGGCCAGGGGGGCCATGGCCCCCCCTGTGAAAATGTTGTCGGAAAATTCGTCAGTTTTCCATTCTTGTCGGAAAAATCGAAAAAAATTGAATTAATCCATTTTCCTTACATAGCTACTTTATGGCAATCGAAATGTGTACATGAAATATCACTTTTTCGATCGCAAAACGTAGTTTTTGATGAAAAAGTAGGTTTTTCTGCAAAAAACTAGGTCTTTCGTTCGTTTTTCTGCAAAAAATTCTAAATTTCAATCGAAAGAAAAGTGTGTTTTCTGTTGGAAAAATAGACACATAGGCGCAAAAAGTTTCGGACGAATAAATTTCAGACAAATGCTTTCGATCATAACATTCTTGGACTTTTTCCCCGAAAATTTGGTCGTTTTACCTACATTTTAGTGACTAAAAACGATAAATTTACACTTTATTTTGCACGTTTTATAATTAAAAAATGTCATGCATTTATGGTTTGTGCATTGAGCTTTCAATGAGTTGCTCGTCAGAATTTGCACAAGTGAATATTGTTGAAGATGGAAATGATTACTAAGATGGGATTACTTTCAGTTTCTGTAAACGGATGCTTATAGAAATGAAGATTTATATCAAGCTATCACGTTGTTATCTAAAATTTGAAAACGATCTATTTTTCAGTGCTTTCGAGGTCCTTTTTTCGAAATTTCCCATCAAAAACAAATAGTAGATTCTTCAAAATAGGGGCGTTTTGCAACGATCTAAAGGGCGTGGTCACAGAAAATTTTCCCGGGGGCAAGCCCCCAGACCCCCAGTTTTCCTCCCTCCTTGCGCATCTAGCTTCAGCCTCACCTCCAACACCAATCACGTCTCGACAACAGCCTCACCTCCAACAAGAATCGCCTCTTAACAGGACTGCTGCGTCCCTTTGAAAAATTCTTCGCTTTTATGGAACTTTTATATGACAAAAGTTCTGAGACATTATGCCACTTTTTATACGTTATATTCCTGCTTAATTTTTGTCGGAAAAATGTCTCTTTGTCGGAAAATTCTGACCCTTGGCCCCCCCTAAAATCATGCTCCCACGACGCCACTGAACTAATTTCCCTAACATTGCTGCCTTACTGTGGCCTTGCAGCTATGACTCGTGGACGCTTTAGCACGTGCTATCCTCTTGGGAGTATGAACAAATTCCCCCCTGGTATCGATGACCTATTCAGCTATTCAAGGGGGTTCCATCCTCTGAAGAGAACAACTTACATGAATTTATGTGACTTTGCTCCATTTTTGGGAAGGAAAATGTGCTCATTGTTTTCATTCGTTTTTGCAGGTTTTTCGAAGGGGCTTCCTACAGAAACTCATCCATATCCACGGGAAGGAATGGCCTATCAAGGCCGGGTAAATTACTGACTCTAATTGAGCATATTGGCAATAAAACAAGACAGTTTTTAATATTATTGCTTTGATATTCATGGAGCAGTTGCCTTCCAAACGGGTATTCTTTTTTCTGACTCACCCGGTAGTTTGCTAGCTATTCATCAGGCTCCATCCAATTGATTCTCATTGTATAGCTATCATGTAAACTTTGATAGCAGAATTCAGTTCGTTAAAATCAATATAGCTACAGGATACTTGAATAGGTCTGAATCTTTTACTTGCAACCAGTTCAGCTTGACAATGGGTATAAAATAAATGCCTGTACATGAATGATGTTAGAGGATGCTCTGTATCTATCCAATAGGTTGGCTAGGCGATACCATAGCCCAACTGAGGCTATTTTTCATTGCTGACGAGCTTAAAATGCTTAAAATGTTATCCAGTGTTTTGGGCCTTTTTTGAAGGATTCCAGAATGTATCACTTTTGAACAGTCAGTTGTAACTAGAGACAATATGACGGATTTCAACAAAGGTAATTGTCTTATCTTAGTTGACCTGTTATCTACAGAATAAGAAAGAGTCTCAATAGAACTGATGAAGAGCTGGCAAATAACATCCTTGCAAGCATCTTTAATTTCTTTTATTAATACTTTGTACTATGCGTTTTAAAATGCAAGAAGAGGAAGGACACAATCCAGAAGCCAGATCTGTATTTGGGTTCCTTGCGTCCCGTGACCCAAATACATTCTGGACTCCTAAGTTTCACATAGGAACCATATCGCTCTGAAAAAATACTTTTAAAAGCAGTTGCGGTTATTTGTTTTATCGAAACGCTTAGCAGAGCATTTTTCAATTACTTAAAGGGGAATCGATAATTGTTAAAGGAAATCTTTTTTAACATATATGTTAAAGTTACCAATCGAGGAACATTTTGAGAGTGATTAGCCATCGATTAAAGCCAAATTCACTAGCAACCAAATCCGTATACTCGTTTTGGGACACCCATGTTTTAAGACTTCCAGAGGGTGATCCATTGATCCCATGCTCACAAATAAAAAACACTCCTTTATGAAAAGCCAGTCGTTTGAAACAGGCTTCAGTGATCATCATCATCTGATATACACGGTACTAAATCAACCTTGTAAAATACCCCCAAGGACTTTCGGATATCGTGTGTATAAAAATTTCTGTGTGGAAGCTTTCCAAAGAGACTTGGATATCAAATTATATGACACCATACCTACTGACTATCAAGTATTACACCCTGTAACTGAGAGTGTATTCAGAAACATGCCCCATGAAACAAAGGGTAGTTAAGGGAATAACAAGCCCGACGTAAAGTCTGATTTGAGAAAAGCGATAATGACAAAACCAAGACTCACAAAAGGGTGAATAAATCTGGAAATGAGGAAGAATATAAACGTACGAAATATGAAAAAAAAATCTGATTGTTAGTATGAGCAGAAAGGCAAAGCGTGACTTTTATCATTCTGTGGTAACGCTATTGGCAATGACAACAAATTCTGGAAAGCAGTGAAACCAATGTTTTCGAACGGAAACCCAATGGGGGAGAAAATCCTCCTTATTGAAGAAGGCGATGTTATATCAGATGATAAAGTGATTGCTGAATGCTTAAACTCCCACTTTGTGAATGTCACAGAATCCATAGGCCTATATCCATCATTTAAGGACGATGGGATTGATGTGAGTCTAGACGATAAGGTAAACATAGCTACAGCAAAATATTCCGTATGAAAAAAGCCTGGAAAATCTAGGGAATTCCAGAGGAAAAGGCTGGCAATTATGCCAGGCTTTTCCTTGAATCCTGGAGCCTGGAATCGGAATAAAAGTCCAGGGAAAGGGTGGAAGACAGCCAGGCTTTTCCCACATAGGCTGGAAGAAAATCTATTCGATTATAGTTGCCTGCGACCATTTACGCATGTGATGCATCTATAAGCGCAGTCATGATTAGATTAGAGGGTGACCTACAGGCATTGATGCAATGGTTTACTGATAACGGCATTAGTGCCAATCCTTCAAAATTCCAAATAATGCTTTTGGAGCTAAAGGGCACACGTAAACTATGCCTTAAAGGAAATAGAAGCATATAAAAGCGGCTGTGAGGCACATACTCAAACTTTCAATCAAGTTTTAACCAGAAATCGAATCGCTTTGAGTCAGTTTACGATAGGAATGAATTGCTGAGATGGATGGTACATAATAAACAAAGCACATCTCATTGGGCCTAAACATATCTTCAGACAAGGGAATCTTCACTAAAGCTAGCCTGACGGAATCTATGGACAAATGGCTTGTGTTGCGGAAGAAATACTGATAAATAGTGAGCATTCAACAAAGCAGCCGAGCGGGGCCTTATATAAACACTGGATCGATCGATCGCGACACTGATGGCAAAATACAAACAACTCATACCATTAGGTCATTGAGACGTAAGTGGAGTTTTTGAGTGATTGGTTGATTGATTGATTGATTGATTGATTGATCGCGTACAGTCGTCAGTTCAGTTCGTTTAAAGAACAAATTAACGATACAACTGGGCCACTTTTCTTACCAGATGAACAAAAGAAAACTGAAAATCACATGTCAATAACACTAATACGCTAGGATTGGGCAAATGAAAATAGAGAAGTCCATAAACTCTTTTTGATTGCTGAAATTAGATTCAACGACGTCCATTTGTTTGTCTTGCTTGTTTATTGTTTGTAGATTTTTCTGCTCAAGCGCAAGTCAGTCTGAGCGGGCTAATCCTTGGCATTGCTTCTAATTTGGACATACCCTTAGTTAATAGTGACACCTTCGCATCTAACTTGCTCAACTTATTGAATTGCAGGAAACGTAAGCGTGATTGTGAAACCATGAGTGTCGCAGAAAGAAATAAGGAGGTCTACAGAACACCTTTGAAAATTTAGCGAGTGGAGGAGGGGTATGCAAGGAGTATGGAATGATATATTTACATTTCAAAATATTGATGATTAAAAACGATGAAGCAGACAGCAAGGGGGGGGGGGGAGGGTTAGTTTATGAGTACAAGCTATCACACATGAAATCAACTACTCAATAGCTGACAGTAAATTCAAGATTTACTATTTTACCATTATCTAGATATTTTTTATGATTTTGACCTGTGACTTGTAACAGTGTAGTAGACAGAGGAGTCGAGAAGATAATTCAGAATACACAGGTCGACCAATAAGGTAACAGTTAGGCAAGTCTTACCACTATTGAGAGTAAGCCCCTGGTTTCTACACTTATTGGAAATTTCTGTGATGTTTCTTCGAAAATTACATTTAAGGATTGGAGTTGCCTGTTAACAAAGCAAACCGTTGTTTTATTTTATTCAAAATCCAGAGGCATCGCAAAAAGAAATTTGGCTTGGAAAGCAGAAAGAACATCAAATACACTGACCTTTATCCATTTCTCGTAGGTATTTCAAAACATGCATCCTTCACAATAAGGATAGGCGATACAAATAGGCGATAAAAAACAGAAACAACAAGATAGAATCTCAGAAGTAGCATCAGCAAATATTTTCGCTCACTTTCATTTCAAAAACTAGGACAAAACTCATTTAGAATAAAGTTCTTGCAGCTTGGTCAAATGTAATTAAACAAAGTTTGCCGAAATTTTAGGGCGCTGCTACATTGCCTATGTGGATTCCCTTTAACGTTTCAGGAAATTGTGAAAATCGTAAAAGCACATCTGACGGAGACATATCATTTTCATGCGATGATTATGGAAGTCTTAAAGTGCATGAAAGGGTGCATGCCGGAGAAGAGTCATATTCATGTGATGTGTGCGGGATGACGTTTGCAAGTCAGAGTAACTTCAAGAAACATAAAATGGGGCATACTTCTGAACATTTGTTTTCATGTAATTACTGTGGAAAATCTTCCAAGTCCAAGGCAGCTCTTCGAATACATGAAAGAGTACATACTGGAGAACAGCCTTTTTCATGCAATGTGTGTGGGAAGTCTTTCAAACAAGCTGGAAATCTAAACAGGCATGAAAAAATACATACTGGTTCAAAGCCTTTTTCATGTGATGTTTGTGGGATGAAGTTTGCATGTTCCAGTAATTGCAAGAAACATAAAATGGTACATAGTGCTGAACATCCGTTTTCATGTAATTTCTGTGGGACATTTTTCAAGCGGAAAGATGTTCTTCAAAGACATGAAAGATTACATACGAGAGCAAAGTCTTTTTTGTGTAATGTTTGTGGAATATCTTTCCAACATGTTGACATTCTAAAAGCACATGAAAAAATACATACATAAATACATTATACATTATACAATATTTGTCAAAAGTCTTTCACACAAGGTAGCAGCATAAATAGACATGAAAAGTACATATGGGAGATAGGGTCTTTTTAATGTCATGTTTGTTGGATGAAATTTGGAAGTTCAAGTAATTGGGGTAATTGCAAAATAGTACTTACTGATGAACGTCCGTTTCCGTGTAATTCTTGTGAAAGTTTTGTCAACTACGTAGCAATTGCAAAATGCTACATACTGATGAGTGATTTCAAAGTAGTACATACTGATGAACGTCCGCTTTCGTGCAATTTTGTGTTAAAAGTTTTTTGAATTAGGTAGCAATGTAAAATCACATGAAAAAGTTACATACGGGAGATAGTCCTTCTTGTCGCAAGAATTTTTTTTTTATTCATGTAAAAATTTACGATAAATCTTACGTTCAACTTATGTCTCGTTCAATTCCTACCCTGACCATCCCCCCCGGGACACCCCCGGGCATTTGCACGAAAAATATTCCCGGCCCCCGGGCATTTGACCGTAGATTTTTCCCCGGCCCCCGGGCATTTGAATAGCATTTGACTAGAACAGGAGCTTTTGCAATATACAGTAACTGGGAATATGGCATTTTCTCATTGCCCGGCCCCCGGGCATTTGACCACCGATTTTTCCCCGGCCCCCGGGCATTTGAGCAAGGAATTTTTGTTGACCCCCGGGCTGCCCAGGGGGGGGGATGGTCAGGGTAAGATTTGAACGAGACATTACCATCCTAATTACTATGCAACACAACAGGGACGATGCCAAGTGGAGCGAAAGACAATGACTACCCCATGGCCAATAAAAAGACATGCAATGCTAAACTACATACAACTAAGTACACTACGAGCAATTAGAACCTAATTGATATTATACTACAGGGTGTCCCAAAAAAATTATGCCCCGCTTGTTTGAAGATTGCAACAAAACAGCCGAAGATTCTCGCAAAACTTTTGCATGATGCTGCTCTTCAGATATTCAATTAAAGTTTCCAACCATCCCCGTAAAAATCCTTTGAGAATTGATGAAGCTATGACCTTCAGGAGACCAAATTTGCCCGATCACTGAAACCAGCGGTCGGCCATTTTGTCTTACTATTTTGCAGCGATAAGTAGCTTCATGGATTGAAAATGAAACAGCAGCCTCCAATTTCATAGCTTTCGTGAAAATTCCGATAATCCTCGGAGAGTTCCACTATTTCTGACCTCACAGAAATTATTTCTTACTTCACGTGAAGATACTTATTATTGCAAAATAGTAAGACAAAATGGCCGACTGCTGGTTTCAGTCATCAGACAAATTTGGTCTTCTGAAGGTCATAGGTCCATCATTTTTCAGCTGATTTTTACGGGGATGGTGGCAAACTTTAATTGAATATCCAAAGCGCAGCATCATGCAAAAGTTTGGCGAGAATCTTTTGCAGTTTTGTCGCAATCTTTAGGCAAACGGGCACAAATTTTTTGGGACACCCTGTAGATTATGTCTAACATTAGATGTCCGGTCAGATATGCGATTGAAATTACAATATCAGGAGCGCAGCTCATCCTCATTGGTTTACGGACATAAAATATGCCTAAATATAATACAATTAATATGCCTGGCATCTAATGTGAAACAGACTTACAAAGAACCAGAAAAATTACGTTGAGGAAATTGGAGGTTGCTTGGTACTGAAGTTTCAAAAGATCTTAGCCAAATCAACCCATTTCATGAATGAAACGTAAACAATTCGAGTATATTTCTGTTCAAATCGCAAGAAATCTTCAAACACATGAAAGAAGACACTCGGAAGCAAGACCTTTTTGTGTCATGTCTGTGGAAAATCGTTCAAATTAGTTGGCCTTCTAAGAAGACATGAAAAAGTGCGTACTGGTGAAAGGCCTTTGTAATGTGATGTATGTGGGATAAAATTTGCAACTTTGAGCAATTGTGAGAGTGATGTTTTCCCAGATATCTGGCAACTAGCAAGAGTCACAGCAATTTTTAAGGCAGGCTCGAAAAGGGATGGGAACAATTATATGCCTTTCTCTGTCATCTCAGGTTTTTCTAGGATGCTGGAAAAATAGTTCACGATCAGCTCATTGAATATCTCACAACTAACAAATCATTGACACCAAATGAATTTGCTTTTCGAAAACTGTATTCCACTGTAACATTCCTGATAGACGGTACTGATTATTTTTATGACAATATGGATGAAAAAAAGCTCAACTTGGCCATATTTCTTGATTTAAAAAAGGCATTTGATACCGTTGATCTTACAAGACTGATAAATGATTTACGTGCACTCCGTATCAGGGGGATCTCAGGAGAATGATTCACATCCTTCTTAAGTGGTAGAAAACAATTCTGCTCAGTTAACGGGTAACAATCGGGGTTAGATTGGTAACATGTGTTATACCTCAAGGGTCATGCTTGGGACCACTCTTATTTATCATCCACCTGAATGACTTTGAAAAGTGCTTAAAGTTCTCTAGGGCTAGTATGCAGACGACAAACATGTTACATGAACATATAATGACGTTGTTACAAATCTAAATACAAATGCCCAAAAAGAATCAAGAATTATTTCGGATTGGATTCGGATAAACAAGCTAAGTGCAAACCTGAAAAGCTGAATACATGATTATTTGACATCCACGGAGGACAAATAAAGTTAAGAACCACAAACAAATATGAGAACCACTGAATCTTAATGATTCAGAAATAAAGTGCGTCGCGAAAACGAAATCATTAGAGGGTATAGTGAATGAAGGGCTACGCTGGGATGATGAACAATTAAGCAAAGTGAAAGAGAATATTAATGGCGGTCTTAAGTCACTAAACAAATGGGAAAAATATTAGTTACCAAACCCAGCTTGACCATGTGTACCGTGCACTTGTCGAAAGCCATCTGCGATACGCTAATGTTATCTGGGGGGGGGGGGGGAGGGGAGTCTTCCTAAATCAAAATTTAATTCTCTCCAATGTCTGTAGGACAGAGCCCGTTCGATAAATACCATCATATCACCCAGCACCCTAACTACAGAACAAGAAATTGCAGGGGCATACAAATCCCAAGAAATAATCTTGAATACTTCACTATTCGGCTCTGAAAGCTTGGAACGATATACCCATCAATATCAGAGAGCTCCCTACACTTAGTAGATTTGAAAAGTTATTATACGAGTTGAACACAACTTAAAACATGACTCCCTGGAAGAGCAGCTGCTATTAGATAGGTTACTGTACATAGTTTAGCTTCAACTATACATACAGGGTGTCCCAAAAAAGTGTCCGACTTTTAAATTTAAATAAATCAGGAAATATTATATATATATATAAACCGTTCTGATATTATTTTTGAGAGCTGAGACATGTAATTTTCTTTTGAGCCTATTGCACTTCACATTTTAAAACTACAAAGAAGCCAGGGGGTTCTCAAAGTTATAGCCGATTTCTACATGTTTTCTTGACCTATGATCTACAATTATCTACTATTGCTTACAGTCATACTTACTGTTGGAAAGCCAAACTAGCCCTATGGAAAAGAAGGCTTCAGGTTTCTTTCTTTGAATCTGAGTTACTCGAATTACAGTAAAAACCCGCACATAAGAACCTAAGATTTTTAACTCAGCCTGTTTAGGTTCTTATGCAAGGAGGCACATCTAGTAATCAGGGTGTAGGTTCTTTATATAGGAAAATATGTGAATCTAAATCTTAGCCAAACTTATTTGCACTCTTGACCCTATCCATTTCAACCCAATCTTACCCAGTTTACCCCTGCATGCCCTGCCTATCACAGTTCTGTAAGAAATATTTTGGAGTTCACGAAAGAGGTTGATTGGCAAAACTGTTGCATTTATTTCCCAATGAATGAATAAGACCCTTTATTAAGAACCTAGTTTATATATCAGCCTGAAATGGTTCTTATTTATTGGGTACAAAATACATTATTTCAGGCTGTAGATTCTTAACAGATGAAGGTTCTTATGTGCCGGTTTTTATGGTACCCGAAATTTAATTGTTACCAGTGGTAAGGAGGTATGTTGCCCCCAGATAATGCAGCAATGCATTATGTCAATATTGACCTTGACATGTACAGAGTTGGAGAAAAGAAGATCACTGCCTGGTTTTGAAGGAATGATTGAACAAATTTGCAAATGCCACCAAAGAAACTGCCCAACTGTCCAAAATGCATTCAATTTCAAAGCGCAATGTTTGCATAACGGACCAAAACTTGACAAAACTGACATGTTCACTACCAACGGGCTAGACAGACTGTGTTTTATAACTAAGTTTCAGGTGTACCCCCGTCTTGCAACATCTAGGACTTAGAAACTTCGCAAGTTAGCAAATTAATTGTTTTTTCTAGACTATCTAGGCAGTCTATTCAGAAATAAGAATAACGTTGGAGAATAGTAGAGTACTGAGCGAACAACACTTAGAGATTACCATCAATTTTAAGGAACCCCCTGGTTTCCTAAAAATTCCCAAATTGAAACAGCAATAGACTCAACAGAAAATTATATGTTTCAGCTTTCAAAAAAATGTCCAAATTGTTCATATATATCAATTAGTCTCGAACATATTCAAATTTAAATGTCGGACACTTTTTTTGGGACACCCTGTAGATTGTATTAATGTAATAAGGATATTTATTTTCTTATTTAGTATTGTGTTAGTAAGCTGAATGGAGTTTTGTGTATAAAACATTTGGAAAGAAAATGAAAATGAGCAGCGTAAATGGTACATGAATGTCATTACTGGACTGGCGTGTATAACCACTCGATTTTTTACGATCTTTATCAAGATGGAATAGTCGAAATATCAAATGAAAATATAAAGTTGTCACGATCTTTTTTATCACCGTGCTTGCTCTTTAATTCATTGTGAGACTGCACTTTCCTCCTGACGTCCCAAATGCCTCCAAGACCAATACAATCTTGTACGCAGATGACACTGTTGTTTACTGCGCTGCAAAGAATTCAAAAGAAATTGAACAGCTCCTAAATCATGATCTGAGGAAGATAGAAGACTGGCTTGATTGTAATAATCTTTTTATAAATCTGAAACAAGGCAAAACTGAATATGTTCTGTACGGATTTCATCAAAGACTTGTGAATCAACCAGAAGTTAACATCAAAATCTATGATAAAGCTATAAATGAATCCAAAGTGTACAAATACCTTGGTGTGCATTTAGACAAGCACATGAATCTGCAACAACACTTTGAGAAAGTATATAAAAAGGCATCTGCAAGGGTAAAGCTCCTTTCCCGTTTTCGAGAATAAATAGGTCCCTATGTTGCAGAATCAATATAAAAAGCTATGATACGTCCAATATTAATGTATTGCTATCAAATACAACTTGGACTACCTAAGGGTACCATCGATAAGCTACAATCTATTCAGAATAGAGCAGCAAAGATCGCTTGCCCACGTGAACCACCTGAGTGTTGGGATAAAATAGCGGAAGTGCGCAGCAGACGTGTTGCTATAGACGCCTTCAAATGTTTGAATGGCCCTTCACCAGAACAGTTCACGCAATATTTCAAGCGTCATCAGCATGGAAAAGACACAAGAGAAAATAATTCAAGTCTCATTTTACCATCTATAAGAACAGAAACTGGCAAACGAACTTTCGCTTTCCAAGGAGCTCATCTTTTCAATAAACTTCCCAAGGACATTCGGGACGAAGAATCTCTCGTGCGTTTTAAGCACAAACTTAGCCTCTTATAAAACTTTGTAATGAAACAGTCTTGAACACAGTTTTAACTTCGATGTAATTTTTTATTTCTCATTTTATCTTTTTCGTTCAACAAGTCCTTGACTGATAACAGAATTTATATTCTGAACAAGTAAACCTGTATAAATATTACTTATTATTATTATTATTATTATTATTATTATTATTATTATTATTATTATTATTATTATTATTATTATCGTTATTATTATTATTATTATTATCATTATTATTATTATTATTTGCTGCATTCTATTGTCTGTATCAAATTAGATATCACCTGCAGATGCCAGCGAATAACAACAATAGATGTGTTTTGCAGAGGAATTTTGCGTTATCGCAAATCTCAGGTGACATATACTTAGAGATGCATTTTAGTGAATGTCTATTTTCGTGCAATTTATTTGAAGATTCGATCCCAAAATGGTCCAATCTAGACTTATTACACGAGTCCTTGTTTTCGCTCCATTCATTTCATTCATTCATTCATTCATTCATTCATTCATTCATTCATTCATTCATTCATTCATTCATTCATTCATTCATTCATTTTTATTCATTTAGGCACGGTAGCCCCGTCAATCCATATGAACTGCTTTTCAGGGGGCCGTGGAAAACCATTTACTAATTTAAAAGATCATTATATAATAATTAACAAAAAAATTCTCGTTATGGCTAGTTTTTGATTCTTCTCTTAAAAGTTGCAAGGGAGTGTACCTGTTTAGCATCAGGTTCAAGTTGATTCCAGAGCTTAGGTCCACGAAAAGATATAGCCCTCTGCCCTTTGTTAGTTTTTCGCAATGGTAACAATAGATCAGTATCGGTGTTTCTCAGTTTTCTGATATTTCGAGTACAATTTTTTTCGAACAAATCTGAAAGGTACTCCGGGACCAGACCATTTAGCGATTTGTACCAGGTATCCCAAAATGATGTATTATTGTTTGATTGCTAACATGTCGATAACCAATGAACCGATTTTCAAACACTTTGTTTTATTTGATTACCTAAAGACTGAATTGTATTTTAAGATGTTGGTTGTGGTTTTACCAGTTTTTGAAAATCGGTTCATTAATTATGGACATATAAGCAATCAAACGATAATACATCATTTTGGTACACCCGGTACATTGTGGTAGCTGTTTCGCTTCTAATAATATCATTTACAGTAGGCCAATTTAATTAAAATGATATAGAGTATTTGGTACTCTTTGCCTTGCTATTTCATTATGTAGCTAAAGAAACAGTTGATCTTTAGGCATTTCCTTTCACCTATTTTAGAGGCCACTCAGTATACCTATCTGGATTGCCTTTAATATTTCAGGAAACTGTGAAAAATGCAAAAGCAAATGTGATGGAGACATACAATTTTCATATGATGCTGATGGAGAATCACTTAACTTGAATAGTAATAAAAAAGTGCATGAAAAGATACTTGCAAGAGAAGAGTCATATTCATGTGATGTGTCAGGGATGACGCTTGCAAGTCTAGGCAACTGCAAGAAACATAAAATGGTACATACTGGTAAACATCCGTTTTCATGTACGTTTTGTGCAAAATCGTTCAAGGAAGATAGCATTTTAAAAATAAATGAAAGGGTGCATACTAGAGAAGAGACTTTTTGGTGCAATATTTGTGGACGATCTTTCAAACAGCTTGGCCATCTAAAAGCACATGAAAAGACACATTCAGAAGACAGGCCCTTTGCATGTGATGTGTGTGGGATGGAGTTTGAAAATTTGAGTAAATGCACGCGGCATAAGGATGTACACACTAGTGAACGTCCGTTTTCGTGTATTTTGTGTGGAAAGTCTTTCAAACGACGTTTCAGCTTAAAAGAACATGAAAAAGTGCATGCGCCAGAAAAGCCTTTCTTGTGTAATGTTTGTGGAAAGTCGTTCAGATATGCTGGCATTCTAAAAGCACATGAAAAAATACATACACGAAAAAAACCTTTTTAAAGTGATGTATGTAGGATGAAATTTGGAATTTCCAGTAATTGCTTGCTCTATGAAATTATACACGCTATTGAACGTAGATTTTGGTGTAATTTTCGTGAACAAAATTTCAAGCAGAAAGCACATTTTCAAACACATGAAAGTATTCACACTGGAGGCCTGTTTTTGGTCTAATATATGTGGAAAACATTTCAAAGAAGCACGTCATCTGATATTACATAGAAGAAGCACTGGAGGAATGCCTTTTGCGTGTGATGTGTGTGGGATTATGTTTGCTAATTCTGTTCATTGCAAACAGCATAAATGTTACATGCTAGTCCGTTTGGTCAGTTTCGTGTTATTTTCGTGGAAAGCCTTATCAAAAGTCATCTGAAAAGACATCAAAGTACATACGGAGGAAAGCTTTATTCATGGGATGAGTACGGGATGAAATTTCGAGATAGAGCTAGATAATATGATACACACTGGTGAACATCCATTTTCGTGTAATTTGTCTGCAAAATATATCGAGCAGGCCGGACATCTTCAAGTGCATGAAAGTATAGATACTGGAGAAGAAACTATATCGTGCAACGTGCTTGGAAAATCATTGAAATTTATAATCATCGTAAAGTTCATGATAGACGCAATTTAAAGACCTTATTCGTATGATGAATGTGTGAGGAACTTTCCGACATCGAGTAACTGCCAAGTGCATAAAGGACACATACTGGAGAAAGGGCGGTAAACTATGTAAAGGGAAGTTTGAAATGAGATGTATCGCTGCGTAGCAGCTCCGACAACGGTTTTAACTGTGTTGGAATATTGCGGCATTCGATCCTTGTTGTGACGAGAGAAGAACGAAGGAATAGCAACATTATCGAGCTTTACTTGCAATCCCATGGAAGAGAAACAACACAATGGGTAAGAATACAATTTTGATCATAACATCTGCCACAGCAACAGTGCATTATTGCCCGTGTTGCTATTTGAGAATGAATTATACGATGGTTCTGAAATGAGCTTAAATGTGCAGACGTCTCCTCATTTCATAAACAAGAAAATACTGCTAAGAAAAACTACAGGCCAGTAAGTGTTCGGCCAGCTATTTCAAAAGTTTTCAAGGGTCTTCTAGTCAAACAGGTAAAATAATACAAGAACCGTACTTGTCCATACTATTATGTGGATTTCGCAAAGGATATAACACTCAGGAAGCCTAAGCACGATTTTTGGAGAAAACTAAACTTTGCCTTGATGTAAGTGGATAGGTTGGTGCTTTTACGATGGATCTTTCAAAGGCTTTGCCTGCCTCAGACATGATGTTCTTATCGGCAAATGGTATGCTTACGGCTTCAGTCGTGATGCCCCGTCTCTAATTCATAGTTACTTGCATAACAGATAACGGAGGGTTTACGTCAATGGATCTTTAGCTCATGGGAGCAATTTACTTTAGGGGTGCCTCAAGGATCTGTCCTTAGTCCTCTTCTCTTCAATATCTACATTAACGATTTGCTTTTTTCCTTGAGTAATTGAGTAATTTCTTCCTTACGTTTGCAATTATTAATGATTAGGAGTTGTCATAGACAGCAAGCTTGCATTTGAGCAACATTTCAGTACTCGATGTTAAAAGGTCAGTAACAAGCTCTATGCTCTATCACGTATTGCACACTTTGAGGACTAAAAATAAATTTAGGATGCTGATGACAGCATTTATAAGCAGCCAATTTCAATACTGCCTCTTGGCATGGATGTTCCACAACAGGAAACTTGAGCCCTTGGGATAACGTATAAGGATCAGGAATCTAGCTTTGAAGACTTTTGAGGATGCGATAACATCTGTTCATCAGCAGAAGTTACCGGTATTAACGATAGAAATGTTTAACACAAAATATGGCTTAAATCCTCCATTTATATTAATGAAATTCTCTGTCCACAAACCAAACAGTATAACCTCAGAAATGATCGCGACTTTAGTCATCCCAAAGTGAGATTAGTCATGTATGGCTCAAAACATGTTCGATAAAGGAGTCCACAGTTATGGAATACGTTTCCAGTCTCGATTAGACAGTCGATAGGCCTGACTGAATTTAAGACCAAAATGAAAGCCTAGAAAGGAAATGAGTGCCATTGCTAGTGTAGACTTTTTTGTACCGTAATTTTGTACTGTATTTTATTATGATATGTACAATAGCTATATTTCATTTGTTTTTCTCTCGAATACATTTATCATGAAATATTTTACCATGCAAGTCATAACGGTACTATATTATGCATAAATACATAGAATGTTCAAGGAGATAATACATCCAGACGCATCAAAAATAAGTAAATGCGGAATTGCAAATTAGAACGGAACATTTGCAGAAAGATCCTGATATCGATAAAACTGTTGTTCATAAATCCGAGCTTTAAGCAACCTAATAAATGAACCAACTTAACTGTACAAGTGTTTGAAATTTAGCTACACCCTCCATGTAGACAAAAAGCAATTTTACCCATGTGAAAAATGTCACCACGGCCAGATGGCACTATTGATCTCTTATATCTCTTATAAATGTAGCGTAATAAATTGATGCGTGGAAGTTATTCTTGCGAACAATTGTTTAAAGATAAAGTAATTATTCTCAACTTGACTCTTGTTGTTTTGTTTTGTTTTGCCTCTGCAAGTCCAGCTAGTCCTGCAGCGACTTTTAGGCCACTCGTAATGACAGCATGACTACAAAAACAACAGCATAAATACGCCACCGCAGCGAACGGCGGGGAAGTCGAAGGCATGTTGTAGCCATTAGCCACGCTGTCATTACGAATGACCTAAAAGTCGCTGCTGGACTAGGTGGACTTGCGGAGGCAAAACAAATCAAAACAAGACAACAAGAGTCAAGGTGAAAATGATTACTTTATATTTTAACAATTGTTCGCACGAATAACTTCCACGCATCCTATTGCGCGTGGTTGAGAGAAATTTTTGATAACGATTCTGTTGAAATGTTTTGCAAAGTTACTGCATTTGTTTGAATCATTTTGATACAGTAGACACCCGAGTATAAGAGCCTATTGTTTGCAAGTGAGCCTTGGCTTTTGTACAATGAATATGATGGATCATTTCATATAAAGTTAGGGTCTGCTTTGACAATTTCATCATGTGTGGTCTTACCCACTGGCTAGACTGATTATATGTTCGTAGGTTATCGCTATTGATAGACTGATGGACGCTATAACTACGACTCGTGGACATACGCTTCCAGAAACGGACATGGCCTAAATGATTTGCTATTTTTTCTCAAAACCACCAACCCTAAATCGCCGCAAAAAGTGGTTTTCCTGAAGTGCTACACTGCAAAACTAGCTATCAGTACCTAGATGAATGTTTCTTCAAGCTATTAAAGCAAGAAACTCTTACCTACAAGTGCTATTTTGGTTGTTTGGGGGCGCAAAAGATCTCGTAAACTCGCTCGTTACTTTGAGATTTTGATCGTTGCAGCAGTTCAGTCGAACGCGTTGTTCGAGCGCTTTTGTTTGCCTTGGGCAGGAAGTTTGAATTGAAGAAGAATCAGCCAATCCCATCAAGTTATTTCAACTCTTGCATCCTGATTGGTCCAGGAACAAATTTGTTCCTGGGGAGAATTTTTTTGCCGTTTTGAGAAGAGTTTGTCCATAAGGCCCTCAACTGGAGCGACAACAACAACATAAATTCACTTCAATTAGATGAGCGTAAGTTGAGGGTCCTTGTGTAGTGAGGCTACCCACTGGCTTCTTATACACGGGTGTTTATTATATTTCAGGTAGTGATGAAGGACATAGAGCAAAAGATATTAGAGGTGGACCATTCTCATGTGATGTTTGTGGAAAATCATTTAATCTGACAGTACTTCTTAAAGATCACGAATGCGTACACGCAGGAGAAAAACAAAATTCATTTGATCCTGTTGGCATAGATTCTGGGAAGTTGAATGATTACAAAAGACATGAAATTATGCATGGTGGTGAGCGCCCATTTCTGTGTCATTTGTGTGGAAAATCTTTCAGGCAAAAGGCAGGTCTTCAAATACACGAAAGAACGCATACTGGAGAAAGGCCTTTTTCGTGCAATATGTGTGGAAAATCTTTCAAGCAATGTTCCAATCTAAAGACGCACGAAAGGATACACACGGAAGAAAAGCCTTTCTCGTGCGATGACTGTGGAATGAAGTTTACACGGTCGAATCGATGCAAGCAGCATAAATTGGTACATACTGGCGAACGTCCATTTTTGTGTAATTTGTGTAGAAAATCTTTTAATCGGAAATCTACTCTTCGCATACATGAAAGAATACATACTGGAGAAGAGCCTTTTTCGTGTAATGTGTGTGGGAAATCTTTCAAACAAGGCTCAAATCTGAAGACACATGAAAGGATGCATTCGAGAGAAATGTCGTATTCGTGCGATGAGTGTGAAATGACATTTTCTAGATTGAGTACTTACAAGCATCATAAAAAGGTACATACTGGTGAAAAACCTTTTTGTGCAATTTTTGTGGAAAATCCTTCAAACAAAGTTTCAATCTAAAAATGCACAAAAGGAAGCATACGGGAGAAAAGCCTTTTACATGTGACGACTGTGGAATGAAGTTTGCACGGAAGAGCAATTTCAAACGACATAGAATGATACATACTTGTGAAGATACAGTAGTCGTGTAATTGCTTTGGAAAGTATGTTATAGCATTGGACATGGAATCATTTAACGTTCACGGAAAGATACATAGAAAAGAAAGACCATATTGATGTCATGAAGTTTTGAAGTTTGTTGAAGTTGAAATCGAATACTACATTCTGCATAAAAGGATAGATACTAAAGGAAAACTGTTTTCATACAATAATTGTTTAGGATGGTTCAATAATAATTGAAGGAAATATTAGAAGGCACTTTTTTCATGAAATTGTGGAAAATCGTTCCAGCTATACATCAATATTGTAGCTCATGAAAGGAATGATACCAAAAAGCCTGTTCTTGCTCTGTGTGCATTATGAAGTTTTCGAGATGAATTGTCTCTGTTGAAAGTAAACATACTGGATAAAGCCTTTTTCGTGCCATGTTCATGGAAAGTCTCTTGAAAAAAGTGAACATCTTAGATCTGAAAAAATGATGCATACTAGGCTGTTTTTTCTTGTCATTTTAGTGGAACATTGTTTAAGAAGAGTGGTCATCTTGAACTGCATGACAGGATGTACACAGAAAAAAATGGATATGTATGGGATGAAGTTCTTGGTATTGAGTTATTTTTAGAAGATAATAAATGCTCTAAACGAAGGTTAAATCATATCTTACTCCGTTTTGTACTTGTGGTACTGACGCGGAAGACAACAAGCACTGTCTCCAGCATTGCCCCCAGTTTTACTTGATGCGGCAAGATCTCTTTGATAAGCTCTCTGAAATAGACTCGCAGTATAATGTCATTGTTATACCGGGTGCCCCAAAAAAGTAGACAGATTTGGTTGACTCCAGCGATGTGAATTTGGCTTTCATCAATGACTAATCACCCTCAAAATGTTCCCCGATAGTTAACTTGAACATAGATACCTCGTCTGTTGGTATTGGTGCTTTGAGAGCAGAAATATCAATCTTGAAAGCTCAAATTTGCGTCTACCTGCAAACCAGAGCTTTGGCTTTTTGGCCTAAGCAAATTCCTGAAGCACATTGAAATTTAGAACTGAAATGAATGAAACATCACGAAACTGCCCAATGAATGACTGGGATGGGGGGTGATTGTTGGGACACGGAGTAACACAAGATCTTATATTGTTCAAATTTTATCAAGGCTATCGTTGATTTATGCGCTGTTCTTTAAGAATTTGCTAAGGCCAAAAGGCTAAAGCTCTGGTTTGAAGGAAGAGGCAAATTTGAACTTTCATGATTAACATGTCTGCTCTCAAAACACCAATACCAACAAACGAGGAGCCTATGTTCAAGTTAACTATCGAGGAAAATTTTTAGAGTGATTAGCCATTGATTAAAGCTAAATTCGCATCGCTGGAGTCAACCAAATCTGCAGGTTTGTAAGTTTGCAAAATTGCAAGTTTGCAAGTTTGCAAATTATTCCTTATCTCGTTGTGGAATCGCTAGTAAACTAATTTGTTTTACTCACCTTGTACAGTTACCATTCGTATTCCTTTATTTCGTTAGAAAGTAGGCATGGCTTTACTTTCGATAACATAGACAGACGGTGGATTAGTAAAGTGCGAGTTGCGAGTTACGAGTTACGAGTTGCGAGTTGGTGCTTTCTGCGAGTTGCGAGTTGCGAGTTGATAGTGAAAAGTGCGAGTTGGTACATTTAAAATGCGAGTTGCGAGTTCGGTAAAAAAAACTTCAGATTTTCCATCTTTTGCAGCTAAAACACCGTAATTTTTTGGAGAGCCTGTGTCAAGATCAGGGGAGTTAAAGAACAATTTTTTAATTCGCAGAGAGCCGCTAATAAAGGTTTTGCTTTAAGCTCGGACAATTATCTCTTTGGTATTTCTTGAGTGGGTAATACAAATAGGCTGTATGTCTAAAACACTTTTCAAATCATAACTATAAAGACTGAAAAGTTTCTTAACTTCGAATTTACATACACGCTTTTTATATAAGAAACTGGTTCATAAGAAAAGGGTACTAGGATTGCGAAAAATTTAAGAAACTCTAGTACTATACTTGAGAATTGCTAAGAAACTTTTAAAGCCAAATACAAGGATGTCATGGGAAATTATCGTTAAGCCTTTATTTTTTAGTAATATTCATGATAAATTTGTGCTTTGCAAAGTGAACTCTCCTTCTTGATAAAAAGTGTGCTGTCTGTCAAGAAACGAATACGTGGCCGTGGAAGAAACTACATGCATCTAAACAATAAGAAACACATTAAGAAACTTTTAGAACTAAAAAGCTGAAATTTTCACTTGAAAATAAGAAAAATTTAGTTCTGTGGGCTTTTCCCAGTTTCTTATGAAAGAAAAAACGTGTATCAGAGCAGGCCTGACTGAAGGATATGCAAGAAATCATGCTGAAGCTACTTCGAACATGAGTGATATATCACTCCGTCGAAAAAACCTACGAAATTTGAAAAGCAAGAGGGTGTATAGGGAACTGTTACCAATTCCTTGAAAAGCAAGGGGTTTTTGCTAAATAGCACCAGATTTTACTGGAGTGTGATGCCTCTTGAATTTGCCTTTGTTGACGATGCTTTTGCAAATCGAAAAACACCCTTAGCAGAGCTCAATTTACTTCAATTTCTTTCCTGAGCTCAGCAATTAACATGGACTTGCACAAGTCGTCTTGAAAGGGAAAGACAACGAATTAATGATTCTCCTTTAATTTTCTTTCAAGACAACTAAGGCAAGTCTCTGGCCCAGTTTACTGCATTACAATAATATTCGTGAACGACTTGGGGGAATGAAAGCCACAAATTGTAATAAGCCTGCAGCTTCTTATAATTGATTTATTATAAAGAAAATTACAACGGCCTAAAAACGCTAAATCCATAAAACAGTTCTAAATTCAATTGCAACTTCAAAAAACCCTTTTATTTGGCAAAAAATGCATTCATTCAAAAGAAAACAGGCAACTCGTAATTTTAGTTTCAACTCGCACTTTTGAGTTTCCAACTCGCACTTTTGAGTTTCCAACTCGCAACTTTCGTTCAACTCGCAACTCGCAACTCGCAAATTAAGTGCAACTCGCAACTCGCAACTCGCAAAATAAATGTAACTCGCAACTGCACACTCGCAACTCGCACTTTACCATATCACGACAGACGATAGCAGCATTTGTTTTCTCTTTATTACATTTGTCATACAATAGTTTACCATTTAGGGCATAAAGGTACTGTTTAAAATGTTTTTATTGCTACTGCTTCATCCATCAGAACTATGACGTCATTAATTATGCACAATTTTCCCCATTGCATGGCGTTATGCAAAACTCCTGTTGGAAATACCACAACCTTGCGAGTTCGCAATTAAAACACATAAATATTCTGGCAAACTCTGAGGTAAACTTCATGCAACGCGTAACATAATTTCTCTCAGTCTAACATAACAACCGTCTACAACGAACTGGCTTCCGCTCGAAGCTTACGACAATCGTTCGATATGAAATAACAAAATACGCACGGGCTAAAACCCGGACTATTTTCCTTTAGAACTAAAAGTCTATCAATATTTCTTACACTCCTCCAAATCAAGAAGTTAATCTTCTTGATTCAAAATCTCAGTTTGTAGTTCTCATTTTTCTTCCCCTGTAAACGTAGCAAGTCTCTTTGGTCTTTCATTCCTCTTTTCCCAGTCTGACTTTAAAACCTTCTCTGTTACAGGTCCCTTTAACTCTAATGATGCAATGCCTTGCAGTGGTCTTTGTATTTCAATAGACCTTTTAGCTATTCTGAAAAGAATCAGAATCAAACAGCGTTTTGCTACATTTTGCAGAATTTGCGAATGTGCACAATAGTGATAGGAGCTCTAACGCCATTCGATCGAACGTCGCGTATAAAAATGTATAAAAATGACGTTCGATCCAGGCTCTTTTGCAGAATAGCTAAAAGGTCTATTAACTGTCCTTGACTCAATATATGAAGCTTAACAGCTCGTATCACTCAATCTCTACTCTTTATATGATCGATAATCTTTCCCATACGCTAATATCTCTTTTTCACGCTACTTTTTCACACCTACTTGTGAGGTAAGAAATGGTTGAACTCTCTGACAATGGTCGGAATTCTCACGAGAGTTATGACATTGGAGGCTGCTGTTTCATTTCATCCATGATGCTATTGTGATCGCTGCAAAATAGTAAGACAAAATGGCCGACCGCTGGTTTCAGATATCATGCAAATTTGGTCTTCTCAAAGACATAGCTCCATCATTTTTCAATGGATTTTTACGGGGATGGTTGCAAACTTTAATTGAATCTGAAGAGCACCATATCATGCAAGAGTTTGGCGAGAATCTTTTAGCCGTTTTGTCGCAATCTTCAGGCAAACGGGGCACAATTTTTTTGGGACACCCTGTAAATCTTTCTATATTTTTTATTCTTAATGGTAACACATGGTAACACATTAAAGTCTATATAATTCCTTTACCTTCTATAGTAGCACGTATAGTAACACGTTGGTAACCCGTGGTAACACCTTGTAAATGTTGACTAATGTGAAATGTTGAACTTTGAAAAATCATAAAAGGATGCAACAGAAAGATAGAAGGATAAAAGAAGAGACAAATCTGGTTGGAAGGATCGTACGGATGAAAAAGTCTCTCATGTGTTTTTTAAAGAGATACATCAAATGAAAATCATTTTTACGATTTGTTATCAGTCTTTTTGTTTTCTTATTTTCACATGATCATAAGAATCTTAAGCATCATAAGGTTTAAAACTACCGGGTGAGTCAAAAAAGTTAACTTGTCTCGCTATGTATGCGGCTGAATAAAATGTATGCGGCTGATATTCAAAACTGAAATGTTAATCTGTCAGTCCAAGACTAACTTAGATTTGGAAATTATGCTTTGTAAAATCATTCATCGTTTAGGCCCAGAAATTAGAAAAATGCTGGTAAGGGATTTGTATGGGAACGAGAATTCCATGTTCCTCCATGTACTGGCAATTGAAAGTTAAGTTAAAGACAATAGTTAGTTTTAGAAATAGAATTTAACTTTCAATGGCAAGGAGAAAAGTGACCAGAATCGAACGTGGAAGATTTTCTTCCCATACATTCTAATATTCCCTTTACAAGCATTTTCCTAATTTCTTGGTCTAAATGATGAGTGCTTTTACCAAACGAAATTATCATCTCTAAAACCTTTTCCCTGACAGATTAAAACTTCAGTTTTTACATATGCAAAGTACCTTTTATTCAACAGCCTCAGGGACGTAGGAAGTATCTCAAACTTGGAGGGGGGCACAACACTTCAAAAGGGCAGTTTTTCTTTAAGCTAAAGGGGTACTTCCTGAAAACAAAAAGGGGCATTCTTTGTTTATTGCAAGATCTTGTGGTGTACGTGCTCCCAGTGTCCCCCGGTTCCTACGTCTCTGCGCAGCCTGCTGTTAACTTTTTTGGTTTCACCTGGTATTTCTCTTACCATCTTCACGATCCTTATGACTCTAGTGAAAACTATGTTTGAGAGTCTATTTAATCATGGCAGAGTCAACAGCATTTCTTGATAAGCTTTCTGACAACGAATACGCAGATTGTGCATAAAACAATCAGCACTTTAACAGTTACCAATAGTGCTACGATGCAGCCAATAACTGCTGGAATAAACAAAATGGCGACCAACCTGATCCAAGCAAACACTTTTAAAAGCATTAAGTAATCTCCTTCTTCGTGTATCCCATGTGTGTAAACAAAGATCGCAAACGAATTCATTCCAGAAATCAAAACGAGAATTGCCAATGAAATTGTTTCCAGAACGTTCAACACCTTGCTTTTGAAAGGTTTGACATTAACATGGTGCACAAGGATCAGAATTTGAATCACTTGAATAGTGTAAGATTTGTAGATGGGATCTTTAATGAAGCTGTATGCTGATACAAGGATGAGTCGTCGTAGAAGATAAAATCCTTCCCAGTGCATTGATTGTTTACTGATGCATTTAAATGATCCCGTAAGATTCTTTAAAATTGCCTTGCAGACACTGTCCTTTACAACTGGTTCTTCGCCATTTGATTGTTTTCCAGTTATTAATTTCATCACTAAGTACACAACAAATGGCATGGGAAATAAGCAAGCACCAAAGATGCTCCACCTTCCGATGAATTCACGATCAATTGATGTTGGAAGGCAAAAGATCAACAAACAAAATGGTAAAACCCAGGTCATTCCGATGGCTATCAAAGCATACTGGTAAGTATGGTAACAAAGAATATTACCTTGCATATACAAAACATGCACATCGCCAATTGAAACACAAGTGAGCAATGAAAAGACAATTTTGGCAATCAAGGCATAGCTCAACAAAACTACTTCAAAAGCGGACATCAAAACTCTGTCACAAAATCCTTTATGTTCTTGTACATTTCCATCTTTTTTCCATGCTTTTTTGATGAGATAAAAGCCTTTGTTAACAAGGTAGGATAATCCCAAGAGCCCAAACATTATCAATAACAACAGAGCTCTGGTAAGGACGTTTGTCACTGGCGTGGCATGCAATGATGGACATGCCATTGAACCGGAGCCAGAGCCAGTTAGAAAGTGGAAGTTAAAGAAACTCGATACTGTGGTCTTCAAACCTTGAATGAAATTGTTCTTAATTTCATCTTCATATGATATTAGAAGCTTCTCTATCTGGTAAAAGTAGAATATTATTTTCAGAAAGCCAGCGAAGAAATTTTGATCTTGTTCGTCATTGATAATCTCTTCATTTCTCATCTCATTTTCAGGAACATCGTTGCATTCCATGCATCCATCTTGAAACTGATCGTTCGAAATCATATCTTCGTCAATGCAATCCTCTTCATTTCTACACGATAGTGATGGGACATGAAATGATAACACCTTCGTTTTCAAGATCATGATCAGCTCTTTCTTGTATAAGAAAAAGAGAATATAGGCAATCACGAGTACAAAGGCAGTGATCCAAAATTTCTTGACTTGACAGTCTCTATTGGCAATGCAACGAGAAGAGAACATACTTTCACTATAGCTTTTCTCACATTCCCCACATAGAATTCCTTTTCTGTTTGCCGCACATGAATAGTAAGATTGGCATTGACTCTTCTTGCAGCCGTATCCGCTTGGTAACATGAAGAATTTGATTAAATTCGTTTTGTTGTTTAGTTGACCCCAAAAGTTATCCCTTGCTTTTATGATGCCTGATTGGCACTTGCCTCCTGGAGGGCATCGCTCGCATCTTGCATTCTCTCGCGCGTAACTGGTCAATATACTTTTATTCAAATTGTAATGATTTATAGGGCACGGTATGCAATATAAGGCAAAGTTGGTGAACCCTTTTACTTCAATTTTTGAATATTTCACATTTTTTTCTAGGATTTGAGATCCGACTGGGCAAAGAAACTGTGATATATTATCAATTAAAATAGCGATGCCATAATGCTGGTTTGAATCAAATGATACTGCTGTTCTAATGTCGACTGCATTCATTACCTCAAAACTGGAATTGCGTACTCTGCAACGTCCTTTACTTGTTATCAAAACTCCTTGCAGAGAAGACATCGAATGATTTGTATTTGACTGCATGGAAACATTTTTCAAAATCAACGCATGGGAACTTGAATAGATACTTCCTCCGGAGGTTTCCGCACCGTTACCCTTAAAAATACACCTATCAAAGACAGCCATTGGATTGTACTGAGATTTAGTACGAGAAAGTTCTTGTAATGATATGGCACCACCTACACCGCTTTTTTGTACTGATATTCCACGAATGGAGTCTGAAAACCATGCTGCGAAACAAAAATTGTTCGAAAACACAGTGTTTGAGATATCCAGTTGAACGTTTCCTACAATGTTTATCGCTCCCCCACTGAGTATTCCAACATTGCTCTCAAAGGTACAATTTTTCGTAGAAAATTGCAATTCATCGCGAGCATAGACTTGTATAGCACCTCCAAATAAACCAGTGTTGTTAAAAAACTTGCAACGTTCAACAAAGAGGACTGCAGTTTTCATAGCAGAAAGAGTGCCCATTTTCACATTTTTCGAATATGTTGGAAGAATCCGGTAAGATATGGCTGATCTAAAGACAATACTATTTTTCTTGTTTCCAGTGATGTAATGATTGTGGCGAAATGTCGACTTACTGATGGACGTGTTTGCCATTATTATTGGCAAGCAAAATATTCTGATCGTTGAGGAAAAGTATTCAAATTCAGATTCTACACAAGTTAAATTAAAAGAAATCGTCTTCGTCTTTTCATGAGAACCGAACTTAATTGCTGAGAACGAATAATTTGGTTTTCCATTAAACATACTTTTTGATACATAAATGTGTGTGGCTCCAGCACCTGTTGCAAAAATTCCAATACGTGGGTGCACAAACTTTGTACCTACTATAGTTACTGAACATCGTGTTGAGCTGACAGCCCTTATTGGATACTTGATACAGTCGAAAGTGCAACTTTCCAGGTACACCGAGGAATCCTTAGCAGTAATAGCTGAATAAGTTCCAGTAAAAAGCAGCTGTTGAATTTTGACTTCGCTCCGTGTAATTCGAATGGAAGGTTTCCACGCTGTTTCCACGCTGTTGAATGAGATTTTGGGTTGACCTTTGATACCCTTGATTGTAATGTTCATTTTGATGGTAAAACGAGACTCTTCATAAATCGCTGTTTTGCCTTTGTCCTCGCCACTCACAAATATTTCGTCGTTGCTAGAAACGACATTCTCGATGGTGTATTTCAGTGTTTTACAAGACTTGGTTTCAGTTCCACAGGAAAGGTTGTCATGTCCATTTTTAGTGACGTAGATGATTTTAGATGTTGCGTCTAAAATAAGAACACATTTTTCTGTTACCTGAATGAATATTTATTTGCATTCTTTACAACAAAGTCACAGGGGGCGGGGCGGCTTCTCGTTGACAAAATAAAAAGCTTTAATCCTAAAATTTCCTTGGTTTGTCTGTTTTACTTTCAGTGCATGAATTGTGGTGTAGTTTCTTTCACTGCTGCATACAGATATCTTTCTCGACATAGGAATCTTGGCAGATTTTTCAGGCACGAGAGTTCTACTAGGGTCAAGACAGTATAATTTGCATTCAATATGGCCTGTGAACACGCCTAGTATCAAGAAGCTGTAGAGGAGGCGAGGAAGAGAAAGGGACTGCAGGAATGGGCTTAACTGTATAATTCAATTGACCTCATTTGAGAGGTATATAACTTTTTTATATACATTCCAATAAAAAGTTAAAATGACATGTTACTAGTTACACTACTTACAAAATAACTCTACTATCAGAGGAGGATCCAGCCAGAAGTTGAAGGAGGGGGGCAGATTGCTTTTAGGGCGCAACAAATATAATGGAGGGTGAGCGTGCCGAAGTCGCGCGAAAATTTTTTTGACGCTTTTTTAAAGAAATTATTTGATTTGCTACCGTGCTTTAGAGTCAGGATGAGGGGCACTTTTGCCGCCTAAAAGGGGCGTCAAGCTGAGCTTTCATCGTGAAGGGGGGGGGGCAATTGCCCCCACTCGCCCCCTAAATCTGCCACTGTCTACAATACCATCAAAACGATACCAGAGGGAGCAAAAGGTGAAGTTTACCCTGCGGCCATAATATAAAGTTAAAAACTACTAATAGACACAGAACAAAAATAGAAACCAGACGATACACGTAATTACTCTACAATAAAACTAAATTCTCCTTGTAGTTTGCAGTGGCTAATTTTTTTTCATACATTCAATTAAAAATTTACAATACATGTTACAGACTACTTTACCTACAAATTACTACAAGGACGATGCCACGAGGAGCAAAAGTCTATGTCTACCCCATGGCATTGTTAAAAAAAAATTGCTAAACTGCATACAATTTTATACAAATGCTACAAACAATAAAAGGAGAAAAACGATTGCTGTGGCCTGTCTAACATTAGATGTCTGGTTGGGGCTGTAATAGCCCAAAAAATGTAAATTTCAATTTGGACCTGACGTCTAATGTGAGACAAAAATTACAAACAAAAAGAAAACTTCCTTAAGGCAATTGGTGGGCACTTGGTAGTTGCATGGCATGTGACTGAAACTTGATATGATCTTAGTCAAACCGACCAGTATTTTGGATGAATCGTATAGTAAGTTCGAGTATATTTCTATTCAGGTCATTAGACGGTCACCATATAATAAAAGTTGCATTAGAAAATCGTTTGAAAGACTGGCGGTATCAGCAAAGGTCGTAGTAGATCCGAAACTCCAGCGAGAAGATCTCGTCGTTGAATTTCAAATGAAGGGCAAAGCAACAAAAAGTGCTCCGTATCCTCAATACCGTCATGCGTTGGGCGCATTGGGTTTACGGTGTCTCTAAAATTATGCTTCAATTTGTGGAAGTTTAGTTTCCTGAGACCGACCCTTATTTGGGAAAGATGTGATAGGCCTATCGGGTCATGAATACCAAATACAGGTTTGGAGGGGGGGGGGCAATTATTGAGAGAAGCTTTGTCTTAAAAACAGGAACAGACGGTGCAAGCCTGACTTCAGGATCAAGTTTATTCCATTCGGAGATGCAGTTTGGATAGAAGCTAGATTGAAATTTTTCCGTTCTTGCTTTTATTCGCCCAACAGCATCCTGATTGCAAAGGGAGTAATTCGACACATGACGTGGCGGGATTGGTTCCTTTGTATACAACGGGGTGAGATTATTCGTAATCTTATAGAACAAAGTCAGGCGTCTATACTCCACCTTCGGGAACTTAGTGACTCCCTGCGAAGCTCTGTGTAAAGCTTTTCACGTGATGATCCCCTCCATGTACCTGTTACAGCTAGAGCAGCAGAATACTGAACAGATTCTAGTTGTTCCATTAGATTTGGTAAAATGATATTTTGACTGAATTCAGATTCTTTAGATGGAATATGATAGATAGCGTCTCCGTAGTCCAGGTAGGGTCGTACATAGAGCTTATATAATTCGTGCAGGGTATGTCTTGGGCAGATATAATAGCGCTAAGTAATAGCGCGTTTGAAAGATTTGACAAACCGCACTGTTGCAACGTTGCGTTTAAACTACCTGGAAGACCTCTCCTGTATGCATCGTAAGCATGCCAGTGCAATGACGTGCTCCGTGTTCTCAACACCATCATCTGTGGGGCACATTGGATTCAGTGTGTCTCTAAAATTGTGTCTGAATTTGTGCAAATTTAGCTTACTGAGACAAACTCGTAACTGCCTGGGTGAGTATTGCAAGACCATTCGCGTCGTGAATGCTGTAAACTGGCTGAGGAGGAGATCGAATAAGAGATTATAGCTTGTTTTCGAAAATGCCGATTGTAGCTGATTCTCTTACTTCACAGTCAAGCTTATTCCATTCAAGCAAACCACTAGGGTAAACGCTTGCATTACTACATGCTGTTTGTGCACTGATTTGGCAAGTTTTAGCTCAATGGTGAAGGGAATATGAGGACTGCAGGAGTGGTGGAAGTGGTATCCTTGACATAATCAGGAGTGAGATTATTGACAATGTTATAGTCCATACGCTGGGGTCGATCCTGTAGACATTTTTTGTGCCCGAATTCACTCGTCATAATCGTTAACTACATCATTAGGCAAGTCAGAAAAACGAGGGTGGACGTCTGGGCGCGTGGAAGGTTTTCTGGAAATTGCGTCGAAAGATGGACCCCTTTTTGGCGTTAATTCACTGGTAAAAATCCAATAAACGGGCTTTTTGTGAGCAAATTTCACCATTTCCAAGGCAATGGAGCGTCAGAATGGAGTCATTTAAAGGACAAAATCATTCGAGACCAAAATAGACCTTGTTTAGCGATAAAATGCTACTGCGCGTGCCCAGAAACGTGGAACTTTCCAAAAAGTGGTGCGCAACGAAGGCTTAAAGACATTTTCTTCCAACGAAGCAGTGCTCTTAACTTAAAGTCACCCTGCACACAGAGCCTGTACTTTTGATAATCTTTCAATGAACAGTATGCAGGAGACAGATAGATGTAGCTTCTGACTATAGATGTTACCATAAGAATGAACTTGGTCTACTTGAGAAATCCTGGAGAAATGCTCAAAGGATTGATTCATTTTGATCAATACATTTAAAATGAGAAACCAAAAAAGAAGGATAGGAAAGAGGATCCTCCTGTCCATTTGCCAATGATAAATTCGGTCATTAAACCCTTGCCAGCAGAGGTGAAGTCACTCTTAGAGTAAACCAAAAGCAAGAAAAAGCTGCAGTCATTTGTACAACAGAGATGATTAACGGGTCCAGGAGCAAAGTTACTTTGATATCCGGAAGGTGGTCAGTCATGTTTTATGAGATCCTCATTTACGCTGTGATGTTGCTGTGTGATACCTCGCAGCTATTGCGCTAAATGGGGCTGTACGCCTCCCCCGTTATCAATTTAGAAATTGTTTTCTGGACTTTCTAAGGAATATTACAAGATTCGAATGAGAAGGCATTGATCCCATAGACCAATAGTTATTCTGTGTCAATTCCTGCATGTTAAGACCGGCAACCAATGCATCGATCGAGAACGCATCCTCAGTTGCTAGACTAATAACTCGTTAACTCCGAATGAGGCAAGACAGAGAAAGGTCTCATTGGCCACACTGCACTTTCAAAAAACATTTCTAGCGATTTTGTAAAACTGAAAAACTCTTCCTGCATTAAATATACAATAACACCAGGGGGAGGGGGTTCTTAACCAAATTTCAGATAAGGGTGTGCCACCAGCATCTTTAGAATGATACCGTTGGCTAGACCAATTTTTGTGAGAATGATACCGTTGACCAGACTAACTTCTCCATTATAAGCGCAACGAGCTGTCGTTTCCTAGACAAAAATTGCCAAAGTATCGCCTTCTCTTGTCCAAAATCGCCAAAATGCCAGATTTCTAGACATGAATTGCGAAAATTTGACATTTCCCTTTCCAAACTTGTCAAAGAATACCCTTGCCTAGACTAAAGCTCTAAAGTTACCGAAAAGTATACCCGTGGCCAGACTTGGAGTCCGAAAAAGTCTACCCTTTTGAGGAGTACTTTCACTATGGAAGAATTCTCTCCCCCGCCCTGTGAATAACACGACAGGGAATAATCATACGGGCAAGTGAAGAAACAATGCAGGCAGTGGTCAAAATACTATAAAAATGTGTCAACTGGTTTGGATTGATTGCAAACTAGGTTAGATTAATAAAGAATAGCTCTGAAGATAGCGTCAAAAATGGAGTATTGGTATCTACTTGTTCGTGACGAAGCATGCTATAGCGGTCTTTATGACCTAGTAAGCATAGAACAGTGATTTTATAGATATTCATGAAAAAAATAATATCCCTTACCTAGAGACAAATTAGTACGGTGTTGCCCAAAATGTAAACCTTAACTTGTGTGACAATTTTTTTGACGATTTTATGTCGATAAGACAAATGGTTTTCATTTCTAATATATAGTGGATTCTTTCACAGGTATAAGCCAATTGAAAGTACAAGATCTGCTATTTATTCTAATTTGCATGCTAGCAGAGAAAAGATAATCAGATACAAGAGATCACAAGATACTCACTGCACAAAATGCCCTCAAGTTGGCTGGTTGCTAGTTGGCAAGTGCTTATGATGCTAAGATGAAGTTGCTGCAGTTTGACAATTTGTCCATGAACGGCAACACCACAGCGTAAATAAGAATCTCATGAAACATAACTTACCACTTCCCGGATATCAAAGTAACTTTGCTCCTGGGCCTGTTAATCATCTCTGTTGTACAAATGACTGCAGCTTTTTCTTGCTTTTGGTTTACTCTAAGAGTGACTTCACCTCTGCTGGCAAGGGTTTAATGACTGAATTTATCATTGGCAGATGGACAGGAGGATCCTCTTTCCTATCCTTCTTTTTTGGTTTCTCATTTTAAATGTATTGATCAAAATGAATCAATCCTTTGAGCATTTCTCCAGGATTTCTCAAGTAGACCAAGTTCATTCTTATGGTAACATCTATAGTCAGAAGCTACATCTATCTGTCTCCTGCGTACTGTTCATTGAAAGATTATCAAAAGTACAGGCTCTGTGTGCAGGGTGACTTTAAGTTAAGAGCACTGCTTCGTTGGAAGAAAATGTTTTTAAGCCTTCGTTGTGCACCACTTTTTGGAAAGTTCCACGTTTCTGCGCATGCGCAGTAGCAATTTATCGCTAAACAAGGTCTATTTTGGTCTCGAATGATTTTGTCCTTTAAATGACTACATTCTGACGCTCCATTGCCTTGAAAATGGTGAGATTTGCTCACAAAAAGCCCGTTTATTGGATGTTTTACCAGTGAATTAACGCAAAAAAGGGGTCCATCTTTCGACGCAATTTCCAGAAAACCTACCACGCGCCCAGACGTCCACCCTCGTTTTTCTGACTTGCCTAATGATGTAGTTAACGATTATGAAGAGTGAATTCGGGCACAAAAAATGTCTACGGGATCGACCCCAGCGTATGGACTATTATAAAAAAGACGAGATGCCTTCACCAAACTAGTGGGCCAAAAACGGAGATTTTTACTTCTCTACTGTGCCAGGAGGGCGGCCTACTGGGCCAATGGCCCACTAGTTACAATGTTAAAAGATACTCTGCATTCTCCCAAGATGAAAAAATACATGAATACATGTGAGTGTAATAATTTTTACGAAGGACAACCAAATGAGTCGTGCACATTGTTTTCATTCGTTTTTGCAGGTTTTTGGAAGATGCTTTCTGCAGAAAATCTACCATATCCGCGAGAAGGAATCGCCGATTAAAGCCGGGTAGATTACTGAACCTGATTGAACATATTGGCAATAAAACAAGACAGTTTTCAATATTATTGCTTTGATATTCAGGGAGCAGTGGCCTTTCAAACGGGCATTCTTTTTTTTACTCACCCGGTATAAGAATTGAAGGGATTGAAATCACACAACAACGTAAAGTAAACATTGTACAGAACAAATAACACATACTCGTTAGAGAAACATTCAGAATTAACACATTTCTTAACAATAAAATAGCAAGTCAGGATTTATTCATCGTTAATATGTATTCTTTAGTTTATCTTTGTCTCATATTTTCGAGGAGCGTATGTCCTGTACCTGGTGTAATAGAGGCTCAATCAACTAAAGTATCAACGACAACCAATGTTAGCATACATTATAAATCAAATTGTTAATTGATGGCATTGTTTTTAATTTAATGGAATCTTATCAATCAAAGTCCAAAGTTTTGATTTGGGGTGCCCTCTCTTCGATTAGTTTACCTATTAAGATAGCTCCTCTAGAAATTCCCTGCATACAAATGCTCTTATAAAGTTGTCCATTTCTTAGTTTTTATTTCGTCATTGTAATTTGTTTTGATTTGGTATGATGTAGTTCTTTAAAAAATGAAATTAATTATTGTATGATGTAGTTATTCTAAAATGAACTTTGAAAATTTAATTGACTGAAACTGAACTCTTAACAGGGTCCACTGAAGAAAGACCTTTCGTCGAAAGAGTAGGATACAATTAATATCAATACACATGAAATTACCCTCATTCTTTATAAGGAACAGCATATAAGAAACGGTAGGCTCAATTTGGCAAAAGTTCAGAAAGTGCCCTACCAGAAATAAACGAGCTAAGAAGCTTTTGTAATTTGCAGCTTTAATTGTCCAAGGTCACTCTACAAGTTCTTTTTACACTCTACAGTAATAGCAACTGTTTTCACATTCTCGGTTTTGAGTGCGAATTTATGTTCTGACTTGTTTTGATATCTTACAAAATAATACAGTAAAAACCCCCGTATAAGAACCTAGAAGATTAAAAACCTGCCGCTGAAATTTTGCAATTAGACCCTCATTGTATAAGAACCCATTCAGCCTGAAAGCTGAAATAGGTTCTTATTTGTAGAGGTCATGGGGTCTTATTCACTACAGAATGCATGGAAGAATCAGAAATTTTTATAAAATCCGATGAGAAGCTTTTGAAGGCTTTACTTGGATTTTATTTCATTTTCATTTCATTTCATTTTATAATATTTATACAGGGTAAGTATTCAACGTATAATACAAAAATTGATTTACAAACTGCCCTGTTAAAAGAAAGAAAAAACAGCAACTTACAATATCAAGATAAAAACTAATATATAGGTATTAAAAGTCAAAAGGAAAAGTGTGATTATGTACAGGATCTGGCATTTTTCAATGACGATTTGAATTGTGAGAAAGTACTGGCCATCTTTTTTTCTCTTTTTAGTTTGTTCCAAAGTTTGGCCCCTCTATATGAGAAGCATTTTTGGCCACATGCGGTTTTGAGCAATGGTACATAAAGGTCTGTGCAGGTGTTACGAAGATGTCTAGTACTGATTTCTGATAACCTTTGGAACAGTCCTGTAAGATAATCAGGCGCTTCATGGTTTATAGACCTATAGACCATTTTCAAGGTTTCTGTTTTAATGAGATCGTTGACCTTTGGCCACCCTAATTGCCTGATGATAGGTGCTGCAGACGATCTATAGGGGCTGTTTGTCACGATCCTAGCTGCACGATGTTTGAGCTTCTGAAGCTTGTTGAGTGCTGTGTTGCCACAAACACCCCAGACTGGGCAACAGAAACGGAAGTAAGGCTCAACCAGACTTTTGTACATGGTCTGCAATATGCTTAAAGGGAGATACTGTTTAGCATGGCGTATCATACCTAATGCCCTTGATATCTTGTTTATTATTTCGGCTATGTGAACATCCCAACTCAGATATTGGTCCACATGTACCCCTAAGTATTTTGTGTGCTCTATCATTGAAATGTTATCATCGCGAATAATTAGTGCCGGCTTTATAGCTGATGTTTGTTGAATATCCTTAACCTTTTTGCGACTTCCAATCACCATGCTGTTTGTTTTTGCAAAGTTAAGTAACAGCTTATTTCCAGCTAGCCATGTGTTTAGACATTCAAGGTTCTCATTAACCTTTTCATTTATTGTGGGAATACTATTCGAGGAGAAGGATAAGCTGGTGTCATCGGCATACATATTAACTTGTGAGTGCTTAATAAATAGGAGGAGATCATTTATATAGCTAGATGATGAAAAGTAGAGGCCCTAAGCATGATTCCTGCGGGACTCCACAATTACTTCTCCCAGATCGGAAAGCTTCCCGTTTACCTTACAGCATTGCTTCCTGTTTGAAAGGTATGATTGAAACCAGCGTAGTTCTTTGCCTGCAACTCCATAGATTTGTAGTTTATTTATTAGGATTTCGTGGTTCACCGTGTCGAAAGCTTTCTTCAGGTCTATAAATGTGACCGAGGTATATGTTCCGTCTTCGATATTCAAATACCAGTCGTTTTTACACTTTAATAGGCATGTCAAGACTGAATGTAACAATCTAAAGCTAGATTGTTATGAGTACAAAAGACGATTTGACACCAAAAAGTTATAATACTGGTCATAAAAAAGCTTCTCCAATAACCTAGACATTACAGGCAAAACAGAGATTGGGCGATAATTTGATCTGTTATCGTTCTTACCATCTTTGTAAATAGGAGCAATCCTAGCAATTTTCCATTGATCAGGGAAAATTCCAGCCGACAATGACAAATTAAAGAGCTGACTCAGTGGTTCAGCCAGGATGGACATTCCAGCCTTTAGGAAAAAACTGGAAATTTCATCAAGGCCAAACCCATTGGAGGTCTTAAATTTGTTCATTGCTAGGATCACTTGTTCGGATACCACAAGCGAAAAAATAAAGGTGGCATTGGTAGGGTTGATGGCAAATTCACCTTTCAAGAGACCGTTCTCTGTGTCGGGGATATCTTTACATAATTCATTGCCGACATTACAGAAAAATTCATTCATTGAGTTAGCAATACCGACAGAATCAATGACTGAGTTTCCATCAACAGACAGCGACGGTATATTGGTAGTTTTAGACCTTTTGTTGACAAGTTTATTGATCGTTGCCCAAGTTTCTTTAAGATTTCCTTCAGATGCTTGAATCTTGTTCGTAAAATATGATCTCTTCACCTCCCTATTCAACTTTGTCGCCTTATTCCTTAGTTGCCGGTAAGCCGACATTAAAATCTCGGATTTTGCAATCTCGGAAAATCTCGGACTGCAGCGATTTTGATCTTATCTCGCGTTTTAAACAGACACTTGAGCTCAGAAGATAGCCAGGGAGAATATTTGTCGGATACTCGTTTTTCAACCATTGGCGCATACTCTTCTATTACAGCAGAAAGCACGCTAGTAAAATTGTGTACGATTTCTTGTACATCAGAAGATGATCTTAGAAGATATTGCCAATCAATAGATCTTAATTCTGATAGGAAAGCCTCTTCGCTAAAATTTTTCATTTGCTTCGTACGGATGAACTTATGTTGACGTTTAAAACCACCTTGAAACTTCCGAACAGCAGTGGCGTCGTGGCCGGGGGGGCCAGAGGGGGCCATGGCCCCCCTGTGAAAATGTTGTCGGAAAATTCGTCAGTTTTCCATTCTTGTCGGAAAAATCGAAAAAAATTGAATTAATCCATTTTCCTCACATAGCTACTTTATGGCAATCCAAATGTGTACATGAAATATCACTTTTTCGATCGCAAAACGTAGTTTTTGATGAAAAAGTAGGTTTTTCGGCAAAAAAAACTAGGTCCTTCGTTCGTTTTTCTGCAAAAAGTTCCTTTTTCAATCGAAAGAAAAGTGTGTTTTCTGTTGGAAAAATAGACACATTGGCGCAAAAAGTTTCGGACGAATAAATTTCAGACAAATGCTTTCGATCATAACACTCTTGGACTTTTCCCCCGAAAATTTGGTCGTTTTACCTACATTTTAGTGACTAAAAACGATAGATTTACAATTTATTTTGCACGTTTCATACTTAAAAATGTCATGCATTTATGGTTTGTGCATTAAGCTTTCAATGAGTTGCTCGTCAGAATTTGCACAAGTGAATATTGTTGAGGAAGGTGGAAATGATTACTAAGATGGGATTACTTTTAGTTTCTGTGAATGGATGCTTATAGAAATTAATATTTATATCAAGCTATCACGTTGTTATCTAAAATTTGAAAACGATCTATTTTTCAGTGCTTTTGAGGTCCTTTTTTCGAAATTTCCCATCAAAAACAAATAGTAGATTCTTCAAAAAAGGGGCGTTTTGCAACGATCTAAAGGGCGTGGTCACAGAAAATTTTCCTGGGGCAAGCTCCCAGACCCCCAGTTTTTCTCCCTCCTTGCGCTTCTAGCTTCAGCCTCACCTCCAACACCAATCACGTCTCGACAACAGCCTCACCCCCAACAAGAAACAAGAATCGTCTCTTAACAGTACTGCTGCGTCCCTTTGAAAAATTCTTCGCTATTATGGAACTTTTATGTGACAAATGTTCTGAGACATTTTGCCACTTTTTATACGTTATATTCCTGCTTAATTTTTGTCGGAAAAATGTCTCTTTGTTGGAAAATTCTGACCCTTGGCCCCCCCTAAAATCATGCTCCCACGACGCCACTGCCGAACAGCATATACAAGATAATGATCGCTGGGCGTAATTTTAAGTACACCAGAGTCAACAATGTTATCGGTATTACTAACTGCAATGTGATCAATCAAAGTAGATGACTGAACAGTTTCTCTAGTGGGTTCTTTAATCAACTGTTTTAAACCATATGTAGCATAGATGTCCTTAATAGACTTAACATGACATAAACTGTTTGCATCACTGAGATCACAGTTTGTGTCTCCGAGTAAAATAACTTTCTTGCCTTAACTTTCCAAAAAGAGTAGCACATTTTCAAGCTTTTCAAATGTATCTTTGTTATCACTGGGAGGCCTATACCACAGAAGAATGACGTAAGGCTTTGCCTTTGGGGGAGTTATTTCAACGCACAAGATTTCTAAATCTGATACTGGGACATCATGCCTAATATCACACTTAAGGGTGTAGTTACAGTAGAAAGCTACTCCACCACCGTGACGGTTTAGATCTTTTCGTCCAAATTTGTACCCATCGATTTTTAACGTTTCGCATGGAATATCGCTACTGATTTTGGTTTCATTGAGGTCAAGGAAGTGAATACCATTATCTACCATAACAGCCTCTAATTCATCTAGATGAGGGATTAAACTATTTACGTTCAGTGATGCAATCACTATTCCTTTTCGAAAACCGAGTGTATTTTTAGGGGAATTCGTAGTACTCTTTGAATTTTTTCCACATGTGTCCGTTGTATTTTCAGACAGATTTTATAAAATTTTTAATTTATAAATTTATAAAAGATTTTATTCAGAGAGATTTTATAAAAATTACGATTCTTCCATTAACATCTGTCGTGAATAATACCTCATAAACTCGAGTGACGTTCAGTGACAGTGAAGAAGAAAAACAATTCCTAAAAGTCCAAAATAAAAAAGAACCAATTTAAGAACCTTCACAGTCTCATTTCCCACTAAATACCCTAAACATAAGGACCTAGTTGGGCTGACTTGCAAAATTGTAGGTTCCTATACGCGAGTTTGTACTGTATATGGCACCCCTCCTAACAAAATTGAATTGCCTCTACTCTTTAGGCATTTAAAATGTAAGAAGCAGGTTAGAAACTTTTGGTAGCAAAAATACTTTAAAATTCAAGAAACTGCTTACCAGCCCCATAGTTTCCTATGGAAAAATGAGCATAAGACATTTGACAAAGATTGTTTTCCGTTCCTTTGAGAATGAGTACTGCATGTCAGATAGAAATATTATCATTATTTCATTCATAATACATAATACTAACCGTGACTCAACAAAATGAAGACAGAAGAAAGCAGCAAAGCCAAGGTCATCTTTCCCGATTGATATGCAAAAACGATCATGCATCTGTCTTTCGCATTCAAGCAGCGATGTCGATGGAAGACGAGCTGTGTCGCAAATGAAACGCTACCAGTCAACGAATGCATTTAACTGGAATTTTAACCAATCACATTCGACCCCAAATGTAGCCAGGGTCCCATTTGGGGGGAAGGGGCAAATTGCGAGGGGCGAGAAGTTCAAGAATGGAATTCCTTTTTCTTTTCTGATATACGCAAACAACGTTGCTACGACCCCCCTCAATGGATTTAGACGAATCACGAAACCTATCTTTGAAGATGATTAGGGGCGCCCCTTTGCCCCATCGCTACCTTGCTGACCACAATGCGGTTCCACTTTGTCTCATTGCTTTGGAATGCGGGTTATTTTTAGATGCGAAAGAAGTCACTGTACAATATGGTTCCAAATGGGTTCATTGTCTTGGAATGCGGATCATTCTTAGAAGGGGATGATAGGGTTGTGGTACCATAGTATAAGAGAGGTGATACCTGGTACAATATTTTGAAAATGATGGATCCTCGATACCAAAAATATATTGGTACTGGTACCAAGCTTTGAATCGGCACCCGCGTATAAGAACCTACAATTTGGCAAGTCAGCCTAACTAGGTTCTTATGTTTTGGGTATTTAGTGGGAAACGAGCCTGTTCAGGTTCTTAAATTGGTTCTTATTTTATTCATGGCTTTCAGGAATTTCTTTTCTTCAGATTCAAACTTCAGGCCTATCATTTACTGTCAGTCCACATCAGTTGAGTTTATGAGATATATTTCCCAGCAGAAATTTGTGGAAGAATCAGAAATGTTTATATAATCTTCAGAAAATCTTTCAAAAGCTTCTCATCAGGTAATATAAACATTTTGTTTCTCTTCCACAAACTTCTGTTGTGAATAAAAACCCCGTGCTCTCTAGAAATAAGAACCTATTTCAAATTCCAGGCTGAATGGGTTCTTATATAATTGGGGTTTAATTGCAAAATTTTCAGCTTGTAGGTTCTTAATCCACTAGGTTATTATACGCGGGTTTTTACTATAACAATTTTGTGAAATTTGATGTTTTGGCACCATAACAGTTGATACCGGTACCAAAGACCCCCTTTCGCCCTATCTTTTTAGATGTGAAAGAAGAAGTCGCAATTTTTAGCAAATACCGAACGATCAAAGAGGAAGTTCCTTATTGTTTGGAACAAATTCTTAGTTTCTTAGATGAAATACGCGTACTTTCGTTTGCTTCAAAAGATACCACAAAATTGGCAGACAAGAAGTGACACACCTTATGATACACCTTATGAGGTCATTTCCTTTGGTCAAGTCACACAAAGATAACATTCATAAGGCCGATACCGCTTAAAAGTCAGCTGAAACAAAAATTTTGTATTGATGAAAATGAATAGCACTGTTGAATGATAACAACCAACAGAAAATCCTGCATCTAAATTTTTCATCAAGTGCTCTACAAATACACAGTCAGGATGACTGTAAACTTCGATTGTTAGTGACGTCAATAGACGTAAATACTCCATGCGGAATATCATTAACCCTAATCCTACCGGGGGGGGGGTGTTTTCCACCCCCCTGTTTTTGACTTTAACGACACGGTAGTGACAATTAAATTTTTGTCATAGGGGTGGTGGGCATTTTCCTGTTTACAAAATCTGACGTTTATGTCATGGGGTGAAGGACGTGATGAAGTCCACATCAAGCCTTGCAACAACGCGAGAATGGAAAAAGTCAAAGCTAAGCCGTCGTTCAGCGGAGGCCCTCCTGAGGTGTATGACATCTCAAAGGTCAAACGCTCCAGCGGTTTGAGCACGCGCGGCCACTCTACGGAAAGAACGAATCATGGTCGCGGAGCCTGCGCGCTCAAAATGCTGGATGAAAAACTGCATTCAACGAGAGAAAGGTACGTCTCTCATCTTTGATCAAGAAGTTTATCAACTTACTTTTTCGTAGCTGCTTAAAATCAATTTTCAATTCAAGCCTTGCATTTTTTAACTTTCTGTGCATTTTATTTGAATCATAGCCGATTTTGCTTCAAAAGTAGGCCTAGACTTTTAATTTGTTCAGCAATAGTCTGAATTCAATGTTTTGTTCGGACTAGACCTCTAAGTTGACTTGTGCAAAGCACATTGATCTTGAGGTTTGCGCTAAATTGTGAATAATAAACTTCTGGAAAATAGAGGGACTGCAGATGAGAACAGGCCGAGATTGGAAAATATAATGTGTGTGGCATGGCAGCCACCTTGCTCGCCTGTGTTGATGCATTATTTCACAGAATGAGATTGGTTGCTAAGGGAAATTTCTCCAACAAAATGAACTCTTTGAGTGCAGTAATTAGCTCAATGACGTTCCCATCAAAATTATTTCAAAAAGCTCTTTGTTAGCATTTTTTCAAGATTATTGTTAGTTTTCTAAGAACTTTTAGGCTGATCAGTCAAGTAGAACAACAATCGAAGAGTTTTCAAGAAACCAATAAATTTTCCCACCCAGTACTGAAAGTCTCTTTTAGCAGTGGTGTAGAGCTGGGGGGGCTCAGGGGGGCTCAGCCCCCCTAGTTATTTTTTCCGTAATTTTGGGGGGGCTTTAGCCCCCCTAGTTATTCTGAATAAATTTTGATTTTCTTAATTTGTTTATTATGACCAAAATGACAGAACAAGGTAATGTTATATTCTTAGAAGAGATCCTGGTGTTTGGTTTGCACCAAGATGAGATCTTCAATGACTGTCAAGCTCTTATCTTCCTTGATGTTTATAAGCATAAATGGGCCTCATGTACATCTATGGGATGCCACTAATGTTACATCAAAATGGCTTCAGAAACACACAAGTGCAAATGACAATAGAACAAGGAAGTGCAAACAGACATCATAAGTGGCAAGGCGATGAGGGTATAGGGTGCCCCCCACTTGTTTCGAAAAAATGGTCCTCGATATTCCTTTAACACGGAAGAGAAATGGCTGGGTATAGGTTCGGTGAGAATTTTTCCGTAAAATGCCAAATGCTAGAAGGGGATTATACATAATTGAACTGTGTTACCAAAGCTTCCATTTTAGCACTGGTAAATATGGAGTCAGGGGATGCCTTCTGAGCCAAAGAAAAGGATGTTTTTTCAAAAATTTTCTTCGTGCTCTGATTTGTAGGATAACTGTCAGTTGTCACAAAAAACTATCAAGGTTTTCTTGTTGCTAATGGCAAGCATGATATTGGGAGATGCATTCTAAGCCAAAGTAAAGGATGTTTCTTCTAAAATTTTCTTCGTGCTCCAATTTATAGGATAACTGTCACAAAACTATCAAGGTTTCCTCGCTGCTAATGGCAAGCATGATATTGGGAGTTGCATTCTACGCCAAAGTAAAGGATGTTTCTTCAAAAAATTTCTTCTTTCTCTGATTTGTAGGATAACTGTCAGTTGTCACAAAATTATCAAAGTTTCCTCACTGCTAATGGCAAGCATGATATTGGAAGATGCATTCTACGCCAAAGTAAAAGGTGTGGCTCAAACAAATTTCCTGTATATCTGTATGTCTCTCTTATTCTATGTCTCTCTAACAAAGGTGCCTTCGTCTTTTCTTGACTTTTAACTGCAAAATTGGAAATTTTTTGCCTTGATGTGCATGGCTTCTTCTTGATGACAATGTCAATGCAAATAGAAGCCCTTTCTCGAGAAGACGGCTCAACTTCGAACAATACCGCAATTTTAGGCCCACAAAATAAGAAACTAATTAAGAAACTTTTACTACTAAAACACCGAAATTTTCATGCGAAATTAAGAAACTTTTAGTACTAAGTGCTGATCCAAGTTTCTTATAATAAAAGAAACGTGTATTTTGTGATTAATTTGATTGCTCGTGTGTTTAATTAGATTGTTTGTTCTCCACTGAAAAATCTTCAAGCAAGGACTAAACATTTCCTGCACGCCAATTTTTGATGGTTGCTTCCTCAGACTGCATTCTGTAACGTAACATTACAGCATATTTACTCATATTTCGAGGAAGGTGCAATAAAATTGCACTGATCTTCCTTTGCATTCTCATGGAATAATTTGGAAAATTTCACAATAAAAATCATTAAGCCCGTGAGTCACTTCTAAGGTCCTTTGATTAACTCTTGAACAGTCTGTTGCTGCATGAGGCCCTCCGCATTTTGTGCAGACATGTTGCCAATGGCAACTGTGTTCTCTGCAGTTGTTGTACTTGTTGTAAGGGCGGTATGGGGTTTGTATTTGTGCTTGTTTGGCTGGCAAGTTATGTTGGAAAGGAGTTGGTTGGGCCTGAAAAGATCTGTTTTCATCGCTTTGTTGATTTAAAATGTTATAATTTTGAGCAATCTGCTGCAAAGTGACCGGTTGTGTGGCACCGAAAACAGGTCAGAGATTGATTTGGTGGGGTGCATCGAAGATAACGGTTGAAGGCATATTCATCTTGTTCTTGTGTTGACAAAAATCAAAAGTGATTACATGCTAGTCTATGTCCATTTATACCGGGTGAGTCAGAAAATAGGAATCCCCGTTTGAAAGGTCACGGCTCCCTGGATATCAAGATAATGTAGTCGGCAAATATATAGTTTAATGGTAGAAATGCTCAAATCTACTATAAAATTTACCTGACTGAAATCGGCCACTTCACCCTGAAATTATGAGGGATTGTCTCGAGAAAGCCTCATCAAAAAACCTTCAAAACGTGCCCAAAATCATAAACAAGTTTCCCTGACATTTCTGCCTTACAATGGCCTTACAGCAATGCCTTACAATGGCCTTACAGCAATGACTTTTGGACGCTTTAGCACGCGCTATCCTCTTGGGAGGATGAACAAGTTCTTCCCCTGGTATCAATTACCTATTCAGGGGGATTCCATTCTCCCAAGAGGACAAAATACATGAATTTATTTGAGTGTCATCAATTTTAGGAAGGAAAATTTGCTCATTGTCTTCATTCGTTCTTGCAGGTTTTTGGAAGGGGCTTTCTGCAGAAAATCACCCATATCCACGGGAAGGAATGGCCGATTAAATCCGGATAGATTACTGAACCTAATTGAAGATATTGGCAATAAAATAAGAAGTTCTCAATATAATTGCTTTGATATTCATGGAGCAGTGGCCTTCCAAGCGTGGATTCTTTTTTCTCACTCACCCGGTACATGCCTGAAAATTATAGCTACGACACAAAGCTCTAAAATTTCTTGATAAGCCAAAATGTCTGGGGCTAACACAGGGAGGAAATGCACCATTGCTCTGATAAAAACATTCCAGGCCTTCATCCAAGGCACAAAAATTGATAGTTTTTGCACTGATTTGCGTGTGTATCAAATATACGGTTTGGTAGCCGGAGCCCCCAGGCTGAACCTGAAGCCTGTAAGCTTGATGATTAGAAGTCGCATCATACAGATAACTTAGTAGCAACGTGTTCAAGTCAATGTACTCTTTTGCTTTCATAGGCTTGATGAATTTTGGAGAAAGCTGAGGCAAAGAACTTGACGGGAATGAAATAATGAGTTAATTTGATCTCTGTACAGAAGGCTGTTGTCGGCTAGCAGTCCCTTCAGTTGTTTCCTGAAGACATTGTTCTTCGTTTTATTCATGAGTATCTTTGTCAGAAATTTGTCATATCAAATCGACTATGGCCTCCAATGCCTAAACTGGAGTTGGGAGAGATAGAAAAGACACACGACGACAGGGACGTAGGAAGCATCTCAAACTTGGAGGGGCACGACACTTCAAGGGCACTTTTTCCATTAAGCTAAAGGGGCATTTCCTGAAAACAAAAAGGGCACTTCTTTGTTTATTTCAAAATCTTGGGGGGGCACGTGCCCCCAGTGCCCCCCCGGTTCCTACGTCTCTGCACGACGATCATTTTTTGCAGTGGAAAAAGAAGACGAAAACATTTATTTGTGCCAAAGCAGCTGAATTTGGCCTTGAGCAGCAAGGTAACAAGGAGACATTAACCTTGATGATACACTCTCGTCTACAACCTACCATGCCGAACTCACCTGCGGTCTATTTCCTGCTTTTTATTTCAGAATTTCTGAAGGGACTGCTAGCCGCCGACAGCCTTCTGCACAGAGGTCAAATTAATGCATTATTTCATTCCCGTCAAGTTCTTCGCCTCAGCTTTCTCCAAAATTCATCAAGCCTATGAAAGCAAAAGAGTACATTGACTTGAACACGTTGCTACTAAGTTATCTGTATGATGCGACTTCTAATCATCAAGCTTACAGGCTTCAGGTTCAGCCTGGGGGCTCCAGCTACCAAACCGTATATTTGATACATACGCAAATCAGTGCAAAAAACTATCAATTTTGTGCCTTGAATGAAGGCCTGGAATGTTTTTATCAGAGCAATGGTGCATTTCCTCCCTGTGTTAGCCCCAGACATTTTGGCTTATCAAGAAATTTTAGAGCTTTGAGTCGTAGCTATAATTTTCAGGCATGTATAAATATGACATAGAAATGGACATAGCACATAATCACTTTTAATTTTTGTCAACACAAGATGAATATGCCTTCAACCTTTATCTTTGATGCACCCCACCAAATCAATCTCTGACCTGTTCACAGTGATCCAGATTGTCAAAATTATGGAATAAATGCCAAAACACAAAACGTTAGAAATGCAAAAACTTTTACACCTATCATAGAGAGGACACTTTGAGGTATTCAGAACAAAAATCCGTATAGAAATCAGACCAACTACTGCAGAGAAATTGCACTTTTAAGTTGACAAAAATTGCCAGGCCATTTTTTTGTTTACATTTCCGGTGTATCACTTTTGAAATGGGCCTAAACCAACAATTTCAAATTTTCATTTCTCCAGTTGTATTCGTCCAATTCCAATAAACTTTGTTTTAAATTGACCCTCAATGTCTGCGCAATTTTACAACGTATCAGTTCTATGAATTTACATCAATTTATTTAATTTATTTGGCACATATTTGCCAAGGGGTATTTTTAGCAGTAGAACTACTCAAGACCCCTACATTTCTTCTTTCCTGGTGTAAACAAAAAAGTGAGGAAAAAAAGAGTCTTAAAAACTCATTTCGCACTAAACTTCAGGTATCGATGAAGGTTTCTGCCAAAGGGTTCGTTCAGGTTCGTACAGGTAAAAATTTTATAGCTGATATAAAAAATCGAGTCATTTAGGCCTATGTATGCTATTTTCTGTCATTTTCCGTGATTAGAATGTATCTCTTGTTTCTGGGTGGTTCCATGGCATAATTTTCGTTTTGATTGCAGAGCTGTAATAGCTAGGGTTTAAATTCTAAATAAAAAGAGGAATTATGTCATTACCTAGCAAGCATATTAGCATTTAAGTGGATCAAACGTAGTTTAGCCGACAAGCATTTTATGTCTATGACTTGGGAACACTAGGCTTAAGTCCAAACTCTACCATTCGATCTATTAACTATAGTTCATTTTTTCATGTTTGGAAAAAGCGCTTCTTCTTGGTTTGATGCAAAGAAAGTCTCATTCTCACATGCCTGAATTTGTCGCTTCAATGGATCGTGTCTAGCATGGGGAATATCTGGTGCAAATTTGATGAGCATCCGGACAAAGGGGCCATGATTTACTGACACAAAACTTGTTCATAGTCTGCAACAAAAAGTTCCTCTAAATTTTCAGATGTACTCGTTCCGCAAAAACTCTAATTGCATTATAAACTAAGAGGTTTTCTTTGAAGTGGCAGTTTTAGTCTTCTAAACTGCAGATAACTTTTAGAATATAGTTTCAGTCTGTAATCAGTTTCAACCTTAACCAAAAATAAATGTAAAGTTCCTTTGGATTTTTTAAATTCAGCAGTAGGTATTGAATAAAGAAAGATAAAGTGATAAATACACAGCCTATGGAGTAACTATAAGTTCATAAAATTCATGATAACTATATAGTTTTTATCATTGCCCACGACATGTAATGAACCAAAAAGCTAAGGCTCGTGAGACCTTTAATTTGAAGTCCAAGATGAAGTTCGTTTCTCAAGACTTATACAATAGAAATGCACTTTATAGACTAAAAGCCCAGGCGAGGCGGTTCTCAAATTTCTGGTCATATCGGCATTTAGGGGAGTTTTCGTCAGAAATTAAAGAAACGGGGTATACTTTCATAATCTTGTTGTGAATTTTCTGGTACTGGGGCTTACCATTTACGAAACATTCTGACACTGTTCTGTTTCCCGTGACTTTAATGTTAGGAAATTTAAAGTCCTGCTAATGCTTTGTTTACGTGAAACAAAAATATTGCAGTGGTTTCGCAGCGAAAATTTTTCTTTGTGAAAACGTAACTCGTATTCAAAGATTAGGTATCAAAATCTTCCCTAAATTCTGGGATTGGGTCATGACAGAAATCCTTTTGCCGCACACCACACCTTCCTGTAACCTATTAGTGCAGTTTCCAAGATCAAAAAATGGACCTCAAGCCCAAGCTTTGTATCTTAACAGTCATAGGCATAAGATGCTTGTTGCCGTGATTTTAGTGTAAACCATGTTAAACCCGTGTACGATTCAAGTCATTTAAATGTTAATGTGATTGTTAGGTAATGAAATAATGCCTCTTTTTATTTAGAATTTAAACCCTCGCTATTAAAGCTGTGCAATTAAAACGAAGACTATGCATTGGAAACACTCAGAACAAAAATATACATACTATCATTGAAAATCACAGAAAATAGCATACATAGGCCTAAATGACTCGATTTTTTATATCAGCTATAAAATTTTTACATGTACGAACCTGAACGAACCCTTTGGCAGAAACCTTCATCGATACCAGCAGTTAAGTGCGAAATGAGTTTTTAAGACTCTTTTTTCCTCACTTTTATTGTTTACACCAGGAAAGAAGAAATGTAGGGGTCGTGAGTAGTTCTACTGCTAAAAATACCCCTTGACAAATATGTGCCAAATAAATTAAATAAATTGATGTAAATTCATAGAACTGATACGTTGTATAATTGCGCAGACATTGAGGGTCAATTTGAAATTTTTTTTATTGAAATCGGACGAGTACAACTGGAGAAATGAAAAATTGAAATTGTTGGTTTAGGCCCATTTCAAAAGTGATACACCGGAAATGTAAACAAAAACATGGCCTGGCAATTTTTGTCAACTTAAAAGTGCAATTTCTCTGCAGTAGTTGGTCCGATTTCTATACGGATTTTTGTTCTGAATACCTCAAAGTGTCCTCTCTATGATAGGTGTGAAAGTTTTTGCATTTGCAACTATTTGTGTTTTGGCATTTATTCCATGCTCTGGATCACTGTGCTGTTTTCGGTGCCACACAACCGGTCACTTTGCAGCAGATGGCCCAAAATCATAATATAACATCAACAAAGCGATGAAAACAGATCTTTTCAGGCCCAACCAACTCCTTTCGGACTGGCCCACCGGGACACCGGGAAATTTCCCGGTGCGCCCTTTGCCTCAAGTTCGTTTTTCAAAAAATGTAAAGGACTTGTTATTTTAACCCTAATCCTACCGGGCTTTTTCTGATCTAACATAGCCGGGGGGGAGGGTGTATAAATAGCCGTAGACTAATGGGAAATCATTGAAACTTGGCAAGGGCGTAGTCGTAACTATTCTTAGCCGATTGGTAGTTATGAGCGTGGCCACCTCATTAGGTGACGTCACTATGACGTCATAATGCCAGAAAATGTCAAAATATATGGTTTTCCAGATTATTTGCTCTAAAAACGGAATAAAGGTAATGTGAATGACTTTTTCCATTCTCATTTGGCGTATTATTCATTTCCAATTCAAATTTGATGCATAGAGCATAGAGGTGTTTTTAGACTGTTATTTTGGAAGAAAACGACAAAAATTGATGACGTCATAACTAAAAACTGTGTTTTTCTGCCAAAAATTGATAATAATTGGCTCAAAATGCTTTTAAAGCATTGCATAACGCAATTCTATGCATTTTTAACAAAATCTGTTGGAAAAAACTTCAAAATTTGCCAAAATGACCCAAAATGGCGGCCCGAGTGACGTCATCATTTAAGAATGCTGACGTCAGCAAATTCCATTTTTATTGACAACAATAGAAAGCTAATTGCTTGCTGATTCTTTTACAGTACAATAGTCAACATTTGGAACTAATTCTGGGAGTAAAAATATCAATATCATTAATTTTTCCAATACCTTGCTCCAAATATGGTAGTGTCACGTGTCACGTGACACTTATTGTTCACAAATTTAATTGTCAAAATGTAGCTAATAGATACTTAGTAATTGTCAGAGAGTTTGAGGGTCATAGCTTTTGTCGTTAAAGAATGCTCTGCAAAAAACCGACAGGGGGGTTGGAAAACACCCCCCCCGTAGGATTAGGGTTAAATGGCAAACAAAACAATCATCGTGCAAAACTAAAAATGATTACAGCCATCAATTGAACTGTCAGAAAGTGATACATATTTTGATGTAATGCAAATGCAGTCTATTTAGATGAGAATCTTCTTCTTCTCAAAAGTAAATTGTGCATAAAGAAGCCTTTAATATTCATATTGGGGCATTTTTCGACATTCTGAATGGTGTGGTTTCAAACATTGTCCGGGAGCATGCCCCCGGACCCCCATTTTATACCATTCCGCGGTCCATGGCCAGTAGCGTAGCCAGGGGGCAAGGGGGTGGCTGCCCCCCCCCCAATCATCGCCAAAGGTGATTTTCGTGATTCATCGAAATCCGTTGAGAAACTGAAGGGGGGTGTAAGTTGTCTTTTCCTCCGACAGTTGTAGCAGCGCTGTTTGTAAAGGTAAAAAGGGGAAAAGGAAGTCCATCCTTTAACTAATAAATGACATCTTCGCATTATTTAAGTCACAAGGATACCAAAAATGTTCTGCTCTCTTCGCTCGCAATTCCAAACATCTATTTTAGTGTCGCGAACTGGTTGAAGCACGAAAACAAAAAACTCATAATGTTCGATTTTCCATCTCCATCTATTTTTTCCAACCAAAAACGTATAGCGAAAAACATAAAACCCACAGCGGAAGCTCACGCCCACACTCTTCTCCACACATCACCCGTTCTACTCGATCCGCTCTTTGTGTCTAACAAACAATAAAAAGGTTAAAGGTTAGTCAACATAGTATCAATAGACCTTTCCCCTGATTACGTCACACACCTGTCAGCGCATAGTGCATTCTGGGAGTTGTATATAACACGCGATCAGCTGTTTATGTTTTTCTATGGTGATCGTACGGAGTTCTACTTTTATCTCAATATATACAGCGAACATTCAACGAAATTATTGAAAATCTTTCAACTTTAGCCGACCAGCACATCCCTAGTTTGTTTTAAAACTCTTGCAGGGGAACTGGTGCTTAAGAACGAGGAGAAAATGAAGATTCTTCCCAGAATAGCGGTGAGAATCCGATGCGGCCTAAAGTGTCTGGAGTGGAAGAAGTAAACAGAAACCGGTGGTTGGAGGGATCACTTGCTGTGTGCTAGCGTGTTTCAGCAATAGTCAGGGAGACAAAAAACTATCATTTACACGATTCTGAATGGCAAAAATAAAGGAAAACAAGAACTCAGAAAGAGATGGTTGCATATGATTTCTCGGCAGAATTTCACTCCAAGTCCAGGACACAGGGTATGCTCAAAACATTTCACTGGGGGTCGAAAGACCTACATGAACAACTTTCCAACAATTGTTCCAAAAAATAAGGGGAAAAAGGAGACGAAAGGGAGGCTTACTTCAAAAGCAAGGATCATGCAATATCGTTGCTTCAAAATATGAACCTGTCCAAAGAGTCACCAGCGCAGCGCCTTCTGATCAACAGTTGGAGAAATCTGCCAAGAAATCATATGCAGCCATCTCTTTCTGAGTTCTTGTTTTCCTTGCTTTTTGCCATTCAGAATCGTGTAAATGATAGTTTTTTTGTCTCTCTGACTATTGCTGAAACACGCTAGCACACAGCAAGTGATCCCTCCAACCAGAAAAGTCAGTGCTTTTAGGAGGTTAAATATTTATCTCTCAAGAGAACAGGCAATGTGCAACACAGTAATTATCTCAAGCTTTAACTATTGCCCATTAGTGTGGATGTTTTGTGGCAAAGATGCCAACCATAAAATAAACCGTACCCATAAGCGTGCTTTAAGAATACTCCACAATGATTACGACTCTTCCTTTGATACACTTTTGGAGAAAAGTGACACTGTAACGATCTATATTAAAAATCTCCAAAAATTGATGCTAGAAATCTTTAAGTCAATGAACCAGCTAAATCCATCATACATCTGGCACCTTCATGAAAGGAAGGAGATTCAGTATGACCTCAGAACTAAGCATCTGTGTAAATTGCCGATTACGAGGACGATAAAATTTGGCATGGAGTCGCTCTCATTCAGAGGAAGCATATTGTGGAACAATCTTAACGATGAAATAAAGGAGCTATCAACGGTTGCAAGCTTTAAAACAAAGATTAAAACCTGGACGGGTGAACAATGTAATTGCCGAATTTGTAAATAGCCTGTCCACTACGTTATGTATATTTCTTAGAAATTTGTAAATTATATTGTAAATAGTTGGTATAAATTAGTTTCTTCTTTAAACTATGTAACACCAACTTTCAAGAATGTTTATGATTTATGATTTCGTAAAAAAAAAAAAAAAAAATTAACCACCGGTTTCTGTTTACTCCTTCCACTCCAGACACTTTAGGCCGCATCGGATTCTCACTGCTATTCTGGGACGAATCTTCATTTTCTCCTCGTTCTGAAGCACCAGTTCCCGTGCAAGAGTTTTAAAACAAGCTAGGGATGTGCTGGTCGGCTAAAGTTGAAAGATTTTCAATAATTTCGTTGAATATTCGCTGTGGATATTGAGCTAAAAGTAGAACTCCGTACGATCACCATAGAAAAACACAGACAGCTGATCGCGTGTTAAATACAACTCCCAGAATGCACTGCGCGCTCACAGGTGTGTGACGTAATCAGGGGAAAGGTCTATTGTCTAGTTCTCTTGTGTCCTTCGCAGTAACGCACGCCTCCGCGACACACTCCCCCATTTGATGTCCCTAAACAGCAAATGTCAATCATCGGCTAAGTCTCTACTCTCATCTTGAATAATTTCTCTGACTGTTTCTGCTGCGAGTTGTGCAGCCTTTCGCTTAGGTCTATATTCCTCAGCTTGTGGATTGAGCTCACGTGTCTGTACTGCTCTTATATCTGTAACGACGTCAATGTACACTGCTCTTGTCAAACTACACGCTAAGAGTAGAATGTACGCTTTCCCTTCTTTTTTCGCTCTAACTTTGTATGCTAGGGGGCCTGCAAAGTCCACCCCAATGACCTCAAATGGTCTCGATCCCTCTGTGCGATCTTTTGGTAACATCCCTACTGATGGTTGTCTGTAGGCTTTGGTGTGAAACCTCTTGCATCCGTGACAATGCGCACCACTCGAGTGATGACGTAATTATGGGAAAGGCATATTGCTCCGTATTCTCTTTACCATCTTCCTAAGCCTGGGGATCCAGTATGTTTGTCATGCCATCGTCAGATTCACTCAACCATGCAATGTTGCGATGACACGAGCGTCAGCTACAATCTTCTCACTGGACAGTGAATCTGATGGCAAATAAATAGGGTAACTTCCTTGAATCCTCCCCATGCACTCGTAAATTCCTTCATTGTTCTTTTGAAGGTTTAATTTTTGTTGCTCATTTTTGAATCTCTGTGTGCTCTCGCTACGTTCTTGAACTCTCTTGATCCACCACTTGATCTGACTCTGAATCTCCTCTGTTGTGAGTGGACCCTTGATTCTATCAGCCTTTATCGCTCCACAGTTGGTAGCAAATCTATTCATCCATGCCATCAGCCTCACGGTGTTCCAATATGTGTGTTTCTCTAGGATTTCGTCGAATTGATCTCATTGTCTCATTTCTACTGAAGCTTTGAAAATCTCTTCGATTGGCTTTGCCTCCACCTCTGACTCTTCTGTTGACTTTGTTTCTGTATTGAGTGGCCAATTTTCTACATCTGATAATTACTCTGGCCCTCTGAACCATCTTGTTGGAATTCTGTTTCCAGAACACCCCCTGCTCCCGATGTTTGCAGGGTTATCTACAGTGCCCACATGTCTCCACTCTATGAAATTCTTTTCTTGAATCTGTCTTACTCGATTGCTTACAAACTGCTTGTAATTTCCCTGTCTCTTTATCCAATGTAAAGCTACAGAGCTATCCAGCCATCCATAGCAAGATCTGACTGGTAGCCCTGTGAGGCTGCTCCAGATGTTTGCCAGCAGAATGGCTGCCATGTGGCCTGAGACTAACTCAAGTCTTGGTATCGTTAGTCCCTTCTTTGCTAGCCTTGATTTAGCAGCAAGCATTGACTAGCATTGACTAACTCCTGATGGTTGTGTGATCACTGCATAAACACAAGCTGCTGTTCCAAACCCACTTGAATCACCAAAGGCGTGAAGATCAATTGAATCTATGCTTTCTCTGAATTTTGATATGCTCCTGGGGATCTCTACTTTGTCTGGTAATGCCTTTGTCCACTTGTTCCACTTGTCTGATAACTCTGTGGATAGCTCTTGATCCCATGGCAGTTTTGTATCACAAACATCCCGATAAATGAGCTTTCCCCCCAGAGTCACTGGTGATACAATGCCTATAGGATCATAGACTGATGCCAAGTTCTTCAGCAAACTCCTCTTTGTTACATTCTCTCTCTGATTTTCTGGAAAAACTACTCCAAGAGTATCTGCAGCCTTGTTCCAAAACAAACACAACAGCTTTGTTTCATCTCTCCCCACTCCTAGTTGCTGCTTTGCAAATCTCTGCTCTGAGATCTCTGTATCTGTCTCTTGTATAACATCTTGCTCTAGCTCTGGCAGGTTTGAGTGCCACTTGTGTAACTTGACGCCAGCTACATCGAAAATCTTTACAACTTTATCCTTCAGCTCTTCCATGTTGCTTTGTGTTTCTCCAGATAACAGTCCCGGGGGGGGGGGGGGGGGGTACATAACATATTTAGCGTACGGGTATGTGCCGCCCATATGGGTGGGATTTTGGGCCCAAAATTCTCTAAACAAGGGTCCTTTTTCTACAGATTTTCCATAAACAAGGGTGGGGTTTCGCTGAAATTTGCAAAAAATGGTTAAAATGGGCAATTTTACGCCAAAATTCATCATAAAAGTGGGTATCAAAAGCAAGTTTGGGTAATTAGAAGAGGATAGCTTTCTGAAAACCGGGCGGCAGACCCCCGTCCATTCTCAAGTCATGTACCCCCCCCGGGATAACAGTATGTCGTCCACGTAGATACTGTGTCGTATCTCCTCTACTTCCGCAGGAAATTGTGCTTCCTGTGAATGCATGTGCTCTTCTATTGTAGGCCTTAATAAAAACGGTGATTGATTTAGGCCAAATAGGGCGCGTCTAAATCGGAATGTCTCTACGTTCTCTCTGTCTCTGTCTTTAATCAAATGGAAGCGCAACACATCGCGATCCTCTTCCTTGATCCTGATTTGTAGAAAAGCTTGTTTTAAATCCCCTGCAAGTGAGAATGGTCTTGCTCTATTCCTTGCTAGGACATCCCATATAAGGTTTTGCAATGGTGGCCCTGTCTCTAAACATTCATTGAGTGATGGTGCATTGTTGTTTGGCTTTGCAGATGCATCATAAACCACTCTGATTTTAGTGCTTTCAGTTGCTTGTTTCACCACTGGCTTGTGTGGTAGGTAAAAGGACCTTCCGGTTCGTGGTCCGCTCTTTCAATTATTCCTTGTGCTTCTTGGTCCTTGATGATCTGATCGTACTGCGCAAACAGCTCTGGTTCCCTCTGAAGCTTCAGTGCTAACTTGTCCTAGCCTCGCAAAGGTTTCCTTTTCCAGCTTTGTTATCATGTAGTAGTGGGCAGTTTGCCTTCCATAAAAGCCCTGTCTCATAGTAACCCTGTGGCTGTTGTTTTAACTGCTCTCTAAACTCACTGTAAACTGAATCTTCTTCCCCTTGTTGATGATTTTCTAGTCCTATGACATCTAGGTTGCAAAGGCGATCATAATCTGCTAATGTCCCTTTAGCGAAGAACATGTGACCTTCATCGGCATCTACTCCAGAAGACTTAGTGGAAGTTAGATCGAGACCACTGTGTAGGACAATAATGCGCAGGAGAGTTAAGGTAGTATCAGATGGGCCTAGCACTAGAAAACAGCGCACGAGGCGAGAGGGCAGAAGAGAACTCAAGTCAAAACAATAAAATATGGTCGAAAAAGGCTGCCCATGTCAAGGAAGGGGTACTTATGGCATTCCAAGGTAGGCTAAGAACCTAATTTATTTCAATCCAACCCAATTGTGTCATGTCACTCATGCAAAAACGTACAGCGAATAACATAAAAACCACAGCGGAAGCTCACGCCTACACTCTTCTCCATACCATCGCCCGTTCTACTCGATCCGCTCTTTAGGTCTAACAAACAATAAAAAGGTTAAAGGTTAGTCAACATAATATCAATTGTCTAGTTCTCTTGTGTCCTTCGCAGTAACGCATGCCTCCGCGACAGTAGTATGTCTCGTATAAAATTTTACTACCGCCTCGCTCGATATCACGTTCAGGGCCGTCCAGCAGCTTTGTTAGAATCAATGAATCCGACTTAGGCACCCCTTTAACTGTGTATGTGTATTGCATCTATTTGGGAAAGAATATAAATCAAATTAAGTGCTTCTCCGAAATTTCTGCTCGCTTCGCTCGCACTTCTATGTGTATTTGCATTTTTCGTATTTCGTATTTCGTATTTGGCAACACGCTGCCACTTGTCCATTTCATCGCGATTTCTACACTTCCAAATCCATCCAGAATTTATAAATACCACTTATACCTTCCTTAATTATTATCGAGAATGCCCCTCTTTTTTCAAAAATGCCATGAAAGTCAATGTGTACTTCTCAAAAATGTTCTGCTCGCTTCGCTCGCATTCTCTTTATTTTCCTTTTGTTTCTTATGTTTCACTAAACTTCATCATCTAATTGCACGAGTATTTGCTGTTTTTCTAGCGTTTTGATAATAGTTTCTAGATGAAAGACGAATAAAAATTTAAATAGGCAAACGATGACATAAACCATTAGCATTTCTCATGGGCCGTCAATGGCTAGCCTGCGTGAGCATAGGAATCATTCGTCGTATATAGCCGATTGCTCGTGGCCCATGGTCGAAACTGCCAAAGCCTCATTTTAACGGACCAATCAGACGGCTAAAAAGCGAGAGAGACAAAAGAAACCCGTGAAGATTTTCCTAAATTTAACTGCCTTCATAAAACGCAACCAGGACAAAAAACTGCTTGAGATTTTTCGAATTTGTTTTAAAGCAATCTACTCTCCAGATGTTTGGGAGTAAAAGTTTGGATACCGGTTAAAATATCAGCAGGATTGGTGGAGTTATGGTTACAAACAAACCGATAAATCACTGAACCTTGAACAATAGAAATTCTGGCCGGCAGACAATAGAAATAACAAGAATGATTGTTGTAAGAACGACCCGAAAACGCCACAATCTGCACTTTTAGTTGTTCTTGCTATTGTCTTTCGCTAAATTTTCTTTTATTTAAGATTCAATGCCCCTACGGTTTCTATGTGAATTGAAAAATTCTACAAAGGATTGTTCGCGCATTTCAAGTCATGTGGCAATACTCTAGGGAAGTTTCTGTATTGTACTACTTTTTTGCATTCATGGCATAAGTTTGCTCGTTGCGAAATAACTTATGAAATTCAAAAGAGGTTTTATCAAGAGACTTTATCACCTGACTTGAAGTGGTGTAAACAGGTCTCGACAAGCCTTCGCCGATTTTGTCTATTGGAGAGGCAATAACTCCGCCAATCCTGGAGATATTTTAACCGGCATCCAAACGTGTACTCCCAAACATCTGGAGAGTAGATTACGTTAAAAAAATTCGGGAAATCTCAAGCATTTTTTTGTCCTGCTTGCGTTTTATGAAGGTAGGTAAAATTTAGAAAAATCTTCACGGGTTTCTTTTGTCTCCCTCGCCTTTTAGCCGTCCGATTGGTCCGTGAAAATGAGGCTTTGGCGGTTTCGACCATGGGCCACGAGCAATCGGCTATGCTATGTACGACGAATGATTCCTAAATGCTGCCTGCGTGCAGACTTAAATCGAGGAGTTGAGGGGTTGAGTCTGCACGCAGCTATCAATGGCTCAATCAACCCTTTCACCCTTCCGCTGAAAAATGTTCTAATCAATCTGCCATGCATGGCATGGGTACTCTGATGTTAGCAATGACATTAGAGTTTATAAACTACAACATTTTTATGAGAATTCAAATAAAACTAAAAGAAGAAGGGGAAGCCGTCATCGATTGCTTATTAAAGCGGCATTGAAAGTTTTCATGAAACCTGTTTCATTTGCTTGTGTTGTAGAGGCACATTCTTCTTTCCTCCTGGAAGTAGGCAAGTCCAAGTAGCTAAATTTTTATCTGCGACTTTATAGAACTTAGCCCTTTAATTCTTCGATTCTGGGTGGCTTTGTCCAAAAAATGGTGTTTCCAGCATTCTAAAGGGTGTGGCCCCCAAAAAATGTTTGGTTCTACGTGTAACCGATTGAAACCAGGGATTATATCATTCCAAGAAATGTAACTACAATCTTATTTACCTACAAGAGCCGCAATTATTATTTTAAGATAACTCTGGACCCCCATTTACACTCGCTTCGCTCGCAAATTGCCCCCCAAAACAGGACCCTGCCTACGCCAACTGTCCATGGCGAGGGGTTTAACAAGATATTATGAGATAAAGTTGTGTCGCCCATTATGCCCATGTCGTCGCGAAGTTCTGAGTTAGATCCAAAAAGAACAATTAATGAAAAAACCAAATAGCCAGATTATATCACCAACTAATGGAGAAAAAGATCACAGAGTATTGAATGTTTACGTAAATTCTTTATACTGATTTTAGAAGATTTTAAAGAAGGTCGTTTTCTTCGAGCGTCGCCCATTATGGCCGAAGGAGAAATAATGAACACTACTCTCCGGTAAAAGGTTTTAATACGAAAAACCATTTTGATTATTGTTCTTTGTGTATCATTTGGTACTTTAAACACAAAAATATAAATAAGAATTGACCTAAACTTCGAGGTTTGGCAATTGAAATACAAGCTTCCAGTTGTTCGAAATCCTGCCTTATCTCTTGTAATTGGATGGATGAGTCTTGGCATAGTTTCTAAAATTAAAATGGACTTAATATAATGCTGCGTTTTTTTAAGTTTCGATGATTTTCCAAGTCAGTAGGTAAGAGTTTAACCCAAACTGTTGTATTTTTAAATAAATTTTGCATTTTAATATTTTGAAGCGATTGGAAACTTCTCTGGCAAACTGATGGGCATAATGGGCGAAGAAAATGGCAATTAGCAGCACTGAGACTTCATAGCCTTAAATCTGAACCAGAAGTCACTTTGCTTTGGTTTCATTGTAGATTTCCTCTCGAGAGACAGGACTTCCGAAAAATGAAAGCATATTTCAAAAATTTAAAACCGCAAAGTGCCAAGCGAACTTAAAAGAAGAAAGGAATGTAAATAGAATCATGAAATTTGCAATACTTCAAAGAATCAATTAGAGGTATGCACAAACCATCTCGTAGGGTTTCAATGCAAATGAACTGAAACTTCATTGAAGGTCAAATCATGATAAAACAGATGTCAGCAAATATTTTCCGCACAATTGCAATTTTGTTACTACTCGTCAGTCCCCTTAAATTTAATTTCTCTTGCTAGTCGGCCATAATGGGCAACCGGCCATAATGGGCGACCGGCCATAATGGGCGACACTACTCTAGTTTTGAAAGAAACTGATTCTCCTCCACACAGTTTTTCGGAGCCCGTTCACTAATACCAAAGTTAAGCAGCTTGACCACCTATTGGCGCCCTTTTGGTTGCTTTTCCCGGTGGGTTGAATGGTAGCCAGTCCGCCACTGTTTTCCAACTTAGCTTGCCAGCCAAACAAGCACAAATACCACCCCATGCCGCCATTGTAACAAGTAAAAAGCTGCAGGGAACACAGTTGCCGTGGGCAACATGTCTGCGCAAGATGCAGAGGGCCTCACGCAGCAACAGACTGTTCAATAGTTAAAAACTAACTTAACCCTATTACTACCGAAGGGGGGGCACAAAGTGCCCGCGGCAAAGTTTATTTGATGTACTGTCCTCAGTTCAAAAGATAAAGAGCTGAAACTTTGCAACTTTTCCTAAAATTTAATGGACTAATTAAAATTTGTCATTTTTTTCAAAATGGTAGATACTGATCACGTGACCAACCTCTTTTCAACACGTGGTCAGCCAGCCAATTAAAGAAGCAAGTGCAGTTTTAAGAAGGATGATCGTAGAACGTTGAGAATACCACCATTCGATAGCTCTCGATGAGAGCTTTCAGTTGATGTATAGTTTTATCCATTTTTGATGAAGTCAGCAAATTTAAAGTTCATGACGTCATCAAAATATATGTCGTCATATAAATAACAACAAATGTATTAGATAATCTTAAATGGTAAAAATTGGTTCTATTGATTGTTGTAAACAATTTTGAGGCATTTTAGAGTATTTTCATCAGTAATTAGGGGTTTTAAAATGAAACAATTACAATTGATGCAAATAAATGATGAATATATGATATAAATAATAAGCTTAAATTGACATTACATTGCCAAATTTTATTCAGTGATGATTTGGGATACATTCTAGTAGCAATATGAAAGAAATTATCAACTAAGAATTTAAATATTGCCAATATTGCTAATAGTAAGCAAAAAGTGCAATTTTCCTCAATTATGACGTCATAGTGACGTCATTGAAGTAATGAAGAACTAAAAAAGTAGTCCATTGGGTAGATTTTGTTCCTGTACACCATTGTACTGAGTTTCATCCTCATGTCTGCAATATTGGCGAAGTTACGGAGGGGGGCACTATGTGCCCCCCCCCCCCCCCGGTACTACGATGGAGGGAAAAGCCCGGTAGTAATAGGGTTAAATGCTATTCCGCCTGGAGCATTTACGTATATTGAGGTTTTTCGATATTGGTTAGTATCATTCAACAGTGCTATTCATTTTCATCAATACAAATTTTTGTTTCAGCTGACTTTTAAGCGATATCGGCCTTATATGAATGTTATCTTTGTGTGACTTGACCAAAGGAAATGACCTTATAAACTCATAAGGTGTGTAGCCTTTCTTGTTTGCCAATTTGGTGGTATATTTTGAAGCAAAAGAAAGTACGCGTATATTATCTAAGAAACTAAGATTTTGTTCCAAACAATAAGGAACTTCCTCTTTGATCGTTTCGTATTTGCTAAAAATTGCGTCTTCTTCTTTCACATCTAAAAAGCGAGGGTGAAAGGGGGTCTTTGGTACCGGTATCAACTATTATGGCGCCAAAATATCAAATTGGACAAAATCGTTATTGGTACCGATTCAAAGCTTGGTACAAGTACCGATATACTTTTGGTATCGAGGTTCCATCATTTTCAAAATCTTATAACAAGTATCACCCCCTTCTAAGAATGATCCGCATTCCAAGACAATGAAACCATTTGGAACCATATTGTACAGTGACTTCTTTCGCAGGTAAGGCCGAAAAGTCGGAGATGTCGGAGATGTTGGAGCAATTTCTCAAACTTTTTCTTCTCTGACTTTTCGTTTTTTCCCTATATGCTACAAACGAAAAGTCGGAGATGTCGGAACAGGGATTGTTCTTCTTTATATCTGTAAATTCTGATTGTAAAGTGCCCTTCTCCTAAGGCAGTTTCCCACGGTTTGTAGCAGTGTTGTTCGAAAACAGCCTCGGATATTTTCCTCCGACTTTTCGTTTTTCCCCAATATGCTATAAACGAAAGGTCAGAGATGTTAGAGCAGGGATCATTCTCCCTTTAAATCAGTAAATCCTGATTGTATAATGCCTTTCTTCTGAGGCAGTTTCCCACGCTGTGTAGCATTGCCCTTCTGTATATTGATATACGATGCACAGAGTGTCCGTTAAAACGAAAATGTATGATATAATAATCGAAGATTACAGTAAGATTACTGACGAAAATCGAAACTTTTGTTCAGAAGTGGTGTTCCGGGTTTTGAAATTTTTCCTTTCGGGTTTTTTCTAATTTTGTCCGGGTTTGCGGGTCTAGCTCCCCTCTCCCAAAGCCCCCCTTCCTTCCTTCCTTCCTTCCTTCCAACCTTTACAGCTTAAATGCCATCGAGCATAAAAAACTGCCTTAGAAGATGGGCATTTTACAATCAGAATCCCTTCTCCGACATCTCTGACTTCTCGTTTATAGCATATAGTGGAAAAACGAAAAGTCGGAGGGAAATCTCCGAGGCTATTTTCGAACGACACTGCTACGAAGCTTTGGAAACTGCCTTAGAAGAAAGGAATTTGACAATCAGAATTTACTGAATTAAGGGAGAAAAATTCCTGCTCCAACATCTCCGACTTTTCGTTTATTGCATACAGGGGAAAAACGAAAAGTCGGAGATGAAAAAGTTTGAGAAATTGCTCCAACATCTCCGACATCTCCGACATTTCCGACAACTCCGACATCTCCGACATCTCCGACTTTTCGGCCTTCGCATCTAAAAATAACCCATATTCCGAAGCAATGAGACAAAGTGGAACCGCATTGTCGTCAGCAAGGTAGCGATAGGGCAAAGGGGCGCCCCCAATCATCTTCAAAGATAGGTTTCGTGATTCGTCTAAATCCGTTGAGAAACTAATTCGTCTGGAATGACGTAAAGGAATGATTTTCTAATGGATGACCTTTGGTATTCCAAAGATAGATATTTTTATGATATCCGCATAAAATGTAAAATTGATATGAAGGAGCTGTAAAAATAGTATTTTAAATGTTATTTTGCAGAAATGGCCAATCTATTTTTCCACAATAAAAACAAGATGTACATTTCTTCCGTTCGTTATTATTGTATTCTTAAGCAAAATTAAATTTAGCATTTCATATTCATTTCATGTACCTGCTAGACGAGACGATAGCCATTTCTTATGCTAAAGAGGGGCACAATTCCTATATTTATACGATGTTTTGGCTCATGTACCTACTTGCTGATTCCCACTCTTATGATCTCACAACGATGAGAAAAGAATTGGATAAAGGAATTGGAGCAATGGTTATCGAAGGAAGAGGACATCACAAAATCTTTCGTTCTGGCCACGTTGGATGTTACAGCTCTTGCCATTCTTTAGATAATTGTTATTTGTTCAAAGTTCATTGGAATTTTATGTTATTTGATGATAAATATCAGGTAGATGATCACTGAAATTTCCGTGCCCTTTTTTATTAGTTGTTGCAAGAAGGAAGTCTGAACGATTTGTTGGAGAAACTGGCTGCAGATTACGGCCAAACCAGTGGCGGATTTAAGGGGGGACTTTCCATTATTTTTTGGCGCCCTCTTTGCAAGTTGCACCCACCCCCCTTCAACTTCGGGCTGGGTCCGCCCCTGGGCCAAACAAGTGGGTTTTGCTATCAAAACCAGTTGAAATACTTTTGGTATTTGTGCTGCGTCATATTTTCAGTTTGTGATCTTCACTTTGCAAGATAGAAACGTAAGTATCTGTTCATTTGTCCTTATTTATAACGACAGTGTGATGTTTTGTTAGGCCAATGCAATGGAATCTTCCCGTTTTTACCTACCCCTCAGCATCAAATATTGAAAATCGCCGGTGGGTATTCATGTTTAGCTTAGCTTCAAACTAAAAATCATTCATTGTTATCCGTGTAAAAAGTATCGAACGATGCACTGGGACTTCCCCATGTGAAGGGATCCCCTCCAAAGTACAAAGTTCTCCCATAATTGGAATTGAAATTCTTTGCCAGAGCTGTGACTCAGGATCTTTTCATTGATCAGGTTCGATTCACAATGTATTCTTCTTTTTGTTACCTTTGTGACGATCTGCGTCACCATTCAATCCCATCAATATGGATTTTACTTGATGAATTACTGTATCGCTTCGTTCTGAACAAAGGGCTCCTTGCCGCATACAGCGGCCGTTTGTATGTGGCCGTGGGACCAACATTCAAACAGAAGCGGACTGGCCCACCAGGACACCGGGAAATTTCCCGGTGCGCTCTTTGCCTCAAGTTTGTTTTTCAAAAAGCTTGTTATTTTAAAAGGCAAACAAAATAATCATCGTACAGAACTAAAAATGATTACAGCCATCAATTGACCTGCCGGAAAGTAATACATATTTTACATGTATTCCAAATGCAAATGCAGTCTATTTAGATGAGAATCTTCTTCTTCTCAAAAGCAATTTGTGTATAAAGAAGCCTTTATTATTCATTCGACATTCCGACACCCATTGGCGAAGTGACGGGGAGTATCCCCCCCCCCCCCACCAACTTTGCCGAAAGATGATCCTCGAGATTCCTTTAAAACCGAAGAGAAGATAGCTGGGTATAGGTTGGGTAACATTTTCCGAGAAATGTCAAATCTTCCATTTTAGCACTGGCAAGCATGATATTATCGGGAGATGCATTCTAAGCCAAAGTAAAGGATCTTTCTGCAAAAATCTTCCTCATGCTCTGATTCATAGGATAACTGCCACAAAACTATCAAAGTTTTCTTGTCGCCAATGGCAAGTATGATACAGAGAGATGCATTCTCAACCAAAGTAAAGGATCTTTTTGCAAAACTTTTCCTCGTGCTCTGACTGATTCATAGGATAACTGTCGCAAAACTATCAAAGTTTTCTTGTCGCTAATGGCAAGAATGATATTGGGAGATGCATTCTCAGCCAAAGTAAAGGATCTTTTGTGCAAAAATCTTCCTCATGCGCTGATTCATAGGATAACTGTCACAAAACTATCAAAGTTTTCTTGTCGCTAATGGCAAGCATGATATTGGGAGATGCATTCTAAGCCAAAGTAAAGGATCTTTCTGCAAAAATTGTCCTCGTGCTCTGACTGATTCATAGGATAACTGTCACAAAACTATCAAAGTTTTCTTGTCGCTGGTGGCAAGCATGATATTGGGAGATGCATTCTAAGCCAAAGCGAAGAGCGTGGCACCGAAAATTTTCCTGGGGCTTTGCCCCCAGACCCCCTTATTTCAATAACCACCACTTAATTTACTCTGGCCACGCTGCTGCCCGGATCTGGATTTTTAGGCCATTCCACGGGCCATGGTGAGGGGTTTAAAAAGATATTATGAGATAGTTTTGAATAAAACTGATTATCCCTATTGGCGCCCTTTTGGTTGCTTTTCCCGGTGGGTTGAATGGTAGCCAGTCCACCACTGCATTCAAAGAGACCCGCAGACCCGCATTTTATCGGACCTGCGGACCCGTATTTTACAGAAGCCGTGTAATTCAATAAAATCGATGTCAGACGGTGCAACATTTCTTCCAAAATAATTTCTGTCAACAACAATGCGACCTACATGCATCAAGTCATTTACGATCGCCCAAATTGTAGTTTCGAAAAATAACCTACATGTTGCATCTTCATAAACAGTGAGCTACAAGTCCCAGTTACGTTTATAATAAAGATGTTTAAGTGTTCTTACAAAGATCTGATGTCCATCTTTAAGCAGCAGTTCTTTTTACCTGCCCCTTCTATTCTTCTCGATAATTCTTTCCAAGACTCGTTTCGCTTCACACTGCGGGAAGTTGCTCATATCGTAGTATTGCGGGGCCTATTAGAGGGTGGGGGCTTATTCACAAAGTCAAATACACGTAAGTTTTTAATTACAAAACTAACAATTTGGGCCAGTACTGAAAGTTTCTTGATATTATCAGATTTGACTCGGAAGTTTCTTCAGAGCTCCATGACAAATCACTACAGGGTGCCAGAGAATGGATAAAAATGAGAGACAAAAATAAGAAGACCTCTGGCACCTAGGGTACCCAAGGCAGGGTACCTATCCCTTGGTGAACATGTCAAAACAATGCTTTTTGAAGTCTTTTCAATTTTTAGACATTAGTCAAATACCTTCAAGGAAACAAGTGAAAATAAAGTAAAAAACATGTTTAAGCTTTCCTTTGTCGAAATAAATAGTTTCTAAAGTTAAGTCAAGTTAAGTTAATTACGGACTTTGGATTACTGGGTAGAATGCTATGTTTCCGTAGACTGATCACAGGGAAACCAGGATTGATTGGCAATGAATAAGAAGAATAAATGAATAGAATAAATGAATTATCCCAGGGTCATGACATAGAAAACACTAAGACTAGGTGTTAACGAAGCAAAGGAAGTGCTGTTCAAAGCTTTGATGTACAACATACTATTTCTGCAGATTTGTCAAAGAATAAATGTTTGAGCAATGTTTTTGAAGCATGCGTGTTGTCAGGGAAAATTGTAGCTTTTTAAGGATTCAAATGAATATCGCTTGATCTCGACTATCTTTGATGTAAGAAACAAAGAATTCGGGCCGGCACTGAAATTCTCTTAAAATTATCAGATTTTGAGTACTCAGGATTTCTTAAGGGTTTCTTAAAGGTTTCATAACATATTCATCCCGTGTTGACTACCTATGCCCACGTGAACTTTTCAAAAAAGGTGTTTAGGCCCCGGGGGGGGCACTTCACATATTTTGGGTACGGGGACGTGCCATCGGGAAGGGTATCGATTTTCGCGATTTTGGTATAAGGAACGGTATCGATTTTCACGATTTTGACGGTATCGATTTTCGCGATTTTGGTTTAAGGAACGATTTTGGTATACTTTTTCGGAAAATTGGTATAAGGTCGGGTATACTTTTTCGCAAAATGCCCATACTTTTTCGCAAAATTGGTATAAGGAACGTGTTTTTGAAGCTTCGATGGCACGTCCCCGACCGAAACCTGTCAAAAAAGGTGTTTAGGCCTTTCCAATATTTAGACATTCTTCAGTATCTACCGAGTAATACGATACAGGAAACAAATGAAAATAAAATAAAATCAAGTTATACCTTTGCCAAAATAGATGTTTCCTAAGTTATATTTTTCCAGTACTGGAGTTTCTTAATTTTTGGCAATCTGAGACTTTGGTTTCTTATAAGCAGTTTCTTAGAAAAAAAAGTATTCAAGTACCTTCAAAGTAATAATGGTACATGAAACAAGTGGACATAATGTAAATTCAACTTTTTTCTCATTGTCATCATCAAATTAACTCTGTAACGTTTGGCAAGCTTTTCCGCATGTGGTTTCATGATTAGATTTTATTGCGCGCTCGTTGCGTGTTTTGATGCTCGTTCGCCCGCGTTCGTCCTCATCTGCAAAGTGACCAGTAACAAACAGTTGATGTTAAAGCAAAAGTGCACAATATGAAGCAATACAATAGTCTTATTCCAATGGGTTGTATACAAAAGTCATGTCGGAAGATGCTAATTTTTTGTAGAAGCGCTGTCGTCTTCATGTTTCAAGTGCACATGGTAAAGTACATAGAAGGTTGCTAGGTATAGGTTTGGGTGTGGTTTCCATTAAGTGTCACTTAGAACCCCTTTGACGCTCTACTGGTGCAACTTTGCATCTGTAACTGAAATGTAATGGATCAGCCTCCCGTCTACACTTATGCGTAATACTTTTCTTCCATCTATCTATACAGATTAATTTTTAACCCTATTACTACCGGTTGGGGGGGGGGCACAAAATGCCCGCGGGCAAAGTTTATTTGATGTAGTGTCGTCAGTTCAAAAGATAAAGAGCTGAAACTTTGCGACTTTTCCTAAAATTTAATGGACTAATTAAAATTTCAATTTTTTTTCAAAATGGCAGATACTGATCACGTGACCAACCTCTTTTCAACACGTGGTCAGCCAGACAATTAAAGAAGCGAGCCCAGCTTTAACAAGGATGATCGTAGAACATCGAGAATACCACCATGCAATAGCTCTCAATGAGAGCTTTCATATGATGTATAGTTTTATCCATTTTAGATGACGTCAGCAAATTTAACGTTCATGACGTCATCAAAGTTTATGACGTCATATAAATAATAACAAATGTATTAGATAACCTTAAATTTTCAAAATTGCTTCTATTGATTGTTATAAACAATTCTAAGGCATTTTAGAGTATTTTCATCAGTAATTAGGGGTTTAAATGAAACAATTACAAACTGATGCAAATAAATGATGAATATATGATATAAATAATGAGCTTAGATTGACATTACATTGCCAATTTTTATTCAGTGATGCTTTGGGATACATTCTAGTAGCAGTATGGAAGAAATTATCAACTAAGAACTTCAATATTGCCAATATTGCTAATAGTAAGCAAAAAGTGCAATTTTCCCCAATTATGACGTCAAAGTGACGTCATGGATGTTATGAAGAATTAAAAAAGTGGCCTATTGTGTAGATTTTGTTCCTATACACCATTGTACTAAGTTTCACCCGCATATCTGCAATATTGGCAAAGTTACGGAGGGGGGGGGCACTTGTCCCCCGGTACTACGATGGTCGAAAAAGCCCGGTAGTAATACACTCATTTTTTTATAAGAAGCTAAGGTTCGGGGCTGGCAGGCAGTTTCTTAAATTTTTGGGCCATTTTGCTACCAAAAGTTTCTTACGTGTTTCTTATATTTTTAATGCCAGAAGTGTAGATTTAATCTTGTTTTGTCTGAAGGGTTCCCAAATTACTCAGTAAGATCTCAAAACAAGTCAATAACTTAATTCGCACTCAAAATAATGTCCAAACAGTTGTTATAAAAACTGTACACAGTCAAAAATATTTGATTGCGACAGGAAAATTGAAACTGCAAATTACAAAAGTTTCTCAGCTTTTTAAATCCAGGTAGGGTTGTTTCTTAACTCTCGAAAAATTGAGCCTACCGTTTCTTATAAGCGGTTTCTCATAAAAAAAATTAGTGTAGGGTTAAATTGCGGAACCTGAATACAAGTCGCTAAACAATAATGGGAATGTACTTGGAAAATACTACACTGTATTGCGGATAAATTCTCCCCCCCCCCCTCTGGAGAAACACTATTTTCAAGGTAGTTCAGTTTGCCCTGACCCCGACCCTCCGCCCGGAAGTAAAATCAAAAATAGTTATAAATCTAATCAATAGTGAAATAGATAATCATCAATATCCAAATTAGACAGTGATGTCCATTTATCCCTTCCATGTCGATAGATATACTTGCTTCATCTAATCCTATTAAAATCCTTGGATCTGTCACCGTATTTATAATGAAGGCCAACTTTGGCTATCAAACCATCAAGTTTTCGGAGATTTTGCTGGCAGCTGGTATCAGAATATTTTCAAAGAAGATATAAAGATATATAGATGATATTAAGACTGCGTTCACACGATGCCGGCACATTTTAAAAACGGCGAAAAATGTAACGGATAGGCCGAAAAGGGCACATTTTTTGCCGGCTGATTTTGAAAGCGGTAGATTTTGAGAACGTAACTTTTCGAAAACTGTATCGTGTGAATGCTAGCTCAAATTTTGCTACCGTCATGTCTTTCGCCGTTTTCAAAATGTGCCGGTATCGTCTGAACACAGTCTAAAAAGGGCCTTCTTCATCTGACTTCAAGTTCACATGAGAAAATCAAAATTGTGGGTAGTTAGCTTTACCCCCCGGTCGAAGCAAGATATCAACTGAACTGAAAGGTAGATCTTTAAGAATATTATGGTAACTGGCATTTGCAACAACAAAAAGAACTATTTTGCAAATTTTTTTGATTTTCTGTGAGCACATAAAGCATTGGGTATGAATCATAAATCATGTTCTATCATAGGTAAATCATGTTCTGTCATGTTCTGTCTGTCTGAGTAGTTCATTTTGCCCCATAGTTCACTAGCCATGGTGTTTTGTTTTTGCCTAGGGTAGGGTGGGGAAATGTGGGTCTAAAATGAGCAAAATCTCAAAATGGATAGCTGGTACAACGAGACTAAAGTGCAAAACATTTCAAAAATTTCGTTCAATTGACATTCAGTGCTTCTTCTTTCTTGGGAAAAAATCTCAGCTTTGACAAAGGCAGTTAAATATTTTTAAAAAATTTTCTCTTTTGGCAACTAAAATAGGCCCACCTTTTCCGACGAGCGGGAAAAGTGGGTCTATTTTCAAAACTTGTGCAAAATCGGAATATGACAAGCTAAATGATTAAAAAGATTAATGGACTTACATTTCCCAACTATTCTCTTTTCAAGAAAATCACAGTCTTAGCCTTTTATCGCAAGCAATTCCGTTCCCGCGACGAAATAAAACTACGGTGTTACGGTCATTATGCTGTGATCCACCATCATTGCGACTTGAAAGTCAGTGATCGAATTTGATAATAACAGTCAAATAAAGATGTTTGCAGTATGTTTACTCCAATTTAGTGGTTACAAGACAGCAACTGCGGTAATAGGAAACCCACTTTCGCATTTTAGACACAAAAAACGTGGCAAGATGAATACAAGTGCGAATATTTTAAGCAATTCAAGGCTTCGCTGAATTTGAATTATGGCTGAATTCTCAGTAGGCCCACATTACCCCACCTGGTAAAAAAAATAAAAAGAACAATCGCGTCAATGACTTCGAAATAAACGTTATTTCATTTGTAAATGACCAAACTCTCACCTCGCTGTCATTAAATGGACCAGAAAAGCAAAACAGCAGTGGCAGGAGAAAGTTTTCTTGGGCTTTGAAATTCTTGCACAGTAGGCCGTTCAGTAAAGTTATTTTATAAAGTGAGTGGAGATACGTACATTTAAGACGAGTATTTTAGGTAAAAAGGCAGTTTATTATGCAGACATTAAAAGAAAAATAGCCAGCCTTTCTTTCATTTAACGAGAAAGGATTTTTCTAACGAAAAGCTCAGTAGACCCACTTTTCCCTGTAGACTCACATTACCCCACCCTACCCTACTGCAAATACATAGGGTAAGACGGGGTAAAGTCAACTACGGGGTAAAGTCAACTACTCAGGACATTCGCAATTCTCTCCAAAAATAAACAGGCAATGATAAAACATGATTTATGCCCAATGCTTTGGTACATGTGCTCACAGAAAATAAAAGCATTTTTGCAAAATAGTCCTTCTTGTTGTTGCAAAAAATCCCTTTACCCGAGGCAGTAGAAACAACCTCGGGAAATTATGGTTTATAGGTAAGGTGTTCTTATTTTAGATGCAACATCTAAAATCATCTACGTCACTAAAAATGGACATGACAACCTTTCCTGTGGAACTGAAACCAGGTCTTGTAAAACACTGAAATACACCATCGAGAATGTCGGTTCTACAAACGACGAAATATTTGTAAGTGGTGAAAACAAAGGCAAAACAGCGATCAACAGCGTGGAAACAGCGTGGAAACCTTCCATTCGAATTACACGGAGCGAAGTCAAAATTCAACAGCTGCTTTTTACTGGATCTTATTCAGCTATTACTGCTAAGGATTCCTCAGTGTACCTGGAAAGTTGCACTTTCGACTGTATCAAGTATCCAATAAGGGCTGTCAGCTCAACACAATGTTCAGTAACTATAGTAGGTACAAAGTTTGTGCACCCACTTATTGGAATTTTGGCAACAGATGCTGGAGCCACACACATTAATGTATCAAAGGTTATGTTTAATGGAAAACCAAATTATTCGAACTCAGCAGTTATGTTCTATTATGATGAAGCAACGACGAATTCTTTTAATTTAACTTGTGTAGAATCTGAATTTGAATATTTTTCCACCGCGATCAGAATATTTTGCGTCGCAATGAAAATGACAAAAACGTCCATCAGTAAGTCGACATTTCGCCATAATCATTACATCACTGGAAACAAAGATATTATTTGGTTTGGATCAGCAATATTTTACCGGACTCTTCAAACATATTCGAAGTATTTGAACGGGGGCATCCTCATTGTTGAACATTGCAAGTTTTTTAACAACACTGGTTTATTTGGAGGTGCTATACGAGTCTATGCTCGCAATGAATTGCAATTTTCTACGAACAATTGTACCTTTGAGAGCAATGTTGGAATACTCAGTGGAGGAGCGATAAACATTGTAGGAAACGTTCGACTGAAGATCTCAAACACTGTGTTTTCGAACAATTTTTGTTTCCCAGCAGACCATATTTTTGGAATGTCAAGACAAAAAAGCGGTATAGGTGGCGCCATATCATTTCCAGATTTTTCTCGTTATCAGCACAATAGATGGGCGGTCTTTGATAGGTGTATTTTTAAGGGTAACGGTGCGGAAAACTCTGGAGGAAGTATCTATTCAGGTAACCATGCGTTGATTTTGAAAAATGTTTCCATGCAGTCAAATGCAAATCATTCGATGTCTTCTCTGAAAGGAGTTTTGATAACAAGTAAGGGAAAATGCACAGTATACAATTCAAGTTTTGAGGTAATGAATGCAGTCGACATTAGAACAGCAGTATCATTTGATTCAAATGATTATGATGGCATCGCTATTTCAATTGATAATATATCACAGTTTCTTTGCCCAGTCGGATCTCAAATCCTAGAGAAGAAAATGAGAAATTCAATACTGGTATACAGAGGGTTCACCAACTTTGCCTTATATTGCATACCGTGCTCTTTAAATCATTACAATTTGAATAAAAGTATATTGACCAATTACGCACGAGAGAATGCAAGATGCGAGCGATGCCCTCCAGGAGGCAAGTGCCAATCAGGCATCATAAAAGCAAGGGAAAACTTTTGGGGTCAACTAAACAACAAAACGAAGTTAATCAAATTCTTCATGTTACCAAGCGGATACGGCTGCATGAAGAGTCAATGCCAATCTTACTATTCATGTGCGGCAAAGAGAAATGGAATTCTATGTGGGGAATGTGAGAAAAGCTATAGTGAAAGTATGCTCTCTTCTCGTTGCATTGCCAATAGAGACTGTCAAGTCAAGAAATTTTGGATCACTGCCTTTGTACTCATAATTGCTTATATTCTCTTTTTCCTATACAAGAAAGATCTCATCATGATCTTGAAAACGAAGGTGTTATCATTTCATGTCCCATCACTATCGTGTAAAAATGAAGATGATTGCATTGACGAAGATATGATTTCGAACGATCAGTTTCAAGATGAATATATGGAATGCAACGATGTTCCTGAAAATGAGATGAGAAATGAAGAGATTATCAATGATCAACAAGATCAAAATTTCTTCGCTGGCTTCCTGAAAATAATATTCTACTTTTACCAGATAGAGAAGCTTCTAATATCATATGAAGATGAAATTAAGAACAATTTCATTCAAGGTTTGAAGACCACAGTATCGAGTTTCTTTAACTTCCACTTTCTAACTGGCTCTGGCTCCGGTTCAATGGCATGTCCATCATTGCATGCCACGCCAGTGACAAACGTCCTTACCAGAGCTCTGTTGTTATTGATAATGTTTGGGCTCTTGGGATTATCCTACCTTGTTAACAAAGGCTTTTATCTCATCAAAAAAGCATGGAAAAAAGATGGAAATGTACAAGAACATAAAGGATTTTGTGACAGAGTTTTGATGTCCGCTTTTGAAGTAGTTTTGGTGAGCTATGCCTTGATTGCCAAAATTGTCTTTTCATTGCTCACTTGTGTTTCAATTGGCGATGTGCATGTTTTGTATATGCAAGGTAATATTCTTTGTTACCATACTTATCAGTATGCTTTGATAGCTATCGGAATTACCTGGGTTTTACCATTTTGTTTGTTGATATTTTGCCTTCCAACATCAATTGATCGTGAATTCATCGGGAGGTGGAGCATCTTTGGTGCTTGCTTATTTCCCATGCCAGTTGTTGTGTACTTAGTGGTGAAATTAATAACTGGAAAACAATCAAATGGTGAAGAACCAGTTGTAAAGGACAGTGTCTGCAAGGCAATCTTAAAGAATCTTACGGGATCATTTAAATGCATCAGTAAACAATCAATGCACTGGGAAGGATTTTATCTTCTACGACGACTCATCCTTGTATCAGCATACAGCTTCATTAAAGATCCCATCTACAAATCTTACACTATTCAAGTGATTCAAATTCTGATCCTTGTGCACCATGTTAATGTCAAACCTTTCAAAAGCAAGGTGTTGAACGTTCTGGAAACAATTTCATTGGCAATTCTCGTTTTGATTTCTGGAATGAATTCGTTTGCGATCTTTGTTTACACACATGGGATACACGAAGAAGGAGATTACTTAATGCTTTTAAAAGTGTTTGCTTGGATCAGGTTGGTCGCCATTTTGTTTATTCCAGTAGTTATTGGCAGCATCGTAGCAGTATTGGTAACTGTTAAATTGCTGATTGTTTTATGCACAATCTGCACATTCGTTGTCAGAAAGCTTATCAAGAAATGCTGTTGACTCTGCCATGATTAAATAGACTCTCAAACATAGTTTTCACTTGTGTCATAAGGATCGTGAAGATGGTAAGAGAAATACCAGGTGAAACCAAAAAAGTTAACAGCAGGCTGTGCAGAGACGTAGGAACCGGGGGACACTGGGAGCACGTACACCACAAGATCTTGCAATAAACAAAGAATGCTCCTTTTTGTTTTCAGGAAGTACCCCTTTAGCTTAAAGAAAAACTGCCCTTTTGAAGTGTTGTGCCCCCCTCCAAGTTTGAGATACTTCCTACGTCCCTGAGGCTGTTGAATAAAAGGTACTTTGCATATGTAAAAACTGAAGTTTTAATCTGTCAGGGAAAAGGTAACTTAGAGATGATAATTTCGTTTGGTAAAATCACTCATCATTTAGACCAAGAAATTAGGAAAATGCTTGTAAAGGGAATATTAGAATGTATGGGAAGAAAATCGTCCACGTTCGATTCTGGTCACTTTTCCCCTTGCCATTGAAAGTTAAATTCTATTTCTAAAACTAACTATTGTCTTTAACTTAACTTTCAATTGCCAGTACATGGAGGAACATGGAATTCTCGTTCCCATACAAATCCCTTACCAGCATTTTTCCTAATTTCTGAGCCTAAACGATGAATGATTTTGCAAAGCATAATTTCCACATCTAAGTTAGTCTTGGACTGATAGATTAACATTTCAGTTTTGAATATCAGCCGCATACATTTTATTCAGCCGCATACATAGCGAGACAAGTTAACTTTTTTGACTCACCCGGTAGTTTTAAACCTTATGATGCTTAAGATTCTTATGATCATGTGAAAATAAAAAGACTGATAATAAATCGTAAAAATGATTTTCATTTGATGTATCTCTTTAAAAAACACATGAGAGACTTTTTCATCCGTACGATCCTTCCAACCAGATGTTTCGATTCTTTTATCCTTCCATCTTTTCTGTTGCATCCTTTTATGATTTTTCAAAGTTCAACATTTCACATTAGTCGACATTTGCAAGGTGTTACCACGTGTTACCAAAGTGTTACTACACGTGCTATCATAAAATGTAAAGGAATTATCTAGACTTTAACGTGTTACCATGTGCTACCATCAAAAATAAAAAATATGGAAAGATCTACCGGGTGTCCCAAGGAGTAAATCAGAGGTAGTGGGTGGGGGGGGGGTAACGAAACGGCTGCGTCACTTTTTTGCAGGTTACATGAACGAAGTGCCTATCAAGCTTCTGTTTATTTTTTGTACGTACGTACTAATTACCCCCGACTGAAAAAAGCTTTGACAAGGACATGAGGGAATCTATTGAAATTGTACTCTCATGAGGAAGAAAAACGACGAAAATTGCTTTATTCACCACGTGTCCTCTAGAACCTTCAGTTGTTGCTGTTGTCAAAGTGCACAAAATGGGAAAAAGGGTGTGCCACACCTAGTATCATGAAACGGGCCTTCCCTCGTAATAAACTCTTATCAAATGTTTAGTTAATTAGCATTATAATCCCTATACATTTTATAGTAACACATATCGTACACGTTGGTAACACGTGGTAATTCGCAGTAGGTCACAGTAACTCATTGAGAGCACGTGACCTCATCAACTTTTCTGAGGTCTACTACAGGGTGTCTCAGAAAAATTGTTCGACGTTTGATTAAATGTTGAAAAATAACGATGAAAGGTAGAGGCTCCTGGTTAGATATCCCTGTTGCTCAGATTTTTAATTAATTTTACACACCAAAATCTTGCAAATCCGTTAAGAATTCACGGAGTTACAAGCTTTTGAAGTTCAAATATGTGCGAAAGCTGAAACCGCACGTCCCTAGCTGACTCGTTTTCCAAAAAGACCTTCTAAAATCGAGGTAAAAGAAGGCTGTCCAATGTTTTATCTCTCACCGATATCAGAGCAAACCACAAAAGACTTCCAGAGTTATCTAGTTCTTGTAACCGTTGCCAAAATTTACTTAAGACTGCAAGTATTTAAAAACACGGAATGAAAACTTAATCAATGAGAGATGGGGCAATTCTAAATTGTGCTGAACAGGATTCCTGCGAGCATCCATAGCCTTGATTCAATGTTATAGAAAACTAGTTGATCAAAAGTGATTTTCAAATTCCATTTGATTTGCTTGAATAACCGAGATTCTACTGTAAATATGCAATTTAGGGGCGTCTGGTTTCAGCTTTTGCACAAACTTGAACCTCGAACGCTCGTAATTCCGTGAATATTTAGCCGATTTGCTAGTTTCTGGTGCCTAAAATTAATTTAAAATGAGTTTTTTTGCTGATTATGCAAAAATTGACTTTCTTTTCTTACTGATCAAAGTATTGGTCTGAATGGAAAAATTGATAATTTCCTGCTCAGTCTTCATTGCCTTATTAATAATAACTGCCCCCAAAAGAAGTTGAATAAGAAAATATTAAAATTAAGAAGTAAACCCTGGATTAACTCATGCATTCAAAATATGATGAGGATCAGAGAGGATGAGGTTATTTCAACAATTTAATGCCAACAATTATGAAGCTGATTTAAGGGCTTTCAAACTGTTTCGTAATCGTGTTGTTAATGAGCTGAAAGAATGCAAGAAAAACTACTATCATCAGTATTTTGATGAAAACAAGAGTAATATGAAGATACTTTGGAAAGCATAAAAGATATTGTCAGTTTAAAATCCAGCAGTCTAGACACAATTTCACATTTAACTGACAAAATGGCCAGCAAAAATAGCCAAATCAAGGGTCCAGCAAAAATAGCCAATGAATTCAATCATTTCTTCACTAATGTTGCAAATGACATCACAAAAAAGATCCCAAGAAACCCAAAGTCTCCATTAACTTACTTATCTAATCCCAATTTGAATTCCTTCTTCATTTCCCCTTGCACTTCTGATGAAGTATCATCTGTTATTCAGTCTCTAAAGAATGGTAAATCATGTGGTACTAACAGTATCCCAATTAAGTTATTAAAGATCTTAGATTCTCACATTTCTGTTGATCTGTCCACCTTGATGAATCAATCTTTCGAAACAGGTTTTTTCCCTGACAAGCTTAAAATAGCTGAAGTTATCCTAGTGTTCAAGAAAGGTCTCACTGCCAAAAAAACCAAATTATACCGGGTGCGCCAAAATAAACTATGCACGTTTGTTAGGCCACAATTAATCGTAGACTAGACCGATTTTGAAGATGTATGATTTAATCTTTCGCAGAAAGCCTGAATTAGGTTCTAGGACTTCTTGCAAGTTTTTCTGTTTTCAGATTTTAGAGCTGGAAGCGATTTTCTTAAAATGTTTGTTTTCGAAAACACTGAAAACGATCAAAACACGTCGATCAAATTTTAAAATACTCAACATGAATGAACAAAGAGAAAACGTTTTCAGGGGGATTTAGGGTTTAGTACAAACTCTCGTACAGCAGATTACAACTAATCGATTTATAAATCGCAAATCACCACGAACAAGTTTTCTCTTTGTCCAGTCATGTCGATTCTTTAGAAAACTTTGCTCGATGTTTTTTTATCGTTTTCAATGTTTTCGAAAAATGAGATTTTAAGAAACTCGCTTCTAGCTCTAAAAACTGAGAATTAAGAAAATTGCAAAAAATGCCAGTATCTAATTCATGTATTCTGCTAAAGATTAAGTCAGAAATCTTCAAAATCGGTCCAGTGTACGACTTATTGTGGCCTGCTAAACGTGCATAGTTTATTTTGGCGCACCCGGTAGACCAATTTCCCTGCTTTCCATTTTCATTAAATGTTACATTCTGCCTACAAAGGATTATTAAGGGTATTAAGAAAGCACTGAATAAAATATCAAGACAGGCAAAAATGTTATCACTCAGTTACCTTTAGCACACCCCTTCACAACCATTTAATCTATCTTGCAATGAAATGATGCAAATAAGGTGGGATTCCTTGCCTTGAATGTATCAGCCAATCAACATGTAAGGCGGGAAAGCGTAGCTCACCACTGTCCAATCAGTCACCAGAGCGGGAAAGCTTAACCAATCAGAACCGTCGTTCTACCTCACAATTTATCGTTTATCAGATTGCTAGTAGGTCCAAAGGTTGAAGAAATCAAGCCAAATTCATTCTTGCTTCGAATTCTCAAAACAAGAAGCCGCCAATTCGAAGAAGCAGGAGAGACTCAACGAGGGCGAGCACTCAAGCTAGTGGTGCCGCCAATAACGAAAATCCCCACCCTCCCACCCGGATTGATCAATGTAAAGCATATGGTGTAGAATTTGTGTAATCGTAGTAGGCTTTCGAAGGAAATTTATAAAGCGAGATATGTATAACCAATAATGCTGGTAGAATAGAAAATGTTGTTTGTTCTTGTTATGAGTTTCGCTGTAAATGTTCTGAGGCCAGCGTGGGAGGCAATTGTCCTAAAAGGCCTAATTTTGCCTAGACTTCGAAAATTCGCACGTATTTTCTCTTAAATTTTAAAAGAAAACATTCTCTTAAAATCCACTTAGATAGGCCCTTACTTATCTGTGGGGATCTACAGGCACATCCGTGAACGGACCCTTACCCATTCCGGACCCCGCCTGAATATAGGCTGTTTTTCTGAAACCCCATCAGATAGACCCATACCTAGCTGATGGGGCAGGCACATCCGTGAATGGACCCTTACCCATTCCGGACCCCGCCTGAAAAATTCTAGCTGCGATGTATAGACAGACCCTTACCTGTCTTGCATCGTCGGCAACCCGTTGGACAATTGCCGCCTTCGTTGCGTCTCCAATACCTCCATTTAACTAGAACTTGGACTAAAAGTAGCAAGTAGTATTTTAGAATGTCAGACGAAGTTGGAAAAGAAATGCTTGTCCTTTGCTTTGTTTTGCTGGGAATACACAACGAAAACCCTGAGAGTGAAAAACGAGAAGATCAGACTTAGGCCATCGTGTAAAATTTTTGCGGCTGAGACGAAATTAAAATATTTGAAAAAATTAATGTATAAACGTCTCTATAGTTTCCTTGAGGTACAGTAAAAACCCGCGTATAATTTCATTTCATTTCATTTTCATTTTCATTTCATTTTCAATCATTTAAGGAGGGTGACCCTTCAACAAAGGTTGATTTTCAAGGGACCCTCCATTTAAAATACAATAACTACAATAATATGATAATAGGAAAATAAAAGAAGCTAATATGTTTTTACAATATTTACAATATATTCAGCATATAAAAGAAAAGTAAGGCAGGGAAGTTTATTAGACGACCTAGGAACCTACTATTTGGATAATCAGCCTGGGTTCTTAAACAATGAATACAATGGATTGGTTCTTATAAAACAATTGAAAACTTGAGAATTTCAGCCTGTAGGTTCTTAATCCACTAGGTTCTTACTTCTTATACGCGGGTTTTTACTGTATGTGAATTGTTGTTCAACATGCAATTTGGTTTTCGTAGTGGTCACTCCACTGATCATGCACTGGTCAGTTTAACTGAGAATATAAAGTCTTCTTTGGACAAAAATAGATTTGGTTGTGGAATATTTATTGATCTCCAGAAAGCTTTTGATACTGTTCACCATAATATTCTTTTAAGTAAGCTGGAACATTATGGAATCAGGGGAACTGCTCTGAATTGGTTTAAGTCATATTTAAGTGAGCGCAAGCAATTTGTTTCAGTTAATGGTAATTCATCTTCAACGTGTGACATAACATGTGGCGTTCCTCAGGGGTCAGTTCTGGGTCCTCTACTATTCCTAATTTATATAAATGACTTGCCAAACTCTTCTAAGCTATTATCTTTCTTCTTATTTGCTAATGACGGTGTTGTGGCGCAGTGGTGTAATCCTCTGATTTTGCAGCCAGAACAGTCAGGCGGAGTGGGTTCGATACCCAGTAGGACCCCACCACTTGAGCGTCATGACAAGGGGTCGCGGACTCGATTAGGTCTGCTCTATTTCTGCGATCCCAGCGCTTGGCGCTAAAAAACGCAACTTCACCTTCACCTTCACCAATGACACCAATATTTATTTTGAATCTGATTACCCTGGGTACCAGAGCCAAAACAATAATAAAATAAAAAAATAAAAAAGAGTAAAGAAGGGCTCTGGTACCCAGGGTAGAATCTGATGATCTCGCAAGATTGACCAAACAAGTCAATAAGGAACTAAATAAAGTCAAATCCTGACTTGATTGTAGCAAACTTGCACTAAATATTGACAAAACGAATTTTGTATTCTTCCATTCACCTAGAAAGAAGTTGCCAGACTTAATAAACCTCAGATTTGGCAAGAAAAGTATTAAAAGGACTAAGTATGTCAAGTTCTTGGGTGTACTTGTTGATGAGCATCTCTCCTGGAAACACCACATCAGTGAACTTTGTAAAAAACTTTCCAGAACAAGTGGACTTTTCTTCAAACTGAGACATTATATTCCATTGCCTACTCTTGTCTGTTTGTATAATCCACTTTTTTCATCTTTTCTCAACTGTCGTATTACCGTCGTGGGTCTTACTTTGGACACTTACAGTCATCCATTATTTCTTATCCAAAAGAAAATTCTGAGATGCATAAGATTCCAACCATTTACTGCCCCATCTGCACCTTTATTTCATTCATTAAAGATATTAAAACTTGAAGATATGATTCACTTAAATAGTCTAACATTTGTCTTTAAAGCCATCAATAAACTGTCACCAATCTACTTCCATAACTATTTCACTCCAAACTCTTCTACCCATAGGTTTGGAACTCGTCAGGCCACCAGAGGTGATCTATTCCTTTCTCTAAAAAGGACCACCCTCTATGGACTCAAAACAGTTCAATATTTTGGCTCTAAATTATGGAATACTCTTCCACTTTTCATACGCGTTGCTGGTTCTATTTCAAATTTTCGCTCTGGACTAAAAGCTCATTTCATTGACTCATATGTCTAATTTGAAAAATTGTTGAAGTTCATCTGGTTTTGTCCGGGGGGGGGGGGGGGTACATGACTTGTGGATGGACGGGGGTCTACCGCCCGGTTTTCAGAAAGCTACACTCTTCTAATTACCGAAATTTGCTTTGGTACCCACTTATATGATGAATTTTGGCGGAAAATTGCCCATTATAACCATTTTGAGCGAATTTCAGTGAAATCCCACCCTTGTTTATGGAAAATTTGCCGAAGAAGGACCCTTGTTTAGAAACTTTTGGGCCCAAAAACCCACCCATATGGGCGGCACATACCCGTACCTTGAACATGTTATGTACCCCTCCCCCAAGGGGTTTTGTTTTATTTATAATGTTTTTAGTTTCTTTGTTTTTATGGGGGGGGGGCTCTCTCTCGATTAGTCTACCTATTTAGAGAGCTCCTCCTTAATCAGTTTATCCTACCGGATGTCTAAAAAAAAGTACCTCCTTTTGACTGGAAACAGAAACCAAATAATAAGATATCATTGCTCCCTGGCTTCACAGCTAAATTTCTCAATCTTCAACTTAGATGCACATACCTTGCATTTAGAAATCGTCCACCAAAATCCGGGGATACAAGTTTGCAAAGTCAAAATTTACCAGAGGTTTTGAAAAAGGGCCTAGTCATGATTTGTATCGTGGACAGTTTCCAAAGTACCTGTAGACTTTAAGTTTCCGTTTTTTTCTTATGAAAAGAATAAAAGATGCATGGACATGGCGATGATTAAACAAATATAGTAAAAATGTAGTAAGAATGATAAAGTCGTGCCACGTCTCCAAAATAAGCGTGCATGTGCCATGTGCATGCTCCTTTTCCTCTTCTTTAATAAAAAACCCTTGGGATCGAATGCAATGCAAGGACCGATTCCTCAAGAGAAAGGTGACTTAAGGTAACTCTGCTTTCCGCTCTAGTGCACAGCGAAATGCCGTTTTGCAAAACCACTCTCCTCAGAAAACAGTTAATTTCTCCAATATTATTCGGCCTATCGAAAAGCGGTAAAAAGGATGTTGTTCTGTATAATCTGGGCAATCGAAAGATGTATAAATCGCAATCTTTCCGTCAACCCTGGTTTCGCAAATCCTAGTTCAAATCTTTTTGCTAATTTCAGAAAAGTGGATTTTTCTCCAAAACTACTCGAAAAATGTTCGATTTTTTTTCGTTCCGTCTTTAGCTAGGTTGTTGATCTACAACTTTGCCAAGTCTGATTGAAAAAGCTAGGCTACATTTTCTGCAATCGAATTTCGTATTTGTGTTTACTTTTCGACAGCGAAATGGAGAAACCTTGGTCAACAGATTACCATGCTATGAAGCACGCTTGCAAAAGCTCAGGCTTGAAGAAACTTTCAGAAGTTTTTCCATTGGCAAACAAAAGAACGTCATCTTTTGGGAATACCATACGCAGGTCTCAAAAGACATCCTTAGTGCGCTTGTAAAAGTATCATTTGCATCTATTGATTAAAAATTACTGATTTTTACCAGCAGCTTCACGAAACCATGCTTTGGGTGTCTTTCGAGACTTTCGTAAGCATTCACAAATTATCAATTTCTTTTAGAGTCCACAATGAGCATAGATCTTAGATCAAGAACTAATTTTTTTGCAAAAACATTCTACGGGCGTTCAAATCGTTCTGCATGCGCTAAACTGTTGACCAACGCTTTTCCCCTTCGATGTCGAAAAGTAAACAGAAATGTAAAATTCGATTGCAGGAAATCTAGCCTAGCTTTTTCAATCAGACTTGGCAAAGTTGTAGATCAACTACTTAGCTAATGATGGAGCGAAAAAAAATCGAAACTTTTTCGAGTAGTTTTGGAGGTAAATCCACATTTCTGAAATCAGCAAAAAGATTTGAGCAAGGATTTGCAAAGCCAGGGTTGACGGAAACATTGCGATTTATACATCTTTCGATTGCCCAGATTATACAGAACAACATCCTTTTTACCGTTTTTCGATAGACCGAATAACATTGGCGAGATTAACTGTTTTCTGAGGAGAGTGGTTTTGCGAAACGGCATCTCACTGTGCACTAGAGCGGAAAGCAGAGTTACCTTAAAGAACAATTGAAGCGATTCCAGGTATAAATCTTTTCAAAAATAAAAACGAAAAGGTCAAAGTTGAAAATTCTTTTGCAAAATGCCTGTGAGGTGAGGTGTCAAATTATGGCTAGGCCATTTCTCAAAACCTCTGGTTTCAGATGCACTCCAAATTTTGACCTTGAATGTGAATTCATATCTCCGGTGTTTGGTGGTCGATTTCAAAATGCAAGGTATGTACATTTAAGTTGAAGACCAACAAATGTAGCTATGAATTCAAAAAGTCCCGAAATGTTATCGTTTTGTTCCCTTGTTCAGTCGAAAGGGGGTACTTTTTTTGAGACACCCGGTATTGTAATACGGCTAATTATGGCGTAAGGATTTTCCCTCGTAAGATTCTCTAACTTTAGATTTAGGCCCATTTTGGAAGAATTCACTAAGGCCTTGTTGCGTCATTTTGTTAGCCTGTGTTCCAGACCCCTTTGAACGGAAAGGAAAGTTTCCTTTCCTTTCACTTTCCTTTCCGTTCAAAGGGGTCTGGAACACAGGCCACATTTTGTGTAATCCTCGGGTGTCGTCTATTACGTGTCACCATCTGCATTGAAGTAGAGATCCCCACTTACGTCAGTAGGGTATTAGATGCAATACGTGGAACCCCCCCGCCTCTGTTTCTTTTGTTTAGAAGGATTAGGAATTTGCCTTGCCCAAGCTCCCAGCGGGGTCACTTCTATATGCATTTGTATATCATGCGAGTTCCCAAAATCTCTGAGAAAGGGTGTCCTAGAACTAAGCATTCTAGGACATAGATTCCTAAAAATAGGGTAGTTTTTTCATGGGAAAGTCAGAGAATTCTAAAATAAGGGTATTATTCCATGATAATAAATATCAAACTTTACGTGTGAGATAAAGAGGCTTGCTATGATAAAGAAGCGAGAAAACAATCACACAGCCTCTGTTTCGTTTGTGCGATATGACGTCACTTCGCTCAAATTGTCTATTTGAATATGTAATTTCACAAGGAGAAGGTGAAAAATAGTGGAAAAAAGTATCATGCATCATTCATTACAGTATTTTCTTGCATTTGTCATCAATCATACCAACTCCGGATTTGTCCTTTAAAAAATGTAGTTTTAGTAGTGTATTCTTATTCAATTGTATTGTAATTGTTTAGAATTGTATGTAGGATAGATTGATAATAAAAAAAACCGAAAACTGGGAAACTGAACTGAAACTGCTGTCTGCCAAATTATTCTAATTATTCCGATCAAAAATTGACAAAATTTGGTCAACTGTCTGTTGCGGTTTAGCCTCCTACTGAAAACAACGGATACCCTTGGGAACGAGGTTGAGGAAAACGGTCTAGGGCCTAGGCCCAAAAGAACTTAAATTGGAGCAATTAATAAGAGAACAACGATCGGATGTTATGGTGGTTTTGATTCAGAAAGAACGAAGTAAGTTGTTTCATTTTGTGTAACTATTTCATTTTACTTGTAAATATGTAGAAATAAAGTGTTAATGTTGGAGATGAGAGGTTGAGAGGTTGAGATCTTGCTAGGGTCACACCTCCAGTCTGCGGACACTATTATTAAATTGGTAATTTTCACCACTTGGAAATCGTGTACGAACCTATGACTCACATCAAAGATAGTTTAAAACATGTGCTATCAGAATATCGAAATGAAATTTTAATTAATTTCTCGACACAAAAATCTTGGCTCTTCTTTGTCTTGTTGTCTCTTTCCAGTTAGCGGTCATGACCTCCAGTCTGCGGACATGTGATGAATTCACTACAAATTTGCCTAAAAGCGCATTATTTCAGAATATTTCCAACAATTTAGCCATTGCTAACTCATTGTCATACCTTGCAAATCACAATGATTCCAAATAAGTTCTCTATTTAAGCCAAAATTAACAAAACGAATCGATGATAACATCCCGTAAAAATTGGGCCTAAATCGCCGCTTTTCCACAGGGCCTCGAAGCGCACAAGAAACAAATGGAAAACACGTGTCCGCAGACTGGAGATGGGGCGTGTCAGTAACGGGTTGAACTTTAAACCCCCTGAATCCTGAATGCGAGACAGAATCATCAGATCTCCCAAGGGAATTTGAAAACAAAGCATGGTCAAACAATCGGAGCGTGAAAAAGTCTCATCGGAACAATTTGCAATGATTTAACACACAAAGTTTGAATTCACTGGTTTATGGACTGATGCTGGCAATGGAAAGGATTCTTGGCTGTCAATTTTCAATTTGCTCAGAAGATGATCTGCTTTGCCTGATGAAATTCTCGACGGAAATTTTCGAATGAGAATAAAACGAGGTTTTCAGTGACCAGAAAATTGCGTGGATTTACGGTCTTTTTATTGACGAAAACAAGAGTTTTCGCTTGTTGTCCGCATACTGGAGGTGTCCGCAGACTGGAGGTATGACCCTAGATCTTGAGAGGTTGTGCAGTGTGACGTGCATGATGGGGCAATAAATTGAGGGCAAAAGTAGTAGTTTCAGCTGATAAGTTAGTTGATAAACATATATTTCTCTATTAATAATAATTAAATCCTGGCATTTTAATTTAATTTATAGAGAAATTTATATTTATTAATGTAGGAGTCAGGTCTTTTTGGCCTGGTTCTGGTTTGCAATTTGCAACTTTTATGTGATGTCTTTTACGTTGGCTTTCGTGCTACTACTGTAGATTTTGGTTCATGGCGATTTTGATATGGCTACAGGCCTGAATTGGTAGATTGCTTTGAAAAAGGCCTTTCACATACCATTTGAAATTTTATTGATGTTGATGATGTCTAAGGCAAGAAGATGTCTGTTATAGAAATGGTTTCTGATCTTTTCAAAAAGTGTCCACTACTGTCCACCAGGCTGCATTTTTGTTTGTTTATCGTGGGGAGAACTGTAAAGATGAAAAATTAGAAGAACGAAGGGTCCCATTGCTTTCTTAAATGGGATCAATATAGTTAAAAGCTGGCTGGGCCAGGTCAAAAATATATTCTATTATACTTGACTACTTTGACGCATCCTGTCTCATTGTGTAGCTAAAGAAACAATGGGTTTGTGGGCGTTTCTTCAGCCTATTTATAGCGGCTAAGAGATATAGCTATGTCTATTCCCTTTAAAGATTGCATGGGGCATATCTTCTCAGCGAACAGCAAAAAGTGCAGTCTGGCTGTCTGATGCTTTTGTAATGGGAGTCCGTAATTCAAGATTCAAGATCCAAAGATCCGGAATTGAAGATCCAAAATGAAACACCCTAATTTAAAATCCAGTATTCAAGATCCAGTAACCCCCTAATTCAAGGTCCAGAATTGAAGATCCAGAATGAAACACCCTAAAGATATAGCCTGGCTGCAGGAGGTGGAGCAACAAATATGAAAAATTCATTTTTCATCTGTCAGATGAATAACAATGAAAAGTTACATTGAAAGGTGGTATTGGCATAAATTTCATTGTTGCAAGATGACTCAAAAAGGGCATAAAATACTTGATCAAATCGTTAGGAATCTCCTGACACAGAGCAATACGCACAGATGTTTCACCTCTCTCGAGATTTATAAGACATAGATTCTCAACCAGATACCAAAGATCTTTAATCGCATGGCAATAAATGTGCAGACGATATCTCTCACCCATGAGAAATTGCATTTTCTCTGTTCTTCTGAGTGAGGAGTCCTTTGTGATTTGATAAAGTATTTTAGGCCTTTTTCAGTCATTTTGCAACTACAAAATTTTGTAAACTTGAATTTATAAATTTTTCTAGTGCTCATAAGAAAGCAAGACAAATCACAAAAATACTTCAATATTTTGGCTTTCAAGCAAATATTAATTGATTCCAATCCAGCCAGTACTCTTGATTTTATGAATTTTCAAAAAATGGGAACTTTGTTCTGGTTCACCCGGTATACTTCTGATTTACTGAGCCCTTGGCTCTGAATATGTCAAAGATCACCTGGTCCAGATAGGGTTGATTATGTTTCAATCAACATTCTTGGCTAGTTGTAAAATAGGTTAATGCTAAGGATCAGCAATTTTGTGGCAAAATCGCTTTCTTTGCAAAGTCACAAAAAACATCTACCAGGGTGCAGGAAGTAAGTTTTTCCCTTAACCAAATAAGGTTGAAGTAGGTTTCAGTCATTTTTTCAGCTCAAATCAAATTAAATCAAATTTCATTTGATGCAGTTGATGTACACAGTGCTCTGGATACTGTGACACAATATTTTGGTGAACCAAATTCAGATGAAAGAGTAGAAGATGCAAAGTGAAAGATACAATACATTGATAGAAGGAGAAAGGGAGTGCAGATTTGATGGAACACAAGTGAAAATTGAAGTTAATGATTGTGTTGATTATGTAAATTTAAACGAGAATGTGTTTGAAGAGCATTTTCAAGGTGGTAGTCAGATTAATATCATCAATACTTACTGGGACGTAAAACAAGAAGATTTTGAAATTTGCAAGATTAAGCGAGAAGAGTATGATGATGAGAATGAAGATGGTGGTGGTGTGATTGGAGCTTTTTTAGAAGATGATGATGATTACTTACATAATCACAGTTATCACACTGAACATCTCAATGGAGGAGTAATGCCAGGAAATGCAAGTGATGGAGGAGTAATGCCAGGAAATACAAGTGATGCAGGAGTAATGCCAGGAAATACAAGTGATGGAGGAGTAATGCCAGGAAATACAACTGATCATGGACCAGAGGTAAGAAATTTTGATATACTTATCAAGGCAGTAAGCTCGTTTTAGCTCTCTTTGATATACAGTATGACTCATATGAAAAATGACGAACAAGTTTCTTGGGGAAACCACGTACATAGACTCATTGAAGATTAAGGAAACCATCTGTTGGCTATTCTTGCTTTGATTGCCATTTTCTCAAAGGAATTTTGCAAAATTTCTGCTGCCAAGTTTCTCTTCTTGTTCCTATTGTTTTGCAAAATATCGTTTGCTTTTTCGAAACCGAGATGAATCCCTCTCTTGGTTCATGACAGAAAGTTGAACTAAGAAGGGCATGGTAATCGGCGCATTACAGATGCATTTTTGATGTTATTGAAGAGGACTTGCTTTAAATTCAACGAGAATGGGTTGAAGCAGGGGTGCTCAAAAATGGCGAATTTTGGAGAAGTGGGCCCTTTAGACTGTTTCGTGTTTAAGTCGCTGGCTAAGAAAAAGGAAAGCTCATATGCTGCTGGCCATAAACAGCAATCTGTCACAAGGGTGAAGGACCCTTTACGCTGTAAGTCACTTTTTTGACACGACTTGCTTGGGAAAATACATAGCATTTTCTTCATCAAAAGGGTCCTCAATTTGGGGCAACGCTGCTCCATAAGCAATTTCTTGGAAGTTATTGATCTAGAACCAGAATGAATTGACTGAAATTCAGCCACCAAATGTTCTGAGAACTGATCTAAATAGGACAATTAAATGATTGTGATGTGTTGCTAGAGCGGTCGTTTGATGCTTGCACAAATTGAGCCATATTTTATTCCAATCCAACAATCTTTGTTTTCATAACTTCAGAGACACTAAAATTAACACTGTTTTGCTTCTCATTTCAAGTTAAATCTTCGCAAAATTTAACGCCTTTTTTTCGATAGATTTAAGGCCATTTTGGAAGCAGTAAGTTTTTAGTAAATCGCCAACTGTTGGAAAATAACACATTCTGGACTGATATACAGAATAAAATCGCAAAGTATACTTTTGAATTTTGGTTTGAGATTAAACGATCAATCTTTGAAATAGGCCTATTGATTCGTTCGTAGTGACCTGCCATAGGTGGATAGTTTTTACTGGTGCAGTGGACTTGCTACAAGTCAGTCCACTGGTGCAGCAATTAGTTCAAAATTTCTTGCAGGACATTTGCTCAAAACAGTGGATGACTCAAACCAACTTTCCGTACTATATCACCCCCAGCTTCCTGAAAGGAATATGCTATGAACGCAAATTTGGTAACATCATGTACTTGAAGGGCTTGGTTACCTTTTGAGATGTTGCTTGGCCATTATAAGTTTTAGTTGTGCCCCTGGGGGGTGGGTACTAAACTTCAATCTATCCAGGGGCATGCCCGGGAAAAGATGATTTTACACCCGGCTTCATAATTTTCCGCTCCAAATAATAGCCCACTCTAGAAACAGTCTGTCAAAAGTATTCTCCCAAGCATGAAAATTGGACTGAGAAACACCCCGCCCAAACAAAATAACTTCATTTGATATCTTTTGACCACCGTCTCCAGAAAAATTGCTTACTTTTAACACCCGGTGCCAGAAAAAGAGGTAAAAATGATACCCTAGAAAGGGAGATCCCCGTCGAATGAATATGCTAAGTACCACCCCCCCCCGTGACTATACCCCGAAAAACCGGTCTAAGAATGTGGTACTTTCTTGGAAATTTTTCTCGTTCCTTTTTGCAGGTTTTCTATAAAGGCTTTCACCTCTTGACCCACTGAAACAGGGTGAATTACTTAATACAATTGAACAAATCGGCAATGAAACAACACAGTTTTCAACGTCATAGCAGTATTTTTCAAACGCCGTACGTTTTTTACTCCCTTGGTACAGTATACGACATGCAAGAAACATTTCTAAATCAGATTTATCAATTAGTTTTGTAATGAAATCTTCAGAATGCAGGAGCTAGAACAGAGTTAGAGTGAGTACCAGTTTTTTTTTCGCGAAGTTCTGAGATTGAGTTTGAGAGAAGAGTGAGTACTGTGATAGGACTTTAACTTGGCATTACTCTGACTTTAAGTGCCTTTAATCGAGAAGTTTTATATTTTTAGACTGAAAGCTGGCAACAAGGAACGACCTTGAAATTAACTTCATGTACTGGTTTATCATCTACTTCCAAGGAAAATTGCATTACTAATGGATCTTCAAATGACAAGCAATGGCAGTCAGTGGTACATACCAGCGAACAGCTGGTTTCTCACGACAGTTGTGTAGAATCATTCGAAGAAGATGGTAAGCCTGAAAAGCCGCCTTTTTCATGTAATGTTTCTGAAAAATCATTCATCCAAAGTTCTAATGCAAAGGTCGATGAAACGATCCATACTGGAGAAAAGCCGTTCTCGTGCAACGATTGTGGAAAGGCATTTAAAGACTGTGGGAAGCTTAAGCAGCACAAAAGGATACATAGGGCCGATAAATATTTACAGAATGCAGAGAAATTTGTGTGTGATACTTGTGGAAAGTCATTCAAGCAGAGACAGTATCTTAAAAGGCATGGAAGAGTACACGCAGGAGAAAGTCCTTTCGAGTGTAATGTGTGTGGAAAATCATTCACAGAAAATGGTAGTCTTAAAACACATGAACGGTTGCACACTGGAGGAAGACCCTTTTCATGTATTGTTTGTGGAAAATCATTCAGTCAAAGTTCGAGTCTAAGATTCCATGAAATGATTCATACTGGAGAAAGACCATTCTCGTGCAATGATTGTGGAATATCATTCAGGGATAGTGGGGCTCTCATAAGACATAAAAGAATACATACCGGAGTAAGACCGTTTTCGTGCAATGTATGTGGAAAATCATTCAAATTAAATGGGAATCTTAAAGTGCACGAACGGGTACACACCAGAGACAAACCGTTTTCATGCAAACTTTGTGGAAAATCATTCAAGTATAGTTCAAGTTTAAACCATCATCATGAAAAGAAACATACTGCAGTAGGACAGTTTTTGTGTAATGTGTGTGGAAAATCGTTCGAAGAAAATAGAGATCTTAAAGCGCACGAAAGTATACATTTTGAAGAGAGGCTGTTTTCATGTAAAGTGTGTGGACAATCATTCAGTCAAGCTAACATTCTTAAATGCCATGAAATGATCCATAGAGGAGAAAGGCCGTTCTCGTGCAACAAGTGCGAAGAATCATTTAGGGATCGAGGAGATCTTATAATGCACAAAAGGACGCATTTCGGCGAGAAGAGGTTCAAGTGTAGCGATTGTGGAAAATCATTCAAGAAAAATGATAAACTTAAAAGGCATATAAGGATACATACGGCAGAGAAATATGTACGTACTTCAGAGAAATATATGTGTCATGCTTGTGGAAAATCATTCAAACAGAAAGAGCATCTTCTAAGGCATGAAAGAGTACACACAGGAGAAAGGCCTTTTACATGTAACGTGTGTGGAAAGTCATTCAAACTGACTGGGAATCTTAAAGTGCACGAACGGGTACACACTAGAGAAAAACCGTTTTTATGTAAGCTTTGTGGAAAATCGTTCAAGCACGGATCAAGTTTGAAATTCCATGGAAGGAAACATACTGGAAGTGAGACCGTTTTCGGGTAACGTGTTTGGAAAATGGTCCAATGAAAATGGTTATCTTACAACGCACGAAAGGGAACATAATGACGTACGGCCGTTTCCATGCAAAGTATGTGGAAAATCAGTTATTTAGGGTAGCATCTTTAAATACCATGACTTGATCCAAAATGGGGAAAGACTGTTCTCGTGCAGTGAGTGTGAAAATCGTAGGGATGATGGTGATAAAGCATGACAGGACGCATCCTGGCGAAAATCTGTTCTTGCGTAGCGGTTATGAAAAATTATTCAAAAAGAATGACAGGCTCAGAAGGCATAAAGGGTGAGCACTGCAGAGAAACCTTGCCTGTTCATGAAATATTTGCAAAATGGTACACATTTGAGAAAGGTGACCAGTCTTCCCTTTGGTATGAATATGTTATTCAGGGGTATTCGATTCTCTCAAGAGAAAAAACATAAATATACTTTACATGTAAGTGTCGTTGTAAGGAAGGAAAATCTATTAAATTTTGCTCGTCGTTTTCAATCGTTTTTGCAGTTTCCCATTTTCACGGGAAGGATTGACCTACTGAAGCCGGGTAAAATTGAACGCAATGAAACAGTGCATCTTTCAATGGTAATGCTCTGCTATTGAGGGAGCACTGCTAGGATTTGTTTCACTCACCCAGTAGGTGGCTACCTGTCGTTGCGCAAATGAACAAACTGATGAGCAAGGACACGCCACGACTTTTTATCGAAAGTAAACGAATCTGACTGCTTCTGACTGAGGCGACAGATTAGACTTATGACGATGAGTCTCTCGTTTCCCTGTGCTCTTTGACTTGATGATGGCGCTTCGGTCAACAGAGAGACTCATTCCCCAACGCTTGTAGAAACGGAATATCTCCTTACTGATTCTACTGATAGACCTTTTCGCTATTCTACACAAGGTTCGATTATGTGTCGTTCGAGCTTCTATCACTATTGTCTACATTCGAACATTCTACAAGTGCATCAAGCTATCATTTGATTCGGATTCTTTTTTCTAATCTTAGCTAAAAGATCTATTGGGCCTAAATCAATCTGCTACATTTTTCTCAAAACTACTGATCTTAAAACGCCACAGAAACGGTTTTCTAGAACTCCTGTACCATAGAATTTGCTACCAGAACTTCGATAAATGTTCATTCTAGCTATCAGTGCAAAAAGCGCCTTCCTCTAAGCCATACTCTAATCAGCACATGAGTTTGCGACAAAAACTTGTCGCAGATTGACAATTTTGTCCGGTTTTACAGCTCTATGTCCATAAGGCCCTCAGTGGAGCGACAACAACAACAACAATTCAACTCAATTAGATGAGCGTAACTAGAGGGTCCTTATGTAGTGAGGCTAGCGACAGATATTTGAATCTATCCTTTCACTTTCAGTACAAATTTCAGGGGTGGGAAAATACTGTAAGAAATTTAACCCCATGTTTGTCTAAAGGAATGGGGAAAAGACCGTTTCTTTCCCAGAGAGTGCGAACTCGCTGCCCACAATAAAAAAAAACAGCCAACTAGTTTTTTGGGACAGAGATGAAATTTGATGAATCTGATCTTCTGTTCTACCAAAATAAGTTCTACTGCCACTCGAAAGTTTACTCCTCACTGGTTGTACGTTTGTCATGTAAATTTATGCAGATATATCGAAAACGTAAACCTTTGCATAAGCGGTTCTAACTTTGCTCAGCAAAGTCAAGGGTGGGCATGTACTATTACTTTTATGATCGTATGTATGCCTATGAGGAAGAAATAAACCTACCCAGTTTCTGGAGAATTATTGCGATCTACTGTCTGGGGCTAGACATTTGCAATATAAAGTAAAACTTTGCTAAATCTACGTATGTAGCTGTTAAGCCTCGAACACCCATTTCTACAGCCATGTTTGTTCCACATTTGTCTCGCAAGCCCCTACAAGACATCTTTTATTATTTACCCAGTTTTTTTCACAATCGTTTCTGCCAGTTTCCACACTGTTACAAAAAGTAAACAAGTTTTTACATCACTTGGAATTTTACCAAGATGCATTGCGTTCTCTAATCGAATTCCTACAGAATCATAAAAGATTCGTAATTCGAGCGCAAAGCATGTTGGTGAAAGTTCCTCACCGCCATCTTTAGCGTAATCGTCTATTGTAACTTGATTTACAGTTTTAAAAAACTTTGCACTATCTGCAGATACAAGTATTTCCAATGGACCACAAAATGCCTCTGGATTTATTACTGAGTATTCTCTATTTTATGTATGATATATTATTATTGTCTTTATTTTGGCAACTGCAAATGATTTTCATGCCGCAAGCTGTAGTGAATATTTTCATAAAAATTGGATGAAGATTGTTCTCTTTTTGAATATTTCAATAATTAGCAATTGCTGACTGTCCTGATGAATGCCTCTTTCATAAATGCGATTTAACTTTGGATTTCTAAGAATTTCTAATGTTTTTCACTGCCTTATTTCATAGCTGTTTTCTCCTGTGTTTTTATAAGATTGCAGGACAAAAACAAGAGGTACCTTAATCGACTCAAGAACATTGTTATACTGACAACTACCATGTGGAAATCCGCTTTGGAAGCAGGATCACCGATGACTTTTCTAACGATGTTTTTTGTCCTATATTTGAAGAAAATAAAACTTTCGGACGATTAAACGTGCGGACAAAGATTTGTCCGAAAGTTTGATCGTATACGGAAATTTTCAATTCGCCTTCCTCGCACTACCAAAAACATATGGCACTCAGACAATGGATTAAAACTAGGGTCGGTATCTCCCTTTTCATTTCTTTCAGTATAATGTTTATTTCTTATTCATTTAATGTCATTTTATCGCATGAAAGAGAGCTATGGAAATCAGATAGTGTAGCCCCCAGCATACAAGTCGAATCTTTCAATAGGGCATAGGGAAACCCGCAAACCTTCCGATTTCACGCTTATTAGCCAATGATATCGTCGTATTCTGATCACATGACTGAAAAATAAGGTTTTTGAGACAACTTTTCGAGTACCTCGGAAATAAAAATGGATATTCGACTAATAAAGATACAGAGCTGTTTTTACCACGAATCGATTCTACAGGCCCCAGTCCATATTTGTTTTTCGGCATTTGGTTGAAATCTCATTAGGGATCAGCGTTACATCGAATTCCATTCCTTCGAAAATTTGCCTATGTTCGAGAATTTTTCAGGAACGCTACAAATAAGATATAGCTTTCAAAATTTCACATGTTACGTGAATCATGTCCAGGAATGACATGTAAACATTTGTTTGCGTGATTTTCGAAAATCCTTTACGAATTAAAGCTATTTGCTGCTAAAAAAACTAATGGACCTACCTTCACGCGTGGAAGAATCACAGTAATCGGCATTGAATCAATCACTTTCGCAGTAATGACCAGTGGATACATTTACCAATGAGATCACCACAAACCAATTTCTTTCCACCATTTTATCATCGATAATTTCGATAAAATGTGATAAGATTTTCAGCATCTGCAGCGAACCGTCCAACTTCTTGGCCAAATTTTGGGTAGGGGTCTGCCGCGAGCATCTTCAAAAGGGTACCGTTGGCTAGACTAATTTTTACGAAAATGGTACCCTTGGCTAGACCAATTTGACCATTGTCTGAACCAATTTTTACGAAAATGGTACCCTTGGCTAGACCAATTTTGACCATTTCCTCAAGCAATATTGTCAAATTTGTGCCAAATATGATATCATGACCGTTCGCTAGACCAATATTGTGAATAATGATACCCTTGGCTAGACTAGAAGTTCGAAAAAGTATACCCTTGCTCGCGGCACATCCCCAGATACCTTTACTATCGAAGAACCCCCCCCTGCGTCCAACTACCGTCCATTCAAAGTTTTCTTGTTCCAAACACTTGCGTAAAACAAAAGATTGTGTAAGGCTCACAGGTCTCCCATATGACACAGCAGAATGATACCTTTGATAATAGATCGGTTTGATCCAATTATGAAACATTAGGGAGATAGGCCCCATGAACCCATAAATAGGACACCTTTTCGTTGCCCTCTTTCATGCCCGTGCTTTGATTTTGGCAATGGAAAAACATTTTCTCTGCACTTTGTTTCAAATGATGCAATATTTTACAGTGTGGAAAATGTAATTATTTCTGGTCTTCAGTACCCAGCGAGTAATACGATACAGGAAACAAATTAAAATAAAGTAAAAACAAGTTATACCTTTACCAAAATAGATGTTTCTTAAGTTATATTTTCCCAGTGCTGGAGTTTCTTAATTTCTGGCGATCTGAGAGTTCGGTCCCTTCATAGTCACTAGATAGTGACTATGGTTTCTTATGAAAACTTTCTTAGAAAATATATGTGTACTCAAGTACCTTCGAAGTAATATGCTATTTGAAACAAGTGAAAATTATGCGTTACTTGTGGGTTATCATCAAATTAACTCTGTAACGTTTGACAAGCTTTTCGGCATGCGGTTTCATGATTAGCTTTTATTGCGCTCGTTGCCCTCATCAAGAACTCCCATCATGCAATTGTGTTGCAAAGTGACCAGTATCAACGTAGAATTCGATATTCAAAAACAGACAGTCGATGTTGAAGCAAAAGTGTGCAATATGAAGTAATAAAAATAGTCTTATTCTTTTTTTTTCTTTTTTTTCTTTATTCATTTAAAAACAACAACTATTTACAAAAACAACAAGGCTAATTAACTACGTGCCATCCATAGTGTGAAAGGACTTACAGTCAGCGAGTTCCCACTATGTATGGCACTTACAATTTAAATTTAAATCGTTCCAAGAATAGTCGTAAGAGAGGGACAGCCCAAGAGCACACAATTCGCCATTGTGATTGGCATGGCGCTTTAAGGTATGACGAGCAACATGAACAACTCAGAGATTCTTCTGAGGTCCAGGCTCGAGGAATCTATCAAGAGTTAGGAATTTAGTGCCTCCAGGCCGTCTCTCTTACAACTATATTCCAACAAAAGAGGAAAAGCAAAATCAACAGGAGTACACACAGACACAGACATACGACAAGAACACTACAGGCATCTAGACAGATACAGTGCACGAAATTCCTGTTTTCAAGGGCTATGTCAATTTTCGTAGTCTATTGAAACAAAACGCCTGGATGATTTGATGTACTCTAAAGTAGCTTCAAGAATCAGTCTGTTGACAATGTGTGGATTTTCAGAACTTCCATACAACATCAGTGAGCGAACGAAATCGTCATCAAAGTTGGATACATCCAAGCTCAGAATTTCCGAGAGCTGGCCAAGGAGGTTTCTGCGAAGATGATCAAACAAGGGGCAATGCAGGAGGAAATGCTCATTATCCTCGTTCGCGGTACCGCAATTGCATAGTCGACTTACGATGTTGAATCTATGCCTAAACCTATGCTCATTTAATGCACTGAATTTCAAACGCAACTTTGTTAAGATTCTAACACCCTCTATATCATATATGCTATATACGGAGTTTTCAGTTGGCCTTATTTTGGAAAGGAGTTTTCGCTTAAATTCAGCAATAGACTTGCAACTCCTGATATCTCTATCAAGTAAATTCCAAAGGGGCATTACAGAAATATGTGTTAGAAAAACGGACAGTTTTACTAATAGATGGGGTGTATATGCGCTGATTTCTAAGATCATAGTTTGTTTGCCGTTCAGCAGGGATTTCATTGAAGAGATATTCGGGTATTGGTTATTTTTTAGGTTGAAGAAATGATTTAAGCGTCGGTACCATCTTCTACTGTACAGGGTTTCCCAGCCTAATTCATTGTACAGTCTTTGCCTATTTGTACCTCTCCATGCACCAGACACAGCTAGTGCTGCAGAGTATTGAGTTTGTTCCAGTTTTTGAGTAAAACCTAGTCGCATTTCAGGGTCATATTTATGGTACAACAGGTCACCATAGTCAAGGTGAGGCCTGACATATAGTTTGTAAGTTAGATTAAGGACAGTTCTAGAGACATACTTGGAGAGATATTTTATAAGCCCAATTCCTCGCCTTGCCTTCAGGATGACTGCTCTGATGTGACTCTCAAAGTTTAATTTTGAATCCAAAATCATTCCTAGATGCTTGTATTCGTTTTCCCTCTTAACTTCATCGTTGCCTAGCTGTAAAGGTGGGTGGACAATTCTAGTTATTTTGGTAGAGAAGATAACTTCTTCGGTTTTATCCGTATTGAACTGCATTTTCCATTGCCATGCCCAAAGCCGTATTTTCTCAGGATCTCGATTCAATTCTTCAGCGCCGACAATCTCGTTTTCAATCACCGAAAACAAAGAAGTATCATCTGCAAATAGCCTGACATCACTATTCAGGTTGTCATTTCATTTCATTTTTAATTATTTATACACGGTGGCCCCATCAATCAACCACTGCTTTACAGGGGGCCGTGTTAAAAAGCTTACAAAATTAACAATACTTTTCTAAAATAACCTAATTACAAGTGATAAAATCTAAAAAATCTAACTAGAATACTTATGATAAAAAATTAAAAAGAGTAAAATCAAAACTGGTGAATGGAACGAAAAATCACAATCAAATGTTCAAGCAGAAGGCTGCAGATGGTTTTTTAGTTGGCATTTAAACGAATTAAGCGAATTTGCTTGTTTTATATCCAACGGAAGCTGATTCCAAGTTCTAGCGCCACGAAAAGATATCGCTTTTTGTCCTTTGCAGGTTGTCATCCTTGGGATATAGAGATCAGTGGCTGCATTTCGCAAGCTAATATCAATATTTCGGTCAGAATTTTTTGTGAACAAATCAGAAAGATAGCTTGGTGCAAGGCCAGTTATTGCTTTATACGTAACCGTAGCTGTTTCACTTTTAATCATATCACTGACAGTAAGCCATTTAAGGTTCTTAATCCAAAGGGTCGCAGATGTATCATAACTGCTATTTGAGACAATCCTTGCAGCTCGATTTTGCAATTTTTGCAGAGCTTGCAATCTAGCTTCGCCACAGCTTCCCCATACAGAGCAACAGTAGCGAAAGTGTGGCTCGACAATGCCTCTGTACATTCGTATCAGAGTAGATTTCGGTACGAAATCATTAGCATACTTGAGAAAACCTAAAGCACGAGATACATTGCCACATAAGACTTTCATGTGCTGATTTCAGTCAAGATTACTGTCAAGCTGAACACCTAAATATTTCACATTGTTAACTAGATTTATGTCAGAGCCTCCAATAGAAAAAGTTAGAGAATCTACTTTCTTTTCAGCAATCATCTTCAGGTTTGGTTGGGAACCTATAACCATCGCTTGCGTCTTTACAACATTTAACGACAGTTTGTTACCCTGCAACCATTTGTTTAGACAATCGAGATCCCTATTTAGTGTAGTATTAAGCTCTTCGATGTTTTTAGAGGCATATGAGATGCTAGTATCGTCAGCATACATTGTCAGATTACATTTATTGAGTGCCAAAGGAAGATCATTAATGTAGATTAGAAAAAGGAGTGGTCCTAAGCACGATCCCTGAGGAACACCACAATCAATATCGTGCAAATCAGAACATGCACCATTAACTTTACAGAACTGACATCTGTTTTCTAAGTAAGATTGGAACCATAAATATTCGAGGCCATCAATGCCATATTTCTTCAGTTTCGCGAGAAGAATTTGATGATTGACCGTGTCAAATGCTTTCTTAAGGTCGATGAAGACCATAGCAGTGTATTTTCCATTATCTATATTGACGTACCAATCATTGGTATTGTTTAAAGGGGATGTAACTACAGAGTGCAAACTCCTAAAACCGGATTGATGCGAAAAAAGATGCTTATTTCCGTCCATATACTCATAAAGCTGATTGTAAACCAACTTTTCAAACACCCTTGATAAAAAAGGGAGAACTGATGTGGGTCTGTAATTTGAGCGATCATTCTGTTGGCCACTTTTAAATATAGGGACAACTCTTGCAATTTTCCAACTATCCGGGAAAACACCAGTAGCTAAAGAGAGATTAAACATGTCGCAAAGAGAATCGGCCAAGATTGGAAGTCCAGCTTTCAAGAAAAAGTTGGCAATGCCATCAGGCCCAGATCCCATAGATGATTTGAATTTTCCAAAGACCTATTCGACCTGACGTGTATCCACGGGCTTAAAGTGGAACTTAGTATTTTCTTTATTGACAGAATATTCATTTCCCAAAAGTGGATTTACCGTATCCGGTATTTTGTCACTGAGTTTTTTACCAATGCCACAAAAAAAATTATTCATGGATGCAGCGATTATTGTCAAGTATTGTTTCACCCTCAACACTTAGACATGAAACATGAGTAGTCTTGGATTTTTTGTTTAGAACTTGGTTAATAATTTTCCATGACCCCTTAACATCACCAGCATCAGACGAAATCTTCTTTGTGAAAAACTCACGCTTCAGGTCCAAGTTCAACTTGTAAACTCTGTTACGTAGCTGCCTATAAGCTTGCATCAAAATTTGGGATTTGGATCTTACGGCCTGTTTACGTAGTCTTCATCTTTCATTTCTGCTGCAAGCTTCACAATACTGTTTGCAATTTATCCGGGGGTTGGCTCGCTCGAGAGGTCGTTCGTACCACAATGGAGAATAATTTTCTGTGGGGCTCAATTTAGGGCAGGCACAACATGGCTGTTCATGTCCTTAAAATTTGCCCCGCTGAACGATTTAACATAGACCTGTTCTTAATTTCCTGTGGCCTTTGCCATTTTGAAGCCCTTTATATCCTTAACCATGGAGTCGCCCAAAATATATGTGGTAGGCTTTCCACGCCGTTTGCTTGTGGGACCCTCTCTGTGCTTGAGATTACTTCTGTTCTTTGGTCGCTGAATAGCCGCAGAATAAGTCGAGGCTTCATTTTCGGTTGCAGCTCCACAGAATGTTGGTATATCTTCATGTTCAAGCACTTCAAATCTATTAAGCTCTTTCGGCCAGGCTGTCACAAAGATCATTTATATAAATAAGAAAAAAACAAAGGACCCAGCACGGACCCTTGCGGTACTCCTGCAAGTACATCCTTCCACTCTGAAGCCGTCCCATTCAAAACCACCCTTTGTTTCCGATTCATCAAAAAGTTGCGAATAAGAGCAAGTATGTTACCAGATACTCCATTACATTTAAGTTTATGGATAAGTCCCTCATGCCATACCCTATCAAATGCCTTTGATAGGTCAAGGAAAACTGCCCGTGTTTCTTTGCTCGGAGTATCGTCAAACGCACAGTAAATCTTATGAGTTATAAACAATGATTGATTTATGGTGGAGTCTCCAGGTCGGAAACCAGATTGGTTAGGCGTTAGTAATTGATTCTCACTCAAATGACTGTAGATTGCATCAAATAGCAGTTTTTCAAAAATCTTAGAAAAATAGGAAGGAAAGAGATTGGACGATAGTTAGTTTTGCATTGCCGACTCCCCTTTTTATGAATTGGAACAACATTTGCTAGCCGGCTACTGGCGGGTGTTGTTTATCGCTCAGAAAAGCTGCTTCCATTCAACGACTGGCTTGACAAATTCGAGGATACGATTGGATATGTAAAAACTATCTGGGATGGTCCTATAATGATAACAGGGGACATGAACATAGACTTATTTTCCTCAGATACGAACTGCCGCAATTACCAAGGTTTATTAAAACAGTTCAATCTCACGCAAATCGTAAGGAATCCAACCAGAATCTCACAAAATTCAGCTACCTTAATCGACCACATATTAATAAGCAATCCAGAACTTGTAAAATGCACCGACATTCTGCCCTGCCACGACGTCAGTGATCACGACGGTCCATACGCTCTTCTTAACGTGCGACTGCCTAAGTATGAGCCAAGATATAAGCTGATTCGGAATGAGAAGTCTTTCGATAAAGACTCTTTTGTTGAAGATGTAAAATGCCTCCCTTTCAGCTTGGTCTATGCTGTCTCTCATCCTGACGAAAAATTGAGCATATTTAATGATCTTCTACTTGACGTAATCAACAAACATGCTCCAATCAGGAGAATAAAGGTTACAAGACCACCTGCACCCTGGATGAACGATCCTGCAATCAAAAAGTTGCAAAATTTGAGAGACGTAAGTCGCTCTGAAGCCCATCAGTCACAAAATCCATCGACATGGGAAAAATTTAAAGAAACCAAACGCGCAGTAAAAAAGGCTATAAGGAGAGCCAAGTCTACCTTTTATCGTAAGGCTCTTTCCAAAGACAACCCGAAAGAGGTCTGGAAAATAATCCATGGTATTTTGCATCCTCCAGCAAAACGTGCTACTTTCAACCCTGCTGAACTTAATAAATATTTCGCAACTATCGCCAGTGTCACACTAAAGAAGAAAGCCATTCCAAGAAATGAAACTAGCCAGTTTATTAACGGCCTACCAGAAACCCGAAAAGATGACGATTCTGATTGCTTCCACCTCCATCGTACCAGCTACCAGAATGTCCTAAAGCAGTTGAAACTTTTACGCAATGACACATCGACTGGTCCTGATGAGATCCCAATTCGATTTGTAAAGATGGTAGACGAAATCCTTTGCTCTCCCCTAACGCATATCATTAATGCATTCATAGAAAGCAACACCTTTCCTACACATTGGAAGGCTGCAAGGATCGTCCCAATTAACAAAGTGGCAACACCAACTGACAAATCTCATTTTCGGCCTATTGCTATTCTACCAGCCCTTTCAAAGATTTTTGAAAGAACCGTTTGCAACCAGCTCCTCGAATTCATAGACAAACGACACTTGTATAAAGATACGGTTACTGGTTTCAGGAAGGGTTTCTCGACTGGTTCGGCCTTGCTAAAGCTGAGAGATGATATCAAGAAAGCAATGGGCGCGAGTGAACTATCGATTATAGTACTCATTGATTTCTCTAAAGCATTTGATACTATTTCACATGACACCCTAATCAAAACTCTGCACAAATACGGCTTTTCGAGAGAATTTCTCCACTGGACGCTAAGCTACCTAGGTGGCCGCAGACAGTACGTGCAACTCGACTCTAAGAAATCCAAATTTATGACAACATATTTTGGTGTTCCACAGGGTTCCATTTTAGGCCCACTCCTATTTAATCTTTATGTGAACGATCTAAAAGAATACCTTCCATCTAAGTCGATTCAATATGCTGATGACACTACGATCTATGAATCATGCAGACCTTCTAAAATACAAAGCGCGGTAAGTAAACTGAGTGATACTCTCACAAAGTTAGAAACCTGGTCGAGCGATAACTCACTGGCTATCAACGCTATCAAGTCCAAGTATTTCATCTGTTCGTCCAAAAAACTACATGATCGACATCATCTGTCTAACATACCAGTCTCTTTATCAATGGGTGAAAAGCCCCTTGACCTAGAAAGCAACCCACGTCTACTTGGCATCTACTTAGATAAACACTTAGACTGGTCAAATCACTTGCAAGAAGTCATATCAAGCTGCTACGGAAAACTTGCAGTCTTGAAGAAACTCAAAAACTTCACAACGTTTAAACTAAGAAAGCAACTTGCCGAATGCTTGATATTATCAAAGATTGACTTTAACGATCATGTCTACTCGCCCTTGACAAATGCACAAGTTAACAAACTGCAACGATTACAGAAGGCAGCTGCCAGTTTTGTTTTCGGTAAATATGCCTCCACTAAAGATGTCCTAAAACTGAGATGGCTTCCTGTAGAAGAGAGACGGGAGTTTAATTGCATGAAACTCGCATACAAAGCTATTCATTATGAAAACTGGCCAACAATCAACCAAATAGAAATCAAAACTACGGGTCGCATGCTTCGCAATAGCAATGACCTAAAGCTCATGTCTTCGTTGATAAAAGGAACATTTCAAGATCAAGCCAGCAAACAATTCAACAAACTTCCATCTGCTATTCGACACGAAACAACTCTATACTCTTTCTGTAACAATCTACGGGAACAGCTTTTTATGCGAGCAAATGAACGACTAACTACTTAACTATTTTTTCGAGTTTCTTGATGACAATTCATCTTAACTTTACATTACTTTCAATTTCAATCACTATTCCTTTAATATTATTGTAAACATAGGGAAAAAAAATTTTTAGCTAGAGTTGAAGAGCCACACTTTAGTTGTGGATATGCTCTTAAAAACCATGTATGTATGTATGTATGTATGTATTTGCTTTCTTCCAAGAAGAAGGATAGATACCAGTCTCTATACACCTTTCAAAGATCATACACAAAGATTCAACGATTGCATCATCACATATCTTAATCATAGTAACAGAAACATCATCACATCAATGGGATTTACTGGAATCAAGGGCTTGAATGAGCTTCAGCACCCTTTCCCTGTTAATATCAAGATGCTGCAGGGCTGGAACAAAGTTCTGCACAACATTAGGTATACTACTTGATGTTATCAGGTCAATACAGGACATACTGTCTCCTCTTATGTTCGTGGGTTCATCAATCAATTGATATAGATTATTGGTTTCAATGGGTTCATCTAAGTCACTCCCCCCAGGTTGTTCAGTGTCCCCATGCCACCATTGGGACGATCTACAATTAAAATCTTCTGTCAATATGAGTCTTATTCCAGTAGGTTGTATAAAAAAGTCATATCGGAGGATGCTAATTTTTTGTAGACAAGCTGTCGTTTTCATGTTTTCCAGTTTTGCACACGGTAAAGTACACAGAAGGTAGCTTGGTATAGGTTTGGGTGTGGTATAGGTTTGGGTGTGGTCTCCATCCAGTGTCACTTGCACGGGGGGGGGGGGGTTCTTCCATAGTAAAGGTACCTGGGGATGTGCCGCGAGCAAGGGTATACTTTTTCGGACTTCTATTCTAGCCAAGGGTATCCTTTTTTGCAACTTTGGCCTAGCAACGGTCTAGCCAAGGGTACCATTTTCGTAAAAATTAGTCTAGCCAACGGTACCAATTTGCCATTATTTCAACTTGCTTAGAAGAAAAAATTCGCTAATGCTCCGTGAGTTGCCTCAAGGGTACTTTGAATTATTATCGTGAAGGTACTCAAAAACCTTATTTTCAGTCACGTGATCAGAATACGACGATATCATTGGCTAATAAGCGTGAAAGCGGAAGGTTTGCTGTGCGGGTTTCCCTTTGCCCTATTGAAAGCTTTGACTTATATGTTTAGCCTAGACTGGCTACACAATCTCTGTACGCTCCTTAGAACTGATTTGTCGCTAATACAGAGACTTGTTGCCAAACAGTGTCTGAAATCGGAATAACTCGATAGCCTCGTTTTCATAAGCGCTACATGCGTAAAACGCGGACCACGGAATTAGTATTTTGGTTGTTGTTGCTGCTGTGATCAGTAATCATCAAAATATGACTCAAGAAAACAACACATTGATACCAAGTTTCATTCATGTGAATTTGAAAGAATTTTAGACAGTTTATGACTCTGACAAAATAGAGCATGGACAGTGAACATAAATTTGAAATTTCAGAGGAGTTTCAGTTTCATTATATATAAATTCACCACGGAGAGAATTATTTAAAGGAGGAGCTCTCTCAATAGGTAAACTAATCGAGGAGAGAGCCCCCCCCCCTATCAAAGTGACCAAAGATAAAGTGACCAAAGTTCAGAGTGACCAAAGATAAAGGAAGGAACCAAAGACTTGACAAGATTAAACATTTTATCATCATTATGCATTATCATTAGCAATCAGTTAAGTGGTATATGAAGGACTGAAGTACAAGGAATTTTCAAGGGAACTGTTCTTTATATTTGCTCCAAGTGATTTGCTGCATCAGATAGACAAACTCTCTCCAAGAAAAGTGCCACCTAAATGCATACTGTCATACTGATGCGAGGTCTGATAATAATGAAGCAGATATCTTGCTTTAAACAAACCCCTATGAATTAAGAACATCAACATCAATGTGATAAAGTAACAAGTACTTGTTAAATCACAAGCAAAAAATTATACCACCCTTTCCTTTTCGTATATGATCCAAACACGGGGTGGGGGGGGGGGGGGCTGTGGTTAACATATGGAACTCATAAAGATTCTAAACTTCTAAAATATCTAAGATTGTTTTATTTGGCAGATCAAATGCATTCAAACCAAAACAACTGTTAAGGTGATAAAGTACAACAGCCCAACATTGCCAAGTAACATGCTTGCAGTTAGATAATATTAGAAATTCAAGGCCTCCGACGAGATCAGAAAAGTGGGGGGGGGGGGGGGGGAGCAGGCCAAACTTGATACAAAAAATTACCACAACACAATAACATCACGATGAGCTGCCTTTCAAAACGGCATGATTTGCAAACATGTGGGGGGGGCCTGGCCCCCCGGCCCCCCGGTCCCCAAGTCATCGGAGGCCCTGAAATTGAAATACACGAGCCAAATGTAAACGAAAAAATCACAAACCTGAACTTAGAGTAGGCCTACACTACACTGCAGTGTACTGACAGACTGACACTCACTGCTGTCTTGAAAATGCCTCTCAAGTATCACAACAGCATTACATTTTGCCATTTCCTGTTAGAGTACAAACAAATATCTCTTCCCAGTGCCCACTTCATCATGCCAAAAGGCTAGCTAAATTCCTTCAGCTTCTTTTGCTTCTGCTCTTCAGGTCGATCAAGCTGCGACGACAGCGCCGGTCGCCATTCTTGAAAAACTCAGACCAAACAGGCCTCTACTTCAAAGGGAGGTTTTCCAGTAAAAATAAGTAAAGAGAGGAAAAGATGATTGGCTACAAAAAAATTTTCTATTGTTTTAGCCGAAATGCTCCAATCAGATTACAATCAGGTTTTTCGTTCTGAAAATTCCGATTTGAGACACTCTCTGGCAACTAGTCCCTCATTGAGCTGGCCATCAGCAACAACAACAACAGCGAAATCGAGGGACTAGTGTAGCTAGTCTATGTTTAGCCTACAATCGTGGACAAAATATATTGGAACAACGTAGGATTCTACAATTTCAATTGAACAGCCCCCCTTTTACCCCCGATACAATGTTGCTTGGATGTTTTCAGCTTCAAGATGCCAACCAACATTGTTTCGGGGGTAAAAGGGGGTGGTGCAAATGTAAGAGTGAGAAGAACTGAGATAATCACCAAAAAATCAGGTTTGTTCCAAATATTTTGTCCAGGATTGTCTGGCAAAAAGACTGATCTATTAGACTTTGCCTGAAAACAGTGAACATTGTATAACGTTTAACTTGCTTCTTTTTTGATCAAACATGTAGCCATCATCTACATGGAGAAAGAATATTGTGCCACACCTCAAGTGACACACCCAACTAACACAAAAGAATGCTTATAGAATTCAACTAAATCTGCAGTAATGATTGAATTAGGACACTATGATTTTATGCTCCTTTAAAAACTATTGGAATCCAAATAGAGAAGGGACAGTGCCATTATATGATTTGATCACGGGTAACCACAAGGGTAACCATGATTTCATACTATTTTTCGTTGAATAAGCACGGGTAACCACGGGTAACCATAATATATATAAGGAAATATAACTTTCCTTTTAAATATTATGGTTACCCGTGGTTACCCGTGGTTACCCGTGCTTATTCAATGCAAAATCGTATGAACTCATGGTTACCCTTGTGGTTACCCGTGTGGTTACCCGTGCCAAAGCCCATCAGTGTATACATAAGATAATTGTGATGCAGAATCGCAAATACCACATAGTCCTAAGATCGGCCATCTTTGCGAAAAGCTGCCATATTTGTAGCCTGCGTGCAGACTCAACTCCTCGAAAGTATTTTTTTCGAGGAGTTGAGTCTGCACGCAGGCTACCATATTTGTTACCATAGAGATTTTTCATGCCAAAAGACGCCATTATTTCTGAATATCAGTTTGTTTATTGGAATTATGAATGACTGGCCTGAATTTATTTCTCTATCAAATTATAAAGAACAGTCGTATGTACTATAAAATTGGTTTATGATATGTTGTTCTGACAATGTGTGAAGATTTGCCAATTCCATCGTCAATACTGAGCCCTTCCTTGCTAATTTGATCATTTATCCTGTTAAAAGTGTCAAATGTTACATTTTTTTCACTGATGCCATCTTACTGGTAAAGATTCTAATTATTTTTCGCATTTCCCCCTTTCTTTGACCAACCCTACAAGATTCTTCATTCAGACAATCGTGGACAAAATATATTGGAACAACGTAAGATTCTACAATTTCTATTGAACAGCCCCCCTTTTACCCCCGATACAATGTTGCTTGAATGTTTTCAGCTTCAAGATGCCAACCAACATTGTTTCGGGAGTAAAAGGGGGTGGTGCAAATGTAAGAGTGAGAAGAACTGAGATAATCACCAAAAAATCAAGTTTGTTCCAAATATTTTGTCCAGGATTGTAGACTGATTACGATTGAGTCCTAGTAATCGCTACCACCCACCCTACTCGCTCATACTAGTATGAGCGAGTATGTAAAGTGGGTGGGTGGTAGCGCTAATACTAGGACTCAATCGTAATCACTCTATGTTTAGCCCCCCCCCCCGTCTTTCCTTGTAACCACTTTTGAATTGTTTGTAAACGAGGCTGAAAGAAAATGCTGCTGGTCAGAAGCGTGAAAACAGAACAGAGACAGAGTTTGAAGAAGTTTTCTGTTTGGGTTACTCAAGAGGTAAGACTAATAACTTCATGTCATTTACAAGTATTAACTCCTAGTGTACATAAAAATGAAGGGTTTATTCATTTGGGCAAGTTTTGCGTCACTATTATCAGATAAACCGGGTCAGTAGTTAGAAAAACGTGGGGCGTTTTTGTTTTTTACCATACACCATACCATAATAGGCCTACTTTTAGATAGTTTACTAGGCTAGAGTAAGTTTCGGGTATTATGGAACACTTAACGGAAAAAAATTGATTGTCCATAATTCATGACACATTTGGCCATACTTGGTATTAGCAATTAGGCCTAAGCATGCTCTCATGTTTCATCAGTATGCTCTGATTCTGAAAGATTCTGAAACGTTGGTTGTTAATAAACAAGACAAATAAATGAACCCGGGTCGAGGAGTTGGGCATTATATGGAACACTGTTGGGTATTTTGGGACTAATCTTCTTAGAAAATGGCAGCCAGAAATTCACTTTCGTCTGATGCCCTTCATTATCAGCGATACGGAGAGTACACAAAATGCTACAGCAATCTAACATCAACCAAAATATGACAGAAGAGGTATGAAGACTTGCATCAAGTGAAATTAACAAGTTTCTTTCTCATACCCAGGCCCCTAAGCTTCATTTACTGAATAATGTCCCAAAATACCCAATGTCTCATAATACCCGTAATCACTCTAGGCCTAGCAAAAAAGCAATTCACCTATCATCGGTGAAGTGTCTTAATGCAGGCGAAAGATTAAATTAGATGTTAACATTTATTTTCTTAAAATCATCGCCTTTGCTTTCCATATTCATTTGCAATTTTGTGGTGCAAGTATCTTCGACTTTCATTTCCGCTGAACAAGATTTACAATCACATTCAGATTCGCGTTCATACTCGCAATCGGAGAGGGCATTTCCCGTTTTCCTGCCAAACCAACAGAAAAAAATTCAAAAAAATCACCATTAGATAGAGTATTGCTAAATCTATCGGCAAACTTGTTTTACTCATTGATATCTGTTTTCTACTCACAGTAATTTTGAAGTATAATGGTATTTTTGATTCTGAATGTGAATCTGAATATGATTGTGAATCTGAATGTGAATTTTGGTCGGGGGAAATAAAGTGTATCTTTGAGGTGGTCTAGCAAGATGAAGCTACAGTTAGGTTTCTTTGTTGATCCATTTAATGTTTCTGAGTTGAAGAGAAGTCAAACACCCCTGTATAGAAAGTGTTGCACTTGCACACCCAAGAAAACAATACACTCTTTTTTTTATAAGAATATTGTTTATAAGAATATTCAGGCTCAGAATCATCCAAATTTTAAGAATATTATAAGAATATTGCTCAGCCTCAGCCCGCATATTTGTGTCTCATTTTCCAGCAGTTGCCTGTTTTGCGATGTTCATAACATTCTTATTGTTACAATTGCTTAAATTTTTCTTTCGTTCGACCATTTCTTCATAATGATATGACACTTGTTTGAATTATGTTCCCCTCAAACCATACCAGATTTGAAAAAATAAGAATACTTTAAGAATATGTTAAGGCTCAAAATGAAAAATTACTTAAGAATATTGAGGCTGGAGAAAAGTTATAGTATTCTTATAAAAAAAAGAGTGTAGGGTATTCAAAACAGACAATAGATAAAGAATAGAGCGCCCTTCTTGCACACCAGAGGTCACGGCGAAAATTGCCCTACTTTCCGTACTGGAATACACCTCTTGACTAACTCTTGATATGGAACTTTCAATGAATTTAACGATGCTCAAGTTGACATAAGCCCGGTTTCCATATGATCGTTTCGATCGTCCCAGTCACCTCGGTTGTTTGAAACTGTGTTCATGCGATTCAAACAATTATATCAAAATGCTTTGCAGACGATTGCTGATGATTGCTAATGATCCAGGCGACCCGGACAATTGCAATCTTGTTGATAGAAATTAGTTCTTTCCGAACTATTGGGATGATATAATATGATTGCCCAACTCTGTCTCTTCTTTTTGGATATCTGATTTAAAAAATAATCATGATGATTTACAAACGTTTACTGATACCTTTTAGGACACCGATGTACACACAGTGGATCTTAAAAGCTTATGAACATTTCTTGGCAGTCTTTCCAGCATAGGATTTTCAGAAAATTTAGCAATAGGTCACCATTCTTCCATCTATGGCACTGTTATTTCTTCCACCACTGCATTATTAAGCTCAGCATCCACACTATTACTTTTTTTTCATTTTTTTCATTTTATTAAATTTTTTTTTCAGAAATAAATGGAGATCTATAGACAGGAGCAACAAAGAGATTGTTCAATAGAAATAAACAGAACTTTCATCTTAGATGTCAACACAAAGGGCAACTGTGGTAAGAAGAAAGTTGATATTTTGCACCAGTTTTGATATATTGGAATATAGAAATAAAACAATTATATATTAAAGGTTACATTTAATAATCACTAAAGAGTACAGTATATATACCAATACATGCAAGAATTCATTTTGTGTATTTTGTCAAGGGTTTATTTAATTTGATTGGTATGTCAGTTTAGGTTTGGCCAATTGAAGAGTGCCATACAGTAGCTCTCGCTCCCCTCCTGGCTCTCCTCAAATGCTGGATGTGAACTAGATAGCTCTACGGAACTTTTCAGAATGGTTATTAAATTGGTCCCCCATCCTTGATATCTCTGTTTTCCATATTTATACTGTATATTCATGTACAGTAGCATTTTTGTTATTACTGTTTTTGGTACATGATATATTACCATCTGAAGATTTCAGCCTTAAGATGTCTGCTAAAGTTCAATTGAAAACATCGAGCAATAGTCCAACTATTTGACAAATAATCAACTGGAATTTTGTTGACTCATTTTACTGCATTTCTGCTTACGTGACACTTGTGTAAAATTGACTTAACATTGCAATTTTCCTTGATATTCTGAAGAAGATTTACCTTGCCATGACTTTGCAGTTGCTTACGGTAGGAGCATACGAAGGCGAGTGCAGGTCAAAGCAAATAATTCAACTTTGGCACTGTCGGAAGTTAAAAATCATTATTTCTCTTTATTTCAACATGTCCCTGGAATGCACTAGGAGTGCGCTTTGCCACACCTGTACCAAAGTATTCCAAGTAAGGCCTGCAATCAATTTTGACAAACGAAAATTAGTTATCTATATTGATATTGTATGTCAGCCGCACATGTATATATTATTTATTTATATGCACATGCACGTGGGGAAAGGTTTGAGGGATAAGCGCTTTCAAATGTTGATACATTTGTTGAACCCCTAGGTATACCTACCTCTGGGTATACCCACAATTAATAGTTACTATAGTTATCTTATTCAATTTCAGGTTGTCAATTCATAAAACCTGTGTCAGGTTTTGAATGTAGCATTTGTAAAATATTCTTGCGAAGTGAAGATCACATTGAAGAGCATTTCAGTTCTTTTCAGCATGTGACAATCTACCAGGTAATAGTTGTTTTCTGAAAGTCAAATTATTTTGTGCTCCTCAGGAATATGGTCGTTGAAAACAATTTTTATGATATTAAGGAGAAGTGGATTTCTGGGCTTTCCAAATGAAAGATTACAAGTATTTGAATATTTAATGCCAATTTTACCGAATATTCGGTTATTCGGCAAATAGGGGTGTGGCTAGGGCGTGGTTCAAAGAAGTTTAAAATTTTGGTAGTATGGCACAGATCAATCATTGTATGGCAAATTGTCTTTATCACCTTTGGTCCAGCTAGAGTGCTAAAGCCTGCTGGGGCTGAGGGATAACCAATTGAAGCTAGCCTGCATGCACGTAGGCTAAATAAAGCTTGCTACATCACATTATTGTGCTTCATTTATTCACCAAAAAATAGCAATACAATGGAGTAAAGCAGAGGAATACAGCAGGCCAACAATACCTCATTATTATTATTATTATTATTATCAATTTCTTTAAAAGTTGGCTAATATGAATACCGTAGCTATACTAAAGCTAATTTAGGCCAACTAAAAAATTACAATATACAATAGTTAAAATAGTGAAATAGTAGATAGATAAATATACAATATTCGTAGTTAAAAATAGTAAAATAGTAGATAAGTACATATACAAAATTGACATACATTCAGCATAAAAACCATAAATGTTAAAATTAAATAAAGCCTAAGTTCGGAATGAAAGTTTGGCATAATCGGCAGTGGCAGGTTTCTCCTGACCAAGATTTGATGTTGTTTTTAAATTCAGCAAGAGATGTAGAATCTTTGATAAATTGTGGAACGGTTGCCCAGACTTGCGGGCCTCTGAAACGAATCGTTTCTGAGCCATATGTAACGGTTCTAATTCTAGGAAGAGAAAAATCGTTAGAAAAATCCTCAGATTATATTGACTTTCATTTTCACAAAAAATCTCTCTCATAAAAACTGGATTCAAGCTATTCTTAGTCTTGTACATTTCGGTCATGAGAAGCTGTAAATTTCTCTGGTGCACAGTTATTGATCGATCCTTTTCCATTAAAACCTCAAAACTGGATTCATAGTCCTGATATGTAACTCTTAGTGCTCTCTCTTGAATTTTATTAATTTTATGATGGAGTTGTTGGCTGTGGAACATCCAATAATGTGCTTCAGCATCATCATTCTTGTCAGCATCATTTTGTCATCATTATCATTCTCCCCATTGTCATTCTCATCATCGTTATCGTCATTCTTATAGTCTTGGTTGTCATCATCATTCTTGTCAGCATCATTTTGTCATCATTATCGTTCTCCCCATCATCATTATCATCATCATTATCATCATCGTTAACGTCATTCTTATAGTCTTGGTTGTCATCATCATTCTTGTCAGCATCATTTTGTCATCATTATCATTCTCCCCATTGTCATTCTAATCATCATTATCATCATCGTTAACGTCATTCTTATAGTCTTGGTTGTCATCATCATTCTTGTCAGCATCATTTTGTCATCATTATCATTCTCCCCATCATCATTATCATCATCATTATCATCATCGTTAACGTCATTCTTATAGTCTTGGTTGTCATCATCATTCTTGTCAGCATCATTTTGTCATCATTATCATTCTCCCCATCATCATTATCATCATCATTATCATCATCGTTAACGTCATTCTTATAGTCTTGGTTGTCATCATCATTCTTGTCAGCATCATTTTGTCATCATTATCATTCTCCCCATTGTCATTCTAATCATCATTATCATCATCGTTAACGTCATTCTTATAGTCTTGGTTGTCATCATCATTCTTGTCAGCATCATTTTGTCATCATTATCGTTCTCCCCATCATCATTATCATCATCATTATCATCATCGTTAACGTCATTCTTATAGTCTTGGTTGTCATCATCATTCTTGTCAGCATCATTTTGTCATCATTATCGTTCTCCCCATTGTCATTCTAATCATCGTTATCATCATCGTTAACGTCATTCTTATAGTCTTGGTTGTCATCATCATTCTTGTCAGCATCATTTTGTCATCATTATCGTTCTCCCCATTGTCATTCTAATCATCATTATCATCATCGTTAACGTCATTCTTATAGTCTTGGTTGTCATCATCATTCTTGTCAGCATCATTTTGTCATCATTATCGTTCTCCCCATTGTCATTCTAATCATCGTTATCATCATCGTTAACGTCATTCTTATAGTCTTGGTTGTCATCATCATTCTTGTCAGCATCATTTTGTCATCATTATCATTCTCCCCATCATCATTCTAATCATCATTATCATCATCGTTAACGTCATTCTTATAGTCTTGGTTGTCATCATCATTCTTGTCAGCATCATTTTGTCATCATTATCATTCTCCCCATTGTCATTCTAATCATCGTTATCATCATCGTTATCGTCATTCTTATAGTCTTGGTTGTCATCATCATTCTTGTCAGCATCATTTTGTCATCATTATCATTCTCCCCATCATCATTATCATCATCATTATCATCATCGTTAACGTCATTCTTATAGTCTTGGTTGTCATCATCATTCTTGTCAGCATCATTTTGTCATCATTATCATTCTCCCCATTGTCATTCTAATCATCCTTATCATCATCGTTATCGTCATTCTTATAGTCTTGGTTGTCATCATCATTCTTGTCAGCATCATTTTGTCATCATTATCATTCTCCCCATCATCATTATCATCATCATTATCATCATCGTTAACGTCATTCTTATAGTCTTGGTTGTCATCATCATTCTTGTCAGCATCATTTTGTCATCATTATCATTCTCCCCATTGTCATTCTCATCATCGTTATCGTCATTCTTATAGTCTTGGTTGTCATCATCATTCTTGTCAGCATCATTTTGTCATCATTATCATTCTCCCCATTGTCATTCTCATCATCGTTATCGTCATTCTTATAGTCTTGGTTGTCATCATCATTCTTGTCAGCATCATTTTGTTGTCATTATCATTCTCCCCATCGTCATTCTCATCATCGTTATCGTCATTCTTATAGTCTTGGTTGTCATCATCATTCTTGTCAGCATCATTTTTGTCATCATTATCATTCTCCCCATCGTCATTCTCATCATCATTATCATCATTCTTAATGTCTTGGTTGTCATCATCATTCTTGTCAGCATCATTTTTGTTGTCATTATCATTCTCCCCATCGTCATTCTCATCATCGTTATCGTCATTCTTATAGTTTTGGTTGTCATTATCATTCTTGTCAGCATCATTTTGTCATCATTATCATTCTCCCCATCGTCATTCTAATCATCGTTATCATCATCGTTAACGTCATTCTTATAGTCTTGGCTGTCATCATCATTCTTGTCAGCATCATTTTGTCATCATTATCGTTCTCCCCATCATCATTATCATCATCGTTAACGTCATTCTTATAGTCTTGGTTGTCATCATCATTCTTGTCAGCATCATTTTGTCATCATTATCGTTCTCCCCATTGTCATTCTAATCATCGTTATCATCATCGTTAACGTCATTCTTATAGTCTTGGTTGTCATCATCATTCTTGTCAGCATCATTTTGTCATCATTATCATTCTCCCCATCATCATTCTAATCATCATTATCATCATCGTTAACGTCATTCTTATAGTCTTGGTTGTCATCATCATTCTTGTCAGCATCATTTTGTCATCATTATCATTCTCCCCATTGTCATTCTAATCATCGTTATCATCATCGTTATCGTCATTCTTATAGTCTTGGTTGTCATCATCATTCTTGTCAGCATCATTTTGTCATCATTATCATTCTCCCCATCATCATTATCATCATCATTATCATCATCGTTAACGTCATTCTTATAGTTTTGGTTGTCATCATCATTCTTGTCAGCATCATTTTGTCATCATTATCATTCTCCCCATTGTCATTCTCATCATCGTTATCGTCATTCTTATAGTCTTGGTTGTCATCATCATTCTTGTCAGCATCATTTTGTCATCATTATCGTTCTCCCCATCATCATTATCATCATCATTATCATCATCGTTAACGTCATTCTTATAGTCTTGGTTGTCATCATCATTCTTGTCAGCATCATTTTGTCATCATTATCATTCTCCCCATTGTCATTCTCATCATCGTTATCGTCATTCTTATAGTCTTGGTTGTCATCATCATTCTTGTCAGCATCATTTTGTTGTCATTATCATTCTCCCCATCGTCATTCTCATCATCGTTATCGTCATTCTTATAGTCTTGGTTGTCATCATCATTCTTGTCAGCATCATTTTTGTCATCATTATCATTCTCCCCATCGTCATTCTCATCATCATTATCATCATTCTTAATGTCTTGGTTGTCATCATCATTCTTGTCAGCATCATTTTTGTTGTCATTATCATTCTCCCCATCGTCATTCTCATCATCGTTATCATCATTCTTATAGTTTTGGTTGTCATCATCATTCTTGTCAGCATCATTTTTGTCATCATTATCATTCTCCCCATCGTCATTCTCATCATCGTTATCGTCATTCTTATAGTCTTGATTGTCATCATCATTCTTGTCAGCATCATTTTGTCATCATTATCATTCTCCCCATCGTCATTCTCATCATCGTTATCGTCATTCTTATAGTCTTGGTTGTCATCATCATTCTTGTCAGCATCATTTTGTCATCATTATCATTCTCCCCATCGTCATTATCATCATCGTTATCGTCATTCTTATAGTCTTGGTTGTCATCATCATTCTTGTCAGCATCATTTTTGTTGTCATTATCATTCTCCCCATTGTCATTCTCATCATCGTTAACGACATTCTTATAGTCTTGGTTGTCATCATCATTCTTGTCAGCATCATTTTTGTTGTCGATCTCGTTATCGTCATTATCATTGTCAAGTACCATGATGACAATTAATTTTGATGTTTGATTCTGATTATAGTGAAGATATTGTACAGTATAAATCTCATGAAGTGTTTTTGTTACCAAGTAGATATTCTTTTTCATGACTGCAAAAAGGCCCAATGAAATGTGGGAGGAAATAAGACACGCTATTCAAACTACAGCAAACGAAAATACAGGAAAGAGAAAGAAGCAAAAAAAACCATGGATAACAACAAAAACATTGAGCCTTGCTGAGGAAAGGAGGAAAGCCAAGGTTAAGGGGGACAGGACACAATGGAAAATGCTCAATAAAGAAGTCTCAAGTAGCGCGAGGGAAGATGAAAATAGTTATTTAGAAGGAAAATGCATAGAAATGGGAAGGGAAAAAGATAAGAACTCCAAGAAAGTATTTAAAATTGTCAAAGAAATCACCGGAAAATGGGTTTCGCGAACCGATGTTATAAATAATGAGCAACGGAGAAACACTAACAGAGAGCGAAGACATTAAAAGTATAGAAGGGCTGAGTACTGTTCAAAGCTATGCAAATGTAAAGAGAAAATCAACAAGACATAACTAACATAATTGGCAGAAAGCAGGCAGGAAATTCTAGAACCTCCAATACTGAGATGTGAGATCAGAAGTAGTATGGGCCTTGACAAAGATTAAAAATGGGAAAGCACCAGGCGTAGATGATATTCCTATTGAAATATGGAAAGCAAGCGGAAATGAAGGTGTTGATGTGTTGTGGAAGTAATGTAAGTTGATATGGCGGACATCTGAATAGCCAATTGACTGGTGTAGGGCTATTTTCATCTCATTTCCAAAAGAAGGAAACATCAAGGAATGCTCAAATCATCGAACCAGTTGGCTAATTGCACATGCAAGCAAAGTGCTACTTAAGATTATCATCAATAGAATATAGAACTAGATATAACAACAGTCAGTGAGTGCTGCCGATTAGTATTTGTACCAAATGCGACTGTAGCGAGGTCAATTTTATAGAAATTAATTGCATGATTATCGCTAAGAAAACGTGTATTATGTTTGAATTTACAGTTGGGTAATGGTTCAAAAGGTAAATGATTTAGAATATTCAGTTACTCTCCGCCGCCGGTTTCTAGTTCCTGAGTCCAAGGCTCTTGGTTCAGTAGTTCTGTAGTTCATGGTTCCGTGGTCCGTAATATTGAGTTCTGCATTGTCAGAAATAAACCTTTGTCGTCCATTGACGTAGTTAAGTAGTTAAGTAGGTAGGAAGAACTCACTATCTTTTGTTGGGGAACTTGTTGCTTGTTGGATAAATGCTCACAAGCCCGCGAACCGCAGCCGTGAGCTGGTCCGTCTACATAGCCAAACGGCAGGCAGGCAGGCTAATTTCGCTCGCTGATTGAAGAAGAATAGTAAGGCTGCTTTCGGCAGCAATAAGTATCAAACAGAGACTGCAGAAAAGCAGGCAGGTTTTGTTGACGAGAAAGGGACACGTGAACAAATTGTGAACATCAGGATCATCATGGAAAAATGCAAAGCTTTTAATGTTCCCTTGTATATGTGTTTCATAGACTACGCAAAAGCTTTTGACTGCGTAAGTCAGAAACAATTATGGCAGATCATGAGGCAGATGGGATTCCCGATGCATATTGTTGACTTGATATGCACTTTGTACAAAGAACAAGAATCAGCTAAGAAAACAAGCTACGGTGATACAAACTGGTTCAGGATTGAAAGAGGAGTGAGACAAGTGTGCGTCATGTCACCTACTCTGTATAATATATATTTGGAAGAGATCATGAGAGAGGTATTTTTAGACTATGAGGGCGGGGTAAAAATAGGTGGACGTCCAATCACAAATTTGCGTTTTGCAGATGATGCAACGCTGATATGCAGCTCCAAGCAAGAGCTGCTTGAATTGTTGAAACAGGCAAAAGAAGCAAACGAAAAAAGAGGACCTCTACTAAACACGTTGATTAGAAAAGAACAGATTTCAGTGATTTTCTGTTGGAGGATGAAAAAATAAAGGAAGTCGAAGAGTTTACCTATTTAGGCTCCATTATTGATACAAAATGCAGTAGTGCGAAAGAAATCAAAAGAAGAATACATAGGTATGGTGAAGTCAACTCTACACAACTTGACGACCATATGGACAAGTAGAGGCGTGTCTATTGGTCTGAAAACCAGACTTCTGAAATCAACTGCATTTGCTATTGCACTATATGGGTGTGAATCATGGGGCCCCTACAGAGGCAGACCGTAAGAAGATCGATGCATTCGAGATGTGGTGCTACAGAAAACTTCTGCGAGTATCCTGGACGGAAAAGAGAACCAACAAATGGATTCTAGAAAAATAGGATCTGAACTAATATTGTGGAAGAATCTAACAGAGAGGAAGATTAAACTTTTCGGATACATAAGAAGAGGAGGTTTAGAAAGACAGATCATAGAGAGGAAAATGGAGAGGAAAAGGGGACGAGGACGACCACAGACATCCTGGTTGACCCACATAAAACAATGGACAGGTGGCAGCATAGCAGAATCAATCTGTCAAGCAGAAAACAGAACTGGCTGGAGTGCTCTCGTAAAGACCACAGCAGCGCATTGCATTATCTGACCAAGAGAGAGAGAGACTGCACATCAGATAGTTCCCAAGATGGTTCTCACAATATTTTTGGTCATTCAAAACAAGTAAAACATTACCATTTAATGACTCTTTGTGCCATAGATTAATTTGTCAATTGTGTATCTGATAATCTGATCGCAGCAGACAATGCCAACATTTCAAAATGTTTTCTTTTTACAAAACGATGTTGAGATTTGTAACGTAAGATACTGTAAAGCCCATTACATATTGATCAATTTTCGTTGGCAACGTTTCCCCCACAAATGCCAGATCGTGTGATCTTTACTGTTACTATTTACTGTTCCAAAAATGAAGGCAATGTGTTGACCGAGAATGAACATTTCAAAGTGAATGACCTGAGATATATGGCGTCTGTCTATAAATAGGACAAAGAGAAACCGAAACACTTCATTGTTTTCTTTGGCTTTGCTTTCTTTCACCACGCGTTGGATTATCAAATACATTAGGTTATTTATAAATCCATGAGATCTCATCTTTTAACTCAGGTTATTCCCTTAAAGTCTTGGCACTATAGTCAGCATGTTGAACGGAATATGGATAATCAAGAGAGAACATTCACATCATGTGATTCTTTGGGACATGACGATGACTATTCTTGAACATATGCATATGGTTGACGATGCTTACTGTGTTTTGATGCGCATGTATTTTGAAGGCTCGCTGTCGTGGCTGTGATTGGCTACTTTAACCATGGGTATTGTGGACACGATTTGTGTCGATCGTGTCCACAATAACTGGCCTAAATGTTACTAAATGAATGAATGTAGTTCGTGACCTTGCTCGTCTTCATTTCATGAGCATCTCTGCTCTTTTGCCTCGCCAGCCATTCTTGCTTACTCAAATTCATAACGGCCTAAGGTTTTGAACAGTGCCGCGCTCTAAACTAGTTCCCAAAACCTTAGGTGGTTATGAATTTGAGTAAGCAAGAATAGCTGGCGAGGCAAAAGAGCAGAGATACTCATGAAATGAAGACGAGCAAGGTAACGAACTACATTCATTCATTTAGTAACATTTAGGCCAGGTATTGTGGACACGATCGACACAAATCGTGTCCACAATACCCATGCTTTAACGCCAATTTTTAGCATCGCTGAGAGAATTTTGCTCTGATAAATAAAATATTTGTTGTTGTGATGTTGAAATCACTAACAAAGGACCCGGCCTTTAAATAATTACCAAGCCTTTATGCCGTTGGACCATGCTTTGTTTCCAGAATATTGAATCAGATCGTTATCACCTTCGCGAATTTAAGGGCATAGCAAAATTACTGAAGCCTGCCTTATTGTATTCTTCCATTTTATCTTGTTCATCCAATCAATGCCACGGCAGCGTGCCTTTAAATATGGTTAACATTTATTTCGAGCCAAATAGTATCCACAGATATTAACCACACAAGCCGACTCATGTGTAAGACTCTCTTATTGATTGATTATATTATTTTAAAGATACATTTGCGAAGCCATGTTGAGCATCAAAATGGCCAAAGTCTAACTAAAGACCATGGCATTGGACAGAACACAGGAGATGACCTCGCTTCAGGTGATAATTATGGTGTCAAAGATTGTGATGCTGCTGGAGCTGATTTTGATAGAAATCTGGTAAGCAAAATCGTTTTAGGTAACTTTTTGTTCAATAATCACATAGTAAGAATTGCCATTCCAAGAAGATACAGATAACATTTGCATTGACGATGGGGTTGCCATTAGTGTTGTTGATACGAATTTTACTTAGCCTGTTGCTTAAAACAATGACACAATTGTTTCCCCATTGTTTTCAAATACATGCAATATTAGGACACCGCAGATAAAATCACTGCAAATAGTAAGTTCAATTCGCGGGTGACACAATTTTGCTTAGTAGTTCAATTCACACTTTAGGCAATAGTCTTAAATTCAATTGACACAGACTTATATAATGATCTAATATTGTTCAAATTTTTTCAAGGTGGCTGTCGTTTATTTATTTGCTGTGCCTTAAGATTTTTTAAGGCCAAAGGCCAAAGCTCTGGTTTGAGGCGGATGCAAGTTTGATCTTTCAAGATTAATATTTCTCTTTCAAAACACCCAACGAGCATATGAGGTATCCATGTCCAAGTTATGTAACGAGAAACGTTTTGAAAGAGATCAGCGACTGATTAAAACTAAATTCACATTGTTATAAATGCAAATCTGTATACTTTTGGAATACCCGGTATGCAGATGTTAAAGGTTACACTTCATAATCTCCATTCATTTTCCCCTTTTATGTATGTCAAATGCATTTTGATTTCAGAGTGAACACAGGAGACAAGAAATGAGCCTAACTCCATGTGCTGGTTTATCATTTATTGCCGTTGAAGCATGCGCTACTGCTCCATCCAGAAGGGATCAAAATTGGCCACAAGCCATCAACTCTGAAGATATAAAAAATCATTGCGTCAATGAAACGTCGGACGCAAACAATTCTTTGGAGACATCAACAGATAATGTAGCAATGAAGCTTGAACTTGATACATTTGAACTTAACATGAGTGTCAGCCCTAACAACGACAAATGCAATGAAATTTATGTTCCAGAGAAAGGTAATTTCCTATTGATATGGCTCATGGTATTCAAATTGAACCACTCTCACAATTCTGTATGAAATTGTGCATAGACTCGTATTGGAAGGCCGCCATTTGTGCGTCTACATGCTGTGTCATAGAAATGTGCCCGTTTTTGCAGCGGCTGTGGAGGAGCTGTAACATAGATTATCTTATTTTATATAGCTGCATGGGATAAAATTCAACTTATTGTTTGAGCCCTTGTTTAGCCAATCAGACAATAGACGAGGTAGGGCACGAGAAAGTCAACAGGGTGGTTGCTTCAAAACAGCAGCTCCCTTATTTAGCAATCACAGCCCACCAATCAATTATATACTGCCAGAAGAGGATGTTACAGCATTGTTTATTAATCTTTTCAACATTTGGGAGGCTTAACAGTGTTGCTTTAACATAAGCAAATTGAGATACTACGATATAAATTTTTTTGTAATAGGGCCTCCTGCGTATCAAACAACCACTCTTTTTACTGTCTTGAGCCATGAATCAGCAGTCATTTGTTGGTCTCAGAACCAAAGCTGAAGCCTGACCTGTGCAACTGTATAAGATACGAAAACAGGTTGAAGCTTCTCCAAAACTGACATTGAAGAAGGGATTGATAATACCAATGTTAGATCCTGTAATTTTTGTGACGGAAGTGTGAACAAGATGCAAATGTTACTCTAAAAATGACATCTCAAACAAGTAGGTGCTAGCACTGTTTTAGAGCATCTCTTCATTCTTGATTCTACCAGTATTACGAAACTTTCTTGTTTCAGTCAAAATGTTCAGGTTAGTCAATTTGATTCAAAGGGCTAAAATTGGGAGCCAACCTTACTACTAACTACCGTGCTACTAACGACGATACTAACGTAATGTGCAACGCTCTTCTGCTTTTGTATCTGCCAGTGTTGCGGTGCTCTTTTTGTGCCAGACAACAGTTATATTTTTTTGCCCTTAGTGTATGATTGAAGAAGATGGAACAACATAAGAAAGCAGGCATCAAATTGATCTTTTGCGCACTTATTTTTCTTCCAGTGCTAACGCAACTGATTTATTTTTTTAAAGATCAACCTCTATATATAGCTAAAGCTAAGTCCATATACGGTTATGCAGTTAAACTGTCCAATAAAGTATTGTTTCTTTCGTGGTTGTGTTTTGTTGTCTTTCTGTTCATTGTCCTTTGACGTTTGCCCTATTGTATTCTCGTATTTTCTCATTTCTTATTCTTTTTCTGGGCACTCCATCCTACAAACTTTCGTACGTCGCAAAAGCCAAATTCTATAATGTCTTAAATATTCTGTTATACCGGGTGTCTCAAAAAAAGTACCCTCTTTTGACTGGAAATAGGAACCAAGCAATAAGACTTCACAGCTAAATTCCTCAATCTTCAACTTAGATGTACATACCTTGCATTTAGAAATCGTCCACCAAACACCGTAGATACAAGTTCGCAAAGTCAAAATTTACTGTGCACTCAAAACCAGAGGTTTTGAAATAGGGCGTAGTCATGATTTGTATCGTGGACATTTTCCAAAGTACCTGTAGACTATAAGCTACCATTTTGTTCTTTTGAAAAGAATAAAAGATGCATGGACATGGCGATGATTAAACAAATATAATAAAAATGTGGTAGAATGATAAAGTCGTGCCACGTCTCCAAAATAAGCGTGCATGTGCCACGTGCATGCTCCTTTTCCTCTTCTTTAATACAAAACACTTGGGATCGAATGCAATGCAAGGACCGATTTCTCAAAAGATAAGTCACTTAAAGAACAATTGAAGCAATTCAAGGTATAAATCTTTTCAAAAATAAAAACTAAAAGGTCAAAATTGAAAATTCGTTTGCAAAATGCCTGTGAGGTGTCAAATTATGGCTAGACCATTTCTCAAAACCTCTGGTTTCAGATGCACTCAAAATGTTGACCTTGTGAATTCATATCTCCGGTGTTTGGTGGTCGATTTAAAAATGCAAGGTATGTGCATTTAAATTGAAGACCAACGAATGTAGCTATGAATTCAAAAAGTCCCGAAATGTTATCGTTTTGTTCCCTTGTTCAGTCAAAAGGGGGTACTTTTTTGAGACACCCGGTACTTGCAACAGCTTAACAGATAGCAAGTATCATTTTTTACTTCGAGAACAACAGGGAATGTAAAAAAAGGTTAAGTTGCTTCAAACTGACATCCTGGGTGCACCAAAAAGAACTTCACATGTTTGAAAATTCGTTATGGCTCTCGATACATGGGACCCATTGTTATCAGTCTATTAACTGTTGTAAACAAAAACAAAGGCGTGTAAAGGCTGCTGGTTAGTCATGGGTCTTTAAGCCTTCTAGGTATGAATAAAATTGTGATTATGGTTAAAATACCCCAAGTTTTTCCGCCTAACAAATTTTCAGTCATGCGAAGTTCTTTTTGGTCCACCAAGTATGTCATATTGAAGTAGCTTATCGTTTTCCTTGAGGTGATAGATTGCGAATTGTTGTAATTTTTTCATGCGAGACAAGAAAAACACTTCAGAAATAGGTTTGTTGTACATTTTGTGTTTGATAAAAATTGTGTCATATTTTGAAACCGTATTTGATAACGGTGTCAATTTCATATTTTTTCAGGATGCCATGATAGTGCACATGCTAACAAAATGTTGTATTCGTGTGATGTTTGTGGCAAATTATGCAGATCTCGCATACATCTTACAATGCATCAAAAAACTCATCAGGAAAAACAGTTGACAGAAGATGAAAGTAAACCAGCTAGAGAGAAATCATGTATTTGCGATGATTGTGGGAAAGCATTTACTCACAACTCAGCCCTTGCACAACATAAGCGGGTGCATAGCGGAGAAAGGCCATATGCTTGCGATGTATGCAGTAAATCATTTAAATTTCGTCAGTATCTTTATGTGCACAACAGGATACATACTGGAGAAAAGCCATATTCATGTGATGTGTGTGACAAGGCGTTTAACCAGTCTTCGGCCCTTAAAACACATAAGCGGATACATACAGGAGAGCAACCCTTTTCGTGTGATCTTTGTCACAGGACATTTAATCAATCTTCCACCCTTAAAACGCATAAGCGAACACATGCTGGAGAGAAACCATATTCGTGTGATATGTGTGACAGGGCGTTTAATCAATCTGCCGCCCTTCAGATACATCAGCAAAGACATACAAAACATAAAAGAACACTTTCTGCTGGAGAGAAGTCATTCATTTGCGATACCTGTGGGAAAGCATTCAGTCACAACACATCCCTCGTGGAGCATAAGCGGGTACATTCTGGAGAAAGGCCCTTTTCCTGCGATGTTTGCAATAAAGCATTTAAGGATCATCGTTATCTCAAGGTGCATAAAAGGATACATACTGGAGAAAGACCATATGCATGCGATGTTTGTGGCAAGGCATTCAACCAACCTTCAACACTTAAGACACATAAGCAGATACATAATCGAGGAAAGTGATACCGAATGTTCCAAAATAATGCTCGCTCCCTCTTGTTTGACTCTGTTGAAGTATTGGAAGAGGGATATCAATTGAAAATCATCTTAAATTACATGCTGACATCTTGATGTTTAGTGCGTCCTCCCTGAGTTGTGAGCTCCCAAAGAAGAATTGATAAAAACAATTAGAAGCCAAAATGTGCAGGTAGTAACTGGAATTTGTTTTTAAGACGATACGAGAAACTTGTTTTTAATGATTGGATAAAAAAAGGGGGGGGGCCGGTTTTTGGCGCATCAAGTATGTGCGTGCTACATATGGAAGGTATTCTTTATTATTGACATTCTCATTGTGTAGTCAACATGTGCATGCCAAATCAGTTTTGTTTGCACACGGTGCAGATACCATGCAGGATTTCGTTTTATTTCTATTGCCTACCGGGTGTCCCAAAGAATGTAGACAGATTTGGTTGACTCCAGCGATGTGAATTTAGCTTTAATCATTGGTTATTCACTCTCAAATTGTTCCTCGATAGTTAACTTGAATTGAACATAGATACCTCACTTGTTGGTATTGGTGCTTTGAGAGGAGAAATATCAATTTTGAAAGCTGTTTAAGTTGATATATGGGGTGTCCCAAAAAAGTGCAAGCGTTTAAACAGTTCTTGCGAGGGTGCCATGGTTTCGAACAAAATTTTTCCGTCTATGGTATAGATGGAATCTTAACTTAGATTTTGCGACCACGCATATCCAGGTCGGTTTTGTATTTTTAGAGTAAATGACATTTTGCACTGACTACCTGTGTTTAATTTGTAAAACGCTTTTTGGGCAGCTCGACACTGCATTATTTTTAGAAGCTTGTTCCGCAATGAAAGTAAACTTCACTTATTCAAAACCCCATTATGGCTGAACAATCACGACTGAGCAAAACTTTGGTGAGGAAATTCCTTTCGTGGTGGAATCGTCCCTCCAATCCTAGACATTTGTACTGTGTACTGTAGCTGTAGTTGTGTTGCTTTTCTTAACATCTTCTTCAAATAATATAATAGTTTAATTGATCAAAAAAACCTTTATCAGTATAAATCTTAATGGTTGATCTGTCTCAAAATCACCTTCAAATTATGTAAAGATAGTAGCAGCGTAATTCAATGGCCATCTGTCTTAGGCTGCCTCAGAAATTTTGCCTGTTTAAATGAATTGCTCTTAATAATAATAATGATAATAATATAAACTAAACCACTTTCAAAGTAAAACAGAAATTAAAATGATAAAAAACACAACTGTTTCAGGGCAGACGTTTCGATATAAATCTTCTTCAGTGTATTTACAATCCTAGACAGCCAAGTATTTATACTAAAATTTACATAAAAATAGTTTCTATACCCTAGACAAATAAAAGAAAAGAAAAGAATATTATTTTAGAATACTATCAACAAGATAAACATAAAAGAATGTTTTTATATTACATATAGACAAAGCCGCAAAAAAACAAGGCATGAATTTCTTTCCACAAAACTCCCCAATGACCTTACTCGAAGATGTTTTGCCCCTTTTTTTGGATTTGAATAGAAAGAAACGATCTCTAAATCTTATCGACAAGGGACTGAAAGCTCTTCGCGACAACAACTTTTACAACCCGAGACAACAGGTAAAGGGATATCGGCCATTGACCCTCCAAAGATTTGCTTAAATTGCTAAATCCAGGATAGCTCGATAGGGAATTCCACCCCACCACTACGTGTAATTATACACGAAGTCAACAAGCCGACATCCCTGCCATTGTGTTGCCCAAGGTTTTAAATGCAATGGTATGAGAACTAGGCAGTACCACAAGCAAACATATCCAGCTCAACATCAGCCGCCCTCTCGTTTAGGCCATTTGGTGCAAACAAACCCAATTTGTATTGCCAAAAGAGCTCTTTCCTACGAAGCGAGTACACATCCTGTGCTCCGTCGATGATACGAATAATGAAGGAGAAGTCACCCTGATGGCCTTCCTCGAAAAAATGAGTGAAAAAACTTGCCTGTGGGACTGCCTTTCCCGTATCAAGAGCACCAGTATTGCGTTTCTGCTTGTACGTCCGAAAATATGATTTGTAGACATTAAATCTTTGACGAAATTTAGTTTTTGTGCTGCCAACATACTTTTTGTTACAGCATGTACATTGCAACATATAAACTACGTTTATCGAATTGCAATCGTACGCCCCCGAAAAATTCTTAAAAGATCGCGAATCATTCGCATTAGAAAAACTGGAGCCCTCTTTGATGATAGGGCAGATTAGACATCTCCTACCATAGCATTTAAAAGTTCCCTTTGGCATCAGCTCCTGATCTTGAGTTTGCAATTTAGCGCGAATCAAAGTATCTTTAAGGTTTTTTGCCCTTCTAAATGAAACGAAAATTTTTCCGGCAAATAGTTTGCGATGTTCGTCATCGATAAGAAGAATATTTGCGCAATTTTGCAAAATATTGCTGACCCCCTGAAGTGCCGGATGGTAAGTTAGAACCAACGGTATCCTCGTGTCCACCTTCTGCTTGGAATTTCTATTTAACAGGTTTTCTCTATCCAAGCTTCTAACTTTGTCTAGTTGACTGTCGATTTCCCCTTCTTGATACCCCCGCCCAATAAGCCATGACTTTAAATTTCCCATCCGTTCGTTAAAAAATGAGTCCTCAGAACAAATGCGCCTAATGCGAAGAGCCTGACCATATGGAATGCCCTTTTTGGTGTGGTAAGGATGACAAGAGGAACGATGCAGGAGCTGATGCGTATCAGTCGGTTTCGTGTAGACATCTGTAACCAACTTACTACCTTCTCTGATGACCTTAGTGTCAAGAAAGTTGATGCTCTCCTTCGACCATTCAGCTGTAAATTTAATGGAATGGTGTGCAGTGTTGAGGTATTCTACAAATTCCGAAAGTTTCTCTTCCCCATGGGTCCAAATTAAGAAAACGTCGTCAATGTACCGCCACCACAGCCAAGGTTTGCAGCTGGAGCCACTCAGAAGTTTTTCCTCCAGGTCTGCTAAGAACAAAATCGCATATGATGGCGCACATTTGGTGCCTATTGCTGTTCCCCTCAGCTGATGATAAAACGCCCCATTAAACTCAAAAAAGTTATTCTTAAGTACTACCTCTGCAAGCTCTGCAAGGGATTCCGAAGAAACAGACTGATTATTTCTAGAGTTTAAAATATCACGTAGAGCCTTCAATCCCTCGTCATGCGGTATACTTGGGTAAAGCCCAACAACATCAATGGTACAAAGAATAGCGTCCTCTGGAAGCCCGTCTAATGACGCAATTTTTTGCAAAAAGTGGTTCGTGTCTTTAATGTATGAACGGACACTTTTTGCAATGGTAATCCAAAAATTCCGAAACGTTCTCTGTGTAAAAACCAGAGTTAGAAATGACAGGCCTTCCAGGAACACTATTTAGCCTTTTGTGGATCTTTGGCAGCAAGTAAAATCTTCCAAGCTTGGGATTATTGACCATCAAATATTCCAATGTTTTGTCGTCAATTTCCCCTCGCTCTCTAACCCAACCAACTGCCTGTTAGACAATAGCGTGAAGATGGTCCGAGGGATCCTTATCAAGTTTGCAATACACTGCAGGGTCCCCCAGTTGGCCATCTGCCTCTTTGACGTAGTCCTCCCGATCCCACACGACCACCCCAGAACCCTTGTCCGCCTCCTTGATAACGATCGATCGGTCCGATTTAAGACTATTTAAAGCTGATAGTTCCTCCTTCGTAAGGTTACTAAAATTTCTACCATCTACCGATATTTTCATGAGCTCGTCTTCTAATTTAGACAGGTAGGCCTCTATAGCTACATCTTTATGCCTAGGATTGAATTTACTACGAGGCCTAAAAGCAGGAATCTCTGAAAAATCTTCACTATCCCTAAAGAACCACTTAAGTCTTAATCTTCTACCAAAATTTTCCAGATCTATTTTGATTTGTGAAAAGTCTACCTCTTTTGGAGTACTAACAAACTTAAGACCTTTGGATAAAACTGATATTTCCGCCTCGCTTAGTGCACGTTTGGAAAGATTAACGACTTTGTCATTTACAAAACGACCTACCATACGACCATTATTATCTACATTAGCTAAAAACACATCAGTAACTTCACCACTCTCTTCCACTTGGTTGCTTGCTGCACCTCGCGTTCTTGATCTCTCTAATAAGTTTGGGGGTGGATTCTCAAAATTATCTTCCAGTAATTGCATTCTCACTGCATCAAGATTAAGACTGTCGTTACGAATGACAACACCTTGATCTGCACCCTCCGAATCTTCTTCACCCCTGTCCAAAAATGATGCTACGTCCTTGAAAAATGAAATGGTCTCCAATAGATTACTCTCTTTACCTTTGTAGTTTCAATTGCCAATTAACCTTGATAGTATTTTGTCTCTTCGATCCCTGAGGTCTTGATTAATTCTTTCTAAGTATCCGACAAGTTCACGAAAGTTGCGCTGTACATTGGAATAATCCGTTTCACTAGCTAACCATACAGAGGTCCCATTCCAAAATTCAATCTCAAATTTAGAGGATAGTAAGCCATATTCTTTAATTAAAACCTCAGTCAAGCCATTTTCAGCAACGACTAACGTGTCATTCCATTGTAAAACAAAATCATCTGATTGCTTACCAATTTGTGCAGTCTTTTCCAACTTTAGGCCATTCGGAATCGCGTTAAAAGCGCGGCATAAACTCAGGAACAACCAGTGGTTTTTGTAGCGTGTGATTTTGCTAGACTGATTACGATTGAGTCCTAGTAATCGCTACCACCCACCCACCCTACTCGCTCATACTAGGACTCATGGCTTCCCAGCCAAATGGCTGGCCCTATTTAGGCCGAGTACCACAAGAAGTTGTGTTACCAATCACAGAGCTTCATTTTGGTCACATGACCTAATTTCGTGGTCACATGATTTTTTTCTTGCCAATGATTGGTTTATTTTCAGTAGCTGCCAAAAAGAGGCTAGAAATGATATTTCCCGGACCACTGATTGACACAACCGAAAGATGGCGGCAACTAGTCGCAAAGCTGCGAGGCCGAAGCACTTCAGGGCTTATGGGCGAAGGCTCTGCAACAACAATCGTCTTTCGTTCCTTGGTGAGCTCAATTTAATGCTTGCAGCAGTTGCAATCATTGAAGAGAAGAAGTCTACATTCGTAAGAAAATGAGTTCAGTCTCGACAATGCCTTTTGATCCGTCCAAAGCCGCGTCGACAGGGTCGACACCCCTTCGCGCCATTTTTCTCTCTCACCCAGACCTCAAATCAGACCGTTGTGAGCCCGTTGTGGCGCCAAGTTTCGTCAGTATTCGTCATTTCTTCTCGTTCTGTTTTTACTACAATTTAAAAGTCAAGCAGAGGTGAATGCTTCTTGGGAGTTTTCAAAATATTACAAGGTGATGATGTTATGTTGAACGGGACGAGAAAATGAATGTTCTGACATCGTTTGTTAAAGAGTTGTATGGGTGCCTGGATAAAATAATGCTCGGTTGGGCAACAAAGAAAACATTGGCCAACAACAGGCCGGACATTGATATTTTGAAACAGTTCTCATGTTTGATATTCAAACTTGAGAAGGCTTTCCAAATCTCAGCGAAGAAATCCAAAGCTGCCTCGAGTATCGAGCAAGTAAGTCAACAAACTGTACATTTCTAAAATCTTTTCACAATGGAAATTGGTTTATGATTATGGTCATTATGGCATTTTTGGCATCTTCACCTTCATTTACTCTAATTTAGAACTTCTCTGCACGTATTTTTCATAGAAAACTAGGAAGCCCCTAGGAAGTCGAGCAAGTGCTGAAAGTTTCTTTAGTACCCAGAGTTTCTTACAAGTTTCTAAAAGGTTCCATAACAATTTTCCTATCTGTTCCCTCGACTCGGGAAAAACCTTTCAGAACAAAAACAAAGTCCATTGTTTAGAAATCATTCTAGTGCCTTCCGAGTAATATTACACCGGAAAAAGTGAAAATGAATTAGAAATAGGGCAAGGATTTCCTTCATTAAGCAAAACAGTTTCTCGTTTTATATTTTCTTTGCACAGGAGTTTCTTACACTTGTGGTGATTAAAGCAGTTAGATCAAAAATATGTAAAAAAGGCAGACCCACTTCGCTTTATGCATCACTAGATGCAGGTAGGCCACAAGTTAAGTTTTTGCTAATTTTGCTGCATATCCACGGGCAGGGGACAACAATTTGTTGAATATCAAATAGTATGCATATAATATTTCCTTGTCATATACCAGCCATTTGCTCAATTAAATTTGTTTACTGACCTCTATCCATGGTCCAATTTCACTGCTTTGTTCTCTCTAAATCTAAACATTTTTTGTTTACATTTGCATCATAAGTTGACTTTTTATGATAATTGAAACACTACTGTGAAGTTTAGTTTGGCTGAGAGTTTGGCAATGCAATGAAATTTGAAAACAGATAATTCCAAAGCATTCCAGGATTTTGTGCTGAGGTTTCTTGTTCTTGTGCAAAATATTTTAACCTGGTTTGACAAATTCAATTCCTGGGATCTTGATGCTTTTCAGTGTAAAAGCAAACTTTTCAGTGTAAAAGCAAACTTTTCAGTGTAAAAGCAAACTTTTCAGTGTAAAGACAAGCCATACAGTGTGAAAGCAAGCTTTTCAGTGTTAAAGCAAGCTTTTCAGTGTGAAAGCAAGCTTTTCAGTGTAAAAGCAAGCTTTTCAATGTAAAAGCAAGCTTTGGATAAAAAAGGATATTAGATAACAAAATTAATGTGCAGTATTTGCTGCAGTATTTGATGAAAGCTTGCCAAGAATCGTAAAATAGTTGAGCTTAGGATAAAATGGGTACAGCAAAATATATTGATAACTTTCATGGAAAAGGAAAACTTAACTGACAAACTGTTCTCTATTCATAACTGTTGGAACTACTGTAATCCTCCATGACCTTGCAAATGTTTAATTAACAGTTCAGTCTACTGTACTCCAACAATCAGCATTACCGATTTTATTCCCAGCCATTTCACCCCACGTACCCTACAAAGTGTAGTTTTTGTCAATCAAAATTGAAAATCATTTGGTTAAATGATAGCAGAAATATGTTGACAAGGAGACACAGGTCAATATGCAAGAAAAACAAAATGTTCTAAAATTCACAAAGTGTCAATTCCTTTCACAATAAAATAAAGTACATATTGAAAACATTCTAAATCCTAGATTGCGCATATCAAAATGTAAAATTGTTGATGTTACAGTCTCTGCCTTTGCCTATACTAGTTCCTGCAGCTTAGGCAAACAACAGTTGTTTGCAGTAAGATTTTGAAGATAATGAATTTTCTGCTTTCTCCATCGTGGATCAAAACTATAGGATAGGATTATTTGTTTCACTGATGCAGTTTTTTCTGTTATGTGCCTGGAATTTTATCTGTTGATAAAAAAAGATATGCAATGAAAGAAAACTTCATATGAAAGAATGAAAAACTAAATTTACTAGTAGAAATTTTGTTTCTCAATTCCTTTAGCCCTCCCGTCAACAATGAAATCTCATACTTTCGATTATTCATGATGTGTAACTCAATTTTCTGCTCATACCTTCTTTGACAGTTATTTTGAAAGATTTTCTCATCTGCTGCAATGGTAAATTTCTTGACATGAGCTGACCAAAGCTAGATCAAGTCAGTTTGACAGCGAGAACACAAACTGCTTAAAAACGTAGCGAAAACGTTTTGCCACAAGAGTAGGCCATACATTAAACATTTTCTCATTACCGAGACCTGGGTTGTCTATGTCTATGCTATAAATGCCAACATTTTGATCAGATCATGGCAGAACGATATCAACCTAGCTGTGTTATTGCCATTTAATGTATTCCTAAACAAAATGTAGGACCCGAAAAGAAATTTATCTTACCTTCTTTCATCAAGATCACTCTCTGAAAACACTGAAAATGTGCATTGGTGCATTACCGACTTGATGAGGAATCGCGATGGCGGTTGCTGGGCAACTGTTGTTGCTGTTGATGCTTTGCGCTGTTCCGTAATTTAGCACTGGTCAATTCTGAAAGCGAGGCAAATCCTTTACAGGGCCAGCCATTTGGCTGGGAAGCCATGAGTCCTAGTATGAGCGAGTAGGGTGGGTGGGTGGTAGCGATTACTAGGACTCAATCGTAATCAGTCTATGATTTTGCTTGCTAAAGCGAAAAGCTGCTTCTTCCTTAAGACTTGGCTGTCTTCATTCATCTTTGACCCTCTCCAATTGGAAACAAATAATATAAACTAAACCACTTTCAAAGTAAAACAGAAATTAAAATGATAAAAAACACAACTGTTTCAGGGCAGACGTTTCGATATAAAATCTTCTTCAGTGTATTTACAATCCTAGACAGCCAAGTATTTATACTAAAATTTACATAAAAATGATAATTATAATAATAATAATAATAATAATAATACGAAAAAGTAATGATCGAAATGCCTTGCTTGTTGTAGATAACAGCAAAGAAAAACAAGACAATTTGTGCGAAAATTTTCGATATAACTTATATCTTCTTCAGTCGCTTATGATAATTCTATAAATGGAATTAAGGTTAAAACAGTTCTGCAGGAATGTGGCGATCTATAAATTAGGAATGTAACGTTCTCTTAAACTAATCGATTATTAGGTTCTAATAATGTGACGTAATATGAATAAGGCTAAGCAAACAATTATTTACAATAGACCTTTTAGCTATTCTACAAAAGGGCCTGGATCGAGCGTTATTTTTATACGCGAGGCTCGATAAAGTGGTGTTAAGAGCTTCTACAGTATCACTATTGTGCAAATTCGAAAATTCTACAAAGTGCACTTTGTAGAATTTTCGAATATGCACAATATTGATAGAAGCTCTAACGCCACTCTATCGAACCTCGTGTATAAAAATAACGCTCGATCCAGGCTCTTTTGTAGAATAGCTAAAAGGTCTATTGCCATAAAGGGAAAAATATAAACGTCCAAGTTCATTCGTTATGCTGTTCATGCCAAAGGGCTCACGTGAACCCAATCGAGTCATCCACAGGTTTTCATGATGCTCGAGTACACCAAGTCCTCCTTCCACCTTTTCTAAAACATGAACCCGAAGGTCGCTCTCAAAATCACAATCATGGCTTTGATAAAAATGTTTTCCCAACTCAGTGCTTGTCGGGTCGTGTTCTGCATCATAACGGTGTTTATTAAAACGTTGGCTAAGAGTAGTTGACGTAAAACCCACGTACAATTTTTGATGTTTTACGCATTCGGCCGCATAAATTACATTCTTTGACTGGCAGGAACCTCCGGAGATGTAACTTGTCCTGCCATTTTTTTGTTAGTTAAGGAATCTTTCTGGCCCATGTGGTTGCAAAGTTTGCATGGGCGTCCTCGCTTCTTCGTGCTTTTTGGTGTACATCGTACACTTGCTCCTTTTGATTTCAACATTTTCCGTTGTGCTCTTACAAGGATTGAGCGTATGTTCGGGTTTCTTCTGTACGAAACGATTGGTGGTTCTGGAAATGTTTCTTTTATTCAGGGTGATCATTTATCATGTTTTCATAGTTCACGGCAAGAAAGGGCAAAATTTCCTTATAGTTTCTAGGTAGGAATCTTGTAGGAAACGGACAGTTTCCACGGGTGTACTACGAGGAAATTATGAGGAGACGTCAAATTTCCTCCAAGGTTTCCAATGGGGAAAATCATCGGAAAGGAACATTTCCGTTTCCCCACAATTTCCAAATTCGAGACTTTGCATTTCCGACATGGGGAAACCATGGACAGACCCCTTCTGTAGGTAGGAAATTCGTAGGAAACGGAAAGTTTCCCCCAATGTTTTATGACAAAATTAAGTGGAAATGTCAAGTTTCCTCTAATGTTTCCATTGGGAAAATTGCCTGAATAGGAAATTTCTTCTTCCCTTCAATTTCTAATAAGGAGATTCGGCATTTCGGACATTGGGAAACTATGGAGAGATGTCCGATTTAAATGGGAAAACGTAGCAGAAACGTGGGATTTCCTAACTTTTTGTTAAAAATCTTAGATTCTTACATTTCTTGCTTCTTGGAATACTTTTAAGCAGAACATGAACGCGATTTTACTCAAACAGTCTTAATTTTCTCCAACTTTACTCATTCCCGTTGGCAGAGGGAACAAACTAGCACTTGCTTCGCAATTTCAGTTCAACAGAAGAGTTCAATAATGCAAATATGATAATAATAATAGTAAATCTCTATTTGTCTATAACAAATAATAAGTTATCGTCAATCAAATAAACTGCAGGAAATATACTCAATTGTTAGGCCTCTTCCACACGTACATTAGGTTAGTTCCATCTAAATATACCCATTTGAAGCGAAAGATTTATTAAGATGGTGTAAAAAGGGAAACTTCTTTTCGATTTTTCAAACAGTGACCATAATTTGCTTGTCCAAGTACGGTTATGTTAAGAAACTTATCAATATATTATATACCTCAATTTGTGGGATCTCGTCCAAACAAGTTGAATTTATCATTTTCAGATCGTCGGACAGTGGAAAATATTTTCACACAGATTTCGGATAACATATTTCTCAGATTTTCGGGCTTTGCCATTGCATAAGATTTCAGATCATACTTCGGATACAAGGAGAAAGGAACGACTTTTTGGACTCTATTGAAACATGTTAGCGGATTTTGCTGAACCTTTGGTCGAATTTCGTTATTCCTCAATTTCATTTCGCTTGAAGACGGATGAGGATGGGGATTGAAGAGGATGGGGGCTTGTTTTGAGTGGGTGCTGGAAAAATAGAAATATGGTAATTCACCAATTTTCCCTGTCCCTGTTCCAACACTGTATACAAACTAGAATCTCCGGAATCTTCAGGATCTACGAGGATACATCATTAATGCGTGCTTGCCCATAGAAGATATGGGTCATGTTTTTCATCGATGCATTTTCATGTTGATACGTTTCAAATGCACCTGGTACGTGTGGATGTGGCCTTAGCCATATGAGTCTACCGTTAAGTCCGCACTGACATGCCAGAGAACAAAATGTATCTCAAATTACCAAGATAAAACTACCAAATTCAGATTTGCTCATGAAACGTTCAAATTTGTGGCTTCAGAAAAGTTGGTAACATTAATGGTTTTTGATGAATTATAAAAACCAACAAATACGGGCGCACTGGCACACAGCCGAAAATGCGCACTGGCACACAGCCGAAATCTGGCGAGTCGGCTCTATAGTTCTACCAAAATGCATTCCACTGCTGTTCTATCTGACGAAAGTTTACAAGAAAAGATAAGTAGCTCAACCAAGTCCACCAGTTATAATATAACTACAACCTGCTTTCGGATGTCAGATGAAGCTTTGTTGACTGAAAGTATCGATTTTGGGACAAACTTCTTCAGAATAGTAATTGAGAGATCCTTTTGAAGTAACACACACGATAATCATTTGGTTAGCAAGAAGACTATCAGTTTTGGGACAGTTATACTTTAACGGAAACCTGCTTTTAAGCAACGACTTTCATGAAATTTCCGGTTTTTAGGATAAACATCATCAGTGACGATCTAATTCAAAACTTGCAGCCAAAATTAAAGGTTTTGTGGTGCAGTGGAGTAATCCCCTGATTATGCAATTGATGTATCTGTACTTTGATGTAAAGCATCTGCATCTGTGCACGTGTTTACTATATGATTTCAGTTTTTCCATTGGCTCAGTCTCGGCTTTGAAATCTCGTACAACTACGTAATGACGTAGGCTAATGAAGGGGTTGTGGACTTGATTAGCACTTCTGTGATTCCAGCGTTTGGTGCTAGAACTGCAACTTCTACTGAAGGGTCATTCCATATCAAGTCATCAGTTTTTACTCAAATTTGTAACCCACCATGTAGAGTGTGGATGATTTTTAGATAATTTATCAACTCAAGTTCAGAATGGTACCCAAAAAAAATTTGAGATCAATATCTCAAGCCGTTTTAGATTTACGGCCAATCAAAAATCACCCCATTTTAGGGTGTGGCCTTGCCCAAATTTCACTCGCGCACAGATCTTCTGACTTCTAATATCTTTAAAACAATTGTATACATCCTATGGTTCTGAAAACTGGTACCCTGAACCTTTTGATAGTGAGGAATTCAAAAATCACACTCAAAATAACATAAAAAGAAGGGATCTATGTGATTTTGGTCAATCAAATCCTTAAATGGTTTCAGGAAAATTGTTGACCTCTTCATTTTGAGCCAAAATTTCTTGGTGTCTCCAAATAGATATGACAGTTTGCTGCATACCATTTGAAAGAGCATGCTTTGAACTGTTAAAAAACACCAAGGGAACCTTTTGTGTATGAAGGAGGCAAAAAATAATCAGAGTTGAAGAAAACTTTTTTTTTTTTAAATTTCCTTGCGCATGAAATTTTCTGCACTGATACATTATTTATACTTGCTATTCTGGTCTCAAGAGTTCTGAAAAACTTAAAAGATTGATTGAATATGGCAGTTGAATTCATTTCTATGTATTAAAACTTTAAATTATCCTCAAAATAGTGTGAAGAAGTCTGATGCAATAGATGATGAGCTCTTCTTTGACTTACAGGACATATGAAAGATACAATATGTTTGAAGTGTCTTCAGTGCTATTTCTACTGTTTTCATGGCAAACAATAGAGTTTCTTTCAATTTCATTGGGGAAATATATCCAGTATTTGTTTAAAGTCATCTTCAGTAATGTCATTTGTGCGGCCAGTGACAGTTACTGGGGCATCAATTTGGCAGATTACGTCCGTGATAGAGACCCAGCAGACATCCGGTCTCGCAGGCCAGCGGAAATTCCGGGAAGGCCCAGGAGGGTGCCAAAAGCTGACTTTAAAGTCTTGCTCTACCTTGCTGACCTCTTCCACTAGACCTATCCACCATTTGTCATCATACCTACAGGCAACATAGTCATTCATGTTTATTGTGTTGATGGAAATGGCAATATTTTGAGACTCTTTTCCAGTAATATTGAAAGTGCCTGTGAATACATTATCTTCAGCAGTGCGTTTGTAAGCAATGACACTTGCTGTTTTGGGCTCAAAGAAGTGGTAGCTTCTGGTTCCAGGTACCGTGCGTCCTGCAGCAAATCTGCTTTGCAACTCTCTACGAACGTCTGTCATTCTTTCTTTGGAGGTAAATAAAAACCTGATGTTAGAGATATTATGTTGGCAAAATGATAACATCTTTGAGACAGTCAGAATTTGGTCAGATAGTGGCCTCTGCAAGCTTGCACGCGCTGTCAGTCTCTTGACTGTTCCTCCAATTCCATCACATGGTGATTTCCCATGACTTGTTGCAAAGAAGGTCCAGTTTGCATCTATGCCAAAGTCTGCTTTATGGCAGCACAAATTCAACATATTCTTGTAATTCTTATACCGTCCAGAACAGCCATCAGAGAAATACTCAACTTTGTTGATGAAAGGCATTTCTTCTCTGACAATCTTTAGCAGTTCTCTCATGATCTCGTAGACAAAACTGGTGTCGTGCTCTAAATCATCTGAAAGAATGCAGAATGATTTCTGGAGAAGTTTCCCATTTTCTTTGTAATACACAACGATAGGGTGAAGAGTGCAATATTCCTTGCTCCAATGGAATGACTGAACTTCATCCTGTACAACGAAGGTATAATTTGCTGCAAAGTCCCCAAGGACTATCAGCGAGTCTTCAGGGAGGTCTTCTTTTCTACTTTTGAGATACTTTGCTTGACATTTGGCAATGTATGAATGGGGAGTTAAAGCATCAATGGTTTCAATGAGGAGGTCGATATACTCACTAACAATCATGCTCTGGGTGACTAGTTTTGTTCTATCCGTGCTTTGCCATTGTTGGAAAGAGATCTCATCATGCATTTCCTCATCAAGCATTGTTTGAAGGTAGGATCTGAGAGGTTCCGTTCCTGGACACTTGTCACACCTGTGCACCATACATGTCCTGTTTTCTCGACTGCATACAACCATGTCAATCATATCTTTGTAGTTCTTATCAGTTTTTGCTGCCTCAACTATGAGGATGGCATTTTGGCGGATGGTACATACACAGACAGAATGCGTTCCACTAGAACCAACTGCTTTGCACCATTTTGGTCGTAGGGCGCAAAACTTTGAAAACCCAATCTGGCTTTCTGGGTACTGTTTCTTGAAGAGTGCATAGAGCTCTTTGAGGTTGCACAAAAGTAGTCGTCTCTGCTTATGCACATTTATTTGAATGCTAACGTAGTCCTTCTTTCCAGGCATTAATCGCGAGTGTTCATCATCTTCATAAAAAGAGATTACTTGCTCAATGGTACCTTTTTGTAAAATCTTCCCTGTCTTCTTTTCGGGAATAGCAAGGATGCCAGAGGAACACTTTAACTCGCGTGCTTGCCTTATCAAATATTCGGAAACTTCGAAGTAATTGGATGCATACTTTATTGTCCAAGATTCTGGAACAAGAGTAAGAATTTGAACTTTCTCTCGATAGGTTGAAGTACCAACAATTAATTTTTCTCGCATTTCTTCGGTTAATTTGTCAAGATCAGAAGCTTTTCTTTTGAGCTCCTTTGTTGACTTATCAGCTGTGTCCTTTCTATTTAAAACAAGGTCACTGTCTTTGATGCCCACAGCTGTTGCAAATGACTGCTTAAATGTGCCAACCGCACTATCTAACTTTGCATTGGCGTAAGATACTCGACGATGCTTTGGCATGCTGTGTGTTTTATGGGTGAAACACCAATGGCTTCCAGACTTTAATTAATACTTACTCTTGATTCGCTCTTTGAAACTGCAGACTCGACTTCAGATACTTCAAGGTCCATTGCAGTGGAATTCAAATCATTCCTGTGTGATTCAGTGCCTGACATATCATCATCAGATTTGTCAAGTTGTGCCTTGCCATAACAATTCCGACAAAACTGCCAACCAGGGATGCAGTCATAATCCTGTTCAGAAAGTCTGTTCTCAAACAGCTTAAACAAAGGAAACTCCTCAAAAGATTACATCATTAAATAAGTATAACATCAAGATGACTTATAACACAGAATGCAGTGGCTTTAAGACAAGGTCTTACTTGCCTTGAAGTAGGGCTAGCACTGAAGACACTGTCAAACATATCGTATCTTTCATATATTTTGTAAGTTCAAGAAGAGTTCATTATCAATATCAGAATTCATTGCACTATTTTAAGGAAAATTTGAAAGTCTTAATACTTTGGAATATATTAAGATGCTAGATTCCATCAATCTGTTAAGCTTTTCAAAACTCTTGAGACCAGAATAGCAAGTATAAATAATGAATCAGTGCAGAAAATTTCATGCGCAAGGAAATTTAAAAAAAAAAGTTTTCTTCAACTCTGATTATTTTTTGCCTCCTTCATACACAAAAGGTTCCCTTGGTGTTTTATAACAGTTCAAAGCATGCTCTTTCAAATGGTATGCAGCAAACTGTCATATCTATTTGGAGACACCAAGAAGTTTTGGCTCAAAATGAAGAGGTCAACAATTTTCCTGAAACCATTTAAGGATTTGATTGACCAAAATCACATAGATCCCTTCTTGTTATGTTATTCTAAGTGTGATCTTTGAATTCCTCACTATCAAAAGGTTCTGGGTACCAGTTTTCAGAACCATAGGATGTATAAAATTGTTTTTAAAGATATTAGAAGTCAGAAGATCTGTGCGCGAGTGAAATTTGGGTGGGCCACGCCCTAAAATGGGGTGATTTTTTATTGGCCATAAATCTAAAACGGCTTGAGATATTGATCTCAAATTTTTTTTGGGTACCATTCTGAACTTGAGTTGATAAATTATCTACAAATCATCCACACTCTTCATGGTGGGTTACAACCCTCATCAAATTTGACATGGAATGACCCTGAAGCAAGATAGCAACAAAAACGTGCAATAAAAAGATCAGTAATGGGACAAAGTTGATACATACAAACTTTTTAGCAAAAACCTACTTGGTCAAAAGTATGATGATTGCCCCAGTGTGACATGCCCACCCTCGGACTCAATCTGTGTACAGAGTGTATCCCAAAAAAAGCTTTGCGCAGTCTGTCTGCACCACATTGTTGCAATCAATTGTCTGTAGTTTATTCAAATAAGGTCTCAAATGCTAAGCCTTTCCTGCAAAAAATTTTCAGAAAGAAAAAACAACTGAAATCACAGCTCTTGGACAGCAGGTGGGACACAGTACTTTTAGGACACTTTTGATGGATTTTATTGATTCTTGCTATCATGGATTGAAGCATTTGAAAAGCCGAACGATGCAATGATAACATTTTATACCACAACTTGCATCAAACTTCATCAGCACCTGACTACTACTATTCTCTGTACTACTTCTGCCAATGATGCAATTCAATCAGTTCATTTTCATTGTTCCCAAAATTTACCAAAGGCATTCCCAACATTTTTCACCAGACATCAGTTCTTCATTGACATCCATACGAATAAGTATTTTCTGGAGCAGCATATGCTTGCTTGTTGCTCCAACAGCTGAAAACAAAAGAACAGCTTTCTTGATGCAAAGACCTACTACCTATTACCCTACAGGCACAAAATACAGCAGCTAGTAAGTATCATTTCAAAGAAAAGATAAAAACTGAAAGTTTTTGTATTGATCAAAGTGATACTAATGCTGTGCAATCATTAAACAACCTCTTGTGCAACATGTGTTGCTATTATCTTTTGATGATAGATAGGTGCCAGTACTGAATATGTACTTAAAACACAGGTACTTAAGACTTTTGCCCGTACTTTTAAATCAACAACTCATAAAATGTTACAATCTTTCCATTTGTAAACTTGCATGATACCATATCTGTACATTTGTTTTGTTGAAAAGAACGACCCTAAGTGAGTGATGATGAACTAAGGGAAGAGACACTTGTTGCAAAAACCTTTTAACTGGTTATTTTTCTGACATTGGTTACTGCTTTAACCTTATTTACGCTGCAGCTAAATTCATGCATCACTGAGTCTCTATGACCCTAATTTCTTTGGATAAAGCGAATTAACACCAACTTCTGGAATATACAATAGAAATCTTTATCGGTTTTATTTTCATTCATCAAAGGGGACCGATTGCCTTTAAAGCAATGAATTATATCTATTTATTTTGTTATTCATAAAAAAGTTTTTAATAGTCTCTGCAGGCAAATATAATTTCAAGAAGTTGTATGCATATACATCAATAAGTAGGTATCCAAAAATCAACTAAGAACAACGAAGAATGATATAGGATATTTACAAAGGATTCAAAGAAAAATGTGTGAACTTGGTCCAGTGCATGATTTATTCTGGCATGTGAAAGTGAGAACATATTTCTGGCTCACCCAGTATGAAAATGAGTATAGCTACTGTGTAACTTCATTGCCTCAGAACCATGGGGATCAGTATCGTATCAGGACGAAAATGATGGGAAATTTCTACATCAAAGTCTTCAATTCAAAATTTTCAAAAATATTTTTCTCCCCTTTCTGTACCCTGTCAGCTTCCAAGATGTTTCAGACTAATCAATTAATGTCCATGATCAGGTGCTTCAATGTTATAATACTCAAATATAAGGAATAGCAAATTAACTCATTGATCCCCGAAGACGCCATATGGCGTCCTCCACAATCCAGCCTCATTTCCCCGAAGACGCCATATGGCGTCCTCCGCAGCTCAGTTTCTCTTCCCCGAAGACGCCATATGGCGCTTCAAAAGGATGTCTTAGAAATTGCATAACAGTGTCCAAACAAAAGGAGCTTTGTCTACGGGATTTGTAGCATTGTATAGAGGAAATGTCAACCATTCTTTTGGTTACAAAAGGTCAGTAGGGGTCAGGTCAAAGTCATTGAGAAAATTCGAGTCGAATATCTGTGTTTACGTTTTTGCGATCGCGATAAATTTTAGGTCCTAGAACATCATGGAAGCAAACTTATTTGCATCTAAACCAGACGGCATTTTCATAGAAACTTAATCAAAGTATGGAAAAGAGTTTTGAGGGGTTTTAGAAGCTGAAGGTGGAGTTTATTCGGAGATTAAAGCGTACAAAATGTTTGTTTGAGGCGAGTGAGAAGGAGAGGTGAAGCGCGCTGGTTACCACGAAGGGAAGCAAATGCTGAAGGAAAGCGAAGGGCAGACTACGGAGCTCTCACAAATGAAAATCCTGCCCTTTCAGAAGGATACTGTATCTGGTCATGTTCATAATCTGGATTCTAGAAAAGATGAAGTAGACTTTTTTTAATTTGGTGTGCCCGTTGGTTATTAATTTATGAAATTATTGCGATGAAACGGACAGGCAACGCAAGGCAAAAGATTGTAGTAGGGCCTAACACAAGATGGCGTTTGAAGGAGATTGTTGAGATACTAAAGTGCATATCGGACTGCTGATATTCATGAACTTGCCAAGTTTGAAACATTATAAACACCAGAAGTAAATATGATAAATGAATCATACAGATCATTTGACACAAAAAATACACAAAGAACTGGACAGTTTTACAAACATCTATCTACAACTACTGTACTCTCTGGCTTGTAAAATTCATCGCTTCGGTTTCTTCTTGTTTGCAAATTTTTTTTACAATAGTTGCTTGGATTGAATCATGATATTCTAAAAATTCAATCATTTCTTGACCTTCCATTTTTAGAAACTTTTCTTCTAACGAGTCTTGTTTTTTATATATAAGAGATTCAAAAATAGTTATCAAAATTATGTCATGGAAGTTGAATAAGTGTGGGGACACAGGGCTGTCTTGAGGGCTTTGTTCATGGGGATTGAAGCATCGCGCATAGGACTTTTGTTTGGGGATCAATGAGTTAAAGGGAATTTGAACTAACCTGTTTCTCCTTGCTTTGCATTTACAATTTGACAGGAGCTTGGAGGAAGGAAAGAGAACAGTTTATCTGTAACCAACTCAAGAATACAAAAAAATGAAAATGAAAATTGGACGATGCTACTTGCATGGTTGAAAACAAATTGCTATGATCGCTGACCACTTGAACAAGTTCGTGCATTCAAGACGCAGAACTGTTTCACATATATTCAAAACTAAGAATAGAAATTGAAAATATGCTGGTCTAGCGCTCCACTCTTTCTCTCAACCACAAACGAAAATTTTAAGTATGAAATTATGATCTTACCCGCTTTTCTCCTCAACCCTCTTAACTCTTCATGACGTCAGCAATTGAAGCTAGAGTGCTATGATGAAAGAGAACAAGTTAGAAACTCCAACTTCTGAAAAATGTCATGAAAATTGAAAATAGCAACCAGAATGATCAGGAACGCCGGAGAGGGGGGGCGCGGGGGGTCAAGCGCCCCTCCTGCCCTTTCCTAACGGGGGCAAGGGGGGCAAAAGTGCCCTTTCAATGAAAAACAATAATTTGCTTTGAAACTTGATAGAAAAGCCGCCATAGCTTCATTCCCTTATCAGAAACACACAAGTAACGAAAAATGACTGTCAATTGCAACTTCAAAATGATCAATATGCGATTTTATGCGATTGGGAATGAGGACATGTGGTGTGGAGGAATGGCCGAAAAATTTCGTGAAAGAACATAATTAATGTTCGTTAAAACGTTTTTGATAGCATTTTAAGCCAATCTAAAGGGCGTGGCCACAAAAATTTTCCCGGGGGGGTACCCCCGGACCCCCCAATTTTTAGGCTCGCTTCGCTCGCCTTCGGTCTCGATTGCCCTTATACTCCTAGTCGCCCCCCTTGCCCTACCATCGCTCCGACGTCCCTGAGAATGATCATGGGAGCAAATCTATGAACTTTTGTCATTGAAGTAACCAGGAGATAAAGATAAAATTGTCAGTTTTGAAAAGGAAGGAGTTCCTGCGTGATGGTTTTGGTAGAAGTTAAATTTTGAAATAGCAGTTCATGAATTGCAGCATTATTTGGGTTGTTGTTATCCTTCAGCTACACATAAAAACGAGTATAACTCCTGTGCAACATCAATGAGTCAGAAGCAGCTAATTATCCTATCAAGATGAAAGGGATAGGATATTTGTTATAAATAGATACATCAAAGTCTTCAAACCGAACTTTTCTACAGGTTTCTTCCTTTTGTTTGTACCCTGTTAGCTTTCAAGACATTTCAGACAAATCAATTAATGTTCACAATAAGGTGCTTCAATGTTTAGATATCAGATCTTAGGAAAAGCAAATTAAAGGTAGTTTGAACTAACTGGTTTCTCCTTTTTTGCAATTTCAACTTGACAGGAGCTAGGAGGAAGGAAAAGAACAGGTCATTTGTAAATAAGTCAAGAAATGAAAGTGGCAACTGGAAGATGTTACTTGCATGGTTGCATGGTTGAAAACAAATTGCTATGAGCGCTGACCACTTGAACAAGTTCGTGCATTCAAGACGCAGAACTGTTTCACATATATCCAAACTAAGAATAGAAATTGAAAATATGCTGGTCTAGCGTTCAGCCCTTTGTCTCAACCACCAGCAAAAATTCAATACTTGAAATTATGATCTTACCCGTTTTTCTCCTTCGCCCTCATTTGAATCAATCCTGACAGCAGCAATTGAAGCTAGAGTGCTATGGTGAAAGAGAACGAGTTAGAAACTCACATCCTCTGCAAACATGCAATAAAGATTTAAACATAGCAGATAGAATAATCATGGGAGCAAATCTATGAATTTTTGCCATTAAATAACCTGAAGACCAAAATAAAAATTTCAGTTTTGACAATGAAGGTGTTTCCCTGTATGATGGTTTCTCAAGTTACTTTTTGAAATAGCAGTTCATGAATTCAAGCATAAATAAAAAAAAGGTGTTTGCTTGATTCAGTTTAAAACTTAGTATCACCAGAAGTTATGATGCAAAAAAAGCAAAAGTCAATATTTCTTCAAATACAAAAGTAACACTTGGTGCAGATGGATGAGTTTCATTGTACGCTGAGGAGCATTCTGCACAATTGTTTACTGTTTTACATATGAAGCATAAACTCTTTGGGTTGTTGTTATCCTTCAGCTCCATATAGAAAAATGTGTATAGCTCCTGTGCATGACTCAGAACCAGGCAGATAAATATCCTATCAAGATTAAAGAGATTGGATATTTGCTATACATATACATCAAAGTCTTCAAATAAAACTTTTTGACTTGTTTCTTTCCTCCTTTCTGTGCCATGCTAGCTTTCAAGAGCTTTCAAACGAATGTCCACAATAAGATGTTTCTATGTTTCAGAACTTAGATATTTCAAAAGTTAAATTAATTAGTGCCAGTCTGCAGAGTGTGGCAGCTGCACACACAAGATTCTTCACACAATTTTTATGTGCATGCTGATTTTGATTGAGATCTTTAGTTCACTCCTTTAAAAACAAAGGTTAAACAAAGAACTTGCACGCAAGCGCACCACTGCTTTGTTGGTCTGCATGCTCATGAAATCTTATCCAGAACTGCCATATGTATTCTGCAGACTGGGAATTGTGAACTCACCAGTTTTCTCCTTGCTTTGCAATTCTAACTTGACAGGAGCATGTAGGAAGGAAAAAGAACAGTTCATTTGACACTAAGTCATAAGAATACAAAATTAAAGTGACAAATGAAGATGCTACTTGCGTGATTGAAAACAAATTGCTATGATCGCTGACCACTTGAACAAGTTCGTGCATTCAAGACGCAGAACTGTTTCACATATATTCAAAACTAAGAATAGAAATTGAGAATATGCTGGTCTAGCGTTCCACTCCTTGTTTCAATCACCCTACAGGGAATCTGGGTGTGCCGTGCGCCACAGATATACGCCAATTCTTTTGTTCTATTGTTATTTCCATTGTTTAGATTGGGTCTGTGCGCCACAGATGTGTGGCGCACCATACGCCGATTCCAGTCAATCACCAACAAGAGCTTTATGAAACTATGATCTTACCCACTTTTCTCCTTCACCCTCTTGACTCTTCTTGAAGTCAGCCATTGAAGTTGGAGTGCTGTGATAAAAGAGAAAAAGTTACAAAATCACATTACACAGTATCTTAAAAATTAATGTGATGAAATTTGAAATATAGCAGCTTGTAGAGTGATAAAGTGGGAGCAAATTTTATGAACTTTTGTCGTTGAAGTAATCGAAAGACCAAGATAAAATGTCAGTTTTGCCAATGAAGGAGTCCCTGTGTGTTTCTCGTGTTGATTTTTAGAAAATGAATTCTTCCTTTGAATTCATTTTTGCTCTTGCATTTGATTTGATTTGATTAAATATCTTTAAAGAGGATGCCCCAATCACCAAGAGGTGCTTTTCATGGGGGTCCTCAAAAGTAAAAAGTTACAATGTAGGTATAAAAAATAGAAATTAATAGTAAACTACCTAAACTTAAAAAATCTTACACAGCTAAAAGCGATTACAGTCCTTCGTTACAATTCAAAATTGTTCATTCTGTTCTTTAAAAAAATAATATGAAGATCTTCGCTTCCCCCAATTAGTTCTTGAATTCGGTAATCTAAAGTTCCCCTTATTTCGAGTATTATAGGTATGTATTTCATTACCCCTCACGTTCGCTGTGTTCACATTATTTAGCAAAGTTTTCTTTACAAATGAACTCCTGTGTGCCTTCCTTCTTTCTTCAAGTGATTCCCATTTCAAAGCAGCAAGTGCATCAGAGCTTGATGACCTGTTTGGGCGGTCCAGTATGACTTTTGCAACCTTATTCTGCAGAATCTGAAGTGACTTCATTAATACTTTATTGTCACGGTCTCCCCATACAATATCAGCATAATCAAAAATAGGCAGCATCATTGAGTCGTACACCGTCTCTCTTTGAGCTCTAGGTAGTAGATGCTTTATTCGTCTCAGGACACCTATTCTTTGAGACACTTTTCTGGCAACTGACTCTACATGATCAGTCCAGGAGAGATTTTCACCGATGATAACTCCTAGGTATTTATAGTTGCTGACTTTTTCATGTTCCAATGGCAATGTCGTCTCCCATTCGGGCCTTTGTATCTCGATGTTTCGGCTTTTAGGATGGGAAGCTTCCTTCATAGATAGCTCACACTCTATAGCAACGATAAAATTTCTAAATTCTTTGGAAAGGAAGGTAGAACGGAACATCTTCTCGCACGCCCTGCGCCCGCCATTTTCTTTTAGCTGTTTTAGGCCATTAGTCAAAGAGACGAGATTTTAGTTCAAAAAGACAGACATGCAAAATAGGAAACTCAACAAACCTGCTCTTAGTCTTTCTACAGACACTTTTCAATGCTCGAATTGTTGCCTTTTTCCAGAAACAATTTGATTTCATATACTTTCTTGGCTTGATGAGATTGTACACTGGTTTCAGAGACCTTCTTCTCTTCTGTCGTTGATCGTCACAGAAAAAGAATGAATTTGGGCGCCAAAATGTCAAATGACATTTTGAACAAAAGGCTCGGGCTGCGGTGCGACCTCTACGGGGGAGTGTTGCGTGCATGGCCGGATGGGCGGGATGGGGGATTCGTGTTGCGGGATGGGGGCTTTCGGTTTCTGTGTCGGTGTCGCGTTTAACAAGGGCAGATTTTGTAATACAATAGCAACAACTACGTTTGATTGACAGCCCAATTCAAAGCGATTAGCGACTGCAGACAAAGGAAGTTCTCTCAACCAGTAATTAAAAACAAACCAAGCCGCAGAAGTTTCCTCGAAACCAGTAGGGCAAACTCTCGCCTTGTGCAAGCAAAAGGTGGTTTTTAAGAGAAGCTATGTGCTTATAACGAAAGAAGAAGGGCAATTCTAAAAATCTCTCTGGCGGATTTGGTTTATTTGATTCAGGAGCTGTTTTGTAGTCGTTTTATTTATGCCCTAATTACGCGAGAATTACAATGCCTTCTGTTCGGCATCTGAATCAAATAAACCAAATCCGCCTGACAGAGCTTTAGATTTGCCCTTCTTCTTTCGTTATAAGCACATAACTTCTCTTAAAAACCACCTTTCGCTTGCACAAGGCGAGAGTTTGCCCTATTGGTTTCGAGGAAACTTCTGCGGCTTGGTTTGTTTTCAATTACTGGTTGAGAGAATTTCCTTTGTCTGCAGTTGCTAATCGCTTTGAATTGAGGTGTCAATCAAACTCAACTGCTGCTGTTGTATTACAAAATCTGTCCTTGTTGTCGCGTTTACATTTACCATCATTTTCATATCTGACCATGTAGGGTAGGGTGGGGTAATTTGGGTCCACGGGGTAAAGTGGGTCTACTGAGCTTTTTGCTAGAAATATCCTTTCTCGTTAAATGGAAGAAAGGTTGGCTATTTTTCTTTTAATGTCTACATACAAACCTGCCTTTTTGCATAAAACATTCGTCTCAGATGTATCTCCACTCGCTTTATAAAATAACTTTACTGAACGGCCTATTGTGCAAGAATCTCAAAACCCAGGAAAACTTTCTCCTGCCACTGTTGTTTTGCTTTTCTGGTCAATCTAACGACCATGAGGTGAGAGTTTGGTCATTTACAAATGAAATAACGTTTATTTCAAAGTCATTGACGCGATTGTTCTTTTTATATTTATTTTTTTACCAGGTGGGGTAATGTGGGCCTACTGAGAATTCAGCCACAATTCAAATTCAACGAAGCCTTGAATTGCTTAAATTTTCGCACTTATATTCATCTTGCCACGATGTTTTCTGTCTAAAATGCGAAAATGGGCTTCCTATTACCGCAGTTGCTGTCTCGTAACCAGTAAATTGGAGTAAACATACTGCAAACATCTTTATTTGACTGTTATTATCAAATTCAATCACTGACTTGCAAGTTGCAACGATGGTGGATCACAGCATAATGACCCTAGTTTTATTTTCGTCGCGGGAACGGGATTGCTTGCGATAGAAGGCAAAGACTGTGATTTTCTTGAATAGAGAGTAGTTGGGAAATGTAAGTCCATTAATTTTCTTAATCATTTAGCCTGTCATATTCCGATTTTGTACAAGTTTTGAAAACAGACCCACTTTTCCCGCTCGTCGGAAAAAGTGGGCCTATTTTAGTTGCCATAAGAGACAATTTTTTAAAAATATTTAACTGCCTTTGTTAGAGCTGAGATTTTTTTTCCAAGAAAGAAGAAGCACTGAATGTCATTTAAACGAAACTTTTGAAATGTTTTGCATTTTAGTCTCGTTTTACCAGCTATCCATTTTGAGATTTTGCTCAATTTAGACCCACATTACCCCACCCTACCCTACTAAATTGCATCGTGTCATGAGACCATATACTCTCGAGTACCGAATGGTAATTCCCACGCTTCTTAACCATTGAAAAATTGTTTAACGCCCCACTTTTATTCCAACCCCCCCCTTTAATAATTCTTGAAAAATTAACATGATATTGAAAATAATTTTTTAGTAATTTTACAAACATATAAAAAAGATACGCGTTTAACCATGAAAAAGACTATCTACAAATTTGTCTAGCCTCCCGCCGAATGTTCGAATCCCCCTTCCCCTTTATTATCATATGGTACCATTTCCGAAACCCCGCCCCCTCCCCTAAATTCTCTCACGACCCCCCGTTTATTCGGTTCGTGAGAGTATATATGTGGAATTTCTTCTGTTGGAGATCTTAAAAATGTTGAGTGTGAATCTCTTCAACTGGAATTGATCAGAAATTCTGCGTGTACTTTTCCCACAATGGAAATTTATAGGAAACTGTGGGTGCTAATTTCCCTTTCGGAAACTAATTGGAAATGCGAGAGTCTCCCCACTTAGAAATTGGTGGAGATTTGCATATTTCTTGCCGTGGTTTCTTTGCAATATATTAGATAATCCCTTAAATTTCGTATGCCAATTGATTACAAATGGTACTCTTTCCTTTGAAATGTTCCGTTTAGTTTCTGTCGGTTTTAGTAATACCTTTCTGTCTCTCATTTCGACTTCTGTTGCTATTTGTACTAGTTTTTGCTCGGAATAACCACGATTGACATAAAATCGAATAAAATCAGTAGCATGTCTACGATAATCCTGGACTAGAGTACAAATTCTGCGAATTCTTATGAACTGTGACAATGGGTTAGAGCGAATGGTATGACTTGGATGATCTGAATGTCTATGAAGGTAGGTGTGGGTAGCTGTTGGCTTGCAGTATAGTTCAGTTATTGGTTGACTATTATGTATTTTCACTTTTGTATCCAAAAACACTACGTTCTCTGTAGAAAATTCCGATGTAAAAGTAATCTTTGATCTAAAATTGTTTTCTCTCGCAAACGAATTGCAGTACGATAAGAAGTGATTAAGGCTTTTGATATCCCCAGTCCAGATAAAGAATATATCATCTTTATAACGTAACCAAGACAGTGGCCTTTTTCCATAGTTTCTTTCATACCCGTGTAACATTTCTGTTTCAAATTTGGACATAAATAAATTTGCAAAGTTTACTGCCATTGGTGTCCCCATCGCAGTACCCTTTAATTGGTGAAAAAATTTATCCATGAACGACAATGTATTGCTTTTCAATATAAAGTTTATCGATTCTGAAATACAATCCGATGGTACCGATTTGTCTTTACGTTGTTCTAAGGCTTCTTTGCATGCGTTAACTCCTTCTTCGTGGTCTATGTTAGGGTACAGAGAACAAACGTCCATCGTAACAAGGTAAAATTCTTCACTTGCAAAAGTGCTGATATCAATATTTTGGATATGCGTAATGAAATCAGTGGTGTCTCTGATGTACGAGTTAGTCTTTATGGCTGCTGGTTTTATAAAGCTATCAACCCATTCTGAAACTTTCGCTGTACAAGAATTATATCCACTGCAAATCGGTCTCAAAGGAGGCAGTGTATCAAATTGTTTGTGTATTTTCGGCAAACCGTAAAAGCAAGGGGATCTGTTACCTTCTCTTAGTTTAATATTCTCAATATCCGTGATGTAGCCTTTACTTTCCATTTCGTCAATCATTAAATCTAATTGATTACGGTAATTGGGGTTAGGGTCGGAGGTGACTTCTTCGTAATATTCCTTATCATGAAGGATTTCCAAACATACCAAACATAATTTATTGTAGTCATTTGTATCCATAAGCACAATTCCGCTGCCCTTGTCAGCTGGTTTAATTATCAACGTATCATCAGAGGCAAGAGATCTCAGCGCTTCACGTTGTTTGTTTGTTAAATTGTTCGTCCGACTACTTTTGTTTGAATTCAGATGTGAACGAATGTCATGGATTGTGTCATCCAAAAAGTCAGAAAGTCCAGTTGAACGACCTTCCCTTACTTTTTCTGGATACCAATGTTCATTCTTTGTAAACCAGCCCAAGTCATATCGTTCATCGTTTGGTTGTAAATCTACTTTTTTGATCGTGTTTTTCTTTGCTGTAATAATAATAATAATAATAATAATAATAATAATAATAATAATAATAATAATAATAATAATAATAATAATAATAATAATAATAATAATAATAGATATTTATATTGCGCCGTATTTCATCAGGGCTCATAGGCGCATTACATATTTTACAATCTAAAACGATAATTTAATTATACATTATACATGGTTTGAGTTAAAATGTTTTCGAAATAAAAATGACTTCAACAGTGTTTTAAAAGATTCTATTGAGTTTGCTGCCCTTACTGAATACGGCAGTTCGTTCCAGAGACATGGGGCGACATGAACAAATGCTCGGTCCCCAGCTGTTACTTAGCGTGTTCTCTTTATCTCAAGCAGGAGATCGTCCTCTGCTGATCCTGTTGCGCGAGGGGCAGTGCGTTTCTTTAATAAATCAACTAAATATTTTGGAGGTACGTTCTTAATGCACTTGAATGTCAATAGCAATAGCTATTACAGTGTAATCTATAACAAATGTAATCGTTGCCATTTTTGTCATTATCTAACGCTTATAGGCGTTGTGTTTCTTTTTAATGCTCTCATCAAGGGTGTCAGGACACGGATAAATATGGCATTGCGGTTTGAAACCTTTCTTCTGCGAAGGCGCGCTAAGACACAGGAATACAAGGAAGATATATTCAAATAACACGAGGCACTTACATCAGTTCAAGAGGAAACAGAACAGAGAAGAAAACAAGACAAGAAAACAAGACGAAGCACAGTGTTCCAGGGCATGTAATTAATGTGGAAAATGAAAGTATCAGAATTGTACCAAACTTATTTTTCTATTGTTCACCGTAGCCTGAGGAATGTCAAAACCCAAAAAATTTTCAAATCGGACAATCTAGTGCTGAGAAAACATTATTTCAAGTTGGGCCTAAGAAGTGTACTTCAGGCTTCTTTCTAAGCACAGCAAGGCCACAAAATAGCACTAAGTTTCAAATTCAAATTTCTTGGCTTGCATTAACCCGATTTTCGTGATCTTTGTTTTGTTCAACTGATTAAACCTTGCAGAGTATTTAGTGAAAAAGTGGATTGAAAATCTTTTCTTGGTATGCGGAAATTTTGCGAATTCAAAGTGTTAACCAAACGTTAAAAAAACTAAAACTGAATCACGAAGCGTTTCTTCAGCATTAAAAACAAAAAATCTATGTTTCAGAATTCTCGGAAAGTCTATTGCAGAATCAAGTTTAAGCTATTGGCAACACGTTTGCAAAAGGGCTTAATAGAATAAGATCTCAAATAATTTTGGCGAATTTTTCACGAAGACCAGTTTTGCACCTTTTCAGAGTAAAAAATTGCATTTTTATGACGAAAACCTATCAGCAAAGGCAAAAGTATTTTTGCATAATCTAACTAGTTTTTAAGGTTTTGAAAACATGCAGCCAACTCTACGATGATTTGTTATATCCCAAGGTGAAAAATGCGCCTAGTAACATCGAAAAACAGAACAAACACCAAAATAGATACCTCATATGATCAGGGAGTTGATCTGTAACCTCCTTTTGACTGTAAGAGGGAAATATTTGTTTCATTGAACATCTAGTTCAGTCTATAGTACAGTGGCAAATACAGATAGAATTTGCTAAAAAAGACTTCTTCTTCACTGGCCTTCGTGAAAAATTTGCCAACATTAGTTGAGAGCTTATTCTACTTAGCCCTTTTGCAAAAATGTTCCCAATAGGTGAAACTTGATTCTGCAATAGGCTTTACGAGAGTTCTGAAACATATATTTTTTGTTTTCAATGTTGAAGGAGCGTTTCGTGGTTCAGTTTTAGCATAGTATCTTATCCTGTGACTATGGTTTTAGTTTTTATCAACGATTGGTTACCATTATGGATTTGAAAAATTTGCACATCCCAAGGTGAAATTTTCAATTGACCTTTTCACTGCATATTTTGCAGGGTTCAATCTGTCCATCAAAACAAAGATCATGAAAATTGAGTGAGTGCAAGCCAAGAAATTTGAATTTGAAAGTTAGTGCTATTTTGTGGTCTTGCTGTGCTACAAAAGAAGCCTGCAGTACACTTTTTAGGCCTAACTTGAAATGATATTTTCTCAGCACTAAATTGTCCGATTTGAAAAATTTTTGCGTCTTGATATACCTTAGGCTACGGTTGAATATAGAAAAATCAGTTTTGTACAATTCTAAAATTTGCATTTTTTGGCATTAATTACCCTAAAACGGAAATCTGGAATCACAGTGCGAAGATCAAAACAAGGTAAATAAATACGTAATTAAAATATCCGTGTCCCAATACCCTTGCTCTCATTGGATGGTTATTAAGCCATATCGGTTGTTTTTCTTTGTTTTTCGAAGGATATATTTTGCGTTTTGGTATGCATTGTCTGATGGAGTAGCTAAGTATAGTTTCGAAAAAGGTTCATAATTGCTTCAGTTGACATGCCTTTAAACTCTTTTTCTCACTCAATCACTTTTGATATACTTCTTATTTTGGCATACACTCATCTTTTTATAACAAACCGCTTATAAGAAACGGTAGGCTCAATTTTTCGAAAGCTAAGAAACAACCCTAACTGAGTTGAAAAAAGCTAAGAAACTTCTGTAATTTTCAGTTTTAATTTTCCAATCACAGTCAAAAATGTTTTGACATTGTACAGTTAAAGCAACTGTTTGGACATTATTTTGAGTGCGAATCGTGTTATTTACTCGTTTTGAGATTTTACTAAGTAATTTGGGAGCCCTTTAGACAAGACAAAATCAACTCTAAACTTCCGGCAATAAAAATATAAGAAACACGTAAGAAACTTGTGGTTGCAAAATGGCCCAAAAATTTAAGAAACTGCCTACCAGCCCCGGACCTTAGTTTCTTATAAAAATAATGAGTGTAGTCACCGTTATCATAAGAGAAACGTTCAGATTTATCTCCCAGGTAGTGTGACTCTTTGATTTCTACGATTTATTGCAACTCTATACAGTCAAGTGGTCACTCGAACCAAGGGGATCGCTGTAAAGTAGGATTTGGACCGACATCAAAATATAGCATTGCATAAATACAGTAGAAACCCGCATAAAAGAACCTAGGTTTTTTCTGGGCAGCCTGAATTGGTTCTTAATTAAATGGCTGCTATTCTAAATTCCAGCCTGTAAGGTTCTTAAAAAGGTTCTTATATACGAGCAGGCCTTGCACACATTAACACTGTTTTCCAGCTCAAGAATTCTTGAGATTAATGAAGAAGTCTGATCAGAATGTGAAGAATTCTAAGCATTCTTGTCATTTTAATAATTTACATTAAAGCTATTATATAAGAACCTTTCCCAGATTCAGCCTTTTAGGGGTTCTTATTTAGGGGGTTTTAAAGATTGAATTTCAGCCTCTAGGTTCTTATAAAAACAGGTTCTTTTATGCGGGTTTCTACTGTATAGGGAGCAGTAGCCCTTCAAACGTCGGGCGTTCTTTTACACACACGGTAAAGGTTAATCAAAGGCCATTTCCCTAATCATTATCGAAGTACAGTGTGTCCCAAAAACATTGTTCGACATTTGATTATATTTGAAAAATAACGATAAAAAGTTGGTACAAGAAATCCCGACAGCAAAACATAATATTTACTAAGTTATGAAAGAATACTACACGTTAAGATGTTGCATTATTGAATAGAAAAATAAGATAAAATTTAATGGTGCTGAAAATTATCTACCTACCCTGAGGTCTTATACCGCAGTCACACACAAATTAAACTAAAGCATTTCTTCCTAATCATTCGCCGCATCATAGCCGAAACATACTGCCGAGACTGAGATTTTGCTAGCATTACACGTCAGGTGAAAACGCAAAATTATTGATGCAAAACGCTCGATTTGTTTCAATTCGCGGAAAACTCACCAGCCATCTTAGAGGCCCTTTACAAAAGACACGACATAAAAGACATGCCAACATGAAAATTTGAGAAAACTCACTCCCGTTTACATGAGAACCAACATCAAATTTTCTAAACATGTCATGCATTTTTCACGTGACTTGGCGTTGATCTTTGAGAAAGAAAACAAAAGGGATTTAGTTGCCAATTCGTGCCGATTTGAGCAAAAATGTGTTTACGTGAGATTTTCATTCCGGCATGGGTTTCATGTCGCCTTGAAATCATGCAAACACGACAGTAGATCAGACCAGCATCCAATATGAAACTCGTGCCAAGTTGCTTGCTAGTGTTACTGCAATGTTTCAAAGATGGAGATAACACTAACAAGTCTAACTATCGACCAAATACCAGTATTTATCAGTCAATATCAGTCTTTGCCTGTCTTCAAAAGGCTCTTTGAAAAACTAGTAACAACCCAGCTGTACCAGTATATGCATGACAAGGGTCATTTCCAACTGGCTAATCTGGCTTTTTGCGTCTTCATTCAACAGTAGCATGCCTTCTTAAAAATACTAACGACTGGTACAATGGATTGGATCTTGGTAAGCTTGTGGATCAATAAGGCATTTGATTGATGCTGCATAATATTCTCTGCAAAAAGGTTGAGTGTACATCAACCTGAACGCTCTTAGTTTAAATCCTTAATGGTTCAGATTCAGAAAATAGGGACATGCAGGTTGGTGTACCACAAGGCTCATGGCTAGGCCCCTTCTTTCCTCATCTACATCAATGATCTCCCACAGGCTATCCAAGATTCTACTGTGTCCAAGTATGCTGATGACACTAGTTTGTGCTACTACTCACACGATTTGATTCGGCTGAATGAGGCTATTAACAGCGACCTAAGGAAACTGGTCACTTGGCTACAAGGCAACAAGCTTTCCCTGGCTGTTGTGAAAACTCATTTCATGCTTATCTCTACCAAGCAGAAACACAAATACCTTGGTTGTGCAAATTGACTGCTCCTTGGATTGGAAAGGACAAATCAAGGCAGTTTCTAGCAAGGTCTCTAGTGCAGTTGGTTTTTGTAAACATGCCAAGTCTTTTCTCCGAAAAGGAGCTTTGTAAACTCTTTACGCAGGTCTTGTTGAGCCCCACTTGCGATACTGCTGTTCTGTCTGGGTGACACAGACAAATTGATCTATCCTGTTCTTTGTAGGGACCCAATTTATTGCCTTGAATTCTGTGACCACAATATGTGCTGTGTTTTTAAATCGAGGTAAAAACGAATGCATTTGTTTTGTGCCGTCTGGATTATTTTAGACAGCCTCTTATTCAACCCTGGATACCAAGAGGTGCATGCATAATCAAAATGAGGTTGAATACGAGCATTTAAAGGCAACCTGCGAAGGGATTTATTCAGGAAGTTTTATTTCCTGTACAGAAATTTTAGCTTGCCATTTATTTTTCCACGCATCTTAGTCGCCATCGACTCCCCAGAGAGATTCTCATCTAGGATACGTCCCAGATATGTGACTGTTGAATGCTGTTTAATCCTTATATCACCTCTCCTAATGTCCAACTTTTCAAGTTTTTGCTTTTTCTTTGTCCAACGAAAATGGATTTAGTTTTGTCCTCTTCAAAATGAATGCTTGGTTTGTTTTCTACAAACCCATCACAGAGGGAATTGAAATTTCTATTCAAATTGCTCTCTATTTGCTCAATATTTTTGTCTCTAAAAATCAAACAAGAATCATCTGCATACAGAAGCAGGTCGCAGTCGACCGCTCGTGCCATGTCATTCACGCAAAGAAGGAATATGAGTGGACCAAAAATTGACCCCTGAGGGACCCCACATGACAGATTACCATGATTTGATTATTCCTTGCCCGTCCTTGCCAATGTTGACAGTAAAAGGACGGTCTTGAAGGTAAGATTTAAACCATAAAATTGCGGATTTGCGAAAGCCAAGGCATGCCATTTCATCCAAAAAGATGTTGTGGTCAATTGTATCAAATGCTTTTTGAAGGTCAATTAAGATCATGCCTGTAAACTCAAGTATGATAAGCAGGTGTCCGTTGAGTGATATGAACGAAAGCCAAATTGGCATCGGTACAATATTTTCTTATCATCAAGGTACTTTTGTACTTGACCATGAATTATTTTATAAATAATTTTTGAGAGTTGATGAGAGTTGATGAAATTGGTCGATAGTTTTTGGGATCATGTTTCGATCCTTTTTTAAAAAATGGTTTTAGTTTTGCTTGTTTGCAACCATCAGGAAACATAGATAGTAAGATCAAGAGATGACATAGTTTTGGTATCGGCTCAGCTATGGCGGTTGCACCATCTTTGAGGAATTTCCCTGCTATATTATCAAAATCTGTCGCTTTTGAGGGGTTTATCTCTTCTAAGAGTTTGCGGACATTGTCAGAGCATGGGTAGTTAGACACTGCTGGTGTGCTTCTATGGAGAAAAGCTGGATAATATGTATCTGCGGGGGAAATTTTTTATAGTACTGCGGAGGAGATATCTGCGGGGGAAATTGTTATAGTACTGCTAAAGAGATATAAAAATATAAAAGTTTAATATTTTTGTTCTTTCGATATCTCCTCCGCAGTCCTGCCTAAAAATTTCCCCCGCAGATACATAATATCCAGCGCTTCTCCATAGTTGACTTGCTACAAGTCTCAGTATAAATCGCAAACAGTGCCAAGGCCTCAGATGAGAGGGTTCCAAATGAAGGAGTCAGAAGGAAGGAAGAGAAACTGAGACTTGTGACCCTTGTCAATTCATAATTGGATCTTGTTTGCATGAACTGAACAATAGGATCAGTCAAGGGGGTTCAAATGAATTAATCCTTTACGGAAATTCTTTTTGTCCTGTCCCTAATTGGATTAACAAGTAAAAAGAAGGACGGTGATTTCTCAATCGGACTAGAAAGAAATCGTTCCTGGCAACCCCCTGACACAATCTGATGTTGAAAATGATTATAAATGGTGATTGGCTTATTCAGAACTTCAAAGGAAAAGCCGCGGACAGAATCTTGTCCGTACTATTTTTAGGCTGCCGAGAGTAACAAGTCTTCGTTCTTCCCCTCCTCCGCCGCCCTCGCGCTGCGCGCTTGTTCGCCTCCGGCGCGGTATGAACTATACACCATGACAATACGAATAGAAAGCAAACGAAGACTTGTAGCAAGTCAACTCCATAGAAGCACATCAGCAGTGTCTAACTACCCATGGTCAGAGGATGTGGTAAGCAGTGAAAATGGTTCAGAAAGCTTCATGTGCTGGTAATACTTTCACACATTCTGTAGTCTTTGTTGGGATGGGTTAAGTTTCTTTACTAAATTTGAAGCTAGATTTGGAAAGAAGTCTTTAAAAATGTCGGCATTTGTTTTATCATCGAAAGATGGTTTGCCTTTGTCATTTAGACTAATTTCAGGAGGCGCGGTGTTTCCTGATGACAATCCGAGAGATTTCAGATACTTCCATAAATCTTTAGGTTTTCCTATGTTCTCATTTAGTTTTCCAACGACATAGGATTTTTTCTTCTGTTTAATCAAATTTTAGACATGATTGCGCACTTTCTTGAGATGTACATAATCAACGTGAATTTTAGATGACCTAAATCTTGTCAGTAATTTGTCGCGAATTCTAATCTCCTCGAGGACTTCCTGGTCCATCCACTCCTGTGTGTCTTTTCTGATACGAATCTCCTTCATGGGGGCAATTTCATCAATGATATTGTGACAAGTTCAACAAAATGGGAATAGGCAACATTAACATTATCAAAATCAATGTATTTTGGAAATGTGATTTGACTTATTTTATCAAGAAAGGGTTGTTTTTTGTAATTCTTTAATGTACGGATCTGGATATAAGTATGTTCATGTATTTTGGTGCTTCAATCCATGGAGGGAGCAAAACTCTTTATATCTTTTAATTCCGTTTGATATATCATTTTCATTGTTCAAGTTAATGTTTAGATCTCCAAGAATTTAAACCTCTTGGTTGTCAAAGTTATTTGCTTTGGAAATAGCCAGTGTTAGTTTATCTAAAAAACCAGTTGTTGTTGGAGACCTGTAAAGGATTCCAACGAGAATTGGTTTTGATTTTGGTAGCTGGATATCAAAAAAAATATTCTCAATGTCTGTTGAAATTTTCTCTTGGATTAAATACCAAATCTGTCCTTATGTAGCAAGCTACTCCTCCGCCATGTCTATTTCTGTCACATCTTTTTATCTCATATCCATCAATGCTTACCTCACCATCTAGGACAGACTTATCTAGCTTAGTTTCTGAAATCCCAATGACTGCTGCATTGGTTTGATGGGCAATCAGACGAAGCTCATCAATTTTGGATAACAGACTATTTATGTTTAAATAGAGAAAATGTAAACTGCTCTTTGCTTGAAATTTGCCCATGTAACTGTGTCTGTTGAATGCTCCTCAATATTTACATCCAAATTAGAGGTATTCAATTCTTCAGAGGGGCTTTCTGTAAAGGAGACTTCCGCAAAGGGCAGTTGATCTAAATAATTTTCCCTTGATTTACGTTTACAAGATAGACAAACATATGTTGCTTCACTTTCCTAGGAAACCTAGAGTGTTTATCATAGTCTACATCTAAAATTTTATCACATCTTTTGTGCACCCAAAGTCCACATTGGTTGCAGGGTAATCCTTTCCTAACTGATTTATTGCAAAGAGAGCATGGGTAATAGGTGGGTAATAGGTAGGTATAGGGTGGAGATGAATGTCAACAGAAACCTGAAAAATAGTCTGTGATTTTTGCATTTTAAATGTATCAAGGCAATAGCTGATAGCTGCTGTTTTAGGCATTCAGCTCTAATTTCTTCAATTATGGAGAGACAATCATTTGCAAATAGTTCTTGGTTTTTGTAGATGCTTAAGGGTGTGGAAGGGGTTAATTTTTGCATTTCCCCTCCTCATTGTAGGCGAGGATGACAAGGAGGGACAGTGTCAGACATGACATAAAGCAGCCCAACCGGCGCCCTGGCTTCTGTAGCCCTAAGCTTTTCTTCAGAAACTGGTTGCGGAAACTATCTTTTAATTTGTATTTAGTCAGTATCTCTCTTGAGAGCCAGTGACCAAGAATAAAAATTCCTATTGAAGTTGATGGCAATAAAAAGCTGATTCAATGTGGGAAGCTATCCCTTCCAATTTGAAACAAGTTTCAGAGCCCCCCCCCCCAACCACCCAATTCTAATAACTAAGTCCCCATTTTCTAATAACAAAGTCCCCATTTCCTAAATCAAAATTAAGATTTTGTATCAAAAACCAAAAAATTAAAAGAAACTGAATAAATCTGAAACCAAATGACAATCTATATGCTATGCATGAGGCTGGTGCATGTGTTGATGTTTGCTTCTTTCGTGGAGGTGATTTTATGGGTGTGGGCTTTGGTTGAGATGGTTTTGTTGATGCGGATCAGTTTGGAGATGGTTTTGTGGATGTGGTCTTTGGTGGATGTGGTTTTGGTGTTCTCTACTACTTAGGACCTAAAATTTGGAACGGTGCACTCTGACCTAAAATCTGCTAAGAGTTGTTTCAGCACAACTTCAAGGATAAGATCAAGGAAAAATTCTTTAAGACCTCCAATATCAAGAAAAATAGCCCCTATATATATCATTCGAATTCTAAAAGCTGCAACAAAACTATCTATCAACAATATTTTGTATATATATATATAAAACGGTTAAAACTAAAACTCAACAAAATACAATATTCTGTGCCGTCCATAGCAAAAGTAGACATGACGTCATCTGGTTCTGGCTATGAGCGGCACTCAACAATTCTTTAACAACAATCCTATTAAGCACTTTGTGTGCCATGGCACAGTTCCATTTTGACAGGCGCTAGCACGCGCCAGCTTAGTTAGTTTAGGTGAATTATTGCAAAAAAAACTATGCAGTGGTGCAAGGCCTGTGCAAATAATGGTTAGATGTGAGTCACCAATGACTGATGCCATGGCTCACAAGAATAAACATAAATAAGAATAAGGGGTCGCTAATCGTCAGGTTTCCATCAGGTTTCCGAAGAATTCCCAAAGATCCCACAGACCAGAAACGCCCCCGGCCACACAACCACCACTTCACCGCCAAAAACCACAAACCAGTTATCATTCGAATGAGCCGAGCAAAGCGGAACCCGAGCCCCGCAAAAGCAGCAACCACCACAGGGCCCAAGCCCCACTCACCAAGCGCCCCTGAATGACGCCCAGACCGCAGCAACCGGCAGCAAAATGGCATTTCCATGGCCAAAAGACACCCCCAGCCCACAGAATCCCCGGGAACGTTTTAATTAAGCCTGTTAGTTGCTTTGAAATATGCTATGGTTGCCTCTAAAATCTTTCGATTGTCAGTTTCATCAAAAATTGGGCTACAGTAAAAACCCGCACATAAGAACCTTCATTTATTAAGAACATACAGCCTGAAATCATATATTTTGTTCCCAATAGATAAGAACTATGTCAGCCTGATATCATGACTAGGTTCTTAATAAAAGATTTCATTCATTCATTTATTGGGAAATAAATGCAATCTGTTTGCCCAACCTCTTTCGTGAACTCCAAAACATTACTTACAGAACTGTGATAGGCAGGGCCTGCAGGGGTGAACTGGGTATGCTTGGGTTGAAATGGATAGGGCCCAGACAGAGTGTAAATAAGTTTGGCAAAGATTTAGATTCACATATTTCCCTTTGTTAAGAACCTACATCCTGATTACTGGATGTGCCTCATGGCATAAGAACCTACACAGGCTGAGTTCAAAATCTTAGGTTCTTATGTGCGGACTTTTTACTGTACCGTAAAGAAGCAAATTAAGCAATGCTTTTGAATCCATGTTGTTTACATCGAAATCTGGAAGGTATGAAAGCTGTCCAAGGAGATCATTGCGCATAGGAACAAACAAGAGGTAGTGCAGAAAGAAGTGCAAATTATCCGCAATTCCAGTATTACAAGAGCCCACATCGGACTCAGACACCGAAAATTATGGCGGAATTTATGCTCATATAATCACGTTTGCCTTAAAGACCACACTGAAGTGTTCTTTCAGTTGGCAATTCTGCAAAAAGATAGGAAGGAGTACCCGTTTTCCTTGGGTTGAAAAGATGACATAAGCGTCTAAACCATCTTCGATGGTACAGACTTCCCCAACCAAGCTCATTATAGAGCTTTTGTCTGCTAGATTCTCTCCAGGCACCCGCAACAGCGAGAGCCGCCGAGTACTGAGTATGTTCAATCCTTTTGTGAAAATTAGTATCATTTCAGGATCGTATCTGTGACAAATGATATCACCATAATCCAGGTGCGGCCCAACGTATAACTTATAGACTGATCAAGGACATCTCGAGATACATATTTAGAAAGATATCTGATCATTCCTATTCCTCGTCCAGCTTTTAAGATAGCCTGTCTAATATGACTTTTAAAGTAGAGCTTGGAATCAAGAATTAATCCAAGATGCTTGTGTTCATCCTTCCTCGTCACTTCATCCGACCCCAGGTTCAAAGGCGGGTGTTCTATTTTAGACCTTTTGACTGAGAAAATCACCTCTTCTGTTTATCACAATTAAACTGCATTTTCTATTTCCAAGCCCAAAGCCGCACTCTTTCAAGGTCCTGATTAAGGCTTTCAGTAGCCTCATCTTTATCTTTAAGAACTAAAAAAATGGAAGTATCGTCAGCGAAAAGCTTGATCTCGCTGTGCACACCCTCGACGAGGTCATTTATATACACAAGGAAGAACAGTGGGCCTAGTACTGAGCCCTGAGGCACACCCGAGGTAACTGTTAACCAACGAGAGTTTTTCCTATTTAAGACAACTCGTTGCTGTCGGTTTGTCAAAAACTACCAAAAAGTATCAATAATTTTCCGGATATTCCATTACATTCGAGTTTACACAGTAGACCTTCATGCCAAACTCTGTCAAAGGCTTTTGATAGATCTAGGAAAACAGCACGGGTCTCTAGGCTAGGAACATTCTCAAAAAAACAATAAATCTTATGTGTAATTGATAGTAACTGATTAATTGTTGAATCACCTGGCTGGAAACCCGATTGATGAGGGGTTAGAAGACCATTTTGTCGTAGGTGGTTATAAACCGAGTCAAATATAATCTTTTCAAACAGCTTTCCAAAAATTGGGAGTAGTGAAATTGGACGATAGTTGGTTTTACACCGCCTGCTATCTTTCTTGTGTATAGGAATGACATTCGTTTTTTCCACAGAGATGGGTGCCCGTTTTTTTTATATATATCAATTCTCCTAAAATTTACAATCTACTAACAAACATTGACATTACGAGACGATAGCGCAAGGAGCATGAAAATACATTGCAACCCTGCAGCTATTACACTTAACCTAAATACTAATACAAACACTAATACGGGACTAATACTAAGGATAATAATTAAAATACAAGAAAATATACTAACAAAGAACTACACGAATAAAGAACCGATCTACAGTGATCTCTCCATACAACGGACCCTCGAAGAAACCATGAATAAGTCATATCTCGTTAGACAAGGGTTCATTGGGCTGCGAATTTGTGTTCAATGGATTATGTCCTTGGAAAATGGGTCTGTAAAAAAAACGAGAGTTCATTAGGATTCGCTATATGGAGAGCTCACTGTGCGTTACGTTAAAGAAAAAGAAAATGGCGTTGGTTCATTCAAAGCGCTCTGTTGCGTATACATACTTCAATGTAGCCTCAAGGTTCATCGTATTTGACATAAGTGGCAACCTTGCATCACCATATAAAAGTATTTTGAGAAGCGCTTCATTAGAGAGGTTTGATCAGCCTTGAGGTTGTAATATGATGGTAATGGCATCGAGAAGACCCTGTCTTTGTACATCATAGTTATGGCAGAGCAGCAAAAAGTCTTCCGTATCCTCAACTCCATCGTTGATCGAGCACATTGGATTTACTGTGTCTTTAAAGTTGTGTTTAAATTTGTGAAAATTTAGCTTACTTAGACCTACACGAAGTTGTGTTAGAATTGCTAAGCCTTTCGGGTCATGAATGCTGTAGACTGGACGGGGTAGAGGGCGAAAGAGTGAAAAAACTTCTTTTTGAACATGCCCAGAGTTGGTGACTGTCTTATCTCTGAGTCAAGTTTATTCCATTCCGAAAGACAGTTTGGGTAAAAACATGCACCAAAGCTCACTGTTCTTGCACTTATTTGCCCGATTATAGCTGGTTTACGAAGGCGATAGTTAGATTGTGGAAGGGGTGGAATATGGTGCCTCGTATGATCCGGTACCCGTTTGTAAAAAATCTTCAAAAATAAGACACAAGGGTTCAACTATTGAGAAGTCACAATTTTTAATCATAGCAATAGAGATGCCATCGCAAACATGAGATCTTTTGCTATCTAGGGATCTAATAAGTTTGAGAACCTTCTCTCTGTCGATGGTCAGTCCCGCTAAAAGGGCTGGATTCCTTGGTGTAAAAGATGGAAGGGTGCTGCTCGTTGATGTTTCAGAGCACATTTTTACAAAGAATTCATTGAAAATATTTGCTTTGTCCTCTAAATTTGTCAAAAAGAGTCTATTTTCTAACAAGGGTGGAATATTGACATTCTTCTTTTTATCAATTAGCCTGTTCATAGTTGACCAAAATGTTTTTATACCGTTGGAAGGATCCGATAATTTTCGACCAAGGTTGCGATAGTACTCCTCTTTCGCATTGAGAACCAACCTGGATGTTTCGTTTCTGACACCCTTAAAACTACCCAATCCTCGTGTCTCCTACCACTATTCATAAAATTCCGGAAAACCCTACGCTTGCGTTTTATTGAAGTCTTAACCTGTCTTGTTATCCAGGGTGGATCCTTATCATTAAAACTGAGAACCCTGTTAGGGATGTTTGCCTTTATAATGCCATAAAGCTTATTTGTAAAAACTTCAGCCATTTGATCTGTATTGAGACCCCAACGTTGATCACCAATCAGTTTGCTGCAATGAGTTTCTGGATTGGAAACATCCCTACAATCTTGAAAGTCCAAGGGAGTAAAATAGGCAGAGCGGCAGGGTTCCATCTCCTTACGCCAAGGAATGTTAAAGAGCCACTGCTGACATAAGTGCTTTGCGCGCTTAAAAATTGAAAGGAGGTAAACACCAATGGCGACGAAGAACAATGTTTAGTTTGCGCTTTATCGTTTATTGTTTTACATTTCTGTCATTGCTGAAAACAAGAGTTGAACATTTCACACGTACCACAATTCTATAGGCCCTTTCTTTACTTATAGCGTCTCAGTCCTCTGGAGGGCAAATGGCCTCGTCATTTTCTTTCGTAATTTAAACTTCGTATTTGAACTGTTCGATATGGCAAACTAAACCGTACAACAACAAGAATGACAGGAAATAATCCACATATCTACGGATCACGCATCATGACCGTCCAAGAAGAAAGCGATGAAGATAATGATGGAGGAGGCAACAGTGGAATTGAGGTAGGCTTCTTTCCACATCCGCGATAATGTTGACATGCTAGGCCAAAAAACACTTTTAGACACCCAGAAAGTCGAAGTGCATTGTGGGATCGCACAGGCGCAAAGCACATATGTCAGCAGTGGCTCTTTAATGACAAAACTAGGTCTTACAGTTTTGGGCACAACTGTATTTATTCTCCTGCATGCACTTTCATATGTCTATTAAGATTCCAACGTGACGCGACAGATTTTCCACACTTGTTGCATGGAAACAATAGTTGTTCTCCGGTATGCACTCTTTCATGCAAAATAAGTGATTTTTTCCATCTAAATGATTCTCCACATACCTTACATGAATGAGGCTTTTCTCCGGTATGTATTCTTTCATGTGCAGTGAGATTACCGCGTTGGTAGAATGATTTTCCACAAAATTTACACGAAAATAATTTTTCTCCTGCATGTAATCCTTCGTGCAATCTAAGACTGGAGCATCGCGTAAAAGATTTTCCACACGAATTACATGAAAACGGACGTTCACCTGTGTGTACCATTTTATGTTGTTTCAAATAATCCGATCTTGAAAACTTCATCTCACATATATCACAAGAATGAGACTTTTCTCTTGTATTCACCCCTTGGTGGACTTTCAGATGTTCACTAGCTTTCAACGATTTTTCATGTACTTTACATACATCTCTGTTTCCTCTATTAAATGCACCTTTGCGTCTTTTGCAGCTACCTGCAAAAAGTAAAATGCATGCCGGAAACATTGCACAAATGGGGATACCGAGGCTAGATGTAACATAGGCTATTATCATTATATAGCTTTCGAAAAACGGCTCCTCAGACTGGCAACGGAGCACTATGATTCGTTCTTCATTGGTCCGCAAAGCCGTATTTTCAAAACCGTATTGGACCGGGCGTTGCCATAAAAATCAGCAAAAAGGGAGCAGCTTCTTGCGTAGGCTTAGGCCACAAGAATTATCAGCCAAAGTTTATTTATTCCTCAAAGACTTCTTCGCTGTAAACTTTGAAGAAGAACTTGCAATCATACGCAACGAAAATGTCAATGTCAATTTGGTAGTTAACGTCGAAACAACCAACTACAGTGATGCACGAGAATAAAAACACAATAGAAAAGTACAATAATGCAAACAATGCTCTCAAAAGGTTCTGCCATACAATGAAGCCTTTATTAAATGATTAATTGATCCATGCTGGAAATATTTGGACCTTAGTTCCTTGTACGGACCCCACTGTGTTTGGTCCGTACGTCAAACTGCAGTCCAAGTATTTGGAGCATAGACCATTTCGCAATTTGGAAAAGGGACTGAGGAGAGCGCGGCCCATTCTGACAGCCTTGGCAACAAGTAGGAAATCTGCAGGGAATCCCATCTTCTGCAGTGGTAAGTCTACGGCTTGAGGCTTGCTCGCAACTCTCTCTAAACTCGAGTTATTTTCGATTTATTTGTAACTTCCAAGAATTATGCAATGCTTGTTTAGTATGGTAAGTGTTTTCTTTGGCTCATCTTGCCGTCTTGTCATCTTTTCGCTCATTTTTTAATGTATTTTGAGCTATATTATTTCAGTTGTTTCCCTCAAGTTTGAGACGGCTCAAGTTAGGCCTATTGATCATCTTCGTTTACTTTGATTGACTTGGTTTGACCTGTTATTGCTTGTTAAATTTCTCCACAGTGCACAATTTCATCGCGAATCTTTAGACGATTCCATACAATGCTTTTCACTTGCTTGCATAGCCGTACATGCGTTCAGTTATCTAGGAAACAAGCAAAACTCCATCGAAGGTCGGCTGGGCCTAAACTGAGCCGTTTCAAAGTCGAGGGAAAATACGTGAGATAAAGTGGCTCAAGTTACACTTACAATTGGGAGGAGGGATGACAAGACGGCTTAATAATCCAGAGAAAACACTTACCAAACTAAACAAGCATCGCATAACTCTTGAAAGTTGCAAATAAATCGAGAATGACTCGAGTTTGGAGAGAGATGCGAGTGAGCCGCAAGCTGTAAATTTTGTACTGCAGAAAAGAGGATTCCCTGGATTTCCCTGCTGCCAAGGCTGTCAGAATGGGCCGCGCTCTCCTCAGTCTCTTTCTCCAAATTGCGAAATGGTCTATTGACCTCGTAATCGTTTAATAACCGCATATTATTCAGCTGCTATAAAAGCTGTTCACACCAGTTTGCTTGAGATATCTAGCTGTGACCTTCAATTTACCGATGACTCATACTCATACATTTTCCCATTATTCCGTAGGAGGAAAAATCTTAATATCTACAGGGTGTCCCAAAAAATTGTGCCCCGCTTGTCTGAAGATCTCGCAAAATTTTTGCATGATACTGCTCTTCAGATATTCAATTAAAGTTTCCAACCATCCCCGTGAAAATCCGTTGAGAAATGATGGAGCTATGACCTTCAGGAGGCTACATTTGCCCGATCACTGAAACCAGCCGTCGGCCATTTTGTCTTACTTTTTGAAGCGACAAATAGCTTCATGGGTTGAAAATGAAACAGCAGCTTCCAATTTCATAGTTTTCGTGAAAATTCTGATAATCCTCGGAGAGTTCCACTAATTCTGACCTCAAAGAAAATATTTCTTAATTCACATGAAGATACTTATCACTGCAAAATAGTAAGACAAAATGGCCGACCGCTGGTTTCAGTCATCAGGCAAATTTGGTCTTCTGAAGGTCACAACTCCATCATTTCTCAATGGATTTTTACGGGGATGGTTGCAAACTTTAATTGAATATCTGAAGAGCAGCATCATGCAAAGGTTTGGCGAGAATCTTTTGCCGTTTTGTCGCAATCTTTAGGCAAACGGAGCACATTTTTTTTGGGACACCCTGTATTTTCAAGTCTGGATAGATCAGGCGTCTAGAATACATGGAGCGGGTGGAAATTTTCTTTAACTCAATTTATAGTTCTGTAGTCAGGGTTGCGATAGAAGTTGCTTTGACTGGAAACATCATACAAAATTAGGACTCAATAAGAATTATAGAAGAGAAAAATACAGTCTGTCACACCTAAGAAAACATCATTTAACACCTTTAACATTTCAAGTAGTTCAAAGTTAATAAAGGGGGTTGGAATATGTTGGGCAGATTATAAAAAAGCAGTAGGGGAGACTTTTATTCCAGCCTCAAGCGTATGCCCAAAAGTACCATTTCCAGATTTCTGAAGTATTTTTCTCTTGCCTTAGCTGCATTGATAACAATTCCTCAATCGACTTCAGCCGTGTAGCAGGAATTGTTGGGGAGATGAAGTGCTGACCCTATTGTTTTGATATATTGTGTTTTAGCTTTGTTGAGAGCGAATCGACGTTGGGGCTCACGTTGTCATGCGCATTGCTGCTTTTGTTTCTGCCCTTGTTCTCAACGGTCAAGCTAATTTGCATGTTACATAAGTGAAGTAAATGGTTACTACGCATGCGATTTGGAGCCCTTTTCGGGGGATTCCTTGAGTGACTGTCCCTTATTATTTTTGGAATTAATATGCCCAACGAATCTGCTGAAAAATGCTACTTCGGGAAAATTCAGTTTTGGTAGATATCGTTAGCATTGATTTTCTTTTGTTACTGTAAATAATATGCGGTAGAAGTCTACAAGAAATTACGTAAAAAGTAAATCATGTAAATTCCTTCAAACTTTCCAAGCAAACATTATTGGACTCAGAAATCTGAAAAATTTTACTTTTGCTTGGCTTCGATCCCTCGGATATCTTCTTTAAGATTATGTATCATGAAAAAACTGTTTTGTTTGTAAATCTTCGCCTTTCTTCTTTAGCTGGATCACAGTGCAGTGTAAAATGTCACTTGAGGAGATGATCAAATGAAGCAAGTAATTTCCACAACTTAAAAATGACAAAAATTGAAGTAAATACTGCAGTCAGCTCGTATTGGCTCCCTTGAAAACTTGCGGTCATGCACTGGCAGAATGCATAAAAGATACGTGAAAATGACGCTGAAATCTTATAGAATCATGGGCTTAATCACAATGGCTTAACATTTCATCAAATGAAAGAAATCAACAAAACAAGGTTATAATTCACTCATCTAACAGTTTAGATGTATTAAATAAAAGATGAGCGCCATATGCGCAAGTTGGAATGAATGCGATTTTTAAAGTTCACACTAATCTCGTGCAGCATAAATGTCAGAGAATAATAGATACCAAATGAAACAAAAGATATCCTGAACCATGTGCTGACTAAAGTTTGAGAACTGACTGGCTAAGCGAAAAATTTCATGAAATTACCTTTCTGTGGATGTTCCGTGCCAACGACTGTGTTAACATTTGAGATGAGGTTCCCACAAATTTTCATATTTATTCGTTCACAAGTTTCTGATATCTCTTCAGAATTCGCTGTTTCTGATCTTTCATCAAATTTCCGCATTTTTAGACTGCGAGAGGTAATAGTTGGTTGACAAAGTTCATCACTGGTTGATATAGTTGCAGTATATGGCCTCATGATCTCAGTCTAAAATGAATGATGTGTAAAAACGCTTTAAAGCATCACAAAAAATTGTCAAAGTTGCATGTTGCAATGTTACGAAATAGGATGTCCCTTGGCAGACAGATAGATAAGCTATGAAAAAAACATTTAATAAAACACTTTATATTCCTGCTTTTTCGTGTGACTCAGGGGCGGCTGGGAGCCAAAAAGTTTAGGTATTAGTTCCTAAATTCCCCTCAAAAGCAAACCGTTAACAATTTATTCGCGAAGCGAATGAATTGTTAACCAAACCAGCTGGGGGTATGGGGGGCGCTGTAAGCCCCCCATTGGGGTCCAGGGGCGAAGCCCCTGGAAGATTTTGCTTTCTACAAGAAATTCAACCCCAGATTTTCTCTAAATTGCCGCAAGATCGCGCAAGATCTAGTTGTTCTTCAAAGTAGAAAAACTGCAACATCTATGTGGTGCAAAAGCATTTTGCCATATAGAGAGGCTTTGTTGTTGTGGATTTCAACTTCCCTTCGTCGTGCTTCATCAAGTGCACTCCCTTCATCAACATTTCCAAGAAGCCTGTAAGTAGTATGGTTGTTGACATGTTTCCGGGAATGTTGATGTTTGTTTGCAATTTTCCAGAAGTTGGACCCACACAAGTAGCCACTTCCTTTGAAGAACGCATTGCTGGCCTGTTGAAAACGATAAAACATCCAGCTTTAGTAAAAATAACAAGGGCAATGTAAAAATAAAATTAACACGTATGATAACAATTCATCGTTAAATTTCTAAGGTTTAACTTGTTAAGTTTGTTTCCATGAAAGCTGTGTCAGTGTCACGTTCTGTCTCTACTAAACTGGTGGATAACGGCTACGGCCAACTCTTGCTCATACATTTAAGAGCTAGACGCCACTTCCTGCATTCTTTGTTAAAGGCTCCTGGCCTCAAACTGAGAGCCGCAGGGTATTAGCTTTCAGATTCTAGTACCATCAACGGAGATAGCAAGAAACAGTGCACTAAAAAGCTTTTCTCGCTGTTTCTGTTACTTTTGAGTAACTGTGCTTGTTTAGACTAAATAACCTATCATTACAACTTACTCTTGCCCAATTTGACCAGATTATATGAAATAACAGCATAGATGAATCATGACGATTGGAAAAATCGAATCTCAAGTACTTTTTCGTCGTTGTACGCGTGTTCATGTATGGCCAAACCAAAATATCGTGAAATAAAAGAAAATCACTCCAAAACTTACCGATGATATATCACCCATTACGAGGGAGGGCCAGCAAAAATAAGTATTTTTCTCTCCACCTCCGCAAGCCCAGGCATATGTTTCATACACTGAGTCAGATGATTTGTTCTTCAAAATAACTCTTAGACAAGGTTTCCCATCTTTTTTGAAACGCAATCGCTGTTCGTGCGTTAAACTTCTCTGCGACGACAACAACGAAAATATACAACCCCAACACCCCAAAGATACACCCCAACCAAATCTATTTTCTGGGAAATTTAAAGAATTGAGATGCATCAGAAAATTGGGACAGTCTGTCATCGACCGGTCAGCAAATTTGGGTAACTTTGAGTGACAAATCTTTTTAGTTGGCAAATATAGGTAAAGGGAATTCATCTAAATTTAAGTCAAGGCTTATGGATTACGAAAATCGATGCCATAAATTTGCAAAGTTCAAGTTGATACCGCAGCGGCACTTTTCAAGTGGCCTTTTCATCAAATTTCCGCATTTTTAGACTGCGAGAGGTAATAGTTGGTTGACATAGTTCATCACTGGTTGATATAGTTGCAGTATATGGCCTCATGATCTCAGTCTAAAATGAATGATGTGTAAAAACGCTTTAAAGCATCACAAAAAATTGTCAAAGTTGCATGTTGCAATGTTACGAAATAGGATGTCCCTTGGCAGACAGATAGATAAGCTATGAAAAAAAAACATTTAATAAAACATTTTATATTCCTGCTTTTTCGTGTGACTGATAGCATAGGTTCCAAATCTTTAAAAAGGCTGGTGTAAAACTGAGTGACCTATTTCTTTGAACTGAATAACTTTAAAGAAACTTTAACTATTTCTCTATTACCGTTGGACTTTTCTGAAATCTTCTATATTTTCAGAATTAGGGTATTTTTTTTCTTTTTCGAGAATTCAAGAAAAAATTAAAAAAAACTTAAAACCATCGTAATTTCTAAACTGTTTGACGCAACATGAAATGATTTCCAAGAGAACCATAGTTTATGGATGCCTACAATATGGCATCAAGCAAAGTCTGTCACTCTTCTGGCTTATGATTTAGAAATTTGATGAAGTCACAACTTTAAATGAGCTGAAACGTAAGATACGCTGTAGTTTCGAAATATGTACTAAACAACTGAAAACTCCAAAGGTAAAATTATTGATAAATATCTAAAGTTTCTTTCAAGCCATTCAATCAGAAGAAATAGGTCATTGAATTTTACACCCACCTTTTACGCTGAGTTAAAGATTTGGAACCTATGCTGTGACTGATAGAGTAAACTACGCTAAAGGAAAGCTCACTCCACACATAATCTCCGCGTATGGTGCAGTTATGTTTCATATGGCTGGCACTGCGGAAAATAGGAAATACTACATCATCCCTTTCGTGATCTCCGATATTTAAGGCTACAAAACATTCAGAGAATTGAAAACTTAAACGAATGAACACTTTACAATTTATTGAACAACATTCCCTTACCTGTGACACATGATCGAATGAACATCCTGAAACGAATTCCCCATTGTAACTTTCATCATTATCATGTATGTCGTCAATACTATCCTCTAAGAATCCACCTATTATACCACTAGTAGCACTATCAACATCATGATAATCATCATGCTCTTCTTCCTTGATAACGGTCTCGTGGATGTCTTCTTCGTTTCTTTCCAATAAAGTCTTCAAATTGTTACACTGATGATCGTCCTCTGTATGCTCAATATTTTTAGACACGTTCCTATTCAATTCAACATTATTACCATCATTATCTTCAAGTTTCACTGCCCTTCCCTCAAATTTACCGTCCCTTTCTTCTCCGTCTATCAGAATATTGCATCTTTCACTTGAGTCACGTGCTATTTGATTTGAATCTGACTGTTCCAAGTGGAGCTTTGTTACATTGCCTAAAGCATATTGTACCTGATCATTGCGAGGTTGGGCCTCCTTCTTACTCAAATTCCTACTGACATTCCTACTGACATTCTGTAAGGTTACATGAGCATTAATTATTGAAATTCCAGCATCATCAACCATATTATGTACACTGCCATTCGTCTTTGAATTGCTTAGTAGACCCTTTGACCAATCTCTGTCGATTCCCTCAATGTCAGTCTCTCTTTTTTCTGATTCGTTTGTATTACTTCCTACGGCACCATTCTCTTCTGGATAATTGCTATCACATACCTACAAGACCAAAAATCTTTCAAAAACATGAGCCTGAGAGTGTGATAAAAATATAATCTTCAAAATTGAAATCAGAAGAAGTAGGTTTCAACACAACATCAAAATGCCGAAAGAGGACCCTTGTTTAGAGAATTTTGGGCCCAAAAACCCACCCATATTTGCGGCACATTACCGTACCCTGAACATGTCATGTACCCCCCCCCCGGGATATGTGGCAGCTATACAGCTGAAATTAGCTTGCAGCATATGGCTGGCGCCCTTGCAGTCACCTCTGAGTACTCAGCTCCTAACCTAAGAGGTATGGACAGCTTATTTGACTGTTGGCTTATACCTTGTACTTCAGATAATAGGATTCGAACCAATGCTACACATAACCAAGATACGAAACATTGCACCTTAAAGGTAATGTGTCCATCTCAGTACAGCGGCTTTGCTATTTTCACGTGATATTTCATGTGATTACTTTATCATGGAACTCAAAAAGGTAAGCAGGTCTAATATAAGCAGACTGAGGACTTATTTGTGGTTGTGCTTTCAGAGCTGAACCCAAAGTCTCACAGCAGGCAGCCTCGTTGTGAACTCTAAAATTTAGTCTTGCATGTGATCAGTTAAATTCTACCGATCATAGTACGCTCTTGGGGTTCTTCGTCAGCATCGTGTGAGCATATTTTGACAAGAGAGTATACGCAGCTGTAGTTACATGGACATATTGCCTTTAATTAGCTGGCTACACTAGCACTAGAAGTCTCAAGCGATTAGTAAAAATCCTTATGCAAGAACAATCAGATCATTCGCATTCACTTTATGCCCAGTTTCTGTCATCTGAAGCTAAAATGCTAGACAGATTTTACATGCATGTAAAATAAAATTATTTACAATTTCAATGCTTACCAAATTTCCTTTAAAGCAATTTCCAGCAGCATTGCTTTCTACCAAGCCATCATTCTCAACTGCAGTGATATCATCTTCTAAACAATGTCCATTGGTATTGATTTGATTCGGGTTTTTGATACCCGCAGCCTGATTATGGTCTTGTAAATGTACCTACAATTAACATAAAGTTTCTCGAACAGAGGACACCTTCAGGACACATTACGAATGTTTTGTTTAATGACATGTCCATAATACAAAGAAAGAATTTGTTAAATCTGTGTGCAGGGACAAAAGAGATTTTCTGTTTCAAAGGCGTCCCTTTTGTAAAGGTGTCAGCAGACAAAAAAATTAAATTCATAATACAAACTATCGTTTTGTTCTTTGATGAATATGAACCATGTAAAATAGATTTAAGTACAGGGTGTCCAGGAAAAATGTATACAGATTTGGTTGACTCCAGCAATGTGAATTTAGCTTCAGCCAATACCTAATCACTCTAGAAATGTTCCTCGATGGTCAACTGAAGGTGAAGGTGAATGTGGAGTTGCGGTTTCTAATGCCAAGCGCTGGGATCGCAGAAGTAGAATAGGCCTAATCGAGTCAACGACCCCTTGTCATGACACCCAAGTTGTGGGGCTCTACCTGAGATCGAACCCTGTCTGCCTGACTGTTCTGGCTGCAAAGTCGGAGGATTAAACCCCTGCGCCACAACTACTGGAAAATAGGTACATCGTTGGTTTGTATTGATGCTTTAAGAGCAGAAATGTTGATATTGAAAGTTCAAATTTGCCTCTTCCTGCAAACCAGAGCTTTAGCCTTTTGGCCAAAGCCAATTCTTAAAGGGAATCTAAGCATATGTAAGCCTTTTATGAAAATAACCTTGACAAGACAATAAGCCGTAACACGTACCGCACCATATTTGGGTAACGGATTCATGTCAACAGGAAATAATGATCTCTGATAGGCTAGAATTTGACTGCAAGTGGTTTGAGCCACTTTTATATGCTTGCATTCCCTTTAAGGCACAGCGTATAAATCAACGATAGCCTTGATAAAATGTGAACGATATTATACCTTGTGTTATTCTGTTTTCCATAAGTCACCCTCCAGTCGCCCATTGGGAAGTTTCTTAATCTTTCATAAATGTCAGTACTTAATCTTGACGTGCTTCAGGAACTTGCTCATGCCAAAAGGCCAAAGCTCTGAGTTGCAGGTGGACGCAAATTTGAGTTTTCAAGATTGATATTTCTGCTCTCAAAGCACCAATCAATACCAACAAACGAGGTATCTATGTTCAAGTTAAATATCGAGATACATTTTGAGAGTAATTGCCCATTGATTAAAGAAAATTTCACATCGCTGGAGCCAACCAAATTTATATATACAGTATTTTAGGACACCCGGTATAATCAAGATAATTCATGATGGTTTCTGAAACTTTTCTGTGATTATACAGGGTGTCTCATGAAAAGCTTCCCAGATTTGACCACTTCAAGCAAAATGATCTTTATATGAAATGATTCCTTTCAGCCATGTGAGATTTGTGGCAGTCAGAACGAGAACATATTTTGTAAAAATCGTATCAGTTGCTTTTAATTTAGATGCCATCTCGAAATGATTGACACTTGTACCGGCAGAGTCCAGAAAAGTACCAAACCTTCCTTCGGTCGACATTCTCTCCAACCAAAACTTAAAACTGAAAAATGATAATAATTATAAACAACAGATGTTAAAGTGATTTTGGATGAAGCATAATTTATTAGGGCCGAATCATATATATGAGAGAGGAGGCGTGATTTAATAGAACACATATGCGTTGTTTTCTTCTCTCTGTATGTTTTGGAAAAAATTGTCCTTGATCTTGTGTTTGAACGAGTTCATATTGTTTGTAGTTTTAAATCAGAAGAAAGGCTATTCCATATTTTTGGGCAACAAGTAGGGCAGGCATTTGTGGCCAGTGTTACTTTTGCGAAATGGGAGGTTTCTTCACGTTATTCGGTTTTGGTCGATTGGGTGAAATATTTCACCAGTATAGGCTGGAGCCGTTCCTTTGAAAAATTTCATTACGTTTACACATGTATGTTGATCAACTCTGTTCTTTGTGAGAAGCCAATTTATATCTTTGAATTCTGTAGCCCCAACATGTGCTGTGTTTTTAAATTCAAAGAGAAGCGAATGCACTTGTTCTGTGCTGATTGGATTTTTTGGACAGTCTCTTATTCAGCATCGGGAACCATGAGGTACATGCATAATCAAAATGGCGTTGAAAAAGAGCATTTAAAAGCAATCTGCGAAGGGAGTTATCTAGGAAGCTTTGTTTTCTAAATAGAAATTTCAGTTTGCCAATTATTTTACCAAGCATTTTCGTTGCCATTGATTCCCCAGAGAGATTCTCATCCACAACATATCGAAGGTATATGACCATTGAGTGCTGTTTAATTCTTATTTCACCCCTCTGATGTCAAGCTTTTATAAGTTAATCGAACTTAATCGAACCTTTTATGGAACAGCTAAAAGGTTTAGTAGAATTAGTGCGTAGCTAATCCGCTTCTACAAGCGTAGGGAAATGAGTCATAGTTGCAGCGTTATTAGTTCAGGCAAAAGGCGAAACTACGACATTTAACTATGCCTTTTTTCTAAAATAGTGGAAATATTCACAAAACAGCTGATTTTCCAATATTTTTGTCGTTATTTTTTTAGCTTAAACTTTAGAGATTTAAAAAACTGTAAATGGAAAATAGTTGTAGACCACAAACTTTTCTGGAAGTAGAGATTATCTGTGACAAGGTGCCAAATGATTAATTACTACCAGGTGAGCCATAAACAAGTTCCCACTTTCGACAGGCCAGGATAAATCATACACTTGGCCAATTTTAGTCGTTTATGATTTAATCTTTTGCCAATATCCCATATCATTCTTAGTTATTCATCGATATATTAACGATTTCTTGAAATTTTTTGGTCTGCAGACCGCTCAAAAAGATCGAAAAACAGTGATCAAATTCCCTACAGATTGAACTTGGCAGAACTAAGGGAGTGCTGTTCGAAATGACTGGGGAATTTCGAAATGGGTTAGTTACAATCTGTTGCACGAGCACGGGGTCGTTCAATGTTGCGCAAGTTTAATTTCAAAGAAATGATAAAATAAACCGAGCCTTTGTATTAATAAAAATGGCATTAAACTTGTGCAATCATTGCACCACCCCTCGTGTGACAGATTGTACCTAATCAATTTCCAAAGCTCCTCGTCATTTCGAAGAGCACTCCCTTTGCTCAGCCAAGTTCAATCTGTAGGAAAATTAATCACTGTTTTTATTATCTTTTTTGCCATTCTGCAGGCAAAAAAAATCTCAAGAAATCGTTAATATATCGATAAACCGGCATCCGAATAATCTACCAAAAATAACCCAGAATAATATAGGATAATGCAAAAAGATTAAATCAAAACCACTAAAATTGGCCTAATGTGTGATTCATCCTGGCCTGTGGAAAGTGGGAACTTTTTCTGGCTCACCCTGTATTCCCTTTATATATTTGAAAAAATTTTATTAAAATGTTTACAATAGAATTCATCTCTCATGTCAGTTGGCCCCACACCCTATGAAAACTCATAAATCTTTTTGTATAACTGAAATTGCCTTATAAATACGCTTCAAACAAGCTATGAACCAGCTTCTTTATGTCTTTTTCGCTCTTAAACTATAATTGATATTTGGGTGTTAAGAAAAATGCCCTCAACTGTGGTGCATTTGGGCTGATTTGGTCCCAGGCCAACGATTTTAATTCAACATTAATTTTGTTCCTCGTGCTTTTGAAACGTTCGACAGGCCAGAGTCGTAAGGGTTGTTTTGAATAAAAATGGAATAAAAATATACTCTATCTCTCCAAAGAACCAGTTCGTGACAAAATGTTCAAAAATCAGCATTCTAGGCCCACTCTGCCACCCTGGCTACTAAGAAGAAAGGAAGAAAGCCCCTGTATTGCCCATGCGCTTCTTATTTAACCCTATCTCACCTTCCAACCAAACTTCTATTCGCCAATGCTAAAATATGCAAAGCAGGAAGCCAAAATTCCGCTACTTTGACTTTATATCTATGCTGTATCGAATGATGAAAATGTCAAGATTCTAAATATAGCACTGTAACCATGGCAACCAATGTTTTACTTATGTAGTCAACAACATTTGTATACTTTTTTTTAATTGTTGCAGATATTAATCAAAAATATATGCCAAATTATGCCTATACATGTACTTGATCATATCCAACTCAATTTGAAACAACAAAAAATCAATTTAATGCCTCATTTCATTGTTTCAATCATGTTGGTAATAATCATGAAAATCATAACTTAATATCTTCTTATTGTCATAGCAACAAGAACAAAAGAGATAATTTGATTTAATTACGTGATTTTGATATTTTGCATCGAAGTCCATAAATTTACCAAGTTTAAAGATTATAGCTACTATAACAGCGAAGAAAAAGAGGGGGGGGGTTGGAATCCACCCCTCCCCAGGTATTGACCGCTTCAAAAGTCCCAGGTGAGATAGGGTTAAACATGGTAAGCAGGCTGGAATTTCTCACTATAAACAAACAAGCAAAACCAGCTCATTTCGACCCTGTTTACACTATGCCGGTACGAAATGAATACGGCATGAAACTGTGCCGTATTGGCCTCCCGTTTAAACGCTATGCCGGCATAATTTTTTGAATACGGCACGAAATGAATACGGCATGCTAACTGGCTTTGTCACTCTACCGGCATAGTGTAAACGGTGAATACGGCATCATTTCATGTCGGATAACATCAAAGTGATAATCTGGCAACTAAGAGCATACACTTTGACTAACTCTCATCCTGCACATGATCAAAACCTATCGTATTCATTGTGTGCCGGTATAGTGTAAACGGTGGTTCCCTTTCAACAGAGAAACCAATACGGAACAGTTTTTTGCCGTATTCATTTCGTATCGGCATATTGTAAATGGGGTCTTACCGAGCCAGTCCATTTGCTGGGCTCATGATATGCATGCGGAATGTGGCATGCATAAAGCAGTTGTTAAGAAACAGAATGAAAAGAATATCGAAAGAAAGGCAGTAAATCCAGACAAGTATATAGAGTCAATATTACCTCATAAATTCTCAGATGTTGAATAGAAAAAACATGATCTTCAATTTCATTTTCATTGCGTATAAATACGTTGCAAATATAACACTGAAATCCAGTCACAGGCATTATGATTGTACAGCCTACAAGCAAATGAAAATTTAGAAATAAAAAATATATATGGGAGACCGGGGCCAATTGAAACATCCCGCAATTGTAATACTAGCTCTCACACCTAGCAAAAACAAGCAAAGAATCTAATTTTTGCACAGAACATACCCATTCTCAATCGTCTACGTAATCCTTAAGAAGCATGAATGTTCATCCAAGTTTGCAACAATTTCGGGGTCGAACATGTTCTCGAGCACAAAAGTAAAACGTGCCCCAACGTAAATTTGTGTTTGGAAAATTCTGTTCTTGAGCAAAAGATAGTATTTTCAAACAACAGACAAAGATAGCTAGCCAGGTTAGGGGAAATTGTAACATGCTGTTACAACTGCCCAGGTGCAAGCTGGTCGATGGCTTCGTTTATAATCTTGTCGAACAATGTGCATCCACGTTGTATGAAAGAGTTGAAAGTTGAAATTTGTAAACAAAGAACTACTTGCATCAACATTTACAAAGAAATAAAGACCACACCCTCTTTAAAAAAGCCGCTCTTGGAGAGAGAGTAGGATGATCCAGGGAGGTCTATTTAATACACTCAGCACCCGGGGATGTGCCTGCCAATAGGGTCCCATTTTCGGTTGAAAATTCCAGGACAGGATTATACCTTTTGTGTATTTATTCTGGCACAGGTATGTTCATTAAAGTTCTTTTCCCAAGACAGGTCAGATTTGACGTGCAAAATCAAGATAACTTACAAAAGACACTTGTATTATCCAGGACAGGTACTATATTTTCAAACATTTATTCCAGGACAGGGTCATAGAATCTTCTTTTGGCAAGGACATCCCCGTTGTTTTTATCCAAGGTAGACCCCCCGGGAGGATGATTAGTTCGGCGCTCCCTGATGATGAGTATCTCTCGGACTTGCATTGCCATTTACCAAATGAAATACAAATATGTAAAGAACATTTATAGAAATTTATCATATTTTTCTGCAGAAATTTACCTGGCAATAAACTTGGTCAAAATTGCATCAATCAAATATAGGACCACAATGCAAACTTCACCGTACGAATTTCATTGTTTAAGATAAGTTTACAACATAAGGGGTCAGTCATTTATAACTCTGGGTACCGGTGCGGGCTAGAATTGCTAAACTAGCTGAAAGTTTTTATACCCTTTCCAATTTTCCCTAAAAAATGTCGAGCCCCATTGGAAAATTAGAAAAAAATTTCATGCCCTACTATTGGCCATCTATCTAACTATTTTCAGATAACCACATCACAGAAGTTCTGTTTTTGTAAAGGAGATCAAAATTAGGAAAGGCAATGCCATTTGAACTTAAGGAAGTACTACCATGGAGCATAGGAATCAATCGTCGTACATAGCCGATTGCTCGTGGCCCATGGTCGAAACCGCCAAAGCCTCATTTTCACGGACCAATCAGACGGCTAAAAAGCGAGGGAGACAAAAGAAACTCGTGAAGATTTTCCTAAATTTTACCTACCTTCATAAAACGCAACCAGGACAAAAAACTGCTTGAGATTTTCCGAATTTCTTTAAAGCAATCTACTCTTCAGATGTTTGGGAGTAAAAGTTTGGATGTCGGTTAAAATATCTCCAGGATTGATGGAGTTATGGCCACAAACAAACCGACAAGGCACTGAACCTTGAACAATAGAGATTCTGGCCGGGAGACAATAGTAATAACAATAGTGATTGTTGTAAGAACGACCCGAAAACGCAACAATTTCTGTGTTTTCAATTGTTCTTGCTATTGTCTTTCGCTAAATTTTCTTTTATTGAAGATTCAATGTCCCTACGGTTTCTATGTGAATTGAAAAAGTCTACAAAGGCTTGTTCGCGCATTTCAAGTCATGTGGCAATACTCTTGGGGAGTTTCTGTATTGTACTACTTTTTACATTCATGGCAAAAGTTTGCTCGTTGCGAAATAACTTGTAAAATTCAAAAGAGGATTTGTCAAGAGGCTTTATCACCTGACTTGAAGTGGCGTAAACAGGTCTCGACAAGCCTTCGCCGATTTTGTCTATTGGAGAGGCAATAACTCCGCCAATCCTGAAGATATTTTAACCGGCATCCAAACTTGTACTCCCAAACATCTGGAGAGTAGATTGCTTTAAAAAAATTCGGGAAATCTCAAGCAGTTTTTTGTCCTGATTGCGTTTTATGAAGGTAGGTAAAATTTAGGGAAATCTTCACGGGTTTCTTTTGTCTCCTTCGCTTTTTAGCCGTCTGATTGGTCCGTGAAAATGAGGCTTTGGCGGTTTCGACCATGGGCCACGAGCAATCGGCTATGTACGACGAATGATTCCTATGCTCTACCATGGAAGGCCAGTAAGCTGGAATTTTATACAAATATATTGGGGTAAAATGGATGATTTCAATGCTGTCATTAAGAAGCTAGCCAAAGTTGCAATTGTGCGAAGATATGGTATTCTATAGGCCTTATTGTGTTATTGAAATAATTTTCTAGAGAATCCACCATGAAAGTATTCGTACCCCCTCTAAAATTTCCAAAAGAAGTTTCATACCCCCGAATTTTCCTTGAAATAGTTCTCATACCCCAACCCATTCTAACCCGCCCAGGTACCCAGAGTTATAAATGACTGACCCCTAACCACTTTTAAATTGAACGAAAGCCTCACCACAGTTGCTTTTTGTCATATTTTCTGCAATGTAAGTTCTCTTCGCTGTTATTGCATGATTATTTTGTTGATTGAGTTTCTGAATCTCCATTTTATTTCTTCAGCTAGAAGTAACAATAAGTTATCGACAAACTGTCAGCACTATTGGTATGAATGCGAGAAGGCTGCTACAACAATGAAAGAGCATGTTTTCACATCTCTCTAATATGTTTGGCTTCAATGGGCTGCCACAATAGATACTTATGCCAAAATAATGTCGATCAATTTTCACTAAGATCCTTAGTGGTACTGGAATCAATATAAATTCCTCGAGATGCAAAGCGTCAAGGCAAAAAATTCCGATTTGATACAGGAAACTTCTTCAGGTCCTCAAAAATTCTCCCAACAATCCACTCCACTTACATACAAGCGCAATGTAAGTACACCAAAATTTTGTAGAAATCGGAATTAGTAAAATCTCAGGGTCTTCGCCAAATACATAAAAAACAAAACACTGCACTCTTTGTTGTGTGTACAGTATGTCTTGAGCAGAAATATAGTTTGAAATTTTCAACAAATGAGAGAAAGTGAAACACAACACAACAGTTGTGAAAACCTTGATCAGCTGAAATTCCCACTGGATTATTTTCCTACTAATATTATTGGGGGCCAGAAAATGTTGGAGATCTTCTTTCATTGCTTTGCCATTGAAATTGCCAGTAACCCTTTGCAAAAAATTGAGCATGTTGGATACTAAGTTGTTTTTAGAACGATTCAGAGAATATGAAATAAAGTTGCTTTAAGTGAGAATTTTGCTGGTTGCGCTTTAGCAGAATGCACTGGGTCTATTATGAGGGTAGAGTGGGTAGTTTCGGGAAAATAAGTAAGACAAAAAACTTTAGATAAGTTTTGTTCAAGTCTTTGTTCACTGTTTCCATCTAGCATAGAACTGCTCAAACTTCACATTCCTTGACATACAGTGACTTTTTTGATTGATCAGTTCAGAGGCTCCTGTTTTCATGTAATGAACAACCTGCAGTATTTTACCCAAGCCTACACACTTGCAGACCGTACTAAAAACTGAGTCTATGGTATAGGCTGCATTTTCTAGACGGTTTAGGTTTTTGCACTGACGCCTCCTGAACCAAAAACTGTTGCATTTTCCTCGGCAAAGTACCAGATTTTATCTAAAATTGCTATCTCATTGGTCATCTGCAGCATGATCATGGTGCCATTGATCACCCACTAGCAGCATTTGCCGGACACGTATCTTAAACATGAATATGACGCACTTGATGCAGACAAAATATTTCAGATCAGGAAATATAGATGAAATGTACCATTTGAGTTTATCTTGGGACATTGAAATTCAGTTTGTTAGAGCTCTGGTCAAAGGCAAAAGTCCAGAAACAGTTTGCCTGCCATGCATAGATTAACCATGCATAATTAACCTAACCTGTAAATGGTTGTCAAATAAGCTTTTAGCTTCAAGCGCTGTGCTGGGATCGGAGAAGTAGAAGACCTTTAATCGAGTCCATAACCACTTGTCATGACGCTCAAGTGGTAGGGCTCTACCTGCCTGTACAGAAAATACAAGGCTGGACTTGGCCTTGTACAGGCCAAGTTGTAGCCTTGTAGTGGGGATTATGACCTTGTAAAAGCCTTGTACTAACCTTTGAAGATAATTACAAGGCTATCAGTAAAATTCCAAATTAAAACCAGTTTAACACAAGGTTTCAATAAGCCTTCCACAAGGTTTCCACAAGCTTTCCACAAGGCTAATTAGCATTTTTCGAGCCATTTACAAGGTTACAGCGAGCTTACAAGGCCATAACTACAAGGCTTGTACATGGCTATTACAAAGGCCTTGAATTTTCGTACAGGTGGTATCGAACCCTGTCTGCCTGACAGTTCTGGCTGCAAATTCAGAGGATTATACAACACTGCACCACAACACCTTCAACACATATTAAGAATTATCAAAAGAATTTATCAATAAAATTTCGATTTTTATCACTTTTAGAGTGCATCTTTAATCAAAATTGTTCGGGATACTGTGAACAATGGATCCTTTTGTAAATCACACTCGAAAAGAGCTTAACTCTGATTGGCTCACTGATCAATGGAACGGGTGCAGCGTTTTGGGGAATGCACAAATCCAAAGGAAAAATGACGGATGATGACAAGTGCACATGATCCAAAGCACTTAGACGGGGGTCTAGCTCTTCTCAAGAAAATTCGTAAGACTTTCACCGATAGTATCCCCAACAAGAAATGTCCGAACATGGTCAAACATGGTCAGCACATTATAAGCAGAATGGTAAAATGTGGTCCATTGTCTTGTCAGGAAATCATTTTTAACTACCTTTCACATCTTCTTGGTTTAGCAAAATTCAGCAATCCTAGATTTTAAAGATTTGTCCAATCGTTGAAAAAATTGTCAATTTCATTTATATTGGATCAAAGGCTTTGACTTCATTAGGGGCCGTCCAAAAATCCATTTTGTCACAGATATCGGGATTTGGCCTTTACGGGGGGAGGGAGTTTATTAACAATCCGTTAAGCGTGCCAGAAGTGAACATAACAATTGTTTCCACCATACAGTATTTTGCAAGGTTTCAACCCTGGATAATGTCAAACAGAGAGAGAAAGGGCCTCCTAAGAAGAAATCTTCTATTCTCACAGTTAAGGTTTATATCAATCTTGATAAGAATGTCAGAGAGGCTGGTAAACACAGCATTTTGTATTTCCGTTATGGGAGGGGGGAGGGGGTATCAAAATTCAGCGGCCAAATTCCGCAATCCGTGACGAAATTGATTTTTGGAAGTCCGGCTAAGCGATTGATGATGGCTGTTTTTAATATACTGTATGTGCAACAAAAACTTCATCAATCGATGTAAAAAAAATTGATACTATATCAGGACTGGTAACTAATGGAGAAAAGATGGAGTTTCATTTCACGACGAAAAATCATTACTGAAGGAGACTGTTTGATCTTGAACGGAATGTCATTCCAGGATTTAGCACCTGCATATCTGATGGATCTTAGGCCATACTGCAGAGTATTCTTACACATCATAAAAATATCACCTTTGCGAGCCTGCCTTGTATCATACTGATGAACAAAAGACAAAGTTTCAAAAAAATTGTGGAAGAAGGTAGGAGAAATCAAATTAACAGATTCATACACAAAGATAAGTAGCTTTAGACTAGTGCTCTTCAGGGGGAATTATTACACGGAGAAGAAGGAGGCTGGAATTAACGGATTTACATGGAGAAGGCTGATTTTTCAGCTAGTACGAGGGGCGTTCAAAAAATTGCCTGATTACACAAAAGAAAATGCGATAAATGCGTATCTCAATCTTGTGGTGTCGTCCATCTAACTATTGTCACAGGCCAAGTCAAGAATATGTATAGTACTGTCGCCCTGAATGGGTTTAATGCCGTTTTTCGATCCGAGATATTAAGATCCGTGAAATTAAGATACGAGATATTAAGATCCAAGAAATTAAGATCCGAGAAATTAAGATCCGAGATATTAAGATCCGAGATATCAAGATCCAAGAAATTAAGATCCGAGAAATTAAGATCCGAGAAATTAAGATCTGAGATATTAAGATCCGAGATATTAAGATCCTAGAAATTAAGATCCGAGAAATTAGGATCCGAGATATTAAGATTGTTATGGAACCTCTAAGATATTCGTAAGAAACTTTCAGTACTGAGCAAAATTCTTAGTTTCTTATAAAAACATACGTGATCTTAATATCTCGGATCTTAATTGCTCGGATCTTAATTTCTCGGATCTTAATTTCTCGAATCTTAATATCTCGGATCTTAATTTCTCGGATTTTCATATCTCGTATCTTAATATCTCGGATCTTAATTTCTCGGATCTTCATATCTCGGATCTTAATATCTCGGATCTTAATTTCTCGGATCTTAATATCTCGGATCTTAATATCTCGGATCTTAATTTCTCGGATCTTAATTTCTCGGATCTTAATATCTCGGATCTTAATATCTCGGATCTTAATTTCTCGGATCTTAATTTCTCGGATCTTAATTTCTCGGATCTTAATATCTCGGATCTTAATATCTCGGATCTTAATTTCTCGGATCTTAATTTCTCGGATCTTAAAATCTCGGATCTTAATATCTCGGATCTTAATTTCTCGGATCTTAATATTTCGGATCTTAATATCTCGAATCTTAATTTCTCGGATCTTAAAATCTCGGATCTTAATATCTCGGATCTTAATTTCTCGGATCTTAATATCTCGGATCTTGAATCTTGAATCTTAAATTATACCATCCCTGTTTTTCGTCAGAATCCCATGCTATTCTTTCGACAGAAATACAAGGCGCAAACAAGGGCAGATTTTGTAATACAATAGCAACAATTGCGTTTGATCGACACCTCAATTCAAAGCGATTAGCGGATGCAGACAAAGGAAATTCTCTCAACCAGTAATTCAAAACAAACAAAGCCGCAAAAGTTTCCCCGAAACTAGTAGGGCCAACTCTCGCCTTGTGCAAGCGAAAGATGGTTTTTAAGAGAACTTATGTGCTTATAGCGAAAGAAGAGGGGTAAATCTAAAGTTCTGTCGCTTAGATTGTGTTTATTTGATTCAGGAGCCGAGCAGAAGGCATTGTAATTCTCGCGTCCTTAGGGCTTAAAATGAACGATTACAAAACAGCTCCTAAATCAAATAAACATAATCTAAGCGACAGAGCTTTAGATTTACCCTTCTTCTTTCGCTATAAGCACATAACTTCTCTTAAAAACCATCTTTCGCTTGCACAAGGCGAGAGTTTGCCCTACTAGTTTCGGAGAAACTTTTGTGGCTTTGTTTGTTTTGAATTACTGGTTGAGAGAATTTCCTTTGTCTGCATCCGCTAATGGCTTTGAATTGAGGTGTCAATCAAACGCAACTGTTGCTATTGTATTACAAAATCTGCCCTTGTTCAAGGCGCATGGATTTAAGATTTTTCAAAAACACAACAAAAATGTTCTGCTGATGCCTGTCTTTACAATATTCTTTGCTTGTGTTTCGTTGAAGAGGATATTTCCAAAAATATGAAGTTTTTCAGGCAGACTATCTTCCGTGGACTCCCAAGTTTCATCAAATCTTTTTTTGTCTGGTTCAAATGGGTTGAATGAGTCAGCCTTTATTTTTTTAATTTTTGCACATTTGATATCCAGTTAAACTGTTTCACAGGTCATACAAACCTTTTAAGAGTAAATTCTAACATTTATCAAAACATCTCGTCCCGGGGGGGGGGGGGTACTACCATTATGGCCTAACAGGGGGGTCCAGTTGGTTTGAGGGTCTTACGACATGGCTACCAAATGGCCCTATTTGTCAACCCCTACTACCAATTGGGGGTATTCCAAGATTCCTGGTCAGTTATAAGATTTCAACTCAGTAGGCTCCTCCGCACGGCAATATGGTCGTTGCAGCAGTAATTATCATTGAATTTTGAAGTTTTTTTGCTTTGTTCGATCAGTTTCTACAATTTTGAAATACTTTAGAAAATTTTTGCTACCACACGCTACCAAATGGCCCAATTTTAGGTCCACGAACTACCATTTGGGGGTTTCTATAAAAAGATACTACCATTTGACGGTAATTTTCAAAATGTTTGCTTTGGCCCTCTTTAACCCTGACTGGACTCCCCTGTCAGGCCACAATTGGAGTACCCCCCCCCCCCGGGCATCTCATCAATCTTTGTTGCCGAAGTGTGTATTTTTCCAAAGGCAAATAAATCGGGAAAATTTGCAATGAATGGCATCTTTTTCAAACGACTCCACAACGATCCAAGTTTGTGTGTGCTGGTATAGAAAGGAAATGTCTACTAAAGTTATTTTGACATATTTTGAGGGTTTCATCAAATTTGGTGTTTCCTCAGCTTTGAAAATTATCATAAGAGTTGAGTTTTACGTAAGTTTGAGCTTCATCGGCGCAGGAAAAGTGATGGCTGTCCGTTAAAGTTTTGTGTTGCCAAGAATGCCAAGAGCCAGATAATACAAACATTCCCAGAGAAGCTTGGCTTTCCTGCTAGTAAAGTTTCCCTGCTGAAGCCTAAACAATATTTAGACCCATTCAGGGCGAAAATTGGAGAAAGTATGGCTGATGTTAGGCTCAGTTTCAAGAGGAAACAAGAGTAAAAATATCTTTGGTCTGGAAATAACGGTTGGCAAGGAAATGAAGTCTATATTCATTAAAAAATATTTCCAAGAGAGATGCATTTTGATAAGAAAATCAATTCTATTTGTGATTAGACCCATTCAGGGCGGAAGTATTCTATTGTGAAATTTAGGCCCATATTGAAGAACTGTTGGCCTTTGTTTTCCAAAATTCCACTTGATTGAACAGTAGAAAATGAGATAAAAAAGCGGCAAACTGTGCTAAACACGCCATCTGTGATTGCATTAGATGTATGCATGAAATAATAACTTAAAATGGAAAACTTACGGCTCAAAGTCTTGCCTTCCAGCCGGTTTTTATTTGCCTTGCCTGCCTGCCTGCCTGCGGTTTCTTCTGTTTTCAGTTCCCGCTTTTTAATATTTCATAACAAACATTTCTTGCCTCGTTTGCAAACGACCACAAAATGGCGTCTGAGGTCAAGGCCAGATCAGGTCGGAAACTAGGCGGCTCGCTCGGGCGGCTCGCTTGGGCGACTCGCTCGGGCGACTCACTCGGGCGACTCAGGCGAATATTTTTCACTGCAAGAATAATGATGTTGGATAGCAATGTTTCGAATCCAAGGATTAATAAGGTGCAGTGATGACCAATTTGTGCAGTGATGAATCGAAAATGTGCAGTGATGAATTGAATATTGTGCAGCGATGATTTTTTTCACTTATCAGTTGTGTGGGTCCATTATAGGGGGTACGACATCCGCATAACCGCGCCTTTTTTGCTCCAATATTCGTTAACCGTGTAATTTTTTCGGCAATATCCGTAACTGCAGCGATTCGGTTTAAGATCGGGATCCTATGACAAAAGGCAGCCTTTATAGGAAGAGGGTCGTTGATGCTTTAATTTCATCACAAAATAGCGGTGGTGTTACATTACGATAAAACATTTAACATAGAAGTGCGCGTATTGAGTAAATTTCTAGCACTTTTTAAAATAAATTTCTTATAACTTATGTTCGCTAAGGGTGTTGAAAACCCACAAGCACCTGGACTTCACTACAAAGGAAGGGATGTTGAAATGATATTGATAAAGATTGTGAAACCGTGAAACCAAAATATTGCAATAGTGATTTGCGTTAATGAAGTTTTCTGTTGTCAGGCAGATGCAATCTTTTCCTACGAGAATTTCGAGCCAATTTGTTGAAAAGGAGCAACCTTTTATAACAGTGCTAATTTAAACTAAATCAGAAGAATTCATTGAGGCAGGTCATTGTAAAATTTGTGATCAATTCTCCCTATCTCGAAACATCGTATCCACAACATTGATGTTCGTTGACGGAGAAGTTTGTTATATATAGAAAAGTAGAGACAGCTGTCCTGGAACGATATATGATAGATGTATTTTTGTGAAATACAAACTTAATTGCTATCTTTTCCCATGAGAAATACAGGAAATACCAAAGGTGGACCGCCTGAATCTGCAATAAATCCCATGTCTCTTGCCTGCACCCTTTTCAGTCAAAAAACTTTCCATTGAACCTAATTGTTCTGCCAAACCTTGATCTGGAGCCAACGAGAAAAAATGCTTCTTCTGCCACTTGTGCTCTATCATCGTACCTATTTTGATTTTCATTAACATCTCTGATAACTTCTTCATCCTCAGTCTCAACTGAATCATACTCGTCCGAGCTGCCATTTTCTTCAATATCGCTGCTGCTATCTACTCTTACCACTATCTCCTCCTCAGTCTCTATTATCTAGTCTCCATTATCCGGAATTTGTTCAGCAGTTCTTAGATTGACCACCTCCACTGGCAGGTTGGCGTTATTGTAACAAAAAGATGGAAAGGTCCCAGCTTTCACCATTGTGGTCTCCTGACGTCCAGTTCGGTGTCTGACCGCTCTTCCGTATATTTGAAAAGTCAATTAGCCTTTGGATGTTCTCCTTCCTCATCTGTTTGACGGGAGGAGGCTTTAATCTTGGATACTGAGCCCTCTGGAATATGATACCAGCTTTTCATATGAGTGAAGTAGTGCACACTCCAATGAGATAATCGTTTCAGGCTTTCTTTTATGCAGTCTCCAAACGATCGACAATGTTGCAGCATTGACATTACTGGCATCTTATAATGGGTTGTGGCATGAAAATGTTCAGCATTGAGAGTCAAACAGCTTTGTAAATTGTATCTGTTGTACCCATAAAGATCAGTGATATCAATTAGGCGGCTCAGTTCCCATTCAACTAATCGAACTGACTCGACAGTTTCACTGGCAACATTTCCTTCAGGACTATTTAAATTTTTCGGTCATATTCTTGTGGTTATGTCTTGACCTATGGCCTCTTCGCTCTTCCCCAGAACTACCCTTCATCTTTCAACAAGATGCAGTGCTGACTTCAGGTCATACTTGTTGTGGTATTTTGCACCTTTTTTGTCGACAGAAAATGCCTGGTAGACTCCTCCCACAGCTTCTAGAAATTCAATTGTATTGGAGATGGGTGAAATGACTTGAACCGTTGTAGAAGCGACATCTGTTGCATACACAACATTATCGATTTAAACTGCAAGGCGACAGGGCTGCCCAAATCGGCATTCAGTAGGCCCATCCACACTACCTGTTTGCCCATTACCTGCAAAGTGCTCAGTCACATTTGATGTAGGATGGTACTGGAAGATCTTGTAATGTATTGTATCCGTAAATACAACATTGAACTCTTGCTCTAACTTGGAATGGGCTAATATCATCTCTAACCCTGTCAATCATATTTCTGACCTCACCTTCTGCACTTAAACTAACCGCTTCAATTCCTGTCGACATTACAACGTATAACAAATTCTCAACCACATACAAGCTTCATACAGAGCCCCAATGACTGCCATATGAACAAACCTGACTTGCAGAGCCAGGAATTCCAACACCATCGTACATGATGGAGATTGAAAGAATTGCCTTTCTCGTAGTACAAGCTACGTAAATTAATTTGCTATTTACAGGACAGATTGCCAAGAATCATAGTTGATTCTCTGAGGGCTGAAGTTGCCAAAAGTTCAAATCATTGATTGCAAAACTTTTTGATACAGAATCATCTTTGACCCGTTTCTTCTCTCTGGACAACCTTTCTTTCATTTGCTGGACAGTGCCATTAGCAGAAACATTTAATCACTGATATCTTTGAGTGATAGTTGCTTTAGATTTCAGCTGTCCCAAGTTAAGTTTGATCTTCCCATCATCATCAAGGAAAGAAATAGGAGAATGACCACGACAGAGAAAAGCAACTCCTTCGCGTGGAGAATACAATCTTGCTTTAAGGAGCTCCGATTTTCAAGTCGATTTATCACGAACGAAATGATGAATTAGGGCATGGGTAGTTAGACACTGCTGGTGTGCTTCTATGGAGGAGCGCTGGATAATATGTATCTGCGGGGGAAATTTTTTGTAGTACTGCGGAGGAGATATCGAAAGAACGAAAATATCTCCTCCGCAGTACTACAAAAAATTTCCCCCGCAGATACATATTATCCAGTGCTCCTCCATAGAAGCACACCAGCAGTGTCTAACTACCCATGATTAGGGTAGGAATAAATCGATACATTATACGATCATAAGTAAACCTTTTTCTTGAAGGGGCTCCGTCGTCAAAATGTAAACAAAACGATGATTTTTGCAGTTTTTTGAAAGGTGATATCACACCGGATTATCGTATTTTTTTCAAAATGAAATTTGCTGTTTGTGCATTAATCCTTGTACTTCACTAAGGAACAAACCAAACATTCATATCTTCTACGATTGCTCGGATATACGTGGATTTTTAACGGTAACTTTTTTGTGGCTTGGGTGAAGCTTCCAAACAAACTGTAGAGAGCAATGGATGAACAATGTATAATCCCCGACACGTGCGAGTTTACGGATTTGTTTACTGTTTGACGACTGAGCCCCTTTAATTCTGCGTTTCCTACAGCCCGTCATATATGCTAGGGGATTCCATTTTTGACAGAAAAACACCCATGAAACAAATCGAAATCAAACCGAGAACGAGAAAATTCCAAAGTGAGTTCGTCTTCACCAATCCTGGTATTCTGCCAATCCGATATCCGCTCTCAAGCAAAAAGTTTTTCCGCAACCGCAAGGGATTTTGTTAACCGTTAACCGCACTTTAATTTGCAAAATATCCGCTAACCGCACTTAAATTTAGGTTAAATTCGCATAACCGCGAAACTATAATGGACCCACAGTTGTAAGAATACTTGAAATATCAAATACTGCTGTTTTGGATGTTTTCAGAATAAAAACCAACGAATACTCCTTCGCGATTTGCCAGCGGCGCACATTCAAATTTTGATTTGGTGGGTGTCGACATGCTTTGGACAGACTAAATTTTTCGGACCGACTGAACGCATATAAACTGTCGTACTCAGTAGGAATTTTGATGTCAGCAATGCAACGACGGTACCAAAATTGGGGGCTCTAGGGGTGAAGCCCCAAGGAAATTTGCTTGAGGACACGCCCTTTACTTTGGCTTAGAAGACCTCTTCCGATCCCGAGTTTGCCAGTTCCAAAATATAATTTTTGACTATTTTGTAACAGGTTCTCTTTCATAAATTAGCATCCTAAGGAAAACTCAGGAATGATGATTTTACTGCCTATTCTGTGCATTACTTTAGTCTTCTTTCCGTTCTCTTGAATGGAAAACAATGATGGTTTGATGAGCCGTTCTTGTAACAACGTTGGCACAATCCTTTCTTTTATTCACATGTCGCAAATTCAATTTCTTTGATTGGTTAAGATTTTGCCTCATATAAATTAATGCCTGTTCGAATCTCATTGGGCACAGAACACACAAATACCCTTTGCAATTCAATTCAAAATAACATACTTTTAGGATCTACCCGAGTCACTCGATCATTTGAACCAGAGTTGATCAACATACATGTGGAAACATAATGAAACTTTTCAAAGGAACAGCTCCAGCTTACCAGCTTACATTCGATTTCTTTTTATAAATTTTTCCAATTTTTCAATTTGCAAATTTTTCAAAAGTTAACCCTATCCAGACTAGGGGGGGGGGCACAAAGTGCCCCCCTAGTAAACTTTTCCACACAGCTCGTCGAGTATCTCTAGAATAGTCTAGATTTTTTGTGACTTTTAGTTTCTATCTATGAGACATCTTTTCATGACAATTTCAAAAATTTTGACACTGATTCCGGGGGTCAACACATGACTTTTAATTGAGTGCTCCGCAAAATATATACCGTTTAAGTCATAGCCTTGGAACCACTGGCTCTATGACAATGAGACAAACATTGTTGAACTCGTCTTAAAACAAGCTTTCATTTGATATATAGTTTATTGATTTTTGATGACGTCATCAACAATTGGTTGTTGCGCATGCGTACTGACGAAAAACCACGTTATGCTTCATTTTTAGAAAAATGAGTGACATAATATGATGCAGCAGGTCTTTTTATGTATATTTAGCATTTTTTGTTATTTTTAAAAGTAATTTATAATCAATTTTAGACAAAAATCGCTCTTTTCTTCGTATAAAATAAATAAATGCTGACATCAGCAAAAATATCAGTGTTACAAAGCAAAAATTTCAAAATAAGAATTACAAGGATATAATCCTTCTATGTTTCAAATATCACATCGATATATTTTATCAATTTGGAGATACAATGCGACAAAGTACATGTGGTTTTACACCCAAATTAGCAACATTTGCTGACGTCAGCACTTAATCACGTGACATAAACAAAAACAAATCACATCATCTTGTTTGCCTTATCATGTTTGTTACTTGTGCCAAGTTTCAAGTCTCTAGCACTTATGATTCTGAGAAAAACCAGGGGGGCACTTTGTGCCCCCCTAGTCTCCCCAGAGTTTCAAAAAGCCTAGTCTGGATAGGGTTAAGAAACAACCCTACTTAAATTGAAAATGCTAAGGGCCCCCGGGGGTATTAATAGTATATTTGTCCGAAAGTGATGTGCCATTTTTAAGGGTATCGTTTTCACCAATGTTTTCTAGCACATGGTATCAAAATGAGGCAATTTTTCTAGAGCAGGTTGTCAAAACATGTCAAAGGGGAATGTTCTGCTAGATCGGGTCGTTTTTCGGTTAAATTTCATGTTTTTTGAGTGTACTTTTCACCAATTTTTTCCACAACAGGTTATCATTTTGAGCGAAAAATTCTGGAGCAGGGTAAAAAAATATTTTTTCGTGGGCACACCTCCGTACGAATTTAAGTCAAGTACCCCCCCCCCCCCCTTGGGTAAGGGCCTGCTCAGACGGAGAAAGTTTCCCCGGCATTTTCCCGTTTCACCGCGGAAATCATTCAGGCGAGATCCCGCCTCATATAGTGTTACCACATAAAGTAGAACGAGCGTTCACGTGAGCATTTCCCCGGCTAGCCGAGATCTCGCTTGAACTCTACCGGGATCCCGCCTGCCGAACAAGGACAGATTTGGTAAGACAATAGCACGAGTTGGTTTTGATTGACACCGCAATTCAAAGCGATTAGCGATCGCAGACAAAGGAAATTCTCTCAACCAGTAGTTCAAAACAAGCAAACTCGCAAAAGTTTCTCTGAAACCCAGGTAGCTAGCTCACTCATCGTGCATTCCAGAAAGTGTTTTTAAGAGCAAGCTTGAGCAAAGATCGAAAGAAGAAGGCTATATCTACACATCTGCCACGGGCATTTAATTTTTATATCCTAGCATACCCTGTCATTTGAGTTCAGCTCATGGATATACCAGGTTGTTCCATTATGAAGTCATCCATAGCAAATCCCAGGATATCCTAGGATATCCTGTCACTTCGGTTCATGGATATACCAAGCTGTTCCACGGATATAAAAACGAGTTGCAGGATATCATAAATCACATTCTATTTGGATGAATTCATTCGCATATTATAACATATGCTATTTTCCCCAAAAATTATGGGATTTGGACAGTATAGGCATACGCAAACAAGACAAGGTTCATGAGAGTGCCTTGGCGACATTGAGGTATATTCCGTTGAACATCCCTGCAAAGTATGTCATAAACCATTGCCCTCCAATCATAATGTTTGCTTTTTTAGGCTAAAGAGCCGGGTAAAGAGACTGGAGCAGACACCAGATATGATGAGAAGTATAATAGAATTAGTTCCCTTCAGGTTTAAGAACCCGGGGGTCTACCTTGGGAGAAGCAACGGGGATGTGCCTGCCAGAACAAGAATTATTATTACTATTATTAATTTATTTAAAGTAGGCATATATACAATAGCTATGAAATAAAAGCTAATTCAAGCCTACTATCTAGAAAAGTAAAATTTGTTAAAAAAGAAATAAAATACAGGATAATTAGCTACAAATATACATAAACTTGCAGATTTTTACAATGTTTCATTTTCAAGAATGAACTCTAATGATCTCTCGTTTTTAAGGACCCATTTTCAAGGACATAATCCATTGAATACAAATTAGCGGCCCAACGAACCCTTGTCTAACGAGATCTGACATATTCATGGTTTCTTTGAGGGTCCGTTGTGTGGAGAGATCACTGTAGATCGGTTATTTTCTTCGTATAGTTCCTTGTTAGTTTATTTTCTTGTATTTAAATATTTAAATTAGTATCCTTAGTATTAGTCCCGTATTAGTGTTTGTATTAGTATTTAGGTTAAGTGTAATAGCTGCAGGGTTGCAATGTATTTTCATGCTCCTTGCGCTATCGTCTCGTAATGTTTATTAGTAGATTGTAAATTTTAGGAGAATTCATACAAAAAAAATTTTTCAAATATTTACAATGTTTTTAAAAGAGGATTGACCCTGCCCTAGAATAATGGAAACATAATTCGTTATTATCATTCATCATTTTCCATTTATTTAAAATAGGCGTATACATAAATCATAGTCCTGGAAAAATTGGCTATGCATAAATAGCTACCGAATAAACGCTAATTGAAGCTTACTATGATACAAGGTACATGTCCTGGATAGCACCAGTCCTTATAGTAAGCTATTTCAATGTTTCAGTTTCTCAAATCAAATTTTACCTTTCCTGGAAAAAGTAGCTTCAACTGACAAACCCGTGCCGGAATGATGACACAAAAGGTTTGATACTGTCCCGGAATCTTAAGCTGAAAATGGGACCCTATTGGCAGGCACATCCACGGACGTTAAATGTATTAAGTACCTGGACCCCCCTGGTTTAAGAAGGAATAATTGAGTAGGTATCGGAATTTGAACATGCAGGTGAGATACACTATCCCTGCAGAGCCGTCATAAGGGAAAATGCAGAAACCACCAAGGAAAGACTTGTGCATAGAGCATCCTGCAAAGATCGTAGATCTAGTGTGTCACTCAACGAGTGATGTTTACATGTAGGCCCTCTTCACTTACCCCACTTATTTTTATGTTCTCGTCAGTTTAACAATGAATGCAGTCGCCCTTGCAGGAGACATAGAGTATACCGGGTGAGCCAGAAAAAAGTTACCACTTTCGAAAATTCGTAGCACCATCGTGGATTTGAATGATTCAAATTCTAGTTAAAAGCCAAAAGATCGAAGTATTTTTTTTATCTTTCTCGTCTTCTTACGAGCACTGCAAATATAGTTAAATTCAATTTTACAAAAATGTACTGGTTGCAAAATGACTGACAAGGGCCTAAAACACTTGATCAAATCATTATGACGCTCCTCGCAGAGAACAATACGCACAAGCGTTTCACCTCTCTCAAGAGTAAGAAGAAATAGATTCTCAAACAGATACTAAAGATTTTCAATCCCATGGCAATAGATGTGCAGACGATATCTCTCACCCATGAGAAATTGCATTTTCTCTGTTGTTCTGAGCGAGGAGTCCTTTATGATTTGATCAAGCATGTTAGGAATTTTCCGGTCATTTTGCAACCATCAAGTTTTTGTAAACTTGAATTTACCTATTTTTACAGTGCTAAGAAAGCGAGAAAATTTACAAAAAATACTTCAATACTTTGGCTGTCAAGCAAATATTGATTAATTCCAATCCATTCAGTACATTTGATTCTATGAATTTTCAAAAGTGGGAACTTTTTTCTGGCTCACCAGGTATAGCCTTCCAATGTATTGAGATACATCCACTGACTGGATGTATCTGAGATATTGTTAGAGATCTTTACAGCAAAAGGATATCTATGCTAAGGACCCTGTGTTTGTGGTGTATTGCAGCCAAAGAGGACTTGTGGGGAACCAATTTGTAGACCCCCATGAGGCCTGGCCCTTTATGAGAAGGCCAAGAAAATAATGGAGGAAGGGGGGTTCACCCTAAGGAATGGAAGCAAATGACAGAGGTCTGGCAAAAGAAATAGCACAGAGAGAGGGAGAGATTGTGAAAAAAGAACTAACCCCTACAAGAGAACCATCGTATGCTCAAGAAGCTTTAGGGTAGAAGATCACCATTCTTAAGGCTGAATTTGGCAAAATCTAGCATTTTTTTATTCCATTAATTTTCTCTTCTTTCATCATCCATCTCTTGGAGTCAAGGCTCTGTTAGGGGTTCAGATGCCTCATTTGGCAAAAAAATAACAAAACATACACAGTATTTCCTTATTTCTTCCTTAGCAACCACATAGCAACGCAAAATGTAAATTTTCACCCCCAGGTTTCCCAAACATTGCTCCAAAACGTCCCCCAAAACAAGAACAGCTCGTTTTCCAAACAAAACTTTGACTCCCTGTGGCATTTGCCTCCTTTCGGATTATAAGGGGGCTTCTACAGTGCTTGAAATTATAGGGAATCTTCTAACCTGGCCTAATCGCTCACTCTCAAAATGGGAAAGAGAAAACCGAGGCAAACTTACGGAAGAAAGAGAAGGAAATTTTATGGAAATCAGCATAGTACTTCTGATGAAATTGAGGAAATGCCACTACTATCAAGCACACCTAGGCCTTCACCAGGTCCTTCGTCTGACATCAATGAGGAAGAAGCAGATCTGCAGCAGACAAGTTGTTCAAGTGCCAAAAAACTCAAGCTGGATGTCGAGGGAGATGAGATCGAAGACCACGATGATTATTATGTCATGATAAACTTTGCATTACTTAGGAAAGTTTTTGTAGAGTTGTGCAAATGCCTTGACTGTGGTGGCAGTATAGAGCTGCAGAATGAGTTACAGAGTAGGAATGGATTCGCATGTAAATTTTCTGTAAGATGCACAAAATGCACTTGGATCAAACGTTTCTACTCTTCTGAAACAACAGCAAAAAGTGCAGAAAATCCTGCTTCAGGAAGGAGCTCATTTGATGTCAACATTCGAGCAATGCTAGCATTTAGGGAAATTGGGAAGGGGTATGTCTATGAGGGGGTGAGTAGCTTTGCAACATTCATGAACTTACCGCCACCCCTTTCAAAGACTGGCTATAACAAAGTCAACGATAAACTCAACTCTGCTTACAAAGAAGTTGCTGAAAAGTGTTGTCAAGAAGCAGCAAAAGAAACGCGTAATAAGCTTGGAGGATCAGCTGATGGGGTTGATATGGTTGACTGCCAGGTTTCCGTGGATGGATCTTGGCAAAAGAGAGGCCACATGTCACTTAATGGGGTTGTGACATTGGTCTCTAGAGAGAATGGTAAATGCCTTGATTTTTCCGTTTTGTCAAAAAAGTGCAAGGGGTGTCAGTACTGGTCAACAAGAAAGAGTCATGCTGGCTACAATGCATGACTGCCAGATTAATCATCAAAAGTCATCTGGAGCCATGGAGAGTGCAGGAGCTGTCACAATGTTTGCTGATTCACTAAAGAAGCATAATTTACGATACACTTCATATATTGGAGATGGTGACAGTTCATCCTTTAAAGTGGTGCAAGAATCAAAGCCCTATGGGGACAATGTTAAAATCGCGAAGAAAGAGTGCATTGGTCATGTACAGAAGCGCATGGGTTCCAGATGCCGCACACTGCGCCAGACAAAAAAATCAGTGGCATTGTCAGATGGTAAAAAAATTGGTGGAAGAGGGAGACTAACAGATAAAGCCATCAATACTTTACAGAACCACTATGGAATGGCTATCAGGCAGAACATAGATAATATTTATGCCATGAAAAAGGCTATAATTGCAGTGATGCATCATTCGTCCAGTATCCCTAATGAAGAGGAGAGACACAAATTTTGCCCAAGAACAAAGAACGGTTGGTGCAAGTGGTGGACAGACAAATTAAATGGAGAAAAGAGATACAAGACAAACATTAATTTGCCCTTAGCAGTAATGGAGGAGCTAAAGCCCATTTTTCGAGACCTCAGCAATGATGACCTTTTGTCAAGGTGCTTGCATGGACAAACGCAGAATGAAAATGAGTGCCTGAATGCATTCATTTGGAGAAAATGCCCAAAGGAAGTTTATGTTTCCAGGAAAATAATTGAAATTGGATCTTCATCAGCTGTAATAGAGTTCAATGATGGTAAATGTGGAGCTCAAAAGATATTCAAAGCCTTAGGAATGACCACTGGAAGATTTACCAGACAGGGTTGCATCAAAAAGGACCGTGTTCGAATTTCAAACAGTGGAAATAAATCAAGGGAAAACACCAAAAAGAGAAGAAAACAGCTCAGAGCTCAAAGGAAAGGTTACACTGACAAAGAGAAAGAGACTGAGGGTGAAGAATCCTATGCTTCAGGGAAATATTAAGCAGCAAAATAAAGCTGCACTGCGTGTATGATCTTTTCCTTCCGTTTTCTCAGTTTCTTATTTTAAGCTATGGTCCGGCTCTGTTACAGTAATATCTTGAGTCAGAATCATCATTTCATCATGAAATTTGGTATAGATAATCCTTGTGGCATCCTTTACAATATAGACCTCATTGACTTGTGGTTCTCGAAATATCACTGTAACGCTAAGCGCATTATTGCGACAAGATGGCGGCAATTTCTGCTCACTCATGCATTAAATTTTAAATTTTTAACAAAAATTGTCATGCTTTGATGGTATTCAAATAATCTATCCCATATATGGCTCATTTAACAAGAGATTTCAAGAAATTTGCTGCAATGGTTATCTTTTACCTCTACTTGGCCGCCAAGAGAGGCATTTTAAGCACCATTGCTTCTCTGTTTGACCCCAAAGGACTCGCTAGCCCTGTAGCTATATTAGCTACGATTCCTTTTCAGGACCTTTTTTTGCAGAAACTTGTTATTTGGGACTTTTGATTTAACACTATCTGATCTGGTCGTTTTGAAACAGTCAATGCCTGAGGAGGGGCGGAGTCGCCGCCCTGTTTAGTTCCGTTGTTATATGAATTATCGCAACCTAATTTGGCACAAATGTTGTTCATTATACAAACAATGCATATTTGAGATCATAATTCAATTAGTAATACTCATGCATATATCTTAATGAACAGAATATCAAATAATAAAAGTGCAAGGGTCAAATTCTGGATCTTAGCTAAGATAAAGTTATAAAACTTCTCAAGATTAGACCAGTGTGCATCATCATGGTATCATCATGGTTCATATACTTATCCGTTCATGCAAAATTAAAGAAGAGAAAACATGTCCCTAGAATCCTCACAGGAAAGTGCTTTTTCTCCAGTATGTATTTGCTGATATCGCATTGGAACCAAGCTCCAGCAAAAGCTTCCTCGCAAATATCACATGCAATGGCAGCCCTGATCACCTGATCTGTCATTTATGTACTCGCGTGCACTTTGTAAGATGTCCACTTTGTCTGAATGATTTCTTTTAAACTACAGGTTGTCCCAAAAAACAAGTACGCCGTTTGAATGGCTTTTGTGGGGGAGCCGTAAATCCAAATTTTCTGTTTTTCAAATGTTTGAATAGATGAGATTTCAACTTAAAGTTTGGCACCAAGTTTGAGTAAATCTGACAAGTGGTTGCTGATTTATTGAGAAAGACAGTCAAAATCACAGGTTGTTTCAAAACCAGAGGATATTATCTCCGTACTTAACCTTATAACTTGAATGTTAGCATCAAATGGTTGTGTGCATCGGTGCATCGGTTTGGGGGAGTCTATGATAAATTGGAAAGTCTTTTTCCCCTCGGGGTTGAATCCCTGAAACTTTGTTTCATTCTCCCTGCCGGTGCGCTCGTGGTTGTGGTTTGGTGGGTGGTGGGCTGTTTGTGCGGGTTTTGGGGGTACTTCAGTTTTACCTTGGCTTTTACTTTGTCCTGATTTAGTGTGCATATGTATCTAATTTTTTTGTTTTTTGTGTTCTATTATTAATTTATTGTTGATAGTACTTAGAAAATTGTAAGTGGCATTTGTAGTGAGGACCCGGTGACCATGCGTCTTTCCTCGCTGCAAATGCCACAGTAATTTGCATTAACTTCTTGTTTTTAAGTTTTAGATTGATAAAAAAAAAAAAAAAAAAAAAAATGGTCGTGTCAGGAAAAACATTTGGGAGCAATTAATGATCACATAACTCAATAATATTGACCAGGCAGCCTGCCGAACGCAATATTGTTGGTTTAAAACGACTTCATCACTTTTGAGAAGTAAAATATCTGCTGGGCGCATGTCATGGCCTGCAGCACTTATGTTGCACATCACCATTTCTAGCAACCCTAGATATGTTCAATATTATTGGTTATCACAAAATACAATTCATGACTATCTGTTTCACTTATGAAGATCAGAGAACCTAGCCTGTTAACCAGACCCAATTTCAAAGGAAATAGTGGTCTGTTCAATACCGCCATAAAGCTTGTTCAAAGCCTCTATTTCAAGAGGGCTGTATTCCAAGTTTTGTGGAAAATGTATGCGCATAATTATCTCACAGCTCAAAATATCATCATAAAAACAAAGGGCGAACTACTTTAGTGCAGCAAGGGAGACAGCTTAATCAATTGCATGATTAGACCCTTAGGTCAGAGATTAAATTTCTATGCAAGGTGGAACAAAGAGTTATCAAGGCGCATTCAGATTGCAGTATTCTGTTTCAGAAAAATTTCAAAGAGCTTCCTGGGTAAATGGCTTCTTTATAAATAATCAGCAAATTATTCTGAGGAATTCTCAAAAGAGGCTTGAACAAGCTTTATGGCGGTATTGAACAGACCACTATTTCCTTTGAAATTGGGTCTGGCTAACAGGCTACAGAGAACCGGGCTATGTATGCTTTTTTCAATTAGTTTCTTTGATTTTAACATAAAAGAGAATAATGAATCGTCTGGTTTTGAGGCAGCCAAAAAATTTGACTTTCTTGCTCCATAGATTAGCAACTACTGATCAGATTTACTCAAACTTGGTGTCAACCTTTAAGTTGAAGTCTTTTCTATTACAAATCTCAAAAATAAAAAAATTGTATTTATGGCTGCTCCGCAGCAGCCACTCAAACAGCGCACATGTTTTTGGGACACCCTGTATGTCTCCAGTAAGTATTCGAGTTTGTATTTGTGTGCTACTGCAACTAAACACTTTCCCACCAACGTAACATGAAAATGATTTCTCTCTGCTTGGTATTCGTTATGTCTTTAAAATCATACTGCGAGTAAATATTTCTCTTCCAAACATAACATGAAAATGGTTTTTTTCGCAGCATTTTATCTAATTTCGTGATATCATGGTCCCACTTCCTAAATGCTTTTCCACAAATATCGGAAGAAGATATAACTTTGTCCAGCACACATTCACTCATGATTTATAAGTGAACTACTTTCCCTAAATGCTTACCTGCAAACATAACGCAGACTGTCCCTCGTGCCTTTTTGGGTCCCATGTTTGTTAATATCGTTTCCGAAAACTTCGCTTCCTCCAGTACGTAATCATTTACATGTTTAGAGAGTCTCAGTTCTTGTAAAAGTCATTTGCTTGTCTTCGGAAATAAAGATGGTGATGTAACTGTAAATATTTCTGGATCTTTGATAAAGGAAAGTGACGAAGAGAAACTTCTAGGAGTGACACTCGACAAAAAACTGAGTTTCAAAACTCACGTTAATAATCTTTGTAAGAAAGCAAGCCAAAAACTGCATGCACTGGCACGAGTGTCGAGATATATGGAAAAGCCACAGTTAGAATTAACAATGACCTCTTTTGTAATGTCACATTTCAGTTATTGTCCACTTGTGTGGATGTTTCATGATAGGAAATCGAATAACAAGATCAATAAGGTCCATGAAAGAGCCCTAAGAATCATACACAAAGATAGTACTTCAAATTTTGAGGAACTATTGATTAAAAGTAACTCAATATCTGTTCACCAGAGGAATTTACAGCTGCTCCAGACTGAGATTTATAAAACCGTAAACAACTTGAATCCGGCATTTATGGTAGAAGTATTTGTTAGCAAAGATATGCCATATAGCCTTCGTGGCAATAATAATCTTGTTTTGCCTAAAGCAAGGACGAATCAATATGGCATTGATACTATCAGGTTTATTGGTCAAAAACTATGGCAGACTCTGCCAAGAGAAATCAAAGAGTCCCAATCATTGGAGATTTTTAAAAGAAATATTAAATCTATCAAAACTGTTGACTGCAGCTGTAAATTGTGTAAATTTTTTGTATCAAATCTAGGTTTTTTGTAATTAGACTTTTGTAAATATTCTGTATAGTTGGCCTTAATTAGCTTAACGCTATTGTCTTAGCTAACTTTAAATAAATTGTTTATTATTTATTATTATTATTGTAAATGACTCTGCAAGCAAATCAGACGAAAACAGTCTTTCTCGGGTATGCATATGCCTTCTTTCCCTAAGGTCACAGTGTTTGTTGAGGAATTCCCTACAAATAACACACGAACGAAATTTCGCCTACGAATGAATTAAATCGTTCACTGCTATTGAATTCTCACCAACAAACACTACTTGAAAATTATGTCTCCCTAGTATGTGTTCCCTGGTGCCTTTTCAGTGTGTTACTGCGAGTATATACTTTCCGACAAGTTTTACATGAAAATAATTTCTCTCCAGTATGTATTAGTTTATGTTTATAAAGTGAGCTTTTATCAGCACAAGCATATCCACAAGCATCACATGAAAATGGTTTCTCTCCAGTATGTATTCGCTTATGTGTTTTAAGGTGGCTATTGCAACTAAATAATTTCCCACAGACATCACATGAAAATGGTTTCTCTCCAGTATGTATTCGCTTATGTGTTTTAAGGTTGCTATTGCGAGTAAATAATTTTCCACAAACATCACATGAAAATGGTTTCTCTCCAGTATGTATTCGCTTATGTGTTTTCAGGTGGCTATTGCAACTAAATAATTTTCCACAAACATCACATGAAAATGGCTTCTCTCCAATATGTATTCGCTTCCCGGGGGGGGGGGGGGGTACTTGACTTTCAATTGTACGGGGGGGGGGTGCGCTCCAAGAGAAAAAATTTTCAACCGGCTTTAGAAATTTTTCCTCGAAATGATAGCCGGCTTTAGAAAAAATCGGCGAAAAGCATATCCCAAAACGTAAAAATTCGTTGGAAAACAATGAAATAACACGTTTGAACAACCGGCTATAGAAAAATTGCCTTCTTTTGATATCCGGCGTTAGAAAAAAGAGGCGAAAACGATACCCGGAAAGGAGTGCACATGGCGTCAGCAAAATATACTAAGTACCCCCCCCCCCCCCGGGATTCGCTTACGTCTTTTAAGTTTGCTACCTTGAGCGAATGCCTTCCCACAAACTTCACATGAAAAATTCTTCTCTCCACTATGTGCCATTTCGTGCTTCTCAAGATGTCGTCGCTGATTGAAAGATTTCCGACAAACATTATACAAATAAACTTTCTTTCCAGTATGAATCCTTCGGTGTAGCTCCAGGTGCTTAGGAGTACTGAATAATTTGCCACAAACAACACAGGAATATGGTTTTTCGTTGGTATGGACACTTTGGTGCATCATTAACTCAACAGCTGATGTGAAGTCCTTGTCGCATGCAGTAAAAACATGGGAGGATGATTGGTTATGTTCGTTTACACTATTCTTACTGCTATTCCCGCTTTATCAGCATGATGCGATTCATCTTTGTCTTTGTTTCGTAGAGCAATCGGCATTGGCAGAGAACTTCTCAATCTTTGATTTGGTTCTAAAAACGAAACGACGGAGTGATATAACTTAATATTTGCCTGCAATCGCTGTGACAGGAGCGGAAATATAATCATTGCCCAGGTTTTCCAATAAATCACTCTTACTAAACACGATCACATCAGTAATACCAATCGCTGAGAAAAAAAATGCGATACACATATACGCTGAATTGCAACCAAATCGAGATACATCGCTAACTCTGGAATTTAACCACAGGTCTGGTCGATTTGGTTAGAAAATTCCAAAGATGTCCGTCATAAGTCACTCAACCACAACCACCTTGTTGCATGTCCCATTTTATTTGTTTCGTTTAGTGTTTTTGTTTGGTTAAAGGCATTGAGTCATGGTAAATAGACCGCTAATACCCAATTTGCAAAATCGCTGAGTCATGATGATAGCTTACGCAAATCTGATTGGCTGTAATTCAAACTGCACACATGATATTCTCACCTGAATATGTTCTTAAAGCTTTATTATCGGGGTTTCCGTTTGAAGTCAACAAGGTGTAATTTCACATAGCAAAGAAAACAAAAGGATCTGACGACCGTCTCTCGTGGCGTTACAAGACAACCGATCGATAGTAACCAAGAGACTTAACCCTAATCCATATGGGCTTTTTTCGAGCTACCATTTATGGGGGGGGGTGCTTTCCACCCCCCTCTGAAAACTGCCTTAGACGCATCCGAATTCAATACAACTTGGCACAGTTATAGAACAGGTAATTTGCAGCTTGTAGCGGAATTTGGGTGTGGCTGCCACGCCTTGTGACGTCACAGTGACGTCACAAAGCTGAAAATCTGTGAAAATCAGGCTTCCAAGTTGAATTCAAGTTTAATGAAGATTTTGCACGAAATTTATGCAGTTTTTGGTTCAGTTTGTCAACAAAAATGGTGATACAATATCATTTTATTGAAAATAACGATTTTGGAGTGATGTTTTGGCAGAAATTAGCCGATTCTTATGACGTCATTTGTGCGATTAATTTATTTTATGTAAAAAGAGACCAAAAGAACCTGCAAAATGATGATTATCTATGATAAATGTATCATTAGAGTGTTTTTCATTGAAAAAGTTCGAAAAAACTTGAAAAAATTGCTAATTAGTCCAAAATGGCGGCCAAAATGACGTCATTATCAAAAAATGCTGACATCATCAAATTCCAGAAATTCCGATATCAAATTGAAGCCCTTTGTTTGCTGATTCATTTGCTGTATAATACTTCATAATTCAATCAAATGATTCCATTGAAATAATTGAAAACAATGATTTTGTTGCTACCTCCTTCCAAATATGGGTATGTCACGTGATCTGCGAGTCCTATTGTTCAAAAATTTTTCCACCAAAATGTGGCTAATAGATAATAAGTAAAAGTCAAGGAGGCTGGGGGACATAGCAAATTTCGTTTAAAAACGCGGCAAATAAAACCTTGAGGGTGGGTGGAATCCACCCCCCCCCATGTGGATTAGGGTTAAAATAAAGCGCCCGCATGAGAATTTTCAGGATTATCTCAATAAAAGGACAGCAATGTGCTTAGGGCCAAGGGATTCATTTGAATAACGAGTTTTTATGGGGATTAACAAAAAGAGTTAGGTTTAAAAAATGCGAAACATAGGCCACGCGCCACGAGACGCCAGGCGGGACAGTCAGCGGGATCCGATGTAGCCTCGCATTTGTGAAGTTTATATCTGATCACATGAAAAAGGACTGATCACAAGAAAGCAGACAGACCCCAGCGGAGAATCGCTATTTACCATGACTCAATGCCTTTAAAGGGTCTGTTTCATCCAGCATTCCTTGCACGTGTCGTCTCTTGGTTTTCCTTTGTTGTCCGCCATTTTCATGGGACATGAAAATGGTGGCAACAAAGGCCAACCAAGAGATGGCATGTGCAAGGCATGCTGGATGAAACAGACCCTTTAAGTCGTGTATTTTAACGTCAATCTCAAATTAGATGGCACGCAATATTTGCGATCATGCCTAAATTACCTGTCCAAAGCACTTAGTCAAATTGATCGCAGATATTTCTCGTGGCAAGTAGTTTGAGACCGACTATCTTAGCTTCATGTCTGAATGGCCTCGGGGTAAACATAGGGCTCAAATCTTTAAAAAGGTCGGTGTAAAATTCTATAGCAGTTTTCTTTGAGTGAACGAGCTTGGAAGGAACTTAGGGTTTTTGCTGTGAATCTGCCGTGGAAATTTATTGATACCTTGATTATTTTCAAAATGGCAGCATTTAATAAATTTGAGGCTATGACGTCATCAAATATCTAAACCCTAAATCAGAGAACATGCCAATTTCTGCTTGGCACCATATTGTAGACCATCATAAACTATGGTTTTCTTGAAGGTTATATCATTTTTCCTCTACTGGTTTAGGATTTACGATGATTTAAATTTTTTTCAAACTTTTCCATGAATTTGTTCAAAAATAATTAAATTGCTGCCATTTTAAAAGAAATAAAGATGTCAACAAATTTCCACGGCAGATTTACAGCAAATTACCATAAGTTCCTTTCAAGCCATTCAGTGCAAAGAACAATGTCATACAATTTTATACCCACCTTTTAAAAGATTTGAAAGATTTGAGCCCTATGCTCTCGGGGTAGTCACAGCCATTTGCTCCTCCGGGTATCGCTCCAGTGGTATTGTTGCTGCCGAAGGCAGCCTTAACTATTCTTCTTCAATCAGCGAGCAAAATCAGCCTGCCTGCTGTCTGTCTGCCTGCCTGCCTGCTGTCTGTATGTCTGCCGTCAGGCTATGTAGATAGACGGGCCAGCTCACAGCTGCGGTTCGCGGGCTCGCGGCTTGTGAGCATTTATCCAACAAACAACAGCAAAAGTTCTCCAACAAAAGATAATGAGTTCTTCCTACCTACTTAACTACCTAACTACGTCAATGGACGACAAATGTTTATTCCTGACAATGCAGATTTCAATATTACGCACCACGAAACCATGGACTATAGAACTACGGAACCAAGAGCCTTGGACTCGGGAACTAGAAACCGGCGGAGGAGAGTAACTCAACATTCTAAATCATTTACCTTTGAACCATTACCCAATTGTAAATTCAAACATAATACACCTTTCCTTAGCGAAAATCATTCAATTAATTTCTATAAAATTGACCTCGCTACAGTCGCATTTGGTACAAATAGTAATCGGCAGCACTCGCTAACTGATGTTATATCTAGTATACCGGGTGTCCCAAAAAAAGGTAACAGATTTGATTGAGGCTAGTGATAAGAATTTAAGTTGAATCGATCCCTGATAAGTTTTGAAGTGCTCTTAGATCGTTAACTTGAAGGTTAATACCTTATTTGTTGATATTGGTGCATCAAGAGTTGGAATATTAATCTTGAAAGTCCTCATTTGCCTGCTACTCCAAACCAGAGCTTTTGGGGTTTGGCCTAAGCTGTTAACTCGCTGTGCTGTGGAATCTCCTCAATCATAGCCAAGTACAAACAAAAAACCTCATGCATAGGAACACATTTTAGTGGAAATCTGACTTTGACCTTCACAATCAGATTCAAGAATTTATTATTATTATTATTATTATTTTATTATTATTTCTTTATTTTTAGTAGGCTAATTTAAAAGAATAGCTACAATACAGCTAATTAAGGCCTACTTTAAAAATTTTACAGATACTAAAACAAATTCATAAAAAAGAAATGTACAATCCGTGTATATTTACAAAAAGATTATATGATAAAAGCATCTATCCTGTTAGGAACCCCACTTTAGGAATATAAATCTTGCAGAGCCTACACCTTTCCAGCATCTATCATTTATCACCTTTCCAGCATCTAATTCGTTTTTTGAAAATAGGAAGGGTATTGGATTGTTTTATTTCTAGCGGTAATAGTTGCCACAGTCTATTTCCAAGGTAGGCTATGCTCTCAATTCCAAATGACGTAGTCCGTACCTTTGGAAGTTGAGCATCATTGCCACGCCTTAGATTGTAGCTAATATTTCGTTCATTGAAAATATCCTTCATGAAAGGTGGGTTTAGATCGAATTTGGTTTTATACATTTCTGTCATTAACAACTGTAGGTTTCTTACATGGATTGGTACCGATTTGGTCTGTTCCAAGAGAGAGCCAAAATCATTTCCGTAATCTTTATATGCTATGCGTAATGCCCTTTCTTGTGTGCGATTTATTCTATGGTCCAAAGTCCTATCATAAAACATCCAAACAAGTGGACAGTAACTAAATTGAGATAACACAAACGCCCTCATTAACTGCTGTAGTTTTTTAGTGTCCATGTAACGTGATATTCTGGCGAGAGCATGGAGTTTTTGGCCAGCCTTTTTGCAAAGAGCCTTGACATGTTGTTTGAAAGAAAGTGATTGATCGAAAGTTATGCCGAGAAGATTTTCCTCTGTACTTTCTTTCACACAGGCCACGCCTATTGTAATTGATATTTCATTATTTCCTTTTGCACCAAAAATCATTAAGTGGCATTTGTCTTCATTTAGTTTCATAAAGTTGTTTGGAAACCATTCAGTTATTTTGAGGGCATCATTTTCTAAATGCCTGATGACATTTTCGATGTTAGGACCACACGCATAAATAGTTGTGTCGTCAGCGTAATTACAGATTTCCGTTTCCTCCAGGAACATGAAAAGGTCATTCAGGTATATATTAAACAAAAGGGGTCCCAAGACTGAACCTTGCGGTACTCCTCGGACGGTTTCTGTCCATGTGTTGAATGAACCGTTAACCTTTACCCTCTGCCTCCTGTCAGTGAGATAGCTATGGATAAACAGCAATGCAGATCTACTGAAACCATATGCATTTAATTTTGCAATTAGCAATTCATGATTCAAGCAATCGAAGGCCTTCGACAGGTCCGTCAAGACAGCACCTGCGACACCCCCATTGTCCATTGTCTTTTTGCAGGCTTCCACTAGACGTAGGAGTGCATGCTGTGTACCATAGCCTTCACGAAACCCACAAAGGAGTGAGGACAGGAAACTTTGAACAAAAGGCAACATTTGATCCTGCATCAATCTTTCATAAATTTTTGATACGGACGGCAAGACTGTGATGGGTCGGTAGTTCTTTTTCATAAAGGCATCCTCTTTTTTTGAAGAGTGAACTTATATCTCCAGCTTTCAGTTCTTTGGGAAAAGCACCCTTGGATAGACCAGAGATGAACAGATTTTGGATGGTAATGGAAAATACTTCAGGATTTTCCTTTAGAATTCTTGCAGGTATGCAGTTGACCGGAGACGCCTTATTCAAATTGAGTTTTCGGATTTGAACAGCAACATCTTCAACTGCAACCTCTCTAAATTCAAATCTTTCGGATAAAGTAATGTTCTCTTTGATTTTGCATATACTTGGATGTGATTCAAATTTCCTTACAGCTTTATCAATTGGATCTATTATGTCATTTGTTGGCAGCAGTAATGCCTCATTCGCAGAGATCCCTAAAATTTCTGTAATATTGGCGAAAAAATGGTTGAAAATCTCTGCAATTTCAGAGTCCCGACTTACTACTTTTCCATCTTCAATCAAAGTGATAGCTGAATTTACTTGCACCTTGTCTGAGAATAGTGGTTTTACAGTTTTCCAAAATTTATGATTATCGGTAAGGTTGCCGAGATCAATGTTCCTATAGTAATCAAATTTGGCATTGCGTAACAACTTTACGCACTTGTTCCTCTGCTTTTTAAAAGCTTTGAGGTTTTCCTCAGTTCTATCGTCGTTATACTTGTTACGAAGCTTGGTTCTATGCATGTTTTCTTTACGCAAGTCTTTCGTCATGAAAGGCGCATCAATTGCACGGATAGATTTTTTCTTAACAGGAGCATGTTCATTCAGCACGCCCATGACCACAGCCTCAAAAGCACCATAGTCCCCATTCTCAACTAGCTCTTGTGAAAGCACATTAGAGAGATGAGCTCTGAAGTCCACGGCACCAAATCGACTGTAGTCTCTGTAGGTGATTATCTTAGGTCCCCTTTTGACATATCCACCCTTTAAAACGGTGACAATCATGGCATGAAAATCCGACAATCCTGTTTCTATAACAAAAGTACTTTGGAAGCTCCTGTTCCTATTTGTCAGAATTAAATCAATGCATCGGGGATTGTCGGACTTGAAGCAAGTTGGGCTCCTAACAAGACTATTTAGGTTATAATTGTCGACGAAACTACTGATGACGTCTCCGTCTATTTCGCAGTTAAAATCTCCTATTAAAATGAGACTTTCATAATGGCGACAAGACATGGCGACAATTTAGCCCCGAAGGGACCCCTTTCTTGATTCTACAAAAACTTTGAATTACACCTGCGTGAGAAAAGTTATTCATCAGCGAAATAAGTCCCGTAGGCTTTAACACATAGACTACCTTGCAATCTTCATTGCTTGAATGAAATGTTTTTGCATCATCTCTCACGAAATTATTACGAAACAAGCAATCGTATATGCCCAAGAGAACATAAAAAATGCTCATTCGTGCTTGGCTTGGTGTACTTTTGTAAATGCATTTTGACTGGAGAAAAATATTCCTTGGTGACTACATTCATTAATTTTTTTGTTAGTTTTCAGTTTTTTACGTTCTTTTCAAACGGGTACCCAAAGGACCGATCCTTGTCCAAAAATGTATTTGACTGAGGAGATTCCCCTAACCAGCGCGTTAGCAGTTTAGGCCGAAACCCAAAAGCTCTGGTTTGTAGATGGAGGCAAATTTTGGCTTTCGAGATTAATATTTCAACTCTTGATGCGCCAATATCAACAAAAGAGGTATTTCTTCAAGTTAACTATCGAAGAGTACTCCAAAACTTATTTGGGATCAATTCGATTTATACTTTCATCCCTAGTCCCCATCAAATCTGTTACCATTTTTTTGGGACACCCGGTAGTAATTTACATTTAGTGTAACTAATATACTGGATGAGCATAGGTTTCAAATCTTTAAAAAGGCTGGTGTAAAATTGAGTGACTTATTTCTTTGTACTGAATGACTTTAAAGAAACTTTTGCTATTACTCTATAATTCTACCGTTGGACTTTTCTGAAATCTTTAATATTTTCAGAGTTGGAGTGTTTTTCTTCTTTTTCGGGAATTCAAGTAAAAGTTTCAAAAAAACTTAAAACCATCGTAATTTCTAAACCGTTTGACGCAACATGAAGTAATTTCGAACAAAACCATAGCTTATGAATGCCTACAATATGGTATCAAGCAAAAGTCTGTCAATCATCTAGTTTATGATTTAGGAATTTGATGACGTCACAGCCTTAAATGAGCCGAAATTTAGAATACGCTGTAATTTTGAAAAATATTCAAAATTTCTGGAAAGTCCAACGGTAGAATTATAGATAAGTATCTAAAGTTCCTTTCAAGCCATTCAATCAGAAGAAATAGGTCATTGAATTTTACACCCACCTTTTTACGCCAAGTTAAAGATTTGGAACCTATGCTTACTGGATGTCCCCAAAAAAATTGTGACCCGTTTGCTTGAAGATTGCGACAAAACGGCAAATGATTCTCGCCAAACTTTTGAATGATGTTGCTCTTCGGATATTCAATTAAATTTTGCTACCGGGTGCGCCAAAATAAACTATGCATTTTTGGCAGGCCACGATAAATCGTACACTGGACCGATTTTGAAGATTTATGACTTAATCTTTAGCAGGAAGCCTGAGTAAGATTTTAGGATTTTTTGCAAATTTTTCTGTTTTCATGTTTTAGAGCTACAAGCAATTTTCTTAAAATTTTCGTTTTCGAAAACATTAAAAACGATCAAAAAACGTTGATCAAATTTTCTAAAGAATTGACATGAATGGACAAAGAGAAAACTTTTTCATGGTGATGTGGGATTTAGGAATCGATTAATTGTAAGCTGCTGTACGAGAGTTCGTACTATCTTGGGAGGAATGTAATTCTATTTTCAAGGATATAAAGAAATGTCTTTTCTTTTGTAATTTCATTGAATTTATGCTTTGGTGCAGGCTATGTTCCTGTGTCAAGGGGGTTAAAAAAGACAAGTGAGGAAGCGTCATGAGGCCAGCAAGCATGGAGTCTTGTTGCATTTTGATTTTGTAACGGCTTTTGGGGCGGCACTTTATTGTAACTACTACAGAATTTCGCAACAGGCCAATCATTGAAATAACGCTCGTGCAGAAGTTTACAATAATCAATTTCCAAATCCCCAAATCACGCTGAAAACGTTTTCTCTTTGTCCATTCATGTTAAGTCTTTAGCAAATTTGATCAACGTTTTTTGATCGTTTTCAGTGTTTTCGAAAACGAAAATTTTAAGAAACTCGCTTGTAGCTCTAAAAACTGAAAACGGAAAAATTTGCAAAAAATCCTAGAATCTAATTCAGGCTTTCTGCTAAATTAAGATTAAGATTAAGATTAAGTCATAAATCTTCAAAATCGGTCCAGTGTACGAATTATGGTGGCCTGCCAAAAGTGCATAGTTTATTTTGGCGCACCCGGTAACATCCCTATAAAAATCCGTTGAAAAATGATGGAGCTACGACTTTCAGGAGACCAAATTTGCCCGTTCACTGAAACCAGCGGTCGGCCATTTTGTCTTACTACTTTGCAGCAATAAATAGCTTTATGGATGCAAAATGAAACAGCAGCCTCTAATGTCATAGCTCTCGTGAAAATTCCGATGATTCTAAGAGAGTTCCACTATTTCTGATCTCACAGAAATTATTTCTTTCCTCACGCGAAGCTACTTATCATTGCAACATAGTTAAACAAAAAGGCCAACCGCTGGTCTCAGTCATCGGGCAAATTTGGTCTTCTGAAGGTCATAACTACATCATTTTTCAACGGATTTTTAAGGGGATAGCATCAAACTTTATTTGAACATCTCAAGCGCAACATCATATACAAGTTTAGCGAGAATCTTTTGCAATTTTGCTGCAATCTTTAGGCAAACGGGGCACAATTTTTTGGGACACCATGTACATCGTAATTTTTTAGAGGACATAAAAAACAATCCCCGTTTAAAGGACTGGTGTTCTCTGGATATCAAGCGATATCATTAAAGTGTCAGTAAACCCAACACATTTTATTTCATAAATTGATAGAAAATATGCAAATAAGTGATCTATCACGACTCTTTGTGATAAATTGGCACTGGTTTGGAAAATATGAGAGTTTAAAGTACCCCATTTTTGTCCTTTCTTGAAAAAAGTCGCGTACTTCAAAAGAGACTAGGGCGAGAGCCTCATGACGTAGATCCCGGGATGAAATGCCGGCTGCTCAAAGCGTTTTGTACAGACACATCGTGGTTGGCATTCAAACAGCAGTACAGTGATGCAGTTTCGAAAAGAAAACAAAATTTATGATGAATGCGTTGTGTTGGAATGAAAGCAGAAAAAACTAGAAAGAACAAGGAATCTCTCTGCACAAAATCAAACTCTTGTGAGGAAGAAAGACAAGTCGCAAAGAGAGGAAGACAGCGGTTGATCGATTTCGTGAGGACAAGAAGAGACAAGCTCAAATAACTGTGCAGGAAAGTCCGTTTAAGCTGCTCGCAACAGCAGCACACAAATTTGGGAGACTGAGAATTGTTTTGCCAGAACTTGAAGAGCATTGGAAAGCCGTTTTCAGGACAGACGATGTAGGGGTTTCGATAATCCTATCCTTTCTGTTCAGATGCTTCCTTTTGAAAGCGACGAGCAAGCTGAAGGCGAATACAGGCCTGAAGCGAAGTAAACAACGCACAAAAGGGAGACGATCACATCAAAGGGTAATTAGCTTTTTTATTCTTCGATTTTGTACTGGTTTTTATCATCTGTTGACTCAAGAATTATGACTGTAAAGATATCATACGACATTTCCAAATCCCTCAAGGATTCTTTACCGTTTTTTTGTAGGCAATTCATGATAATCTGTGAGATCACAACAAATGCCAAGGCCAAACGAAAGAACGAAGGCAGTGTCTGAAACACTTCCGCGCCGATCTGTCAAGGCTTGGTCAGAGGATGATTCACAGAGAGACGTGGCTTAGGAAATGATTCCAATGCACTGTTTTGTGACGAACGATCGTTTGCTGCAGTTGGTAAATCATGAACACTTTACTAGCATCCTAAGAAACTCATTCTCGTTATTTCATATTCCAGTATTTTCATGAACAACAAATGAGTAAAACAGTGTCGCACAGTTTTGCAAATGCTAGGAAACACCATTTCTCAGTAGCTTGCAAAGTTGAGTGCATATAAATTTTTATATATTCTTTTTTGTGAAATTGTTATTTCTTATATGTCAATCTGCTAGTAGCTCATCTTGGTCTATTTTGGAACGGTTTCAGCTCATCTTCCTAAACGTCTCTGATAAAACAACGCCGGGCTTCCCTTCTCGCTATAAGCTTCGGCTCGGCCTAACTCCGCTAGGAATCATCTTTGTCGTCTCTGCTTCATAGTCAGTTTAAATGGTTTCAACTGCGCTGCTAAAGTCGGAACTTCCTTTAGTACTGGTTTCAATGTCTGTCAAAATGAAGCTTGCATTAGTCATTCTCTAAAGTTACGATTTACGATCGAAATGCAAACATGATATCAGAAGAATCCTGTAAATCATCAACGAAACCAACGTCACTGCGGAATTAACAATATATCACAAAGGGTTCATCCCGGGATGTACGTCATGACCAGGCTCGACCCAAACTTCTCACTGCGCGTTTTTCTCTCCGAAGTAGGGGTTTTCAAACGTCAATAAAACAGGGTTATTAACGAGATTTCGCTATTTTTGATTATTCATATTACTATTCATATGATTGTGGTGTTATAAATGCAAAAAAAACTGTTGGGTTTACTGACACTTTAAGAGATAGGGACTTTTTGAAAGCCCGTCTCCTGTGCTTTCATTTGGAAAAATGGGTCTCCAGGGAATTCGTAAGCAAGTAAGTACCTACATGTAAAATTGAGATAATGAATTTTTGATAGTGCTTTAATTGTGTGTTGTTGGTAGAAAGAAATTAACCTTGCAAATGTTTCATTTTATTCTTATTCTATAGTCACTACTAATCAGCGTAAAAAGCTTGCAAAAAAGCATTTTGTAAGATTTAATTATATGAATGATTTAATTATGCCAAAAAGAAGCAGCACCTCATGTAGACACAGCCTTGTTCGAATTTATTAAATAACTAGTAATCGGATAACATTTTTTGGCATTACAATACCAAGTGCAACTGCTCTGTCTATTTTGTCATGCGTTGTTGCTGTAAATCCATTTTTCATGTAGATTCCAAATTTTGATGCTATTTTTCGAAATTCTGCGTCATTGTGTTGTGACATCACAAATAAATTTATGGGAATGCTTTCAAACGATAGTCGTCTGATCACAAAATGAAAAATTGATCTAGAACAACTACGCATGACAACATAGCCAGAGCAGTTGCACTTAGTTTTGTCATTCCAAAATATGTTACCCGATTACCAGGGATTCAATTAATTCGAACAAGCCTACTTTGTTACTTTCTTCCTGCTTATGGTTACTTTCTTCCTGCTTACGACTTCCCTAGAGACCAATTATTCAAAAACTATGCATCGAATGAAAGCACTTTCAGAAAATCACTATCTCATTTATGTCGAACCTTTCGTTCCGATGAAATTTCAATTTTCGGCCGGGAGTATTTTTTCCCCAACATGTCGTAATGACATCTACATTTGGCAACAAACTAACACGCCTTATCATCTATTGGGAGGATAATATCTCCTGAAATAAATTTACATTAAAGGAATTGAGTCCATATAAATACATGAACGTTAAATGATATCCTGAACTTTGCTGACAAACCGCTGACGGCCCTTTTTCATCGCAAAATAGGGCTTAAGTAATTAGCAGCAGACACCAAAGACTTCTTAATCCTTGCATTATCCTCCGGAATTTCTTTGGTTTAAATTCAATAGCGATTAAGTGAAATCTTTTGTTTGATGATTGAAAAAAAGGTTATATTGGTCACGAGGGCACTATTTATGAGGACTGACTGCCTGTATGGATGATAATTCACGAGCAAATTCACTGATTTTTTTAAAGATAATTCAGAAATATAATATGACTTTGTAAACGTTTCGATTTTCATCTTCTTCGGATTGGTAGTTAACAGTGCTACCAATGTCCCACCTCCGCCCATGCAAGGTCTTGAAATGGCTTGAAATTTGCAGGAATTTGTGCCTTCGAGAGACATTTCCTTTTGAAGCACTCTCGAAAATCATTAGGAATGATTATCAAATTGACTTTTATTGGCACACTTAACAATCATTTTCCAAAGAAGCTCTTAAAACGTGTACCACTCAACTTTATATATGATACTGTAAATGACTGATTTATGTCAAAAACTTCCTTCTCAATCCGATTTTCATTCTCGACCGTAGGGTGACCTCTAAGACTAAAATGATATGTAAATCAAATTTTCTTAGCTATTAACATAGAATAATTTATGCCTAATAATACATAACATGAACATTTTTTTAGTGAAATACCCGGGGTACTCCATTGTTAAGTGGTACTGGACGTGCCACTCATATGGGTGGGTGTTCTCGTCTGGAATTCCCTACATATGGGTTTGTTTTAACCTTAATTCTGGTAGATGGGTATTTTCTCAGAATTATCTTATCAATGGGTCTCATAATGATTATCCACATCAAACAACTGAAATTGTTCTTGTATTTTGCTTGAGAAGCGATAAATTCAAGAAAAGAGAATGTTTTGTGTGGTAACAACGACAACAACAGCATCTAGCCAGATAAAGCTGAAGAGGTTTGAATAAATGCAAATGGGCTCGGCATCCTTGAATATTCTGTCATACAAATGGGTCCTTTTGTCAAAGTCTAGATACAGGTCTAAAAACAGTCACAATGAAGTACTCCCCCGGGGTAAAATACGATTGATTAGGCTTTCCATAGTATTAGGACAAGTTCCGGGTGTCTCAGAAAAAAGTACTCCTTTTGACTGAAGGAAGAGGCAACAACATAAGATATTGGAACTTTCTGAGTCCACAGTCAATTGGTTTATTTTTAACTTAAATGCACATACCTTGCATTTAAAAATCGTCCAACAAACACCGGAGATACGAGCTCACAAAGTCAAAATTTGGAATGGGCCTGAAACCAGAGGTTTTAAGAAAGGGCCTAACCATGATTTGATATCATGGGATTATCCAAATGACCTTTGAACAGCATAGGGCTCAAATCTTTCAAATCTTTTAAAAGGTGGGTATAAAATTGTATGACATTCTTCTTTGCATTGAATGGCTTGAAAGGAACTTATGGTAATTTGCTGTAGATCTGCCGTGAAAATTTGTTGACATCTTTATTTCTTTTAAAATGGCAGCAATTTAATTATTTTTGAACAAATTCATGGAAAATTGTGAAAAAAATTTAAATCATCTTAGATCCTAAACCAGTAGAGGAAAAATGATATAACCTTCAAGAAAAACATAGTTTATGATGGTCTACAATATGGTGCCAAGCAGAAATTGGCATGTTTTCTGGTTTAGGGTTTAGAAACTTGATGACGTCATAGCCTCAAATTTATTAAATGCAGCCATTTTGAAAATAATCAAGGTATCAATAAATTGCCACGGCAGATTTACAGCAAAAACCCTAAGTTCCTTCCAAGCTCTTTCACTCAAAGAAAACTGCTATAGAATTTTACACCGACCTTTTTAAAGATTTGAGCCCTATGTTCCTTTGAACTTTAAATTTTTAGTTTCGCCGTTGAAAAGAATCATAAATACATGACCATGACCCTAATTAAAAAAGTAGAATAAAATTGTGCTAAAAATGATAAACTTGTGCCACTTTCCAAAGTAAGCGTGCTGTCCCCCTTCTCCTATTCTTTGATACAAATAACTTTAGCAATGGAATGCAATACAGGACCCATTCCCCAAAGGAAAAGTAATCTCAAGAATAATTATAACCTCTCAAAGCATGACTCTTTTGAAAAGTAAAATTTAAAAAGCGAAATTGAATATTGCTTTGGAAAATACCTGTGATATCAAATCATCATGGCTAGGCCTTTTTGCAAACCTCTTGTTTCAGGTGCGCTCTAACTTTTGAGTTTGTGAACTCGGATCTCCGGTGTTTGGTGTTTGGTGGAAGATTATCAAATGCAAGTTATGTGCATCCAAGCTAAAGATTGATAAATGTAGCTATGCAATCAGAAAGTCCCGATATCTTATTGTTTAGTTTCTTTGTTTAGTCAAAAGGGGGTACTTTCTTCAGACACTCAGTAGAATGTGTTGTTTGCAATTATACCGGGTGTTCCAAAAAACGGTAACAGATTTGATGGAACCAGCGACGAGAGTATAAGTCCAATCGATCCCAAACAAGTTTTGAAGTACTCTTCGATAGTTAACTTGAAGATTAATACCTTGTTTGTTGATATTGGCGCATCGAGAGTCGAAATATTAATCTTGAAAGCCAAAATTTGCGCCCATCTACAAACCAGAGCTTTTGGGTTTTGGCCTAAACTGCTAACGCACTGGTTAGGGGGATCTCCTCAGTCAAATACATTTTTGGACAAGGATCGGTCCTTTGGGTACCCGTTTGAAAAGAACCTAAAAAACTGAAAACTAACAAACAAATTAATGAATGTAGTCACCAAGGAATATTTTTTTCCAGTCAAAATGCATTTACAAAAGTACACCAAGCCAAGCACGAATGAGCATTTTTTATGTTCTCTTGGGCATATACGATTGCTTGTTTCGTAATAATTTCGTGAGAGATGATGCAAAAACATTTCATTCAAGCAATGAAGATTGCAAGGTAGTCTATGTGTTAAAGCCTACGGGACTTTTTTCGCTGATGAATAACTTTTCTCACGCAGGTGTAATTCAAAGTTTTTGTAGAATCAAGAAAGGGGTCCCTTCGGGGCTAAATTCTGGAATCTGTTTGTAAAGTTCAGAGTCAGACTTCCACTAAAATGTGTTCCTAAGCACGAGGTTTCTTGTTTGTACTTGGATATGATTGAGGAGATTCCACAGCACAGCGAGATAACAGCTTAGGCCAAACCCCAAAGGCTCTGGTTTGGAGTTGGACGCAAATCTGGACTTTCATGATTAATATTCCAAATCTTGATGCACCAATATCAACAAATAAGGTATTAACCTTCAAGTTAACGATCTAAGAGTATTTCAAAACTTATCAGGGATCGATTCAACTTAAATTCTTATCGTTAGCCCCAATAAAATCTGCTACCTTTTTCTTGGGACACCCGGTATATTGCTTTGAAGAATCAAAACTATTAGGCCTACATTTGTGTATAATCTGTGTGTCGATATGATCATCTGTCCTCTTGATTTTTGATGTCGAGGAGGCTGCATTCGCATTCGAATCCATTTCTCAAAGCGTCATGTTGTTTGAAGTGGTTGTATGTATATTGCTCAGCAAAGCTTCTTCAAAGTGCAGGGCGTGGAACAATTGTTTGGAGGAGCTTTACTGAACAACATACAGCAACTTTAAAAAACATGGCGCTTTGAGAAATGGATTCGAATGCGAATGCAGCCTCGTGAACATCCAAAATCAAGAAGACCGATTACATTATCGATACACAGGTGATACAAAGAGACAGTCCAAATAGTTTTTGTTATTTAAAGCAATATATAATCTCATACAGCATATTCAATTTTTCCTAATACCCATGGGTTTTCATGCCTTTAAACTAATTGTCTTCCCCAGGAAGAAAAAGTAAAGATCATACATCAAATTTGTTTGGTCCTTCACACAACTGTGTAAAATGAAATTCAAAGAACGGAAAGATAATCAAATTTTGGTGATCTACAAAAGGTACAATTTAATAAAATGTTCCTCTTTCGTGCATTTTGCAGCTCCTTCACGTTGTAAACTACTTACGGCCATTCCCGAGCACGTCTCTTCTCATGTCTTTTAAGATGTCCTCTTGTTTTGAAAGATTGTCCACATATTTTACATGAAAAATTATTTGCAGAAGTGTGCACCGCTTGATGTCTTTTAAGAATGTTTCTTTGCTTGAATGACAGTCCACATATTTCACACAAAAAAGGCTTCCGTCCAAGATGCATGCTTTCGTGCCCTTTAAGATGTGAACTTGTTCTAAATGGCTTGCCACAAAGATTGCACACATAAGGCTTTTCACCAGTATGTATCCTTGTATGCACCTTTAAATTGGAATGCTGTTTGAATGACTTTCCGCACACATTACACGAATAAGGTTCTTCTCCGGTGTGTATCCTTTCATGCAGTATAAGATCTCCATTCCTTCTAAACGATTTTCCACAGATATTACATGAATAAGGCCTTCTTCCGGTATGTATTTCTTTATGCCTAGCGAGACTAAGACCACGTTGGAATAATTTTCCACAAACACTGCACGAAAATGGACTTTCTTCTGTGAGTAGATTTTCATGACCTCTGATTTTGACTGATTTTCCACACACTTTATCTGAAAAAGGCTCCTGTCCAGTATGTACTTTTTCGTGCTTTTCAAGATGTCCACTTGTTTTGAATGATTTTCCGCATAGTTTACACAAAAAAGGCCTTCTTTCTGCGTGCATTTTTTCATGCACTTCAAGATCTCCACATGTCGTGAACAACTTTCCACAGTCGTTGCATGTAAGCAGCTTTTCCCTGGTATGTATTCTTTCATGAACTTTCAAATGTGAAGTTTGTTTAAATGATTTTCCACACACATTACACAAATAAGGCTTCGACCCAAGATGCACGCTTTCATGCCCTTTAAGATGTCCATTTGTTCTAAATGGTTTGCCGCAAAGATTGCATACATAAGGCTTTTCTCCAGTGTGTATCCTGTTATGGACTGTTAAACTTGAATGATGTTTAAACGATTTTCCACACACGTTACACAAATAAGGTTTTTCCCCAGTATGTACCCTCTCATGCCTAATAAGATCTCCATTCCTTCTGAATGATTTTCTGCATACTTTGCAAGAAAACGGCCTTTTCCCAGTATGTATTCTTTCGTGCGCTTCGAAGTTACCCCTGTACTTGAAGGATTTTCCACAAAGAATACACGGAAATGGACGTGCATCTGCATGTATTTTTTTGTGTCGTTTGCAATTGATCGAGCTTGCAAATTTCATTCCACACACATCACACGAATATGCTTCCTCTCTTGTATATTTTCTTTCATGAACTTTAAGATTTATAATGAGGTTCGATGACGTTTCATCAACCACATTTGCAAATGATTTCTCATTTAGTGCGCTTTTACGTCCTTTGTAACTTCCTGCAAAAATTAAAACGCATGCCGGAAACATCACATGAATATGGATATGGGGGCTAGTTGTAACAGAGGCTATAATTCGGCCGCTAAAAAGCTGTGATCACCAGCGTTTGTGTCAATGAATAACTATTATGATGCCCTATCTAACTGATGGATTTCATTTCTGCGGCTCGTTGTTTTCTCGTAGCAAGAAAATCATAACATCCACACCCAAGTCTGGAATAAACAGAATGGCTGGAAAATTTTCAGAATTTCAATTTGTAGGTCTCCAAACAATAATCATCGAATAATAGATACCGAATGAAACGAAATAAATCGTGAACCTCGTGCTAACTACAGTTAGAGAACTGACTGGATAAGGAGAACAAATTAATGAAAGTACCTTTCTGTGGATGTTCTGTGTCAACGCATGTGTTGATATTTGAGTTAACATCCCTGCTAATTTCCAGGTTCATTTCTATACCAGTTTCTGATATTTCATCGGTATATGTTGTTTCTGCCTGATTTTCTCGACTTTGAGAGGTAACAGTTGGTTGACACTGCTCGCCACTGGTTGTTGTAGCTGTAGCACATGGTTGGATGCTTTCAGTCTAAAAAGTAATGATGTGTGATACACTTTCATAATCACAAGAAACTTTCAAAGTTTTACACCCCGTTTACATTGCACCAGTGAAATTTTGATCTGCTAGAAAATTGTCACGGTTCAATAGCAATTACATTGCTCCAGAAAAACATTATTCCATAGAAAGCAGCAGCAAAAGTGTTCCAGTTTAGCAGGAGCAGTGTTTTGAGGGAAGGCTGATCCGTCACATCTTTCGTTGCAAAGCCAAAGCTGTACCAATACATTGTAAACATGATCTTAAAGTATCAAGGGAACTCTGATTTCTGGTCTGATAATAACAGAAAGCTCTTCTAATAGATTGGGTACAGTTCCAAAGTAATTCATAAAATCTAAAGAGTTCTTTGAAAAGTAGATCATATCGCATCATGAAAAGAGCTGTCGTGAAAGTAGCATATAGGTAAGATCACATAACCCAAAGATCAGTTGTTAGATGAAACAGTATCTCTCATCAAGTATTCACACAAACAAAAGTAGTTTCCCAGAAATAACAGTCCCCTTAGGGTTGCAAAACAGGAGCTGTTAACCCTGTAAACGAACAACAACAAAAATAAACCTGTAACCAGGGAGATAAATGTTAAATCCTGGAAGAGAAACAACGATTTTTTTTTTATATCACAAATAAAAACAACTAAATCCAACGAAATATAAATATTCTGTGGCTGCCATAGCTGGAAAGGACATTATGTCATCGAGTTCCAACTACCGCAGCCACTCACATCAATGGAAAAATATGCATGAAATTTTAAGAAAAGAGCAAGAACAACACGGGCGTCTCAGAAAGAAGAACTCCCTCCACTCTACAGCAGTTGCTTGACTCTCAAACAAGCACAGATAGATGAAACACCCAAAGCCGAGGGGTGAATCACTCCTAAAAATCTCGTACACCTTTCACAAATTACCAAAAAAATCTCTGAAATCTCTATGAAATTGTTGAAATCTCAAAATCTTTAGAAAAAAGTCATAAAATCTAAGAAATCTTATAAAAATCTCGACATCTTTCAAAAAATCTTGGAATCTTGAAGAAAAATCCGAGAAATCTCAAAATCTTTCGCAATAACCGAAAGAATTTGCGCAATTTCGGAAAATTCAAAGCCTTGGAGGAATCAAATTTCAATCAATTGCCAATCGAAATATTCTTGCATTTTTTTCTCGCTTTTATTAGCACTGGAAATGAGGTAGATTGACTCTACGTAGATTTCTTGTTTTCAAAAAGGAATCCCTCACCATGAGCAATAGGACACCAAGTGTGTGAAAGATTTAATAGTAGCGAGCCACCTTAACGTTTTATTGGTAGCGAGCCACCCTAACCAATTGTTTTTGTGTTTTTGCCAGGGAGATATAGACCAGTGCAGGGAGATATAGTGCAGATCCACCTTAACCGTAAAACCTCCATGGAGCCACCTTTTTTGTGTTGTTGCCTATTTTTACTTAAGGTGGATCTGCACTTAAGGTGGCTCACTGCCAAAAAATTCAAAATGACGAAACAGTGATAAGGTGGTTCACTGCCAAGTAAAAATAGGTAAAAACACACAAAAACAATTGGTTAAGGTGGCTCACTACCAGTAAAACGTTAAGGTGGCTCGCTACCAATAAAACTTTCATACACTTGGTGTCCTATCGCTCATGCCCTCACATTGCCCCAATGGTGTTTCTATCTCTCCCGAGATTTGAGGGAGACGGATGAAGCATTTGTCTAGATGTCTCTGGAGATGTTCTAATCCAACTCTATAGACTTTATGTTAGGCCTCATCTTGACCATAGCAATATAATTTATCACAAATACGATACTATACTAGTATGCGCCTTTATTTCAAGAACAAACTCGAACAAACTCTGTATGCTGCTGCCGTAGCTGCTAAATGTTCCAAAAATCCCAAAATCCTTAGGTTCCTACCTTTATCGGAATGAAAAGTCAAACCTCATAAAGATTTTTAAAAATCTTAAAATCTCATTAAAAATCCCGAAAAATCTCAAAATCTCTCATTTTATCATGGGATTTTTCAAAATCTCAAAATCTCGTACACCCTTTTCAGGAGTGAATCACCCCTCGCCCAAAGCCACCGCGAGGATTATGTATTACAACATTTCTGCTATTCGTGATACAAATAGGAGTACTTCTTTGCAAGACACCTGCTACAAATACTACAAATAAAATGAAAATGTTGCTGCTGTTTTATGCCTAAATTTAATTTGAAAACCTTTTCATATTTTTTAAACAAGAAATTGTTGCTTCAAGGATTATTCGATTGATAATGACATTATACTGCGAGTCCCCGAACAGAAGCAAATCACACAAAGGTTTAACATCTAAATTCACATTTAAACCAGGAACTTCGGAGAGCTGATCAAAGAGGTCCTGCCGCATCGAGTCAAACAGGGGGCAATGCAGGAGAAAGTGCTCATTGCCTTCCCTGTCGGTACCACAAGCACAAAATGGAGTAAGATTATCGAAGTTGTGTCTAAATTTATGTTCATTCAATGCACTAAACTTCAAACGCAACTTTGTCAGTAATCTGATGCCTTCAATATCAGAAATATTGTAGACAGAATTTCGCTCAGGTCTTATGATTTTTAATAATTTGCTTTTGAACTGAGAAAGGGACATTGAATTTTTGATCTCTTCCCCGAGCATATTCCACTCAAACAAGGTATTATGAAAGTAAGCATTAGTAAACAGCGAATTAATCTGAAACTCTAAAAGGAAAGAAATCGTCAATAGCTGCAATAAAGAGCAACGTTCAATACCCAAAAACGCGTTCTGTTACCCACTCCTCAGTTCGGTTCGTCAAATTAATGATACAAACGAGCCGATTTAACACCAGGGCCCGGTTTTTCAAAACTGGTAGTAGGCTAATACCAGAATAGGACTATGCAAATGACTTTGATCCAAGATTAACGCTAATTGTGGTTTGAATAACCAGGCCCAGAAGAAAAAAAGAAAATCCAATTAGCATTTCTGTATTGTTAATTTGATCTTCGAACGATCCAAGCTGACGAGTGTGCGACAAAATGGTTATTCAACGACGCTCTTTATTGCAGCTATTAACGATTTTTCCATTGCAGCTATCGACAATTTCTTTCCTTTAATAACCCGGCCCAGAAGAACAAAAGAAAATCCAATTTGCATTTTTGTATTGTTAATTTGATCTTCGCACGATCCAAGCTGACGAGTGTGTGACAAAATGTGTTATTGGTTATTCAACGACGCTCTTTATTGGAGCTATTAACGATTTTTCCATTGCAGCTATCAACAATTTCTTTCCTTTCAGAGTACGAGATTAATTAGTTGTTTCTTTTGCAGGATTTAACAGTTTCCTTCCTAGGTACAGGTTTATTTCGATCGTTATTCTTTTACAAGGGTTATCAGGTTTCTTTCCATCGATTACAGTGTCTAGTGTAGGGCTTCTGAGTATATTATAATGAGTCTGTCACTAAAGGCACAATGTCGTGGCAGTACTTGGCTGGTTGTGATGTTGAAATCCCCAACAAAAGACCTGGCCTCTGGATCATTATAAAGCCTTTATGCCCTTATATCATTCTTTGTTTCGAGAATTAAGGGATTCTAATCGTTATCATCTTCGTGAATTTCAGTGTGCAGCGATATTACTGAAGCTTGCCTAAATCTATTCTTTCATATTGTTTCATTCATCCAATCAGTGCCACGACAGTGTGCCTTTAAGACTATATATTGAAATTCTAAATCACATATCATTTGTTTAAAACAGGAACTAAACAAATATTTGAATCTACCATAGGCCAATATTGACTGGAAAACGTGCATGGTGCAAATGATTATGATAATCACTAATTTCGGAATACGGATTACTGGCAGTGAAAGGTCATCTTTCATTGAGTAGTTTCAGAATCGGTTCATGTGAAAGCCAGCAAACCACTTCTGTACGCATTTTGCTGCAAAAGTTTTGAAATTTAAGCAAAGACACTAGAAATCAAACTGCCCGGGATTTCAGATGCGAAGCAGTTATGTTTCAATAGATTTACTTCTTGTCTACTGATAAGTCTGACACCACTGATAGGGTTACGAAAAGAAACAGCCCTTTTATGGAATCTGATACTCAAATTAACAAGACAAAATGCAAAAAAATTTACCCAACTTCTTGAGGATACCGAGGACTGCCACTTTGGTCAAAGCTTTTTATTATACTCGCGGAGTTCAAAGAAAATCAACAGCTGAGAAACCTATTGCCATGCATGAGAAATTATTTGTTTCTTTGCTAATCCTTGTTAGATTTTGGCTGGATTAACTGCCCGTATTCTTTCCACAAAACAACATGTTTTCTGCGCATGATAACAGGTTTCTCTTTCAGGGGATAACCGTTTGCTTTGAACTTTGAGGATTCGTGTAACCAACAACAACATAAGGATGCGCAACAGAGATGTGTAGTATGGTTGTTTTTACCAACAGTGCCTTACCGGTGATTCACGATTATATGTGTATTCTGGCATTAATTCCCCTTTGCAATGTTCATCATTATCATGTGTGTCATCAATACTATCCTCTAAAAATCCCTCGATTATACCATCAGCATCACCATCATCATCATGACAATCATCATACTGTTCTTCCTTGATAAAAGTTTTGCAGACATCTTCAGTCCCTTCCAACGAAATCTTCCCATTGTTGCATTGATCATTGTCCTTTGCATGATCTTTGGTGGTAGGCAAGTTCCTTCTTAACTCAATATCATTGCCATCACTGTTTTCAAGTTTAACTTGCCCTCCATCAAATCTACCTTCCCTTTTTGCTTCGTCAATCAAAGTATTGCATCTTGAATCACGCGCTATTTGATCTGAATCTGATTCATCAAAACAATGCTTTTTAATATTGCCTGAAGCATCATGTTCCTGACCATTGCATGGTGGGGCCTGATTGTTACTCAAGTTCCCATCAAAATTCTGCATGCCCAGATCACCAATTCTTGAAACTTCAGTGGCATCAACCATATTACTCCTGGACAATTCTCTGTCATTTCCGTTGAGAACAGTCCTCTTACTGGTTGGTTCTTCTGCATTTCTCCCTACAGCATCATTCTCCTCTGGACGAATGCCATCATGTAACTGTAAACAAAAGGAACTTTCAATCAGGAGGTAGAAAGTAGGTAGACAATTATGCAGTTGGTGCTTGTTGCTTAGATTGGAAACCAGGAGGAATGGCTTGTCAAATTGACTTTCAAAAAATTCTTTTAACAAGGAAATATTATCAAACAAGGAAGCTACACATATTTTTTAAAGGCAGTCTGTCCACTATTGTTCTAAATCTATTCTAATAGGAGCTAGATTAATGCATCACTGAGTCTCAATGATTTCCATTTCTTTAGATGAAACAAATTAGCGCACTTATGGAATATACCATGAGAGCTCTCTGGGGGCTCTGTATCATCTTCTTTCAATCATCAAGGGGGCGGTCTTCATTCCTGTGGAATTTCTAAAAATATTCATAGAACAAAATATTGATATTCTTCTACTTATTATTTGCAGTATGTCTTAATAAATTGCTAGGAAATTCAATATGATCTTGGTTAACTGCAACCCTTTTCCAACTATGCTAATGACAACCATAGGTAAGGAAGATTCGGAAGGGTAACTCAAGGGTTGCGGAGAATATTGAACCTTTTAACATTTTATGTCACACCTAATTCGCAAAAATTATCCCTGCCAAATTTCCTTTTTTGGCTGATTCACGAAAGTTAATTCCGAAAATTTTGATTTAAAACAACGTTTCAGTTTTAGTTCAAGCTCAGTTCAACTCGCTACAGACACACCAAGATTCAAAACAATGTTTCAGTTTCAGATAATTGAACCACTTAAAGACAAATGACGGATATATAGCGCCTAGTTTAAAAATAGAACAAAAGATGGCTTAGTGCTTTCATTTGTCCAATTGATTTGCTAATCTCTGGATATCATCAAATACAATGGAATACAATAGGCTATATTTAGATTGCCCAGGCCCCTGATTTAAATCACCTTATATCTCCGTCATTTGTTTTTAACCACTTGACTATACCACTAGTGGAAGTTAAAATTCAAAATTCATTCCACCATTTGCAAATATCTGTAAAATAAAATCATCTAGACTTTCAATGCTTACCAAATTTCTTTCAGAGGAATTTTCAACAGTATTCCTTTCTTTCAAATTATCATTACCAATTGAAATGATTTCACCTTCTAGACATTTTCCATTGGCATCAATTTGATTTGGGTTTATGCTATCTTGAACCTGATTATGTTCTTGTAGATGTATCTAAAAAAGGGAAGTAAACTTTTTAGTTAAAATGGACATGCTTCGTTGGTCCAAATACGTTATAGTACCGGGTGCGTCAAAATAAACTATGCACGTTTGGTAGGCCACAATAAATCTTACACTGGACCGATTTTGAAGATTTTTCACTTAATCTTTAGCAGAAAGCCTGAATTAGGTGCTAGGACTTTTTGCAAATTTTTCCGTTTTCAGTTTTTAGAGCTAGAAGCGAGTTTCTTAAAATGTTCGTTTTCGAAAACATTGAAAACGATCAAAAAACGTCGATCAAATTTTAAAAGATTCAACATGAATGAACAATGAGAAAACTTTTTCAGGGGGATTTAGGGTTTAGTACGAACTCTCGTACAGCAGATTACAATCAGTCGATTTCTAAATCGCAACTCACCACGAACAAGTTCTCTCTTTGTCAATTTATGTCGATTCTTTAGAAAACTTGATCGATGTTTTTTTGTCGTTTTCAGTTTTTTGAAAACTAAAATTTCAGGAAACTCGCTTCTAGCTCTCAAAACTGAAAATGAAAAAAATTGCAAAAATCCCAGTATCTAATTCAGGCTTTCTGCTAGCGATTAAGTCATGAATCTTCAAAATCGGTCCAGTGTATGATTTATCGTGGCCTGCCAAACGTGCATAGTTTATTTTGGCACACCCGGTAGAAAGACGATACATTTGGGATCAACTGAGCATGTCTGTTCTAGCAAGGTGTTCCTCTAGCTGAGAGCAATTTCATTGAAATCTACTGCCCATATGGGTGGGTTTTTGGGCCAAAAATTATCTAAACAAGGGCCCTTTTCAGCAGATTTCCATAAACATGAGTGGGGTTTCGCTAAAATTCGCAAAAAAGGGTTAACAATGGGCAACTTTCCGCAAAAAATCATCATAAAAGTGGGTACAAAAGCAAGTTTCGTTAATTAGGAGAGGGTAGCTTTCTGAAAACCGGGCAACAATTCCATCCACAAGTCATGTATCCCCCCCCCCCGGGTTGTCAGGAGAAAGAAAGAGTGTCAGGATCAAAGAGGGGTTCGCCCTATAGAGCTGTACTCACTCAAAAAACAGAATGAATGACATAAACCTCTTGTTTCATCTTTGGTTATCTTCTGAAGTCAAGCCTCATCAAAAATATTCTATGCATGCGGGCTAATGGTCAAGTGGCGGACTGGCTCCGATTTGCTCACCGGCCACGGATGAGTTAAGGAGCCCTAAGTGGGTGTGGCATAAGTGATGAGGGTGTGGTCATGAGTAAATTTCGTTGCAAGTCCTAAATTTCTTACCAATAGCAACGCTAAACTCATTTTCTTTGAAAATTAAAATTTTCTAATGGAATGATTAAAATCTTTACGTAGCCTCTACATTATAAAAGTAATTTTGACATTTTTTAGTATTGGCCAGACGTTCTTTAATTTTTTGTTTTTGAAACTGCTGAGCAACCTTTTTCTGATCCTCCCCCAGCAGTTTGGCCAGGGCAAATTACCCGATGAAGTATCGAAATGGAAGGTCTGGGGGCAAAGTCTCTGGGAAAATTTCTGAGGACACGCCCCCTACTTTGGCTTAGAACGCTTCTCCCAATCCCAAGTTCGCCGGTGCTAAAATTGAATTGTTGACCTTTTGTAACAGTAGTTCTATTAATTAGCATCCACAGGAAACTTTTTGAGTAGACATTTATTTCTTTGGCTTAGAATGCCTATTACCAGCCCATCTTTACTAGAGCAAAATCGGAAACTTTAAAATTTTCAAAATTATTCTTGCCGTTTTTTATCAATCAACACTCCTATGAAAATTGTCCCGGAAAAATCTATGAAACAGGCAGCCTTTACTTTGGCTTAGAACGACTCTCCCAGTCATTTTCTAGTAATTGTCAGAGTTATATCCTACACTAACTGTACTCAACTATTTTCTTTGAAAGAATCTCGAGAACTATCTTTTGACAGAAGTGGAGGGGCCTTTACTTTCTCTGCAACGGTGTCCTTCGTGATCAGTATCTTCACTCTCAACTATATTCATTTCTTTGAACAAGTTCACTATCACGGAAAGATTCAAATGTGAAGTGAAGTGATGGTAAATTTTGCAAAAGGGGCCCTTTTCCCGAAAAAATGGGGTCCTTTTTGCAAAATGTTGAGGGGGCCGGACCGGTGGGCCAGTCCGCCACTGCCAATGGTTAGGGAATTATCTCTGCAATGAAAGCACTCTGCGTTCAATAAACATGTATCAGAACATATAGGCACACATTATCATTACAAAAGATACTGAGCAAGAAATTCCACTGAAAGAAGAGTAAATATTACCTCATAGATTGTCAGATGTTGAAATGAAGCAATATGATCTTCAATATCATTGTCATTGCGTATAAACATTTTACAAAGATAACACTCAAATCCAGTCACTGGTATTATGATTTTGCAGCCTAGAATGGAATAAACATGCAGAAATCAATAATTTATGGGTTGGCCCATTTGCCAGAAGATTGCGACAAAACGGCAAAAGATTCTTGCCAAACCTTTGCATGATGTTGCTCTTCAAATATTTAATCAAAGTTTGTTACCATTCCGTAAAAATCCGTTGAAAAATTATGGAGCTATCACCTTCAGGAGACTAAATTTTCCTGATGACTGAAACCAGTGGTCGTTTATTTTGTCTTACTATTTTGCAGCGATAAATAGATTCAAAGATGAAATGAAACAGCAGAATCCAATGTCGTAGCTCTCGTGAAAATTATGATAATCATCAGAGAGTGCAATAATTTCTGACTTCACAGAAGCTATTGAAGCTACAGTATTTATTGCTGCAAAATAGTAAAAAAAGGCTGACCGCTGGTTTCAGTTATCAGGCAAATTTAATTTTCTGAAGGTTATAGCTCCATCATTTTTCAGCGCATTTTTACGGGCATGGAAGCAAACTTTATTTGAACACCTGAAACGCAACATCATGTAAAAGTTTGGCGAGAATATATGATAATCGAAAGCAATCTTCAGTACCTACCACTTTGTGGCAAATACAGTATGAGGCTTTATCATCATAATATAATTTTGAGAAGGCTTTATGTGTTATGCTGGTATTTTGCATGAAGCGAGCATTCTATTTTTTCTAAACATCATACCATTGTGGAATGTTTTCCTTCCAAAATCTACCTTAATTGTGGGCACATGCTCATTCTATGCACAGAGCATGGTCTATTTTCTATTCAGAAAGTTGTGAGGCTTTATCATCATAGTATAATTTTAGAAGGCTTTATGTGTTACGCTGGTATTTTGCATTAAGCGAGCATTCTATATTTTCTAAACATCACATCATCGTGGAATGTTTTCCTTCCAAAATCTACTTTAATTGTGGGCACATGCTCATTCTATGTACAGAACATGTCTACATATTTTGACTTTCTGCAATCCAATCATTTTTCTGCAGTTTGCAAATATAAATAGTTTTGCTGCTCTATATCCAGGGCAAGTAATGTGATGAAATTTGAAGGAAACAGAACGTTTGCTCAAGATTTCCCAATCACCCGTTTCCCTTGCATTTCCTATTTCCTCTGAATTTTGATGTAAAAGGAACTCTTTTTTATTCACAAACTGACACCTTAAAGAGAATCAACGGAGATAAATGCCCCGCACGGAAGGAGTCTTGGTATTCTATTATTAGCCTATTGTATTTGATGATTTCGAGACGTTCGTGGATATTGTTTAGCCAGAGGAACAATAACGTGCGTAGGAGTTTTCTTTGTCCTATTTATAAATTGCCTCTACTTAGCTCCGTTGATTCACTTTAAAGCTAAGAAAGAGGTGCCTTTTGCCACAAGAAATTTGCTTTTTACAGCATGTATGAAGAATTCTATTTGTCATAAAAATATAAAATAATGAGAGAATTTGAGGTAAGGAAGAAACGCTAAAACATGTAACAATAGTTAAGGAGCCAACTGTATTTTTGGCTTGTTTTTCCTCAAACAATAATACTTGATTGTTCCCTTGTGTTTGCAAGATAGTTGTTCGCAAGTGAGAAGCCTAAGTGACTCGCTTCCTGCTCATTTTTCCATAGCTCATTGCTCTCGTGTGAACTTATTTTCTCCATTTATTTTCTCGTTCGCTTGCCTAACTCCTCTACTACCCATGTAGACTTTAACTTCCACGAATTTTGTTTCAGAATGGTTGTTTAGAACTATTTCAAAACACATTTTTCCTTCCTGGTAGCAAGTCAGCACCTTTGTTTTTCCTTTATTACACACTTTTTTCTTCTTTCCCAATATTCTGTCCGATTCTACCCCAATTTTGTTACTCTCCTAGTTTCTTTCCCTTTCCCTCCCTTCCTTCATTTCTTTCTCCTCTTTTCCCTTGCTTTCCGCTTATTTTTCCCTTTTCCCTTCTTCTTTCTTGGGAATTTTGAGCATTTCAGTTACCTTCCTGGTAGCACTGCTACCACGTTACTTCCTTCCTTGAGCCCTGATTTAGAACCAGGTTACAATGATGTGCCTGTTAACCTTGCATCACAACGTCGGCTGTAGCAATTGTCAGTTACGGATTGAAAACAACAAGGTACCGGGTGAGTCAGAAAAAAGAATCCCCGTTTGAAAGGTCACGACTCTCTAGATATCAAGACAATGATATCGGCAAATATATAGTTTTATGGTAGAAATGTTCAAATCTACTATAAAATTTACCTGACTAAAATCGGCTACTCCATTCTGACATTATGAGGGATTTTCTCCAGAAAGCCTCTTCAAAAATCCTTCAAAACGTGCCCAAAATCATGAACAGATTTCCCTAACATTTCTGCCTTGCAATGCCTTACAGCAATGACTTGTGAACGCTTTAGCACGTGCTATTCTCTTGGGAGGATGAACAAGTCCTCCCCTTGGTATTGATGTCGTATTCAGGGGGATTCCATTCTCCCAAGAGGACAAAATACATGAATTTATGCGAGTGTCATCAATTTTAGGAAGGAAAATGTGCTCATTGTTTTCATTCGTTTTTGCAGGTTTTTTGAAGGGGCTTTCTGCAGAAAATCACCCATATCCTCGGGAAGGAATGGCCGATTAAGACCGGGTAAATTACTGAACCTAATTGAACATATTGGCAATAAAACAAGACATTTTTCAATATTATTGCTTTGATATTCATGGAGCAGTGGCCTTCCAAGCGGGGATCCTTTTTTCTGACTCACCCGGTATAGAAAATAAGAACATGGAAATTTTGTATGCATTGAAATGATAGAATGGGTTCAAAGTTTATTTCCACTTGCTAAATTGCTAAGGCAAGCCAGGGTGGCAGCAGGTCTGAAAGAGCAGGAAAGGGAAAGCCACAATCTTGAGTATGGAAGAAGCAAATTTCCAGAAAATTGTGGCAAAAGTGCTCTTGTTAACTACAGTATTTTCATAGATGGCAAGGGTTTTCCACTATTTTCATACATTCTCCCCTTTCATTAAGAAATTAAAAATCTGACAACACACTGTATCCCTTCTTCGACATTTTTTAATGCACAAATTGGAAAGCCAATCTTGGGGAGCAGTTAAGGATAAACTCTCTGTGGCACAATTGGCAATTAAACACAAAAGCAGTTGGACACTTGGGGGGCCAGGGGGTGCGATCACCCCCAATGTTGGCTAGAACAAAGGTCTTTTGTTCGAAGACAATAGAAATAAACAATGCTTTTTAGCTGAAACAATAGCTTTGCCCCCCCAATATTTGGCAAAGTGTCCGCCCTGTACAAAAGTGAGGAAAATTTATCAAAATCCACCATATCTGAATGCATTTGCCACAAAAAGTTCCCCGGCAATAAAATTGGTCAAAAATTTGGACACACAAATGGAGTGATATTCATTCTAATTTGGAAACTTTGATGTGAAGTTGTGCATATAAATTTTAGGAAAGCCTTACCACAGCTGTCCTTCATCTTGCTTTCTGAATTGAAACTTCTGTTAATTTGCACAATTCCTTTGCTGCTAAAGATCAAAAGTGTCAATCTTGATTATAGAACTACAGGGTGTCCCAGAAAACATGTGCGCTGTTTGAGTGGCTTCTGCGGAGCAGCCATAAATCCAATTTTTCTGTTTTTAATATTCTTCACAGAAGAGACTTTAACTTAAAGGTTGACACCGAGTTTGAGTAAAAGTTGCTAATTTATGGAGCAAGAAAGCCAAAATTATTGGCTGCCTCAAAACCAGAGGATTCATTATTCTCTAATGGCGTTAAAATCAACAAAATTGATTGAAAAAACCTTTTTAGCCCTGTTTTCTGATGTTCTTAAGTGAGACAGATAGTCATACATTGAATTTTGTGACAACCAAGAATATTGGACATATCTACTGTAGGGTTGCTAAGAAGGGAAATGTGCAAAACAAGTGCTTCATGCCATGTCATGCGTCAATCAGATATTTTGCTTCTGAAAAATGATAAGGTCATTTTAAACCAACAATGTAGCTTCAGCACGCTGCTTGGTTGATATTCTTAAATAATGTGGTAATTAATTACTCCAAAATGCAATTCCTGGCATAACTGTAAAGTTTAAGTTCATTTAATGTTAAAATTCAAGTTATAAGGTTAAGTACGAAGATAAAATCCTCTGGTTTTGAAGCAACCAGTGATTGTGACTTTCTTTCTCAATAAATCAGCAACCACTTGTCAGATTTACACAAACTCGGTGCCAAACTCTAAGTTGAAATCTCTTCTATTCACAAATCTAAAGAACAGGAAAGTTCGATCTATAGCTCCTCCACAGTAGCCATTCAAACGGCGCACATGTTTTTTGGGATATACCCTGTAGAAATTATCATGATTTATCAATTAACTGAGAACTAGAGTGGTTTCGGGTATTATGGGACATGGGACATTATTCAGTAAATGAAGCTTTAGGGACCTGGGGATGAGAAAGAAACTCATTAATTTCACTTGATGCAAGTCTCCGTACCTCTTCTCAGGGGTGGCGCCAGGAATCTTCCGACAGAGGGGCTGGAGCTTCCAACAAAGGGGCTAAAATGACTAGAAAATGCAGCTTTCATACATCATTTTGCCAAATTTCCTCCGACAAGAACCCAAAATGTCCTCCGACCTGGGGGGGCTAGATGCTTCCAACGAGGAGGCTGTAGCCCCCCTAGCCCTCCCCTGGTGCCACCCCTGCCTCTTCTGCATATTTTGATCAATGTTAAGCTGCTGTAGCATTTTATCTCCATATCTCCATATCACTAATAGGGCATCAGACGAAAGTGAATTTCTGGCTGCCATTTTCTTGAGATATCTCATATATGAACCAGTATACAAACAATAGAAAAAGCTTGGTTCCAAAATACCCGACAATATGGAACTAATGCCCAACTCGAACCGGGTTCATTTTTTTGTCTTGTTTATTATGAACCAACGTTTCAGAAGCAGTGCATACGGATGAAAAATTAGAGCATACTTACATTGCTAATACCTCTAATACCAAGTATGGCCAAAAATTTGTCATGAAACCGTCATGAATTATGCTGACAATAAATTTGTTTCTGTATAGTGTTCCATAATACCCGAAACTACTCTAGATATGAAAAAAGATACTAAAAAGGGCATCATATAAGTGCATATGCACATATGATTTCTACTTTACAGATGGATACTACCTGTTCTGTTAGCTCTATTATACATAAGGGCTAGTCATCTGCAAAAACTTTCTTGTAAATTACCCGCAGTTGTTCAAACTCTTGTCTTGGTTTCTTACAAAAATGCGAGTATCCATCCTAGTACCAAATGGAAATCAAAGGGCAAAGGCCAACAAACAAGACAAGGCAGCCAGGCAAATGAGGAGCATCAATTAGCATCAATTTTAGGCCTAATTGTATTGTATTACAACATTTGAGAGTCCGTTTGTTTGGTCTCATCTTGATAAAAATGCGATTTCGAGTTGCAAAATGAGGACAAACGGCGCCTACTCGTGCTTACATTGATTATTGCTCGAGCTGCAAATAAAATGATAACAGAAATGCTATACCGATAAGTCTTCCTACTTCTTCCTCTGTTTTCCCGCTTTCTCATAAAACAGCTTAGCCTCGTTTGCAATCCAAAAAGGACGGGGGCCGGGGCTGGGGGTCAGGGAGCATAGGCGACATTCGTCTGAGCATGCGCCGATCTTTAGGGATGCCAAGCAAAATGGTGGGTTTGCCTCGTTTCGGAGTGGCGGGAAAACTTAAATACTGACGCCATCACCCAGACCTCGAATTTAACGGCTTTTAGCGCCTGGTGGGAAAGCAGGAAAGTATCGGGAAAGTATTCGTCATTCTTTCTGTTTGTGTTTGCCAGAATAAACGAAGCAAGTTGAAAAGTTGCATCAGATAAAGGTTCATGACGAAATCGTGGCGATAGCGATAGTGATTCCTTTCCGAGTTGGGCATTCTTGGAAAGATACAAATTCAGGATTGGGAGAAATGTCTCGATCCGTGGATATATTACTTCTCAAGCAGCGGCTTTTTGCGAAGTTTCTTTTGTCTGGAAAATTGACGTGACTTGCAAAGAACTTTACAGGTCCATTTACGAATCCTAGCCTACTGTAGAAGAAACTGCAAGGGCATGCAAGTCAGATCTTCTTTGTTGAACTTTTTTATGTCACAATTCACTTATCAATAAAATCCAAGATTGTTTACTTTTTAGATTGTTCTGCTTGACAGGAAGATATTGCTCAACAACCACTATATAAATGTACAGCCAGACCGTCATCGATGGCTTCTCTGCCCTGTTTACTGGAAAATATTGTGACATATGGCAAACAGTTTATGCAAAAAGGAACTCTAAATTTCAACTCACCTGTTAAAAGAAAAGTTCTTGTTCTTTCTATATGTCGTCCAAACTCCTTCCTCCCGATATCATCATGAATTTGCAAGATTTGTTTTGAAACAAAAAATCTTCAAACACACCACACAAACGCGTATCAAAATGCTGTCAAGCAAGATTCCACACAATCCTGAATTCATACCTTTTCCAGTCCACACATCTCATAGCGACACAACTTTAATTCCAAGGTTTCGTTGTAAGACTTTCATCCTGCACTTGCAGTAGCAAGACTTTCGTTTATTTTGGTAAGCAGGCAGAATGACGAATACTTTCCCGCCAAACGCAAAAAGCCGTTGGATTCGAGGTCTGGGTTGGAGAGAGAGTCTCCCTTCTGTTACATGGACTCATTAGCCCATGCAGCTGCATTAGCCAAGATTCTTTTTCACCAACTTTGTTTGCAAAAAACTTGTTAGGTCGGAGATTTGACTTGGCCCTATCTGACCAGGGCCTTTTGAAGCATCCAATTCCCGAGGAGGAGCAGATTCATTAACCCTTTCCATTGTTTATTTCCATTGTACTGTGAGATATCGCAACCTAACTTGGCAGAAATGTTGTTCATAATATAAACAATGAATCTTTGAGATCATAATTCAATTAGAAATACTCATGAATATATCTCAATGAACAGAATACGAAATAATAAAAGTGCCAGGATCAAATTCTGGATTGTAGCTGAGATAAAATGATAAAACTTCAAGAATAGACCACAATCATCATAATGGTCTCCATTAGGCTTCATGTATTTATCCGTTCGTACCAAAGTCAAGAAAACAAAATAAGCCACTACAATCATCTCGTGAAAATGCTTTCTCTTAAGTATGCATTTGCTATGCTGATATCATATTTGAACCAAGCTCCAGCAAAAACTTTCTCGCAAATATCACATGGAAGCCCTCATCTATCTCTTATGAACTTGCGTTTGCTTTGTATGATGTCCATTTTGTTTGAAAGATTTCCTTCAAATTTTATCTCTGGTAAGTATTCCGAAATTAGTAGGCCTAAATTAGAAATGATTTTTGCTATTTTAAAGCCTACTTTAAAGAAATTACTGATGTTTTAAAGATATTCTAGTATGTCTTTTAAGTGTGCTACTGCAAGTAAATACTTACCCAAGAACGTACGATAAAATGGCTTCTCTTTGCTAAGCATCCTTTCATGTATTTGAAATGCCATACTATCAGTGAATATTTTTCTTCTAAATATACTCTCAAACATGTATTTGATTTCTTGATATCATGGTCCCACTTCCAGTAAATGCTTTTCTACAAATATTGGAGAAAAAAAGAACTTTCTCTTGCATGAAATCCCGCATGATTTGTAAGTGAACTAGTCTACTGTCGTAAAATGCTTTCCTGCAAAAAAAAATCACGCATACTGTCACTCAAATTTCTAACGAAAGAGGGCTTTCTCAAGTGTGTATTCATTTAAATGTTTAGAGGATCTCACTTCTTGTTTCTTTGGTATGCAGATATCTTATTTTCCATGAGGTAACAATCATGTTAATGATTTTTCTATAAATAACACATGAATGAAGTTTCAACTAAGAATAAATTAATTTGTTCACTGTCAATAAATTTTCACCCACAAAAACCACTTGAAAATTTTCTTCCTGGTATGTATTGCCTGATGTTTTTTAAGTGTGCTACTGCGGGCAAATACTTTCCCACATGCGTCACATGAAAATGGTTTCTCTCCAGTATGTGTTTGATTATGATTTCAAATTCAAATCAAATTTCAAATCAAGTTATGAAGTGTGCTTTTATTAGTAAATGATTTTCCACAAGCTTCACATGAAAATGGTTTCTCTCCAGTCAGTATTCGCTAATGTATACAAAGTGTGTTTTTATCAGCAAATTGTTTTTTCACGAGTGTCACATAAAAATGATTTCGCTTCAGTATCCATTCGCTCATGTCTATTAAGTGAGCTTTTATCAGCAAATACTTTCCCACAAGCGTGGCATGCAAATGGCTTCTCTCTAGTATGGATTCGCCTGTGTCTGCTACGTGTGCCACTGTCAGCAAATACTTTCTCACATATATCGCATGCAAATGGTTTCTCCCCAGTGTGTATTCGCCTATGTACTTTAAAGATCCAGCTTGAAGGAAATGACTTCGCACATATATCACAAGTGAAATGCTTCTCTCTAGTATGCATTCGCCTGTGTCTGCTACGTGTGCCACTGTCAGCAAATACTTTCTCACATATATCGCATGCAAATGGTTTCTCCCCAGTGTGTATCATTCGCCTATGTACTTTAAGGATTCAGCTTGAAGGAAATAACTTCGCACATATATCACAAGTGAAATGCTTCTCTCTAGTATGCATTCGCCTGTGTCTGCTACGTGAGCCTCTGTCAGCATATGCTTTCCCACATATATCGCATGCAAATGGTTTCTCCCCAGTGTGTATTATTCGCCTATGTACATCAAGGGTCCAGCTTGAAGGAAATGACATCGCACATATATCACAAGTGAAATGCTTCTCTCTAGTATGCATTCGCCTGTGTCTGCTACGTGAGCCTCTGTCAGCATATGCTTTCCCACATATATCGCACGCAAATGGTTTCTCCCCAGTGTGTATTATTCGCCTATGCACATCAAGGGTCCAGCTTGAAGGAAATGACTTCGCACATATATCACAAGTGAAATGCTTCTCTCTAGTATGCATTCGCCTGTGTCTGCTACGTGAGCCTCTGTCAGCATATGCTTTCCCACATATATCGCATGCAAATGGTTTCTCCCCAGTGTGTATTATTCGCCTATGTACATCAATGGTCCAGCTTGAGGGAAATGGCTTCGCACATATATCACAAGTGAAATGCTTCTCTCTAGTATGCATAGGCATATGTCTAGTAAGTTTGCTACTTTCAGTAAATGATTTCTGAACAATTTCACACGAAAGAGGCTTCTCTCCAGTATTTGTCATTTCGTGTTTCTTAAGATGTCGTCGCTGATTGAAAGATTTCGAAGAAACATTATACGAATAACCTTTCTTTCCAGTATGAATCCTTCGGTGTAGTTCCAGTTGCTTAGGAGTACTGAATAATTTGCCACAAACAACACAGGAATATGGATCTTCCTTGGTATGGACACTTTGGTGTATCATTAACTCAATAGGTGATTTGAAGTCCTTGTCGCATACAGTACATATATGGGAGGATGAAGGGTTACGATCGTTCACACTATCCTCATTACTACTCTTCGCTTTATTAACTTTATGCGGTTCATCTTTGTCACCGTTTCGTAGAGTTGGCGGCATTGGAAGAGAACCTCTCAATCTTTGATTTGGTTCTAAAAACAAATGACGGAGAAATTATAACTTAATATTTGCCTGCCATCGCTGTCACAGGAACAGAAATACAAGCATTAACCAGGATTTCCAATACTAAAACACAATCACATCAGTAATACCAATCGCTGAGAACAATATTGCCAGAAACGTACAACCTGAAGTGCAACAAAATCTGAGATACATTGATGTTATACAACCGGATGCGAAAATAATCCTCGTTTAAAAATGTGAAGTTCTATGGATATCAAAGCGATATCATTGCAAATGTACTGCAGGATGGGAAGCATATTCAGTTTGATTCAAATACTTAACTAGCACAAATCAGTCACTGTGGCCAGGGATCGAAAGGAATTTTGTGAAGGAGACCACCTCTTTAAAAAGCCACTTAAAATGGTTAAAATGGCAATTTAATTTTTTTACTTCTCATGCCTTGCATTGAGTGTATGAAAAAATTATTGACGTATAAAACATTCAATCGAAAATCAGCCCCCCCCCCTCCCTCTGAAACCCGCCTATGGGATTCATGACCCAAAAGGTCTTTCCTATCTAACTCAACGTAGAGTCGAATTCAGCAAGTTCAATTTTCCCAAATTGGATGACAATATTAAAGATTCAACAAATCCTATGTGCGACAAGTGATGGCATTGAATATGCTATTGAATATACATTGGGGAATTATGATTCAAAACTAGGCAGCCGTAAAACGAGCTGAATTTTTAATTATCAAGGCAATTGCAATATCAGCTTTACATGGGAAAAAAATTTGGTCCTTGATCTACTTGACAAAGAGAAATTTGAAGAAGTGCAGAGTAATCAATATTTGGTGGTGATTTTCCAATCCCCCTCCCTCTGCCACTGCTTTTTCCGTTGTTTTATTAGATATCGCAACCTAATGTGGCACAAATGTTATTCATAATAAAGAATGAATCTTTGCGATCATAGTTCAATTAGTAATACATCAGAAAAAATGGGCCACTTTCAAAATACCTCTGCGATGGCAATTTAAGTGCCATGAACTCATGCAATAAGTTTTCACAATCATTTTAGTTGTTTTAAAAGCTGACATCCTCAAAACTGAATTTGGTGCACCCAACAGCAAAATATTGCCAATAGTAACTCAGATTTCTAGGACAAGGAATGACAGAGGGTTATTTCGTGGAGAAAAATGGCTGCAGGACTGGTAACGATGATCTGAGTGTAAAGGACAATGGCATTTTACCTTATTCCTATCTAATGTGCACAGCAAACCATGAGAGATTTTTATAAAAAGATCCATTAGTTGGCCATCTTTAGTTGTGCATGCTCTGCATCGGCCTCTCATTGCATCCACGGCTCTCATATTTCGTTGCGTCGCATTGCACTCTCTCGTTATGGCACAATAAGCTCATCTACTGTAAGGCGGACGATTTGTTGGAACATCTCATATTTTGGGATGGAAGCCGAAAGAGAAACATAATTGCAATTATGAAACTAAACATCCCGTACCGAGGGAGATTATCAATTCCAAAATTGGGAGACTGATGCCAATTTCTTCAAACATGGTAAAAAATTAGCGTTTTCAGGGGCTAAGATTTGCCATCACAAACGCTTAAATCACTGATTTGAAGTAAGAAATAGTTTATTCTAGCCTTTAAAAACGTAGTTGTGAAAAATCAAACAAAAACAGCCAAAACATATATTTTCTGGGAATTTTAAAGAATTGAGATGCATCAGAAAATTGAGACCGTCTGTCATCCACTGGTCAACAAATTTGGGTAACTTTGAGTAAAAAATATTTTTGGTTGGCAAATATATGTAAAGGGAATATATCTAAATTTAAGTTAAGGCTTATAGATTACGAAAATCGATGCAATAAATCTGCAATGTTCAAGTCGCCACCTCAGCGGCACTTTTGAAGTGGTCCGTTTTAACTGATACACCCGGTATATATCTCAGTGACCAGAATACTAAATAATAAAAAGTGTCAAGATCAAATTCAGGATCTTAGCTAAGATAAAGTTATAAAACTTCTCAAGATCAGACCAGTGTAACAAGGGCAGATTTTGTAATACAATAGCAACAGTTGCGTTTGATTGACACCTGAATTCAAAGCGATTAGCGACTGCAGACAAAGGAAATTCTCTCAACCAATAATTCAAAACAAACCAAGCCGCAAAGGTTTCCCCGAAACTAGTACGGCAAAGTCTCGCCTTGTGCAAGCGAAGGGTGGTTTTTAAGAGAAGTTATGTGCTTATAACGAAAGTAGAAGGGTAAATCTAAAGTTCTGTCTGGCGGATTTGTTTTATTTGATTCAGGAGCCGAGTAGAGGGCATCGTTAATTCTGGCGTATTTAGGGCTTAAATGAAACGATTACAAAACAGCTCCTGAATCAAGTAAACAAAATCCGTCAGACAGAACTTTAGATTTATCCTTCTTCTTTCGTTATAAGCGCGTAACTTCTCATAAAAACTACCATTCACTTGCACAAGGCGAGAGTTTGCCCTACTAGTTTCGGGGAAACATTTGCTGCTTGGTTTGTTTTGAATTACTGCTTGAGAAAATTTCCTTTGTATATAATCGCTAATCGCTTTGAATTGAGGTGTCAATCAAACACACATGCTGCTATTGTATTACAAAATCTGCCCTTGTTGACCAGTGTCCATTGTAATGGTATCCATCATGGTTTATGTCTTCATTCGTTCATACAAAATTCAAACAAAACAAACATATGTCACTACAACAATCTCATGAAAGTGATTTCTCTCAAGTATGTATTTGCTGATTAGACTCACGAAATAGTCCCAGTTATCGCAACAACAACAGCAACAGCAATGACAACAACAACAACAATATATATTTTTGCTCAAACTGGGACTTATGGACTTTCACATCAAAAAGTGGGACGAAAATAAACAATGGGCGCACAGATTTTTCTGTGCCCTTTGAAACGAGGTTAATGGCCTCTTTTCGGTAGTTGGAGAATTTCAGGAGCTGCGACGTGTTGGCGTGCACTATTGCTAGATGAAGATTGCCTTCAAAATGAGGAAATTCTTGTTGAAACTGAAAGGTTTGTCAATTCTTAGATTAAAGAAACATTCATGCGAATACTTGTGACTTTTGTTCATTGCTAACATCACTCAAAACTTGAATTTCGAAACGTTTTATTATCTGAGGTTTGAGCTGACAATTTAGGCCCAACGCCATTACTCGCCTTTTCGTACAGCGTTGCTATGGTTTCCATATCGGACATGAAATCGAGGGAAACAATTTCGTCCCAATTTTCAATGTGAAAGTCCATGAGTCGTAGTTATAGCGTACATCAGCCTATCAATAGCAATAACTACGAACTTGCAATCAGTCTATTTGCTGATATCGCATTGGCACTAAGCTCCAGAAAAAACTTCCTCGCAAATATCACATAAAATGGCAGCCCTGATCTATCTTGTATGTAATTGAATGTCCTTTGCAAAAATGTCCACTTTGTTTGAGCGATTCCTTTCAAATTGTATCCTCAGCAAGAATTCGAATGTCTTTTAAATGTGCTGATGCAAGTAAATACTTGCCCAAGAACGTACGATGAATGGTTTCTATCTGCAATGTATTCGTTTTTATTTGAACTGTCATACTACCAGTAAATATTTAATATTTTTCTTCCAAACATGAAATGAAAACATTTTCTCTCCAGCATGTGCTTGCTTTCCTGATATCATTGTCCCATTTCTAGTAAATGTTTCAGCTAATATCAGATGAAAAAGAGCTTCGTCCACTAAGCATTCACAGCCCTATCAAAGGTGTGGGCGTGGCGTCGTTGTTTCCATTGATAGGTGACTTCTAATGTCTATCGATATTGATAGAATCGGCTTCTCTTTGAGGCTATCAGAGACGCTGCGATTTCTTTGACCTACTTTCTCTTTGTTTCCGTGTTTCTGGGCAAAGTTTTTTCTGCCCCTCTCAGATCCTTATTGTCATGCGCACTACAGCGTTTTCGTGGTTTTCGTCATTCCATGAAGTTAGCTGATTGGTCAATTTTCGCATAATATGGGCAGAAATCAATTTGCCCTCCCCATTCAACAACAGCAACATCCATCGGTGCTTCAAACATTTCGTAGTTTCGTAGGCCTGTTGTTGTCAAATAACGATCGAAATGTGATGGAGAAAGAGTAGACAAAGTCGCGAAGAGAAATTAGAAGTAAAACGTTTGGGCCAGCAGATTGCCCAGAATTTCAGTTGAAGTAATCATCGCGTGGATTTACAAGGAGCTGGTATTCAAGGTAAGACGCATTCACTCATGATTTGTAAGTGAACTACTGTCCCTACATGCTTTCCTGCAAACAAAAATCATGCAGACTGTCACTCATGTCTTTTTAGGTCCCAAGCTTGTTTATATCTTCTCTGACAAACTTGAAACGAAAGAGGGTTTTTCCAGTATGTATTCATTGACATTTTTAGAGGGTCTTACTTCTTGTAAAGGAAAACGGTCTTTCTTTGGTATGCAGATATCTTCTGTTCCTTAAAATTTGTGTAAAGGATTTCCCTACAAATAACACACGAATGAAGTTTTGATTAAGAATGAATTAAATTGTTCACTTTCATTAAAATGTCACCCACAAACACCACTTGGAAAACGTTTCTCCCTAGCATGTATTGCCTGATGTTTTTTAAGTGTGCTATTGCGGGTAAACACTTTTCCACAAGCATCACATAAAAATGGTTTCTCTCCAGTATGTTTTCGCTTATGTCTAGAAAGTTCGTTTTTATGAACAAATGCTTTCCTGCAAGCATCGCATGAAAATGGTTTCTCTCCAGTATGTTTTCGCTTTTGTCTAGAAAGTGCGTTTTTATGAACAAATGCTTTCCCGCAAGCATCGCATGAAAATGGATTTTCTGCAGAATGTAGTCGCCTGTGCTTTTTAACAGAGCTACTGTCAGTAAATGCTTTCTAGCATATATGACACTAAAATAGTTTTTCTCCAGAATGTATTCGCCTGTGTTTGTTACGTGTGCTACAGCGAGTAAATGCTTTCTCACATATATCACATGAAAATGGTTTCTCTCCAGTATGTGTTCGCCTGTGTCTGGAACGTGTGCCACTGTCAGTAAATGCTTTCTCGCATATATCACACGAAAATGGTTTCTCCCCAGTGTGTATTCGCCTATGTGCTTTAAGGGTCGAACTTAAAGCAAAAGCTTTCGCACATATATCACACGTGAAAGGTTTCTCTCCAGTATGCATTCTCATATGTGAATTAAGAATGCTTCTTCTAGTGAATGATTTCTGACAAACTTCACACGAAAGAGGCTTCTCTCCAGTATGTGTCATTTCGTGTATCTCAAGATGTCCTCGATGCTTGAAAGTATTCGAATACACATTACACGAATAAACTTTCTTTCCACTATGAATGCTTTGATGCAATTCCAAGAGCGTAAGAGTACTGAATAATTTGCCACAAACAGCACATGAATATGGTTTTTCGTTGGCATGGACACTTTGGTGCATCGTTAACTCAACAGCTGATTTGAAGTCCTTGTCACATGCAGTACATACATGGGAGGATGCAGGTTTACGTTCGTTTACACTATACGTCAATCTTTGATTTGGTTCTAAAAGCAAATGACGGAGAAATTATAACTTAGTATTTGCCTGCAATCGCTGTCACAGGAACGGAAATACAAGCATTTACCAGGTATTCCAATAAATCATTCTTACTAAACACAATCACAACAGTAATACCAATCGCTGAGAACAAACAATATTGACAAAAAAATACAACCTGAAGTGCAACAAAAACTGAGATACATTGATGTTATAGAACCGGATGCGAAATAATCCTCGATCAAAAATGTGAAGTTCTCTGGATATCAAAGCGATATCATTGCAAATGTACTGCAGGATGGGAAGCATATTCAGTTTGATACTAGCATGAATCAGTCACTGCGGCCGGAAGTCGAAAGGAATTTTGTGAAGGAGACCACCTCTTTATTAAAATGCCACTTAAAATGGTTAAAATTGATTCCATCAAAAATCATCCCCCCCCCCTGGAAAACACGTCTTTGGGATTAATGACCTAAAAGGTCTTTCCTACCTACTTAACTCGGAGTCGGTGTCAGGAAGTTATATGTTCTCAAAGGAAAATATAATTGCTGCTTAGCGCATGGGCGTAGCAGCCATTTAGATGGGTTGATTGAAATTCTTGTGTCGATGAGCGCCGTGTATGTTTGTATGGATCATAGAATGGATGCAAAAACCAAACTTCAACAACAACAGAATTCCTTGCATCGTGCTTGCTGACTGCCTACCATAGAAATACTGCCCACCCACCACCACCACTTTGATTTTGGACAAGAAGTTGGCTAACGTTCATTGCGAGAAGAAGAAGGGAATTTTCACGGACTCTGGTACGTATCAAATCATTTTTTACATCTCATTTCATAGTAAATAAGAGAGGATTTCTCTTTATCCTCTCTGTTGTGTTGACAATTTGTTGTTCTGCAGCGGACGACAAGGGTTCCAGGAAGATGTCATCAACTCAACGAAGGCCTACCTAAGCATTTCTTACACTTTCACAAATAAACAGCAATGACCTGCCCTTTGTGGCATCAAATGAAACGTATAACCCATTGTGGTATTGCCACTTGTAGCAACAAAAGCAAATATATCAGAAATGCCCACTGAGTGAGGCACCTAACAACAGTGACTTTCCCATTGTGGAAAGAATGAATCACCCAAGTGAATCACCCATTTGTGCTGATAAACAGTGAATTGCCCATTGTGGCAACAAAAGCTACTACTTCTAAAGCAACTGAAACAAACAGCAAATTAAATGAATCTGATAATCCAGGATGCTCAATATTGGAAATATTTGTCAAGGCTCTTTCTTTAGTAATACAAAGATGATAATGATTCACCATTCATTCCTTTGCATACAGCACTTGAAAATATTTTCACAGATAACAACCATGCAATTTTCATATTAGATGGGTACATGGTATCTATTATTCACAATACAAACTCTGGGTTTTATGTACCGGGTGAGCCAGAAAAAAGTTCCCACTTTTGACAGGCCAGGATAAATCACACACTAGGCCAAGTTTAGTTGTTTTTGATTTATTCTTTTGCCAATATTCTATATTATTCTAGATTATTTTTTGCAGATTTTTCAGACGCCAATTTATCGAAATATTAGCAATTTCTTGAAATTTTTTGGCCTGCAAACCGCCCAAAAAGATCGAGAAACAGTGATCAAATTTCCTACAGATTGAACTTGGCAAAACAAGGGAGTGCTCTTCGAAATGACTAGGGAATTTGGAAATGGATCAGGTACAATCTGTCGCACGAGCGCGCGGTCGTTCAATGATTGCGCAAGTTTAATTTCAAAGAAATGATAAAACAACTGAGAGTCTTTGTGTCAATAAAAATGACATTAAACTTGCGCAATCATTGAATGACCGCGCGCTCGTGCGACAGATTGTACCTGATCCATTTCCAAATTCCCAGTCATTTCGAAGAGCACTCCCTTTGTTCTGCCAAGTTCAATCTGTAAGAAATTTGATCACTGTTTTTCGATCTTTTTGGACAGTCTGCAGGCCAAAAAATTTCAAGAAATTGCTAATGTTTCGATAAATTGGCGTCTGAAAAATCTGCAAAAAATAATCTAGAATAATAAAGAATATTGGCAAAAGATTAAATCAAAAACAACTAAACTTGGCCTAGTGTGTGATTTATCCTGGCCTGTCGAAAGTGGGAACTTTTCCCTGGCTCACCTGGTATTTGATTAAATTAGGTAAGAATTCATCTTTTAGTAGAGTATTGTTGCACTAGAACAGTAGTGTTCTTTTTGCTTTGAAAACTGCAAACATCTGGTGCATAAATGTGCCATGAATTGTTTCAGAACAGAAGAGATAATTTCCCATTGCATAGAAAATCACAAGAGAGGATTACAAAAGAAAGATAATTGAAAGGATCTTTCAACCATGATTCTTTGCACCTGAAAGAAATTTGATTGGCTTCTTGATTAATTTTCCCCCTCCTTTAGCACAAATTTTTCTTGTCAGTATATTTCTGTTATCTACTTAGTTGCAATATATGTACTTAAATCGGCCTTTTTCAACCACCGTACCTTGCATGTGCCATCTTGTTATTGGTGGTCATTTTTGTGGACTGTAAAAATGGCGACAACAAAAATACCACACAATGGTGTGTTCACAAACCATGCTCCTTGCAAAGGCCCCTTTAATGTTGCCATATGACCATGCACATACACATCTCATGAACAAAAGCTTGATATCTCATGTATTTTGTTGCAGAAGTGAAAGGTAACTTATTAATTTGTGACAGCCCAAGTAAAGATTAACACAGCATTGGATCACTATCTGCATATAAGCTGTTCATATTCCTGTAACAGTTTGCACAGCATTGGATCAGTATTTGCTTCTTTAACCATTGACATTTAAAGATCAACGCAGCATAAGATAACTGCTGGATGCACGTTCTTACGAAGACCAAACATAAGATCCTTTTGGATGATTACAAAGTCTGTCCTGAGCTAAACAAGCTAAGAATATCTGAATATTGATTTCTTCATAACCCCAAATGATCGTAGATGCTGTTTTTTGCTACAGTCAGAGGGATGAGTGTTGCTGCTAAAGTCGCCTTCAATGGAAAATCAAGCGCCTTGTATAAGAAAAAGAACCGCATCAAAGGCAATATTTTGGTCTTTATGTCAAACGAGAATGATACGCAAAAATCAAAAGTCATTACCCCTAGTTTGCTTAGTTCGTGCACAAAACTATTGGTGCATTTGTGTCAAATGAGATGTCATGTGAGATTTACGATAACGCAAAATTACTTATGCAGAACCCAACAGAACGTTTCAATTGTTGCTATTCGCGGGCATCTAATTTGAGACAAGCAGTCACGAAGATAACCTCTGTGCAGAATGATATGCATGAAGATGGTTTGGTTCAGTGTGATCTCGTGCCTTCCCCCTGTCGATGGCGCCATTGTTTGCTGGGATTCTGCAACTTCCTGTAGCTGTGTAGGAGGGGGATCCTTCTGCCTTCGGTGATGCTGCGAATGCTAGCCTCTGTGCAGGCCGCCGGTTACATCATCCTCTAAAGTTGACTTATTTGCATAATGAGTACTATCAATAAGGCTAATGATTCGTTCGTTCTAGAAAACGATTGTTTTGACATAATTGAGCTGCTAATGAAGTCAAGAACGTGCCAATTCTGGGTAAATTTGTTGTTGCGTCAGGGTAAACATCTTGGTGATTTATCCATCTTAAGGTGTCAAATCTGTCTAACATGAAATAAGCCGACGTCAGATGTTCCTATAGGATCGCGGAAAACTTCTGTCTTGTATGCGCTTTATGTGCGCTTTCTTTATTTCAGTGCCAATTAGCTGAGATAAAACCAAAAAGCGTTGGATCAGCATTGCTTCTGTGACCATTCTTCGCACCTTGTGACCTTTTAACTTTGATACAAACTGTCACCAGATGAACTTTTGAAGAATTGTTGTGGTCAACTGTTGTGCATCATATACCCTCAAGACTTGTTTTCATTTGAGGCATAATACAAAACCTGTTATTTGACACAAAATTGAAAAGGTCAACACTTTGTGTGTTGCCATCATGTATCAAGTTGTTTGAATATCATCGAAGAGGCTGATTAATGCAGATGGAAGCAGATAATTGACATTCTGAGCTAATTACAAAGAAATGACCAAAGCTACTGTATTACTACTAAAACATCAAAACTATTTTTACTTAAAAATAGCAGTGTTGATCTATGGCCAAATGAGAAAACCATACACTATTTGAGGTACCACCGAGGGAAAAGAAAGCCTGGCAGTCCAAGAAAGTACAAAATGAACTGACATTGATTAACTGAGTCTTAAAATTGCAATTGAAGACTTGAAATGAGATTAATATCGCATTGAGTTTTAATGAGTATTATAGTCGTGTAATGCAGTCTTGAAATTTACAAACAGTTCTGATAGTTTTTTTAATTGTTCCACCTTGAAAAGCTGCAATTTAACTTGGTTTCAAACACATGCTCCAAAATATCCACTCTGACATTTATTCTTTTGACAATCTGTGGAATGTTATTATCAATAATGCTATGGGCAGCACTTACTTAACTGCGTTAACAGCTAGTTTCAGGATAACACACATCCTATGTCTGACAAGTGATGGTATTGAAGATACGGAACACCTCTTCTTGCTCTGCTCCTTTTCGCAATGGGAATTATGATTCAAAACTAGGCAGACCTAAAGCGAGCTAAATTTGCTAATTATCAAAGCAATGGCAATATCAGCTATGTATGGGAAAATAATCTGGTCCTTTATCTACTTTCTAAAAGAAAAATCTGAAGATATGCCGAGTAATCAAAGTTTGGTGATTTTCCAACCCCCCCCCCCCCCCTCTTCCCCTATTTATTTCCGTTGTTATGTGAGATATCACATTTTAATGTGGCACAAATGTTGTTTATAATATAAACAATGAATCTTTGAGATAATAATTCAATTAGTGATACTCATGTATATATCTCAATGAACAGAATACTAAATAATAAAAATACCAGGATCTAATTCTGGATGGTAGCTAAGCTAAAGTTATAAAACTTCTCTGTAGTACATTATCATGGTATCCATCATGGTTTATGCATTTATCCGTTCATACAAAATTCAAGGCAACAAAATATTTCACAACAGCAATCTCATGAAAGTGATTGCTCTCAAGTATGCATTTGCTGATATCGTATGGCACCAAGCTCCAGCAAAAAGTTCTTCGCAAATATCACATAAAACGGCAGCCCTGATCTATTTTGTATGTAATTGCATGTGCTTTGCAAAATTTCCACTTTGTTTGAATGATTTCTTTCAAGTTTTATCCTCAGCAAGTTTTCGAGTATGTCTTTTAAATGTGCTGCTGCAAGTAAATACTTTCCCAAGAACGTACGATAAAATGGTTTCAGTCTGCAATGTATTCGTTTTTTTTTATTTGAAGTATCGTACTACGTGTAAATTTTGTTCTTCCAAATCAGAAATGAAAAGGTTTTATCTCCAGCAGGTATTTGCTTTCGTGATGTCATGGTCCCATTTGCAGTAAATGTTTTCCGCGAACATCAGATGCAAAAGAACTTTGTCCACCAAAGCATTCACTTATGATTTGTAAGTGAACCACTGTCCCTAAATGCTTTCCTGCAAACAAAAATAACGCAGACTGTCACTCATGTCTTTTTAGGTCGCCAGCTTGTTCATATCGTGTCTGACCAAGGTGAAACGGACGAGGGTTTTTCCAGTATGTAGGCTACACTTCTTGTAGATACCTCTCCAAGTACATCAGACAAAAATGGACTTTCTTTGGTATGCAGATACCTTTTTTCTCTTAAAAAGTTTGTTGAGGATTTTCCTACAAAGGACACACAAATGAGGTTTTGATTAAGAATGAAATAAATTGTTCACTTTCATTAAATTCTCACCCACAAACACCACTTGGAGATTGTTTCTTCCTAGCATGTATTGCCTGATGTTTTTTAAGTGTGCTATTGCGGGTAAATACTTTTCCACAAACATCACATGAAAATGGGTTCTCTCCAGTATGTCTTCGGTTATGTCTAGAAAGTTCATTTTTATGAACAAATGCTTTCCCGCAAGAATCGCATGAAAATGGTTTCTCTCCAGTATGTCTTCGGGTATGTCTAGAAAGTTCGCTTTTATGAACAAATGCTTTCCCGCAAGCATCGCATCCAAATGGTTTCTCTCCAGAATGTAGTAGCCTGTGTTTTTTACAAGAGCTACTTGCAGTAAAAGCTTTCTCACATATATCACATGAAAATGGTTTCTCTCCAGAATGTATTCGCCTGTGTCTGTTACGTGTGCCACTGTCAGTAAATGGTTTCTCGCATATATCACATGAAAATGGTTTCTCCCCAGTGTGTATTCGCATATGTGCTTTAACGCTCGAACTTAAAGTAAAAGCTTTCGCACATATATCACACGTGAAAGGTTTCTCTCCAGTATGCATACGCATATGTCTATTAAGAATGCTACTTCTATTAAACGATTTCTGACAAACTTCACACGAAAGAGGCTTCTTTCCAGCATGTGTCATTTCGTGCAACTCAAGATGTCGTCGATGATTGAAAGATTTCGAACAAACATTACACGAATAAGCTTTCTTTCCAGTATGAATCCTTCGGTGCAGTTCCAGGTGTTTTGGAGTACTGAATAATTTGCGACAAATAACACATGAATATGGTCTTCCGTTGGCAGGGACACTTTGGTGCTTTGTTAACTCAACAGCTGATGTGAATTCCTTGTTGGATACAGTATATATATGGGAGAATGAATGGTTATGTTCGTTTACACTATTCTTACTGCTATTCTCAGCTTTATCAACTTTATGCGGTTCATCTTTGTCACTGTTTCGTAGAGTCATCGGCATTGGAAGAGAACCTCTCAATCTTTCATTTGGTTCTAAAAACGAAATGACGGGGTTAATATAACTTAATATTTGCCTGCAATCGCTGTGACAGGAACGGAAATATAATCATATCATCATATACTTTTTTTTCCTTTCTTTTTTGCAACCATCTCTAAGGGGACCATTATGGAAATAAGGTCAACTCGATCTTTTAATGCTATCCCTGTCACTATGATTAGGGGTGTTTCTTAATTTATATTCAATGTATTGTTATGTAAATTGGTGTATTTTAATTACTCTGTATTATTTATAAATTGTAAATATTTTAATTTTGTGGTGAATTTAAACATACATACATACATACATCATTGTCCAGGTTTTCCGATAAATCATTCTTACTAAACACAATCACATCAGTAATATCAATCGCTGAGAACAAAACTGCGATACACATACACGCTGAATTGCAACCAAATCGAGATGTATCAGTGTTACACAACCGAATGAGTCAAAATTCCTTGTTTCTTAGACCCCGTTTACACGGTAGCGGATCAAAAGTGTTGCGGATCAAAGTGTTACGGATCACCCTTCCGTCTACACGGTAGCGGATCAAAATTGTATCGGATCACGGTCTCGTCTACACGGTAGCTGATCCGCGGTCATAATAGAAATAGGGCGAGGTCACATTCAAGATTTTCTCGGATTTTCAGTGATTTCCTTTTAACGTCAAAATTTCAAAACAAACTGCAATTATGATTAAACCTCGTTTGTATGGAAAACACAACATAGGGCTCAAATCTTTAAAAAAGTCGGTGTAAAATTCTATTTCAGTTTCCTTTGAATTAAATGGCTTAGAAGGAACTTAGGGTTTTTGCTGTAAATCTGTCGTGGCAATTTATTGATACCTTTATTAGTTTCAATATGGCGGCATAGATTATATTTGAGGCTATGAGGTCATCAAAACTCTAAATCCTAAACTAGAAAAGCTACTGATTTCTGCTTTTCACAATGTTGTAGGCTTTCATAAACTATGGTTTTCTTGAAAGTTATATGATTTTTCCTCCCTTGGTTTAGGATTTACGATGATTTAAATGTTTTCAAAATTTTCCATCAATTTTTTCAAAAATCGTCAAATTGCCGCCATTTTGAAAAAAAATGAAGATATCAAAAAATTTCCACGGCAGATTTACAGCAAAGTACTATGAGTTCCTTTCAAGCTATTCAATTAAAAGAAAAATGGAATAGAATTTTACACCTACCTTTTGAAGATTTGAAAGATTTGAGCCCTATGCTAGAAAATACCCTCGTAATGAATCCGAATCAAAATTGATGCGGATCACTTGCGTTTACACGGCGCAGATCAAGAGTGATCCGATACAAAAGTGATCCGACACAAAACAAGTTCGCTTTCGTATAGCAGGATCAAAATTGATGCGGATAGCGGAGCAGAAGTGTATCGGATCACTTTGAGCTCGTGTAAACGGGAGGCTGATCCGCAACACTTTTTGTATCGGATCAAAAGTGATCCGCTACCGTGTAAACGGGGTCTTAGTAAATCTAGTTTCTACCCTCATCGCTTATCCAAATGGAGTACATTTGATGCTGAGATTAGACAGGCACGATCTGTTGCTGTTTTTAAGAAGAAGTGTTTATCAGATCTATATTTGGCATTCAAAACCAAACAGTTTATCATATCTCTCTCAACGTAGGCTTGGTCTCAGGAAATTTAACTTTCACAAACTCAATGTGCCCTACAAACGATGTTATCGAGGATACAGAACACATTTTGTAGTGGCAGATCCAGCGTTGGACTTTGGGGAGGGCCATCGGCAGGTGAACAGGGGCTAAGGGCGAAGTCCCCAGAAAATTGTTTCTTGGCCACGCCCTCCAGACTCTTGGAAAACGTGGGAAACGCTTTTTTAGCTTCATCTAAGATCATTTAGCCCAGCATTTAATCCATGCTTCTCCTCAAATACAAAACTGGCATCCTTGCTAACGAGCCATTATTTGGAAAATGAGGCACCATGAAACGTTATCAGAAGCACCAGTTTGAGAATGTTTATCACTGAAATAAGCTCCACCACAATAGAAATGAAAACTTGGCATAAAAGGAGGTACATCTCAAATTGACAAATCAAAGGCATTTCAATGTTAGGCAAAATGTCCAATTGTAAATTCCATAATTGTAGTCACCAAGTAAGTTATCAAAATTCTCACAGCTCAACAAGCTTGTACAATCTTCACTTGTATTGTTTTCTGTGTTACCGTCAAATTGAAATGACTTGATTAACACTTTACAACTGTCACAACAGAAGATAGGAGTCTTTGCGAAATCTATCACAAATAAGTGTCAACAGCTAAGTTCACTGGAGGACCCTAAACTCCCAGTGACAATTTGACCAAATGAATGAAACAAATTATTTCTAAAATCGATTTCCACTGAATAAAATTTTCCTTCAGATTCGCATCTTTCTCATACTTTTTGATCATGTCCATTAGTTTGTGAATTTGTTAGACTGGCTTGTAGTTGGACTTGTCCAAGTCGCCTTGTAAGCCTTTACACGAAGCCTTCCTTAAGAGACGACATGGCCGGTTATTTCAGGATGTAAGGGTTTGAAACTCATTCGTTTCTTCATCTAAGACAATAGTTTTGAGTGAAATCTGAAAGTTTGGGGGGGGTATAGCCCCCGGCCCCATACTAGATCTGCGCCTGACATTTTGCTGTTTTGCCCTTCCCTTGAAGTACCACTACAAACGATGGTATCGAGGATACAATTTGACGGTAACTACAATACAATTTTGTCTGTCCTTGTGTCCACTGGGGCATTGTAATGAGATGTCCTCAAGAGCTGCATGCTCGTGGCCCATGGCCGAAACCTTGCAAGCCTCATTTTCATCGACCAACAAGACGAATAAGCGAAGAAGACAAAAGAAACGCGTGCACATTTTGCAAAATTTTACCTAGCGTCATAAAACGCAACCAGGACAAACCACTGCTTGAAAGTTCCCGAATATTTTTGAAGAAATCTGCTTTCTAGCTGTTTGGGTGTACAAGTTTGGATGCCGGTTAAAGTATCTCCAGGATTAGCGGAGTTGTGGCCACACATAAACCGAAAAGTAACTGAACCTTAAACAATATAAATTCTGACGGAGAGACAATAGTAAGAACAATAGTGATTGTTATTAGCACGACCCAAAAACGCAAAAATCTGCATTTTCAATTGTTCTTGCCATGGTCTTTCCACTAAATTTTCTTTCGTTCAAGATTCTATGCTCATACGGTTTCTACCGGGTATCCCAAAGAAATGTATACGCATTTGGTTGACTCCAGCGATGTGAATTTAGCGTTAATCAAGGGCTATAATCACTCTTAAAATGTTCCTCGATTGTTAACTTGAAAATAGATACCTCGTTTGTAGGTATTGGTGCTTTGAGAGCAGAAATATCAATCTTTAAAGCTCAAATTTGCGTCCACCGGCAAACCAGAGCTTTAGCCCTTTTGGCCTAAGCAAGGTCCCGAAGCACATTGAAATTTAGAACTGAAATTGATGACAAAATAAAAAACAGCCCAGTGGATGACTGGGGACCGACTTCTGTAAGATAGAGTAACGCAAGATCTAATGCTTTTTAAATCTTATCAGGCTATCGTTGATTTATGCGGTGTGCCTTTAGAATTTGCTTAGGCCAAAAGGCTAGACCTCTGGTTTGCAGTGGCGTCATGGGAGCATGATTTTAGGGGAGCCCGAGGGTCAGAATTTTCCGACAAAGAGACATTATTCCGACAAAAATTAAGCAGGAATATAACGTATAAAAAGTCGCAAAATGTCTCAAAACTTTTGTCATATAAAAGTTCCATAATAGCGAAGAATTTTTCAAAGGGACACAGCAGTCCTGTTAAGAGGCGATTCTTGTTGGAGGTGAGGCTGTTGTCGAGACGTGATTGGTGTTGGAGGTGAGGCTGAAGCTAGATGCGCAAGGAGGAAGGAAAACTGGGGGTCCAGGGGCTTGCCTCTGGGAAAAATTTTTGTGACCACGCCCTTTAGATCGTTGCAAAACGCCCCTGTTTTGAAGAATCTACTATTTGTTTTTCATGGGAAATTTCGAAAAAGGACCCCAATAGCACTGAAAAATACATCGTTTTCAAATTTTAGATAACAACGTGATAGCTTCATATAAATCTTCATTTCTATATGCTTTTTACAGTAACTGAAAGTAATCCCATAATAATAATAATAATAATAATTCATTTATTTACAGTTGGTGAAATGTCTAGTTAATACAAACTAATAAAAACCAACTATCTAATTACAAACCCTATTTACAAATGTTGCATCGGCATTGTTCTCCCTTCCAATTTTTGATCATTGTTTTAAACTGTTTTGTATTTTGTGCGGATTTTATGTTGTCTGACAAAGTGTTCCAAAGTATACTACCTCTGAACGATAGGGAACTTTGTCCATATGACGATGTCTTAACTTTTGGCACCTGGAGTAGATTCTTTATTCTTAGGTCATATGTGATTTCTTTCGTTGCGAAAAACTCTGACAAAATAGAAGGACTAATGAAATTGGTGCATTCGTATATTTCGACCATTAGCTTTTGCAGATTGCTACAATGGATCGTTATCTCTTCCGACCTTGCCAGTAGTTCTTCAAAGGTAGATATATAATCGCCATGGAGAACTCTCAAGGCACGCTTATGTAGCCGGTTTATTCTGTTGTTAGTTGTTTTACCACAAAACATCCATATCAGTGGACAATAGTTAAAGGCTGACTTTATGAAAGTTTTGTATAGTATGTTTGCTTTATCCTTTTGTAGAAACCCAGCAATACGAGAGAACGCCTTTACTTTTTGACTTGCCTTTTTGCAAATACCTTCAACATGATTATGAAACTGTAGCTTTGAGTCAATCGTTATTCCAAGGAGTTTAACCTCATCGGTTGTCTTGATAGGTTGACCATTTATTTCAAGGCTCACTTTTTGACCCTTTTCAAGACCCATGAAAATAACCTGAAACTTGTCTGGGTTAGCTACCATTCGGTTGTCCTTGAACCATTTTAAGGCATTATTTATGTCTCCTTTGAGGGATCTCAAAATGTTATCTATGCTATCTTCACATGAGTAGATAGTGTTGTCATCGGCAAAGTTGCAAACTTGTGAGTTCTCGATCGCGTATATGAAATCATTAATAAATAGATTGAACAGTAAAGGTCCAAGAACTGAACCCTGTGGAACACCAGATTTTACTTGTTGCCAGTTACTGTAGGTACCATTTATCTTCACTCTTTGTAGCCTGTTTGTGAGGTAACTATGCAGTAAATTCAAACTATCTAAACTGAAGCCATATGCCTCAAGTTTCGCTAACAGCAGGTCATGAGGGATGCAGTAATAAGCTTTAGAAAGGTCCATTAGAACCATCCCAACCTTGCCTGATTTGTCAAGTGTTCTACGGCATTGCTCAATAACTCGAAATAGAGCATCTTGGGAACTGTAGCCTTCTCTGAAGCCACATAGGAGCTCAGACAATTTTGGCTGAATGAACGGCATTATTTGTTTCGACAGCAACCTCTCAAAAACTTTGGATATTGCTGATAAAACACTTATCGGTCGAAAATTCTTTTTCGTTGTTGTTTCTTAGTAATCCATCTTAGTAATCATTTCCATCTCCCTCAACAATATTCACTTGTGCAAATACTGACGAGCTCATTGAAAGCTTAATGCACAAACCATAGATGCATGACATTTTTTAAGTATGAAACGTGCAAAATAAATTGTAAATTTATCGTTGTAGTCACAAAATGTAGGTAAAACGACCGAATTTTCGAGGAAAAAGTCCAAGAATTTTTTGACCGAAAGCATTTGTCTGAAATTTATTCGTCTGAAATTTATTCGTCCGAAACTTTTTGCGCCTAATGTGTCTATTTTTGATTACAAAGTCCAACTTTGTAATCTAAGAATCTATTACTTTTCTATCTACGTTCTTCAGGCCCGTCGGAAGATCTGTAATTTTTGATATTATGCAATTCAAAAATATTCTACCGGGTGCGCCAAAATAAACTATGCACGTTTGGCAGGTCACAATAAATCGTACACTAAACCGATTTTGACGATTTATGACTTAATCGTTAGCAGAAAGCCTGAATTAGATTCTAGGACTTTTTGCAAATTTTTCCGTTGCCAGTTTTTAGAGCTAGAAGCAAGTGTCTTAAAATGTTAATTTTCGAGAACATTGAAAACGATAAAAAAACGTTGATCAAATTTTAAAAGATTCAACATGAATGAATAAAGAGAAAACGTTTTCAAGGGCATTTGGGGGTTTAGTACGAACTTTCGTACAGCAAATTACAATCATTCAATTTCCAAAGCGCAAATCACCAGAACAAGTTCTCTCTTTGCCCATTCAAGTCGATTCTTTAGAAAACTTGATCGATGATTTTTGATCGTTTTTCAGTCTTTTCGAAAACTAACATTTTAGGAAACTCGCTTCTAGCTCTAAAAACTGAAAATGAAAAATTTGCAAAAAAAACCCAGTATCTAATTCAGGCTTTCTGCAAATGATTTAGTCATAAATCTGCAAAATCAGTCCAGTGTACGATTTATTCTGGCCTGTCAAACGTGCATAGTTTATTTTGGCGGACCCGGTATATCCTCGTGAAATTGATTGAGGTCCTATTTTCAAAATTTCCCGGAAAAACCTCCATCAGTCACGATCCTTTGCCTCTTTAAATGGCAGATTTTACAAAAATGATGCATTTTCCAGCGATCTAAAGGGTGTTGTCATGAAAAATTTTCCTGGGGGCGAGCCCCCGGACCCCCCTTTTGCTCGCTGCGCTCGCATCAAGTTCTAGCCTCCCACAATAGAATTTCATTCCGACATGCCTAGTTCATACCATGGATCATTTTGTTGCTAGAAATTGATGAGGATTAGACATTGCATTGCACTTTAGTCACAAAAAGGGGGCTCCAGGTCAGTCAGAAAGTCAGAAAGAAAGAAAGAAAGAAAGAAAGAAAGAAAGTCCGTCACGCTCGTTAAGGCAATTGATTAACGTTTTACCTCTGCTAATTGGCACTGAAATAAAGAAAGCGCACAGAAAGCGCACACACGACAGACGTTTCCCGCGATCCTATAGCAACATTTGACGTCGGCTTATTTCATGATAGACAGATTTGACACCATAAGATGGACAAATCACCATGATGTTTACCCTGGCACAACAACAAATTTACGCAGAATTGGCACGTTCTTGACGTCATTAGTAGCTTAATTATGTTAAAACAATCGTTTTCTAGAACGAATGCATCATTAGCCACTTATTGATAGTACTCATTATGCAAATAAGTCAACTTTAGAGGATGGAGGATGATGTAACCGGCGGCCTGCACAGAGGCTCGCATTCGCAGCATCACCGAAGGTATAAGGACCCCTTCCTACACAGCTACAGATGCAAAGATGCAAATGTCGCAGGTGAAGTTGACAGGAAAGGTGCAGAATACCAGCAAACAATGTCGCCATTGACTGGGGGAAGGCACATGATCACACTGAACCAAAACATCTGCATGCATATGATTCTGCACAGATGTTATCTTCGTGACTGCTTGTCTCAAATTAGATGCCCGTGAATAGAAACGATCTGCAGAGTTCTGCACAGTACTATTTATCCCTGGTTCCAATAGAAACCACATTTTTCTTTCGATTGAAATAGGAATTTTTGCAGAAAAACGAACGAAGGACCTAGTTTTTTGCCGAAAAACCTACTTATTCATCAAAAACTACGTTTTTGCGATCGAAAAAGTGATATTTCATGTATACCTTTCGATTGCCATAAAGTAGCTATGTAAGGAAAATGGATTAATTCAATTTTTTTTCGATTTTTCCGACAAGAATGAAAAACTGACGAATTTTCCGACAACATTTTCACAGGGGCCCCCCGGCCACGACGCCACTGCTGGTTTACAGGAAGAGGCAAGTCTGAGCTTTCAAGATTAACAAGTCTGCTCCAGAAGCACCAATACCAACAAACCAGGGAACCTAGCAGGGAACCAAGGAACCTAACGAACTACTCAAGCCAGATATCCACAGCTTTCTGTACAATTTTCGCTGCAGTCACATTTTGTATGGATGAACCCTGCAGCTATACCTCAAAGAACTGATAAGCAGTTCAAATTTCGACTAATGTCAAAGCTAGAAGTAGGGCGAGAGCTTAGATCAATCAAGCGTACTAAATCAACTGGCATCGACAATTTGCCCCCAGGGTTACTGAAGAATGTTGCTTGTGTCGTTTCTGCCCCTCTTGCTCACTTGAATAATCTCTCACTCGAGACGGGAATTTTTCCAACAGACATGGAAATTGCAAAAATAATGCCAGTGCATAAATCGGGCTCTCTTTAAGTCTTCGATAACTATGGACCAATCTCAGCTCTACCCGTGCTATCAACAGTGAGCGAAAAGTTGGTACATCGTCAACTTATGGGGTTTCTTGAAAAAAATAAGTTGCTTTCAAAGTTCCCGTTCGGATTTAGGCCGAGAACGTCTACCGAGCTAGCAGCAAACCTGTTGTTAGATCAAATTCGTAAGAGTGTCGATCAAGGCAAGCTGGTAGGTGCAACGTTTATAGACCTCAGCAAAGCTTTCGATGCTATTAGCCATTCAAACCTTCTCAAAAAACTCCCTCGGTATGGATCAAAGATGGTGAGCTTTCTTGGTTCACAGAATATATTTTCCGCCACACAGCAGCTGTAAGTTACGGAAAATCCTCATCAAAGGCAGCCGACATCCAAACAGGAGTACCTCAAGGCTCCATCTTGGGTCCGTTGCTATTCGTTATATTCTTCAATGATATCACTGATCTAATTGGAGGTGCCAGGATAGTTAAATATGCTGATGAAACAGTGATCAGGTGGTGATCTACGTTGCTGATAAACATATAAAAGTAATCAACAACAAGCTTTCATAAAATATAGAGTCTATCACTGACTGGTTTGGTGAAAATGGATTGATAATGAATTTGAAAAAAGCAAGACTGAATCTCTTCTTTTTTGGGACTTCGCAAAGGACCGCAAAAGAGAGTGAGACACTGGATATAATGCACCGAGGCTCTAAAATCCTGAATACCAACAGTACAAATATTTTGGCATTGAAATAGATAGCACACTGACTCTAAATACCCATTTTGAGAAGTGCTATGAGCTGGCATCGTCGAGATTAAGATTACTGGCAAAGATAAAGGATTCCCTCGATCTCAATTTCGCAAAGGCTTTGTATGACTCAATGATTCTCCCCACCTGTACGTATTACGGAGTACTGCAACTCAAGTTGACTTCAACTCAAGCAAAGAGACTCTCGTCATTTCATGATCGCTGTTTAAAATAATCAAAGGAGACTCGAAAAATCCCACTGCATTTTAATCAGTGGTCAATGCCAAAAGTGCGAGGGCATGAAAACTCGTGAGTAAATCTTTAGACAATGATATTTGTGAGAACTTTCCAGACTATTTGGTAACAGCACGAAACGCAAACAAGAAACAACGAATGTTTGATAAGGCTTCCGGGCACCAATACAGAATACGATACGCTAGGAAGTCCTTTCATTTTCGTGATATGTATGAAACTTTTAAATTATCATTGTAATTACTGTTAGGTTTTATCAGAGTGTTGATGAAATCATTTTTGTTGAAATGTATATCCTGTATAAAAATTCATTATACCGGGTGCGCCAAAATAAACTATGCACTTTTGGCAGGCCACGATAAATCGTACACTGGACCGATTTTGAAGATATATCACTTAATCTTTAGCAGAAAGCCTGAATTAGATTTTAAGATTTTTGCAAATTTTTCCGTTTTCAATTTTTAGAGCTACAGGCGAGTTTCTTAAAATTTTCGTTTTCGAAAACACTGAAAACGATCAAAAAACGTTGATCAAATTTTCTAAAGACTCATCATGAATGGACAAAGAGAAAATGTTTTCAGCGTGATTTGGGGATTTGGAAATTTTCTGCACGAGTGTTATTTCAAATATTGGCTTGTTGCGAAATTCTGTAGTAGTTGCAATAAAGTGCCGCCCCAAAAGCCGTCACAAATAAAAAATGTAACAAAACTGCATCTTGCTGGCCCCATGACTCTTCCTCGCTTGTCTTTTAACCCCCTTGATACAGGAACACAGCCTGCAGCAAAGCATACCTTCAATGACATTACAAAAGAAAAGACATTTCTTTATATTCTTGAAAATATTATTACATTTCTCACAAGATAGTACGAACTCTCGCACAGCATCTTACAATTTAGTCGATTTCTAAATCCCAAATCACCACGAACAAGTTTTCTCTTTGTCCATTCATGTCGATTCTTTGGAAAGCTTGATCGACGTTTTTTGATCGTTTTCAGTGTTTTCGAAAGCAAAAATCTTAAGAAACTCGCTTGTAGCTCTAAAAACTGAAAACAGAAAAATTTGCAAAAAATCCTAGAATCTAATTCAGGCCTTCTGCTAAAGATCAAGTCATAAATCTTCAAAATCGGTCTTGTGTACGATTTATCGTAGCCTGCCAAAAGTGCATAGTTTATTTTGGCGCACCGGGTATTATTACATTATCATTATTATACAGGGTGTCCCAAAATACATGTACGCTGTTTGAGTGGCTTCTGCGGAGCAGCCATAAATCCAATTATTCTGTTTTTAAGGTTCTTGACCGAAGAGACTTCAAATTAAAGATTGACACCAAGTTAGAGTAAATCTAATCATTACTTGCTGATTTAAGGAGCAAGAAAGCCAAAATTCTTGGTTGCCTCAAAACCAGAGGATTCGTTATTCTCCATTGTGTTAAAATCAACGAAATTGATTGAAAAAACATACCTAGCCCTGTTTTCTGATGGTCATAAGTGAGACTGATAATCATACATTGAATTTTGCGACAACCAAAAATATTGGACAAATCTAGGGTCGCTAGGAATGGCAAAGTGCAACACATGTGCTTCAGGCCATGGCATGCGTCCATCAGATATTTTACTTCTCGAAAGTGATTAAAACGTTTTAAATCAACAATATTGCGTTCAGCAGGCTGCTTGGTCAATATTCTTGAGCTCTATGGTCATTAATTACTCCCAAATGTGATTCCTGGCATAACTGTAAAGTTTAAGTTCATTTAATATTAAAATTCAAGTTATAAGATTGAGTACGGAGATAAAATCCTCTGGTTTTGAAGCAACGAGTGATTGTGACTTTCTTTCTCAATAAATCAGCAACCACTTGTCAGATTTACACAAACTCAGTGCCAAACTCTAAGTTGAAATCTCTTCTATTCACAAATCTGAAAAACAGGAAAGTTAGATTTATGGCTCCTCCACAATAGCCATTCAAACGGCACACATGTTTTTTGGGAAACCCCGTACATGCCATCAGATAAAATATCAATTTGGAACAAGAAACCAGGACAGCAAAAATAACGCCAACCGACTTATGAAAGAATACTACGAAAAAGATGTTACTTTACATAAAATAATGAAATAGAACTCAGTGATACCCACAAGCTTCTTTTTTAAGTACACCGATCTCATTACATTGAAAACATTGTTACTCAACTCGAAACCAAAGGAAAATACTCTACAATCAATACCATAGACGATTGTACCAAGAAATATGATGCAAATGGAAATGTTGCCATGCGCCCAAAATTGTCTACATAACCCCCAGGATTTATACAGCACAAGGTATAAAATAAATTCTTCCTGATCATAATCATAATAATAATCATGTTAATAAATAAACTAAAACCTCATTCAAAATAAACAGATAATAAAATAGAAAAACACAACTGTTTGATAAAAATGTTTTGATTATAAAATCTTCATCAGTTACTAAAACTGGGACAGTAATCATGTTAATAATAACAATAACAATAATGTATATCAACAGATCCACAAACATGGCTATTCTCTCCTAAATGCTGAAAAAGATTGTCTTTAATTTAAGAAATATTGCCCAGAATACATTTAATGCTTTCCATAACACATTAAAAACTCTATATATAAAATAAGGTACACACACACAAGGTATAAAATAAATTCTTCCTGATCATAATCATAATAATAATCATGATAACAATAACAATAACAATAATGGATATCAACAGATCCACAAACATTGCTATTCTCTCCTAAATGCTGAAAAAGATTGTCTTTAATTTAAGAAAGATTGCCCTGAATACATTTAATGCTATCCATAATACGTTTAAAAAAACTCTTAAACTAACTTAGTACATTGTATCTTATCAAAAATACATGTTAGAACTATTCGGCGATTCATTGTCAAGGCTAACTACAATAAGATCTTTCCTCAAAATTTGATGTCACGAAAGATTTGCGACAAAGCAAAAATTGCTGGTGCAAAATCCTCGAAATGTTTCAACTTATGTTATGTTGAATGGACTCGAGTCTTTTGCTTCTTCTTCACTACATTCCGATTGAATATCAATGCTGCACTAAACTTCCTTTTCTCGTTGGAGTCCCTATGTGGTGCAACATTCGAACTTCTACATGAAGTCACAAATAATAGATTCCTGAACAAACTATTTTCTAAAGCTATAACCTTCTAAAAAGGAGGTTTATTATGCCATACATACAATTGTCTTTATCCCGGGTAAGCAAAAAACGGTCATATATAAAACATAATTCGTGCATGACTCAAACTCATAAAAGAACGTTAAGATGTCGTCAAAATGATCAAATTTTGGTGATTATCTAAAGATGCAATATTTCACTCTCCCTGAAGGTCTATTCTATCTATTGAGCCTATTTCATCACTGGCTAAAATATGTAAAAGAACAGTTAAATATTGACCTCATAATCACATTTTCGATAATTTTCCAAAAGATGCAGTCTTTAACTCTTCCCTAGCCCTTCCGAGCATTTCGAAACTTCTTTATGTTGCGATCCAGTTGTAGCTATTCTCCTGCATGCGTCTTTTTATGTCTTTTAAGATGACCACGTCGTTTGAATGATTTTCCACAAATATTGCAACAAAATGGCGTTGCAGCAGTGTGTACCACTTGATGCTTTTTAAGATTGCCTCCTTCTCTGAATGATTTTCCACATAATTTACACGAATAAGGCTTACATCCAGTATGTACACTTTTGTGCGCTTTCAGATGTCCACCTGCTTTGAACGATTTTCCACATTCATTGCACGGAAATGGTTTTTCTCCTGTATGTATTCTTTTATGCACCTTTAAATTTGAAGCTTGATTGAATGGTTTTCCACACACATTACACGAATAAGGTTCTGCTCCAGTATGTATCCTTTTATGCACGCTGATATCTCCTTTATATCTGAATGATTTTCCACATACATTGCATGAATACGGCTTTTCTCCGGTATGTATCATTTCATGCCCAGTGAGAGCATGGCGCTGTTGGAATAACTTTCCACATACCTTACACGGAAATGGTCGTTCTCCGGTATGCACTCTTTCGTGTACTTTAAGACTGGAACATCGTCTGAATGACTTTCCACACACATTACACAAAAACGGCTTTTCTCCAGTATGTATTCTCTTATGCACGATGAGATCTCTTTTCCATCCGTATGATTTTTCACACTCGTTACACGAGTAAGGCTTTTCTCCAGTATGCATTCTCTCATGTACTTGAAGAGTTGCTTTCTGCTTGAAAGATTTTCCACACTCACTACATGAGTAAGGCTTTTCTCCAGTATGCATTCTTTGATGTACTTGAAGAGTTGCTTTCTGCTTGAAAGATTTTCCACATAAATTACACGAAAATGGACGTCTACCAGTGTGTACAATTCTATGTCGCTTCATTTTATCCGATCTCGGAAACTTCATCTCACATTTATCACATGAATAAGGTTTTTCCTCTGTATCTAACCTTTGGTGGACTTCAAGATTTCCACCAGGTTTGAACGATTTTCCAAGTACTTTACATGCATCTTTTCTTGCTCTACTAAGTGCGTTTTTACATCCTTTGTAACTACCTACAAAAGGTAAAACGCATTCCGGAAACATGACATGAATTGGGATACTGGGGCTAGATGTAAGAGAGACTTTTATTCAGCCGTTCAAGAAGCTGTGCTCACCAGATTTTGTTTGCATGAATATTTTGTTACGACCTTCAATTTAACCAGTGACTCCTATTCAAGCCATTCGTAACTAGAAAGTCCTCATCTTTACTTTAAAATGAATAGATAAAATGAATAAAAATTATCAAGATATGCACAACTTCAATGAATGCGATCTTTGAAGTTCCCGTTCATTGCTCGACTGATTACGAATTTGTAATTATCGCTGCTGATAGACTGATCTATTCTCAAAATATGATTCATGGGCAAACACATTGTACATCAGAAAAAACATTTTCCCCTCGATTTCATCCCCGTATATGAGAACCATAGCAATACCGCACCAAAAGCTGTGTGCTCTACACAATGGCAGATGGGCCTAAGTTGCTGGCTCAAACCTCAATTCAATTCAATTTTATTCGCAGAATACAACAGCCTAATACAATGTAAGATAAAATATTGGTAAAATCGAATGCTTCAAATGCTCAAACACCTCAAAATGTTAGTTTTCAGTGATATTGGCCATGAACAAAAGCCATTAGTATCCTGATGGATGTCTCATTTGACTGTGGACTAGAAGTTCAATTAGCTCCCATGAGCTTCACCCCAGTCATGAACATTTCTACCTGTTAAACTTTGTCAAGAGTACGCTTTAGCCTCGCTTCTGAAGGCGTAAACATTTGTGTTCGGCTGTCTCAATTATTTATATAAATTTATAAGTACTAGTTTGAGCCAACGATGCAATTCAATAAATTTTGAAAGTGTTGTTGTTGATGTCCTTGTTGCTCTTGCAATAACTGGGAATATGTGGTAAATCTAATTAGCTCTGTGCAGCATGAACTTTCTAGAATACAAAATACTAATGACACAAAGAGAAATCCCACACCACGCGCTGCCAGCTAAGCTCAAAGAAAACTCGTATTTTGCGGCAACTTTGAGATGTTTCAAAAATTGGTGATTAAGTGCCAACATGCGACACGGATCAGTACGGTAATAGTTATGCTCTAAACACACTGCAAAATAGCCGAATACCGGAAGCTGGTCCATAGAACCTACCCGTCCAAACAGACTACCTAGTTGATTTGTTCACCTTGATCCAGAAAACAATGCTGTTTTAGATGAACAGCTGATCAACAATTTTGCAAACAACCTGACTTACAGAGTAGTAACATGCTCCGAATGGTGATCAGATGACAGTGATGCATTTGTTGAATGAAAGCAAGGCTATCAGGTCTTCAGAATCAATTTCAAAACGAGCAACTTCAAAAAAAGATTTCATGTAAGTAAATTTCAAAATTTTATGAAATTACCTGTCTGTGGATGTTCTGTACTGATGCATGTGTTAATATTTGAGTTAATATCCCCATAAATTTCCATGTTCATTCCTTGACCAGTTTCTGACATCTCTTCCGAATTTGTTGTTTTTGATGTTTCATTAAATTCCTGTATTTTATTAAATTCCTGTGTGTTTTTACTCAGAGGGGAAACAGTTGGCTGCCATTGGTCGTCACTGGTTAATATAGTTGCAGTACATGACCTCGTGCTTTCAGTCTAAAAACAAATGATGTGTAATAAACCTATGCATTCACCAGATACTTTCAAGGTTACAACATAGGCAGACTGCGTGCTGAAATGCACTTTAGCAGCATGTCCTCTTGCAGACAGATATACAATCAACATTGCAAAAACAATTTGATAAAACCCTTCATACCCTGCTGTTTAATGCGATTAACTAATTAAACCAAGGTGAAGGAACATTTATTCCAATTATTTTCTCCACGCATGGAGCAGTCATGTTTCACACGGAAAAGTTTCAGAAATATTTAGGTGTCGTCTTTGTAAAAATGTTTCTTATTAGATAGTACATTCTTTTTTCTTTAAATTGTGTAGACAAAAAAATGGAATACCCAGTTTTATCCAATCAACTCTTAACACCAAAGATATTACGAAATAAACAATCTTAATAAACAACAAAATATTCAGAGCATCAAAAATTCTTGAAAAAACTCGAACGAGGGAAAGCAAGGATGTCTAGAAAGCATAGCTTCCAAATCTTTAATTCGACTTAAAAAGGTGGGTGTAAAATTCTGTGATCTATTTCTTCTGACTGAGTGGCTTGAAACAAACTTTAGTTACTTATCTTTAATTCTACCGTTGGACTTTTCAGAAATTTTCAATATTTATTTAAATTTCAGCGTATGTTACATTTCAACTCATTTGAGGGTGTGACGTCATCAAATTTCTAAATCATAAACCAGAAAAGTGACAGACTTTTGCTTGATACCATATTGTAGACATCCATCAACTATGGTTTTTTTTACATTATTTCATGTTGCTTCAAACAGTTTAGAAACTACGATGGTTTTAAGTTCTTTTGAAAATTTTTCTTGAATTCTTGAAAAAGAAGAAAAACACTCTAATTCTGAAAATATTGAAGATTTCACAAAAGTCCAAAGGTAGAATTACAGAGAAATAGCTGAAGTTTATTTGAAATAATTCAGTTCAAAGAAATGAGTAACTGAATTTTACACCAGGCTTTTTGAAGATTTGGAACCTATGCTTGTCTAGAAGGTTTGTGTGGTATGATTTTGGTTGACAAATATTGCCTCACCTGGAGCTCATGATCAGATGTGTATCCTGACATTAATTCTCCATTACAGTGTACATCATGATCATGTAGGTCATCAACATTGTCCTCTAAAAATCCTCCAATTATACCACCAGCATCACCATCATCACCATAATAATCATCATACTTTTCTTCTTTGATAAAAGTTTTGAAAACAGCTTCTTGGTTTCCTTCTGAAGAAACCTTCACATTGTCATACAGAGCATTGTCCTTTGTTTGCTCTTTAGTGGCAGACACATTGCTATTTAACTCAATACGATTACCACAATTACCTTCAATTTTCACTTGTATTCCTTCGAATCTACCTCCTCTTTCTTCCTCCTCAATCAAAGTATTGCATCTTTCACTTGAGCCACGTGCTATTCGATCTGATTCGTCAAAATGGTGCTTTATAACATTACCTAACGCCCCCTGTATCTGACAATTGTGAGGTTGGGCATTCTGAATATTTAGGTGAGCATTTATTGTTGAAATTCCACCATCATCAACCTTACTATGTACTTTGCCATTTGTCTTTGATTTGGTTAGTATATTATTTGTCAATTCTCTGTTGATCCTGTCAAAATCTGTCTCTTTTGTTTCTGGTTCTTCTATGTTACTTCCAACAGCATCGCTCTCTCCTGGACAAGTGCCATTCACCTGAAAGACCAAACAAAGTTTGAACATCAGGTATACAACGTGGTAGAAATATCATATTCATATTTAGAACTGGACTTGCTACAAGTCTATCTTTTGGTCCATAAAGAAAATAAAAATATAGAAAAAATAAAAGAAAGAAAAAGAGAAGGATAGAATTTTCTTTCCTTCCTCCTTTTTTCTTTATTTTTCTCCTCTCGTGTTTTCCATCTCTTTTTCACGAACCAAAACAGAGACTTGTAGCAAGTCCAATTTGGAACAGGAGAAATAGGTTTCAACAAAACATCACAATCAACTTTTGAAGTGCTTTCAAAGGAGCTCTGTCACGCAGGTGATTGGTTTAGAGAACAAAGCTCAGACAAAGGAAATGAGCTAGAGCCCAGACTCCTTGGATTATTCGTATTATAAAAATACAATTCAATTCGAAATGATCTCTTTCCAATTCTATTCTCTTAATCCTGCCAACAAATCTCTAATCCCTTTATACAATATTCAGCCAATTATGAATGAGACAGCTTGACTTTAACACTTCACTATTAGTAAGCAGGCAAGCAATAAAATAACCAAAGAGCTCATAAAGAAGCAATATAGCAAAGAAGCAATTCTGTCTTACTTCCCCGGAATGGGCATATGGCAGGGCAGCTACTTACCGACTTTAACATTACGGTTTTTTTCAATTTTGAGGTTACTGTACCCCTTCAGGACGATAAAATATTTTATCTGATCAATTTTTGGATTTTTAGATCATTGGATAGCACATACATCTACCTACGATTTCTAATAATTTCAAGGAATTTCATCTATTTTTGAGCGAATTATAAGCAATTTAATGGCAAGGTCTTTCCAGCTAGGAACATGCTGTTAACATTACAAGGAAAACTTGAGAACTGAAGGTTAAAGGATTCAAGTGCCTTCGATTTCCTGTTGAATTGATTTTGCCGTTATGATACCAATTACGTTATTATAGACTTTGCGCTAAATGCATAAAGAATTACTCTGTCTACTCTTGTGGCCAGATTAATGTTAATCATTTACAACAGTGGAGCTGTACACTAAGAAACTATTTCAGCACTTTTCTGGGTACAACCAATGGGTATTCATAAAGCTCCCTGTACCCAATGGCTTGACGTAATTGGCTGAGATTTGGCAGACAGAGAGAAAAAGCATAGGGGGACCAAAGAGTGGCTCATTTTTGAGAAAATTGCATGGTCCAAATTTAACATTTCAATGAATTTCAAAACGAGGCCAGGGGCGAGGGGCAAAAATTGTTGTATTAATTATTCTTAAGCTAAGGCAAGCAAAATAAATTTGAGACACCCTTGCTAGATTAATGTGTTGAGAATGCAAAAATTTCATGGAGATTAATAAGAACTTATCTGGGGGGACAGGGAGGTTCTGGAAGGGGGAAGGTCCAATTTTTGCGTTTTCGGGTGTTTAACGCACAATTTTGGGATATTTGTATTCTTTTTGGCTAATAAATACGCCCCAGTTAATGACCAATTGAATTATGTATAGCTTATACGTGTTATGTTGCAGGCCTGATAATCAAGAGAGAAAACATTGTGAGTTGTCACTGAAGGGGTACTGTAATGTTAATCTTGTTTTCTGAAGAAAAAACTGGTTTTAATTTTTCAGTTTCTTCAAAGTAATGTGTCATTATTCTGTGAATCTACATACAATAGAATGAATAGAAAGAATTATCTACAATTTTGCAAGCTTACCAAATTTTTTTCAAAGGAATTTTCAGCAGCATCATTCTCAAATGAAGGGATTTGATCCTCTAACCACTGTCCATTAACACTATTTTGAATTGGCTCTATACTATCTTCAACTTGATTATGATCCAGCAAATGTATCTACAATGAACATAAAGTCTTTTCTAAAAGAGCGAATACCTTACAATCACACAAAGGATGGTCTGGTTCAATAAAGTTTCCATATGACAACAAGAAATTTCAAACAAATTGTCTCTAGAAACCAGGGGCGTACACAGCACTTCAGGGGTGAGGGGGCCAGGGGTATAGCCCAAGAAATGTTTTGTGACCACCACCTTGTGACCACCTCGGAAAATGAGGGAAACGCTCTTTTTAGTTCTATTTTGCATCATAAACATGGCTGCAATGAACACAAAATAGGCAGTATCTTTTGTTGAATTTGCATCAAGAATTTATACCCATCATAGCAAATTACTCTAGGAAATTAAATGAATTGTTATTTGAAACAAATAGTCCAGCATATCAAGTACTGTGCAAATTGCAAACGTGCCTTTCTCAGCATTTCTACAAAATGATCTGGCACTGGTTTGTTCTATCTTGACATTTGAGGAAATGCCTCTTTTTGCCACTTCATTGTCTAGTCAGTCTATGGCATCCTTTGCAAGAAACTTTTGCAAAAGAAATTGTTGTGTGGCAATTTGAAGTATTTTAAGTAGGTCAGAGAACAGCTCTTCAACTCATTTTGATATGATTGTTTCACAGAGCAGTAGCAAATAGCGATCCATATAGCCAATGGCATGGACAGGCTAAGATAAATTGGGGATCTTGAAATGAGTGGGTCTGGGAACAAAGCCACCGTGAAGCTTTTAAGTACATGCATTCTACTTTGGCATAGAATGCCTCTCTCAACATCATTCAAACATTTCTTAGAAACCCAAAACCTTGCTCTACCAAACCTTTGTTCTTGACAAAACCATTCTCTTCTTCCCTTTCAAGAATCTCAAAGACCACCAATGGACATGACAGATCTACATGACTCCCATCCTGATGTAAGAATTTCATTGACTTTTTGTATAGATGTTGAGGACTCTCTTTTTGAAAAGTGGGGGGATCTGTACACTCCCTAGTCTCCCCCCATTGGGTACGCTACTTCTAGGGACACAAGGTAAATGTTTGTTTCAATTTTAAAGGTGCCCATCTGACAAAGGTGTCCACATAAAGAAAATGGACCATACAAAACTCTCATTTCATCTTTTTGTCATTAAAAAGGGATGTTCTGTTCTGTACTCTTATACAGTATCTATCATATAAAAATGTTTATTAGCATGTGAAATACAATTCAATAAATATTCCACAATAGTTTCACTTTCCAAAGAGACCTTTCAGTGGCTAAATGGGGGTGTCTCACACTGGGAACAATTATGGCCCGGAAACTTTCCAACTTTTTGCTGCTACTTATTGTGTAATGACTCAAGAAGTTTATAAAAATATTTTGACAAAAGACAATTTTCCAGAACTGACTCTGTCAAAATCGCCAATTCTCAAATATCAATTTTCGCAAAAAAGTGGCAATAATTTTCATTTTGACAGCCCTAGTTATGATACTAGACATGCCATCTCAAAACATTTCATTGTGACAAGGAGAAGTCTCCAGAAAAACAAATCAGAACAAACACAGCCACAAAGGATACCCCTAGAAGTATGACTAACTGTGGCATACTGTAGGTTCACACAAAGCAGGTGGTTAAATAGAAGACATGAATAGTCATTACCTCATAAATTTTTAGATGTTGAATGGAAGCAACATGGTCTTCAATATCATTCTCATTACGTATGAACACTTTGCAAAGATAACACTCAAATCCAATCACAGGCAGTATGATTTTATAGCCTAGAATGAAATAAATATTAAGAAATAAATAACTCATGCACCACTTGAATGGCTGCTGCAGAGGAATTGTGATTTCAGTTTTCTGGTTTTACAATTACAAGAAAGACAGATTCCAACCTGTAGCTTTACCTTTTTAAGTACATTTAATAGGTACTGTATTGCAGTGTTAGAAAGTGGACACTGCCGCAGAATTATCCTGCACTAAGACCCTGTTTACACTATGCCAGTAAGAAAAGAATGCAGCATAAAACTGTGCTGTATTGGTTTTTCTGTTGAAACGGAATCACCGTTTAAACTTTTATGATTACGATAGGTTTTGACCACGTGCAGAGCGAGGATTAATCAAGGTGCATGCTCTCAGTTGCCAGATCATTGCCTTGATATGAACCCGAAATGAAATGATGCAGTATTTGCGGTTTACACTATATGCCGGTACAGCAACCAAGCCAGTTAGCATGCCATATTCATTTTGTGCCGTATTCAAGTAAAAACTATGCCGGCATGGTGTAAACGGGAGTCAAATACGGCACAGTTTCATGCTGTATTCATTTCATACCAGCATAATGTAAACAGGGTCTAAAAAATGATGTAGAAAATCATGCTATAAATATAATTGCAAATAGCTATTTCCAAAGAATGAATTTCTAATTTTTAAATAATTTGCATCATGTAAGGTATTGGCTAAGATCGAAAAATTGTCACACTAGAGCAACGGTTATGTCAAATTTGGGTCTTTTTCAATATCAGAAAATAAACAGTTACTCAGCTATACTATTACTTTAAACTGCAAAGAAGCCTCACCACAGTTGCACTTTGTCTTGTTTTCTGAAACACAAGTTCTGTTCACTGCTATTGCATCATTCATTTGTTGATTAAGTTTGGGAATCTCCATTTTATTTCTACAACTAAAAGTAACAATAACTTATCATCTGTATTTGATCTGAAATATATAGATATATCCATACGCCTTTTCTTGAAAGTGGGTATAACACAAATTACAGTATAATACAAATACAGTAAATCATAAGCACATAAATATTCATTGTTTCACGTTTTTTCTTCTTCTCTTCTCCCTCTGCTGCTCGTACGCATTCATTTTCATTTCATTCACTTTGTCACAGGTTTGACGCATCATATGTCTCCATTCAATTTGAACCTTTGTCTCCCATTGCTCACGTGCATGACCACATTTCAAGACACTTTTACACGTGTAAGTTTTTGGCTGACCAACAAGATGTGTTCCTTCAGTTAATTCACCACACAACAATGATTTCACTGGACGATCATCTTCTATCCTGGAAACATGGCCTAGCCAACGTAGTCGACTTCTTATTAATAAGATTTCTATATCTTCTACACATGCCCTTGCGAGAATTCCTTTGTTGCTGATGTAATGGTCCCATTTTTATCTTTAATATTCTCCTTCAATGACGCTGTTGAACTGTACGGAGTTGCCTAACTTGTGGATAGTTCACAGTCCAGATTTCATTACAGTACATTAGTAGAGGCAGCATAGGTTCCAAATCTTTAACTCAGCGTAAAAAGGTTGGTGTAAAATTCAGTGTCCTATTTCTTCTGATTGAATGGCTTGAAAGAAACTTTAGATCCTTATCTATAATCGTACTGTTGGACTTTTTTGAAGTTTTGAATGTTTTTCGAGATTGCAGCGTCTCTTACATTTCCTCTCATTTGAGATTATGACGTCATCAAATTTCTAAACCATAAACCAGATGAGTGTCCAAATTATCTTCCAAATTATTTCATGTTGCGTCAAACAGTTTAGATATTACGATGGTTTTACGTTTTTTTGAAAATTTTTTTTGGATTCTTGAAAAAGAAGAAAAACATTCTAATTCTGAAAATATTGAAGATTTCAGAAAAGTCCAATGGTAGAATTATAGAAAAATAGCTAAAGTTCCTTTGAAGTCATTTCGTTCAAAGAAATAGGTCACTGAATTTTACACCAGCCTTTTTAAAGATTTGGAACCTATGCTAGTAGAGGCATAAGCCACTGATTGTATACCTTTACTTCTTTGAGATAGTTAGGTTATGTCAGTCAAAGATTCAACTCCACTCAGTAACTGCTCGAATTCCGAAGGGTGTTTCCATTTTGAATCTTGAATTCTGGATGGCGCAATCTGGATCCTTCATTCAACATTTTGTCTTGAATTCTGGATCTTGAATTAGGGTGTTTCATTTTGAATCTTGAATTCCGGATCTTGAATTAGGGTGTTTCATTTTGAATCTTGAATTCCGGATCTTGAATTAGGGTGTTTCATTTTGAATCTTGAGTTCTGGATCTTGAATTAGGGTGTTTCATTTTGAATCTTGAATTCTGGATCTTGAATTAGGGTGTTTTCATTTTGAATCTTGAATTCTGGATCTTGAATTAGGGTGTTTCATTTTGAATCTTGAATTCTGGATCTTGAATTAGGGGGTTTCATTTTGAATCTTGAATTCTGGATCTTGAATTAGGGTGTTTCATTTTGAATCTTGAGTTCTGGATCTTGAATTAGGGTGTTTCATTTTGAATCTTGAATTCTGGATCTTGAATTAGGGTGTTTTCATTTTGAATCTTGAATTCTGGATCTTGAATTAGGGTGTTTCATTTTGAATCTTGAATTCTGGATCTTGAATTAGGGTGTTTTATTTTGAATCTTGAATTCTAGATCTTGAATTAGGGTGTTTCACTTTGAATCTTGAATTCCGGATCTTGAATTAGGGTGTTTCATTTTGAATCTTGAATTCCGGATCTTGAATTAGGGTGTTTCATTTTGAATCTTGAATTCTGGATCTTAAATTAGGGTGTTTCATTTTGAATCTTGAATTCCGGATCTTTGGATCTTGGATCTTGGATCTTGAGAATCTTGAATTAGGGACTACCAAGATACTTAAAGCTATTGACAACTATGAAACTCTGTCAAACTCGCTGCTCACAGCTACAATAACCAGTTCTCGCATGTGAGAACAACAGATCTATTGTTAATTTTGCGCCTCTCGCAGCTTTTTCAAGTCTACTCACAGCTCGCACCTTCAAATTTATTTTACTCGCTACTATGCGTAGGCCAAATCATGCATGTTTTCCAACCTGGGACTAATAGGCCTAATGTTTTGGTAGAGAGACAAGAGGAACATCCAAACAGAGAAAAACGATATGGAATATAATAAGGTTTGTATATCATTAATCTCTTCACAAATTTCACAATCATACGCTGCTACCTGTGGTTATAGAGTCACAGGCCAGATTTGTCACCAATAAATTATCATAGTAAGAAATTTAGGCCCAATTTTGACATTCTGCTCCTGGTTGGAATCTTTGCAAAATGCGCACCAAAGTCTATTGTATTTAAAACAATAACCTTTTGCTTTTCTTTAGTTATCCCAGAAAATTTCCACCTGGGTTCTGTTAGGCCCTCGTTTACCAAATGTATGTATGTCAGGGGCGGATCCAGGATTTTTGGTGACAGGGTTGTCTGCGGCGAAGCGGCAAGGAAGGGGGAGGAGGAAATTTTTTGGGCCACGCCCTTTTATTTTTCAGGGAACGCCCTTTTTCTGTGCAGTTTTTGACCACGCCCTTAATCTTTTTGGGGAGCTCCATTTTTGATAAAGAGTTTCACAGTTAAAATCACTGTTACAACATCACGCCATTATCGAATGAATTTTCCATGTTGCTCAGTCATGACTGTGTTTCAATCTTGCTCCAGAAACTTAATCATTTGAATTTATCTTCCCCTTTCTGTTCAAAACCAACTTGTTTTTATTCGCTCTTCAGGCTTCCATATTCATGAAGATTTTCAGGAATGTGTGAAGTGCTGTGCTACTGCTCAAGCCCCCAAGCTGACCCTACAACAGGGGCGGATCCAGCGTTAAACTTTGGGGAGGGTCATTTGAAGGAAGATGGGGGTCTGGGGGCGAAGCCCCCAGGAAAATTTTTCGTGACCACGCCCTTCAGACTCTCTGAAAACGTGGGAAACGCCCTTCATCTTAGATCATTTACCCTATCATCTAATCCATGCTTCTCCTCAAATACAAACTGGCATTTTTGCGCAAAAGCTAACGAGCCATCATTTGGAAAGTGAGGGACCATGAAATGTTTATCATAAGTACCAGTTTGAGAATGTTTATCGCTGAAATAAGCTCCACCTCAATGGAAATAAAAACTTGGCATAAAAACGAGGTATATCTCAAATTCACGAATCAGAGGCATTTCAATGTTAGGTGAAATGTTCAATTGTAAGTTCCATCAAGTTCCATAATAGTTCCATAATTGGAGTCACTAAGTTATCAAAATTCTCATAGCGCAACAAGTTTCTAATGGTTTCTACCAGCTTCACTTGTATTCTAAACTGTGTTACCATAAAACTGAAATGACTTTTGATTAACACTTTACCACAGAAGATACGAGTCTTTGCGAAATCTATCACAAATAGATGTCAGCAGCTAAGTTCACTGGAGGATCCTAACTCACAACGACAATTTGACAAAGTGAATGAAAGAAATTATTTTCAAGTTCGATTTCCACAGAATGAAATTTCTATTCAGAATCGCATCTTTTTCATACTTTTTGATGAATTGTACTTTAGTTTGTGAGTTTGTTAGACTGACTTGTAGTTAGCTGAGTTATCGTGTAGCTGTGCTATGGTTATTTCAGGAAGTAAGGGTTTCAAACTCATTCGTTTCTTTATCCAAGACAATGGTTTTTAAGAGAAATTCTTCATTGTAATATTTCGCAATTCATGACTCATGGTATCTAACAGAAGCGGTATGACAACAGATAATTATGTTCTGTCTCCTGAATACAGTACAACAAAGAAGTGATTGAAATCCCCACATAATCGACGAGCAAAAGCTGATATCAGTTTTCAAAAGCAGAAATTCACAGTATGCTCCTCCGTATGGTAAAAGCACATATATAGAACTGTATTAAAAAGCCTTTCCTGGAAATCTGACCGGTTTATTCAAACCTGTCAACCCGGCCTGGATCCGCCCCTGTATGTATAATTTTGCCATCAAACTAAGATATACCTAGCAGGGGCGCACATTCAAATTTTGTTTGGGGGGGTGTCAACATGCTCTGGACCGACTAAATTTTTTCGGACCGACTGAACGTATAGCAAGCAGCGGTGTGGCCAGGGTAAATTAAGTGGAGGTATTGAAACGAGGGGGTCCCCAGGAAAATTTTTGGAGTTACACCCTTTATTTTGGCTTAGTATGCATCTCCCAATATCATGCTTGCCTGTAGCGACAAGGACACATGGATCGTTTTGTGACAATTATGTTATAAATCAGCGCACGAGGAATATTTTTGAAGAAAGATCCTTTACTTTGGCTTAGAATGCATCTCCCAGTATCATGCTTGCCTTTAGCGACAAAGAAACCTGGATCGTTTTGTGACAATTATGCTATAAATCAGCGCACGAGGAAAATTTTTGAAGAAAGATCCTTTACTTTGGCTTAGAATGCATCTCCCAATATCATGCTTGCCTTTAGCGACAAGGAAACCTGGATCGTTTTGTGACAATTATGCTATAAATCAGCGCACGAGGAAAATTTTTGAAGAAAGATCCTTTACTTTGGCTTAGAATGCATCTCCCAATATCATGCTTGCCTTTAGCGACAAGGAAACCTGGATCGTTTTGTGACAATTATGCTATAAATCATCGCACGAGGAAAATTTTTGAAGACAGATCCCTTACTTTGGCTTAGAATGCATCTCCTAATATCATGCTTGCCTTTAGGGACAAGGAAAACTTGATCGTTATGTGACAATTATGCTATAAATCAGGGCACGAGGAAAATTTTTGAAGACAGATCCCTTACTTTGGCTTAGAATGCATCTCCCAATATCATGCTTGCCTTTAGCGACAAGGAAACCTTTATCGTTTGTGACATTTATGCTATAAATCGGCGAACGAGGAAAATTTTTGAAGAAAGATCCTTTAGTTTGGCTTAGAATGCATCACGGACTTGGAGTTTTAAGTATAGGCGTAATCTAAAGAACAACGGCTTCTTCACGGCCAAGCCTAGCAAAAGCGACTTGTTTTTAGTGTGTTTGTCCTCTAAGAAGGTTTTCCCTTATGATTGTAGTGTCAGCATTGTTAGCTTTTGGTAGAAGCGTATACCACCTTTGATGGATAATATTTGTAACCCATGTCTCCTTTCTTTTTTGGGATTCATACACAAGTGTCTGTTTTCCAACGCCACATAACTACCACCACCGGCACCCCAGTGCCACATTAGAAATTTTGAGTATTTGTAATAATTTGTATCTTTGCACAACAAACACCTTCCATTTTGTGTTAGACCGCTTTTTACAAGCCAATGATTGCTTGCCCCTAAAAATGGAAGCTTGTGCAATTTTGTAATGCATCTAAGAAATTTTTTTAAATGCCATCCTCTGCTTTGGCTTAGAACGACTCTCCCAGTTATTGTCAAACACTTCTTGTGAATATTCTAACTGTCGTCGTGGGTTGACCTTTGCCCAAAACATTTAAAATCGGACCAACTTTGATTCAAACTATTGTGGGCCCGAGCTTCGTCGTGGTTGGTCGGTCCATGAAAAAGTCGGTCCACGAAGTCGGTCCACGAAGTTGGTCCATCCGATTTTGTCGTGGACCGACTTTTCCCTTTTGAGAAAATTTTTGGACCGACTCAGAAATTATTGGGGGGGGTGTCTCACCCCCCCCCCCCCCCCCCTAATGTGCGCCCCTGATACCTAGTCATAAAAGAAAATAAATCTAATTACAATATCTATTGATTTAAAATAATTACAGGCAAAAACTACATATCTAATCTAATAATCTAATTTAAAAACATACCCCATGGTTAACCCTATCAGGCCTAGGGTATTTGATGCTCTAGGAAAAGACTTGGGGGGAGGCCCCCCCCTGTTTTATTTCCGTTCTGAACGATGTAGAGCCTTGAAACTTGGCATGTGCATAGAATATCATGAGCTGAACCCAAAAATAAAATCTATTTTTAGTTATGTCACGTGACGTTTTCATGACGTCACAATATAGAATTTTCAAAGTCAATAGGGTCCAGTACTAAAAATTTCAAATTGTTGATTGTGAGAAAATGAAAGGCAATAAGGACATGCGTCCAATTTTAGTGTATTCTATAGTTGAATAGCTTTTGCTTTGCAAAGAACAATTTTTAAAGAGTGATGACATCATCACACAGGAATTCGAAGAATGTGCGCATGCGTACAGCCAAAATGCGCATAACCATAAGTTTAAATTACAAACAAATTATGCAGTTGGATAGAGGATCAAAAGTAGCATATATTCCTCCAATTTCATTGTTTTCCTGCATTTGCTGTAGATTTTATTAGCATTTATTGAAATTTTGCAAAGACATCTCTCAAAAATTGATCGCGTTTTGTTTTTTACCCCCTCTGAAATGAATTTAATTTTTCTAATAAGTTTATTTTTGATTATAAGAAGGATAAAAACTAAAAGTCAGAAAGTTTCAGCGTTGTAAGTGCACTTGGGAAAAATCCACAGAAGAAAAGCCGCTAGGGGGGGGGGGCTGATTGAGCCCCCTCCCCCCTAGGCTTGATGATAAAGATGGCATGCAGTGGCATGCAGGGATAGATAGAGCATTAAAAGGTCAATGCGACCTTGTTTCCATAGACATAGACTTCCACTTGAATTTCCCACAGTAGAAATTAGAAAAAGAAGCACAATTCTGTGCTGATTGCTGAACAAAACATTGTTACTTGACATGTAAATGAAATGATAGCTGAAAACGGCAACTTACCGAACCAATCATCAACGTCCGTCTCACGTTACGTTTCTCCCTCCAACACCATACATGCAACTGAGACGAATATTCGTCCAGACTCGGTTTCATTTTCCAGACTCAGTTTCAAATTCCAGACTCAGATTTTAAATAATAGAATTAAAGAATAGAGTTTGAATGAAATTTAATCGCAATTAATGGGAATTGATGTTTGTTCATGAGCAATATAGAATGCATACGGAACGGTGCTCCATGACGGCAAAAACCAAGCAAAAATTGCCTGGAAGGGGAAATCTCTTGGCCCTCCAAAATTAAAAGACTTAAAGACCCTTTACTGACCGGCACCCTTTGCAGTGAGTGAGTGAGTGAGTGAGTGAGTGAGTATTTGTATTTAGGGACAGGGCAAAATTTATTATATTACATGGCCGGTGGAGAACAAAAATTCTTGCAAAAAAATCTGCTTGCCCTGTATGAAATTATTGCCAAAAAACCAACTGCCCCGTCACCCTTTCCTTAAAAAAATGTATTTGCCCCGTATCCATGAACAACAATGCTGTATCGTACCACCGATGAATTAGCCAAAGACCATAACATAATCAATTCTTGCCTTTACGAGACTTTGTCAACGAAGAAATCAACTTTGAAGATGAAGAGAAATGACTGATGAATCGTTCTTGCAAGTAACTGACAAGGACATTTTGCGTCTTGTTCATCATACACATCCTTCCAAGCATTTATCAACTTGCATGATCCACAATTTTGGCTTCAAAATTAGCCATTTGATATTTCAAATTTCATCTTGAGCTTATAAAAAGGTACTGCCCCGTTAATATTTGCTTTGTAAAAAAAGTGTTGACCTAGTTCTGTACAAGCTAAAAAAAGTAGTTGCCCCGTTACGTTTTGCACCGGCCATGTTATAAAATAAATTTTGCACTGTCCCTTAACGTGCCTAGCCTGCGAAAGTCTCGAGATGACTTGTTTCCAGCAGGGGACACGGGTTATACATAACCTTTCACTTTTTAGGCACATACACTTGCTATTCTCGCAAGGTATGGGTTTCTGCGCTTCGCGCAGGGGGGGCCCATCAGGGCGACCCCGGTCCTTCCTCTCGATGTGACCACACCTCGTGATTCCTTTTGCCTTTGCCTGGAATTACAGAGAGTTAGCAGCTCTCCTCACACTTTCGCAGCAAGTATGACCCTGGTGGGATTCGAACCCACGACCTTGCGGTTGTGAGTCCGGCGCCTTAACCACTGAGCCAACCTCGCTATATTCGTCCAGACTCGGTTTCATTTTCCAGACTCAGTTTCAAATTGCACGCCTTTATTATTGTTTACAAAAGTTAAGGTGGCTACATACAGACTGATTACAACGAGTCCAAGCTATCGTTCTTCATAAAGAGACTGCTGCCATTTTGTCAATAGTGATGGATACGATGATGTAATAAATCTAGTGTTCATTCGATCGCACAGAAATTATGGCGGCAAGTAAGTACTGATGAAGGATTACTTCCAGATCTCGGCACAAGGCTAAGTGATCAGAGGCGCCGGAGGCTCCATGATGCGGCGGGGGCAGCAATCGCAAAATGGCACCTTAGGGTGTCAAAGTTTGCCGTTGAAAATAATCGGGAATCGTCATTTAGGATATTGTGCTCAACATCTATTTCGAAACGGGTGTCGCCAGCCCAAAAAGCTGTTGCGGAAAGGTATAAGGGGGTCTGAGGGCTAGAAAATATACTCCTGGCCACGCCCTTTATACCCTCGGAAAACGTGCGAAACGCCCTTCGGACACTCGGAGAACATGATGGGAATGCTCTTTTTATAATTTTGATCTATTTAGATATTTCTGGAAAAGCAACCATCTCAAGCAGTACTTTTTACAACAGCGGGCATTTTGGTGCAACAAAAATCGAAACAGAGAAGAACATCGTATATTTACTTACGAGGAAGGAAAAAATATGGTTAGAAACCAGCGGCGTGGCCAGGGCAAATTAAGTGGGAGGGGAATGTAAAAGTAGGGGATCTGGGGGCGAAGTCCAAGGAAATTTTTTGGGGCCACACCCTTTACTTTGGCTTAGAATGCATCTTCCAATATCATGCTTGCCTTTAGCGACGAGGAAACCTTGATCGTTTTGTAACAGTTATCCTATGAATCAGAGCACGAGGAAAATTTTTGAAGAAATATCCTTTACTTTGGCTTAGAATGCATCTCCCAATATTATGCTTGCCTCTAGTGACAAGGAAACCTTGATCTTTTTGTTACAGTTATGCTATAAATCAGAGCACGAAGAAAATTTTTGAAGAAGTATCCTTTACTTTGGCTTAGAACGCATCTCCCAATATTATGCTTGCCTCTAGTGACAAGGAAACCTTGATCTTTTTGTTACAGTTATGCTATAAATCAGAGCACGAAGAAAATTTTTGAAGAAGTATCCTTTACTTTGGCTTAGAACGCATCTCCCAATGTCATGCTTGCCAGTGGTAAAATGGAAGATTTTACATTTCTCGGAAAATTCTTACCCAACCTATACGCAGCTATTTTCTCCTCGGTTTTAGAGGAATCTCGAGGACCATCTTCCGACAAAAGTGGGGGTCATATGCCCCCCCCCATACCCCCCCACCATGGCCACGCCACTGGTTAAAGTTTCAAGTCAATAACAATCTACCCTTCCCAATCTTGTTGACTGATTTCGAGAAATTATAACATCGACTCTGTGAAAACTGTGGTCGACATGTCTACCCCAGACCAACCCGTGGCGACGCTACTGTCCTTCGAACGTACTGTAATCTTGAGAGCAGAAGGAATCGTTCTATTATTGTCTCAACATTCTCTCAGTCATTGTGACCCAAATTATTTCGTCTAATTCCCACAACTCCGATTATGCAGTACGAAAATACCTGTTTAAATACATTGTTTATGAACCAAAGAGACTATTGATATAAGTTGTTGACAATTTACGCGATTTCAGTTGAAGATTAAGATGGATTACAAATGCGATATTTTCCGGATGTCAGAAACTCTAACGAACGGGTCGAAGCTGTGGGGAACAGCAATCGAAGGCCGCAAAGGATGCTAGTCAATAAAGGGTCTTTAAAATAAACAATTTCGGATAAGTTTCTTATAAACTCTATGGTGAAAAAATCAATGCAAATGCTGACTATTTATTTCGCGAAAATATCTATGCAAATACTGACTATATGCTAATAAAGCTCATTTTGCAGATTAGAATGAGGCAGAATTCGTTAGAATAGGACAAACGTTGCCGACGCAGACCCGTAGGAGCGTTTCCAAGATTAGAGGGGCACTAATTTACACCGAAGGGGTAAAGCCCCCGGAAAAATTGTTCGGTAAATGCCCTCTTTTCTTTTGGCAACGCCCTTCTGTGCATTGCTAAAAGGGCATTTCATGCTCGGAAGTACTGAAGAAAAAATAGGAAATTTACGAATTGATAGTTGATTTAAAAAAGTCATCACAAAATGTTCATGGCCTCATCCTACGAAAGCCATGGCATGGCCAAAGTAAATTTAACGGGCGGAATTGAAATGGGGGTAGTCCCCGGGAAAATTTTTGGGGCCACGCCCTTTACTTTGGCTCACAATGCATCTCCCCAATATCATGCTTGACATTAGCGACAAGGAAACTTTGATAGTTTTGTGACAGTTCTCTTATGAGTTGAAGCACGAGGAATATTTTTGAAGAAACATCCTTGACTTTGCCTTACAATGTGTCTCCCAATATCATGCTTGCCATTAGCGACAAGGAAATTGTGATAGTTTTTTTTTACAGTTATCATATGAATTGGAGCATGGGGAAAATTTTGAAGAAACATCCTTTACTTTGGCTTAGAATGCATCCCCTGATTCCATATTTGCCAATGCTAAAATGGAAGACGGACATTACTCGGAAAATTCTTTCCCAGCTATACCCAGCTTGTTTCCCTTTGGTTTTCGAGGGATCTCGAGGACCACGCCACTGCTCGTTAGTTTAGATATGATTATTGATTATTGAAGTCTGGGTACTTTTCGCCTCATTTGACGAAGTGCTTCTGATGTCAAAAGGGTTGAGCTTTCCAAAGTTACATTTTCTTGCATTAGAATCTATGACAAATTCGTTTACGATGCTGACAAGTTTGAGTTTATCAACTCTTCTGTCGTTGTGCATATGTTTCACCATCAGGTGGTTGAGGCAGTAGTTTGCTGTTGATGAACTTAATAATAATAATAATAATAATAATAATAATAATAACAATGCACTTATAGAGCGCTAAAATCTATATACATATATTCTAAAACGCTGAACAACTTAGTGTTAAAAACCTTAATTTACAGAAAGTAAAGCTAGAAATGTCATTCACATGTTAAAATGGTTATGAAATAAATACGTTTTTAATCCTGTTTTGAAAGTTTGGACGCTCTGAGATCTTCTAATTTCAACGGGCAGGTTGTTTCAGAGCCTAGGGGCTGCAGTACAAAATGCCCTGTCCCCACGAGATGTAAATTTTGTCTTTGGAACCATTAATGCCACAGATTTCTCTGACCTCAGTCTGTATCTATCACTGGTTTGTAGCCTCAACATATCTTTCAGGTAGGCTGGAGCCATGTTGTTAAGTGCCTTGAATGTCAATAACAAAATCTTGAAGAAAAGTCTCTGTTTTTGAATCATTGATCTTTAGCTTGTTCACTAGCATCCATGTTCTAACATCGTTCACACAATTCTGTATTGCTAACATCGTTCACTTAGATAGGTCTTGATTCGCTTCAGTGCCAAGGACCTATCATGGATGATCAGTTTTCTACGTTGTTATGAAGAATAAAAAATTCAACTTCTGGAAAATATTGTGGGGGGGGGGGGCGGGCCCGACCGGCCCCAATAGCTGCTACGGGCCTGCAGCGTTATTAATATTTAGGGAGAAGCGTAGCCCATGCGTGCAGACAAAAATGGGTCTGCGCGCAGGCTAGGAAAAGCGTTGACAAATTTGCAATTTTCAAGTAATGTAATTATTCTCAAAAATTTATTTATCGTTGCATTAAAACATATAATAGCCAAATAAAGGAAGTATCTAATTAATTCATACGTTGAAAATTTACATACAATATTAAATAAGAAAGTAGCGGCTAAAATATTTACAATTCATCAAAGTATACAATATCAAATATCTATCGTTTATAGCCCAAGTTCGGAAAAAATGCGGCATAATTTGCATGGACAGTTTTTCCTATATCAATTAACTATCTTTGTTTTAATGGGATTCCGAATTTTGTATTGTTGGTGGTAACATTTGCCACAGCCACAGACCTTTAAATCGGACGATTTCTGTCCCCATTTGTTATAAATGTTAATGTGCGATGATGCACCGATGCTCTAGGGCGGAGGGAGAATAATTAGTTGCACTTTTCCTATTAGTTGCACAGTTCTCTTATTTGCATCTCTTTTGGTCAATTTGACGGAGATAAGTAGACCCTGCATAAAACATGGTTTCCTTCCTCTCTAATTTCTGTTTAGGCCCACGATATTTCCAAATTTTTACATACAAAAATACTGGATAAAATATTTACAAGTCATCAAAAGTATACAGTATAAAAGCAGATATCTAAAAATAGTTATTATAAAAAACAAATTCGGAAGAAATATGCGGCATAATTTGCATGGACAAACTTTCTCCGTACCAATTTTCTATCTTTATTTTAAACTCTCGAAGGGATTCTGAATTGCAAAATTGTTGGTGGTAACGTTTGCCACAGCTGCGGACCTTTAAATCGGACGCATTCTGTCCCGCTGTTGACAGATCTCACTATTGGCTGAATAAATTCATTATTGTTACGCAACTTGTAGTGACTTGTATTTTCGCAGATTTCCTGCATAAATGAATGGTTCTGGTCACTTCTAGTTTTGCACTAATATGTAAATGTGGTAGACCTCTAAGCAAAAGCAAGACAGAAACGAAAAAAGGCAAGGACGCTTTATGTAGCGTTTACTGATCAACCAATATGAAAAAAAGACATTATGGTGCAGACGCTCAGTTGACACAGAAAATGAAATCATTAAACTGGCTACCACTACAGCATCAACATTGCATCCATGACCTTCAAATCTTCCATAAAATTCGAAATAACATGCTCAACGTCTCGTTTCCAGAAATTGTCCTTTCCTCAACCAGAAATCCGCTCAAATATCAAACAATTCAATGCCTCCACTCCGAAGCTTTCAAAAATCAATTCTTCGTAAGAACAGTTCGGATTTGGAATAGCCTGCCTTCAGAAATTATGAATTGCGTGAAAGAAGACAAATTCAAAGCATCAGTGACAGAATGGTTACGTCCACGTCAGTGGATGAAGGTGGCCTCCACCAACACCTGGACCATAGTGTAGACTTATTAGAGACAATTTTAATCTTTTGTTTTGTCGTTTTGCTTTGTTTATGGTTAACACCGCTTCCACTCTGGCAGTAGCAAAACCTGCTTACATATATTTTTTTTGCTTGGATTTGTTGAACCAACAAATCAAGACAACATGGCAACTTATGGTATGAGATGTTATCATTTTGCCCAACCTTCCTAAGACATAGTTGCATCATTGCTAATGGTAAACTCTCGCTCACCTGCGAATGCTCACTAACTGTGAGAAGAACAAGTTATAAAGTACAAATCGTACCATGTATTTTACAACTTCTATTTCGCACAAACTTCGTGCAGCTTTTCTACGATATCACATCACCCTTATCAAGAATCACACAATTTTCACAAAGTTCTTACCACACATTTGATCTTCTGTGTATAGCCTTGGAGTCTACTTTGGTACTATCTACCTTACACACAGCAGGTTCGAAAGAGATATCTTTTCCATATTTAACATTAGATAGAACCCACGGGGGGCCGTGCTTGACTTAGATTTGTATGGGGGTGGGGTGGGGGGTGTGCTAAATGATAACCGACTCTAGAAAAAATTGGTGAAGAAAATACTCCAAAACATGAAAAATTTGACCGAAAAACGACCTAATATCCCCTTTCTAACCAAATATCCGCTTTTGACATCTTTTGACAACCTGCTCTAGAAAAATTGCTTTATTTTGATACCCGGAGCTAGACAAAATTGTGAAAATGATACGATACCCTTGAAAACGGCGCATTCCCGTCGGACAAATATACTAAGTACCCCCCCCCCCATCACAAGGGATATAACTCTTGACATTCATCACAGAATTCGACGGCTAATTACAAATCTAATCAAAGCCTTATCAACAATTATTAAATTTTACTAAATTCTTCTCAAACATCAACCTTCATCAATGCACTCTGTGTTTTGCATTTATTTGGAATCGCCTTTCATAAAAAAATGAAACTGATCCATCAACTGTATATGTTCTTTCTATCTCGAAAACTTAACACAGCACACATCACGTTGATAAGGATTTCCTCTAGTATGTATTCTTCCATGTGTTGCAAGATTAGCGGGCTGATGTTGGGATCCTTTTCGACAAGTTTGCGTAAAAACAGGTCAGGTCTTTACATAATAATAATAATAATAATAATTAATTATTATTATTATTATTATCACTGTAAACACCGAAGTTACAAAGAACTATTTGCTAAATGCTTACAGAATACGTGAAAAAAAAAAGAAAATTAAACAAAACTAAAGATGAACTTTTAGATGATAAGTTGCAACAACGATTTTCCATAAACATTACACGGAAAATTTGTCTTTATCTGGTATGTAATTTTCCATGCGCTTTCAGACTGGATTTTTGTTTGAAAGATTTTTCACACACGTGACACGAAAATGGCCTTTCTTTGCTGTGTTTACTTCCATGCCTTTTAAGATTCCCGCTCCCATGGAATGACTCTCCACAAATATCACACAAAAAAGGCCTTTCTCCAGTATGTATTCTTCCATGTATTTTAAGATACCCTTTGACATTAAATGACTTTCCACAAACATTACACGAAAAAGGCCTCTCTCCAGTATGTATTCTGTCATGTACTTTAAGATGACTGCGATTCCCGAATGATTTCCCGCAAACCTTACATGGAAATGGCTTCTTTCTGGTATGTTTTCCTTCATATGTTCTACAAACGCCGCATGAAGACCGTTTCTGGCCAGAATTCATCTTTTTATCAATTTCCAAAGTACTTGGAGCAGAATTCTTCTTGGATGAAATCCGCGCTCGAAGTTGACATGAATTCACTTGGTCTACATTTTTACTTCTGGTCCATTTTGCATTCCTACGATTATAATCTACATGATTTTCACACACTTTATTTTTATCTCTGTCCTCTGCATCTGTTGGTGTTTCAAGTGGCAGCTTTATTGTTAGGGGCTGTTGTTCTAAAGAAAAGAAATCACAGACCGTGTTACATTTTCTTTTATAGCGCAAAGAGCACCGAAATCTACTGGGTACAACTTTCGGACGGAAAAGTTTCGGAAAAACAACTCCGGACAAAAAAATCTTGGACGCTTTTTCGAGAATTTTGGACAAAAATAGTTTTGGACAAACAATTTTTCCATAATTTTGTTAAAATTAGTTGTCATTTTACGTTCATCAATCATGTGCAACTTAAACTAACTATCTACAGGGTAAAATAAACTTGAGTATATTTCTTGATCTTAAAAAAGCATTCGATACCGTTGACCATAAAATCTTATTGTCAAAGTTACGAGAGTATGGCGCCGACGGTACTTCCCACGACTGGTTCACTTCTTATCTGACCAATAGGGAGCAGTTCTGTTATTTTGATGGATCTAGCTCCAGCATAAGCAGCATAAAGTGTGGTATTCCGCAGGGCTCGTGTTTGGGACCCTTGCTTTTCATACTATACATTAATGACTTTGAGAACTGTCTGGAAAGCATGAACCCAATAATCGGTATCACCGGTATGCCGATGATACATATGTGAATATCGCGTCGGAAAACCTGAATGAACTTCTAACAGATTTGAAAAACGATCTAGAAAATATATCGAACTAGATGAGGATCAATAAACTTAGTTTGAATGCCAGCAAAAGTGAATATATGGTTATAAGCCATAGGCGACAATTGAATAGGGTAGGTGATGATTTGCCAGATCTTGTCCTCAATAATGAAGTTATCAAAAGGGTTAACAAGACAAAATATTTAGGAATCAACATCGATGAAAGCCTTACTTGGAAAGAGCAGTACAAAACTATCAAAAACAAGCTGAAAGGGGGCTTGAGCTCCCTGAGAAAGCTGAAAGACATCCTTCCCAAAGAAAACTTGACCAGGTCTACAAAGCTCTCCTTGAAAGCCACCTTCGCTATGGCGACATTGTTTGGAGTACTCTTTCCAACACCAAACTATCCCAACTGCAACGATTATAGACAAGGGCAAAGAAGCTGATACTGGATGCCAAGTATAAGGACGGTTGGAACTGTAAATGGCTCAATGTAAAGTCTTTGCTCTCCTTTGACAAAGGAGTCATGACATATAAAATTCTGCATGACCTTTGTCCCGAAAATCTTCGCCATAAGTTCACTGAAAGATCCATGATTTCAGAGCATAGAACCAGAAATCATGGAGATCTGCAAATTCCCAAAGTTAGGTTAGAATATGCAAAGCGAAGTTTCTACTTCTCTGGTGTCAAAAATTGGAATGATACCCCGGACAACATTCGAGAACAAGAATCAATCGCTCGTTTTAAAACAGGTTTTAGAAAGTATCTTTTGAACCTACAAGACCCAAACACAATCCCTTGGTAGAGCAGCATATTTAAGTTATTTACAAATTTTTCTTTTAATTTTTTCTTTGAAATAATTTGTTAATACGCTGAAAGGTTTTTCGTGTATAAATATTGATAAAATGAAAAAAAAAATGTCTGAAGATTGCGACGAAACGGCCAAAGATCTCGCAAAACTTTTGCATGATGGTGCCTTTCAGATGTTCAATTAAAGTTTGACACCATCCCCGTAAAAATCCGTTGAAAAATGATGGAGCTACGACCTTCAGCAGACCAAATTTGCCTGACGACTGAAACCAGCAGTCGGCCATTTTGCCTTACTATTTTGCAGTAATAAGTATCTTCACGCGAGGTAAGAAATAATTTGTGTGAGGTCAGAAATAGTGGAACTCTCCGAGGATTATCGGAAGTTTCACGAGAGCTATGAAATTGGAGGCTGCTGTTTCATTTTCAATCCATGAAGCTATTTATCGCTGCAAAATAGTAAGACAAAATGGCCGACCGCTGGTTTCAGTGATCGGGAAAATTTGGTCTCCGGAAGGTCATAGCTCCACCATTTTTCAACGGATTTTTATGGGGATGGTTGCAAACTATAATTGAACATCGGAAGAGCACCATCATGCAAAAGTTTGGCAAGAATCTTTTGCCGTTTTGTCGCAATCTTCAGACAAACAGGGCACAATTTTTTTGGGACACCCTGCATCAAAAGTATCCAACAAAACTTTTCACCAAATGAAATTGTTCTGAAAGCAGCTTTAAGATTGCAGATGCAAGGAAGAGGTCTCTTCGTCGACTCAAGAACATTGTTACTGACAACTGCAATGTAGAAACTCACTTTGGAAGCAGGATCGCTGATGACAGTATTTCACTTTTTAACAGTGGCATGGGAGAAATTTTGTTTTTTTGCTTTTTTCAAACAATTAAAACTTTTCGGACAATCAAACTATCGGACAAAAATTTGTCCGAAAGTTTGATCGTTTGAAAGTTTTCGATCTTAATGTGTCGTAAGTGTTAACATGTCCCGAAAAATCAACAAATTTGATTCAAACCTCACCCATCGTATCTTCTTTTTGCGCAAAACTATGAAAGCAAAATTATGTTGAATATCTTTCTGGTAGGTTAGAATTTGCAAAGAAGGCTCTTGTGAGGATTGCCTAGTTTTTAAGCAAAATGGAAACTGTGCAAATTGTACGATTAATTTCTTTGTCCGTAATAAAAACCAATTGATAGTAATTTCCAATTACTGATGTCAACGCAAATGCACTTTCCGTGGAAATTCGAAATGGTGCAAAGAAAAATTTTGAAATTTCGTCCATGCTTTGAGCAAATACAGTAGTGTTCCGGGTACAAGAAAAAACTTTCTATTCAGGTCTGACGCATTTCTTATAAAATGAGATGAGATTCAAATCAGGGTAAAGTTGGATCAGGGAAATCAGGAAGTTAAATCAGAGAACTAAGACAAATCATGTACTATCGATCAACTACTCAGACATTAACTATATGGTATCGTCCCTGTAGTGTCGTATAGTAATTAGAATTAGGTATAGTAGAATGTAAAATATATTGTAAGATTTAATATTTGAATATATAAAAAAATTAGCTATATGATTGTGATACAAAACATACAGTAAATCACCGCATATAAGAACCTACAGAATAAGAACCTAGAGTCTGTTTTTCCTAAAGCCTGGTTTCCATTAAATCGCAAAGTGTCGCAAGTGTCGCAGAATTTTGGTTCTGCAACACACTGCGACGAATGGAAACTGCTGTACCAAAATGCAGCGACACTCTGCGACACTCTGCGATCAATGGAAACACCTGTCCTAAAGTTCTGCAACCAATTGCGATCCCAGAACAAAAGAGTCACGTGATGTTGATCTGTTTCCAAAATTCCCGCCTTACTGTCTTTGAAACATGGCACCGAAATTCTGCAACACTGTGCGACCAATGGAAACGTCCTGTCGCAGAGAGTCGCAGAGTTCAACAAACCAAAATTCTGCGAAACTCTGCGACACTTTGCAACATTTTACGATTTAATGGAAACCAGGCTTAACTTATGCACCTTGTGCATAAGAACCTGTTTCAGTTTGATGAAACATTCGTTCTTATTGCAGGGGTAACCACAGGAAGCCCAGCTGTTTGATTGAACGATGATAATAAGTTCAAAACTTCAAAATAGACAATGGCAATACCTGTGTGTCTTATCTGTTGCACTTCTCTACGGCTGCATTGTGTTTCCTTTGTTGACTTCTGTACTGCGTAATTGTTCGAATACGAGAGTTCGATGTGAAGTAACACTACGCCTTTCTATATAAAATTAATCAATTTTAACAAAAAATTTTTAATTCTATAAAATGTATTAATTTTACATAGGAAGGCGTAGTGTTACTTCACATCGAACTCTCATATTCGAACAATTACGCAGTACAGAAGTCAACAAAGGAAACAAAATGCAGCCGTAGAGAAGTGCAATAGATAAGACACAAAGGTATTACCATTGTCTATTTTGAAGTTTTGAACTTATTATCGTTCAATCAAGCGCCTGGGCTTCCTGTAGGGTAACAAGTTGATTTTGGATTCTCCTTGTTAAGTTCACTTTTTTCCCAGTTGGCTGTTAAAGTTTAAATCTTCTTTTTTTTAAGTGTAAAATTGGTTAAAAGTACAAAATAGCTTTGCCAAAACAAACAGTAGGGCTGCTCATCTTTAGTGAAAATTCTGAAGGGCCATAGCAAGGCACTATTCAAATAAGAACCTTTATACCTTGAAATTAGTCTCAGTACCTTTTAAATAAGAACCCTTTTCTACCGTGGCTGATTTGGAAAATATGCCGCTATTTTCGAAAAACGCGGCAAAAATTGCGGTGAAATGTGCGGCCGCACGTTATAAAACGCGGCCCCACATTGTAACATGCGGCCGCACGTTGCAAGATGTGGCCGCATATATAATCTTAATAGTTTGTAGTTTTAGTCCGCAGTTTATACATGTGGTCGGTATTTCATCAAGTTGGGGCATATAAGATACGGCAAAAATGGCGGTGAAATGTGCAAGGAAATGCAACATTCCAGGAAAAGGCTTTTTGCTTACTTTCCTTAGAAACACGCCTGTTTCACACTGGTACTAGTTTCTTACCAATTAACAAATGGGGTATCATTTTCAAAATCAGGGTCCGTGTTTCTTAATTGTGTGTTTCTTATATGCGGGACACTAGTGTATTATTTCCTCTCTATTGAGAAGCTAGTTGCCATTTTAGAAACCAACTCTTCTCATACAATATTTAGTTTCTCCAATACAGTAGAAACCCGCAGAAAAGAACCTAGGTTTTTTCTGGGCAGCCTGAATTGGTTCTTAATTAAATGGCTGCTATTCTAAATTCCAGCAAGTAAGGTTCTTAAAAAGGTTCTTATATACGAGCAGGCCTTGCACACATTAACACTGTTTTCCAGCCCAAGAATTCTTGAGATTTCTTGAGAATTCTTGAGAACAAATCTTTTGTACCAATGAAGAAGTCTGATCAGGATGTGAAGAATTCTAAAAATTCTTGTCATTTTAATAATTTACATTAAAGCTATTATATAAGAACCTTTCCCAGTTTCAGCCTATTAGGGGTTCTTATTTAGGGGGTTTTAAAGATTGAATTTCAGCCTCTAGGTTCTTATAAAAACAGGTTCTTTTATGCGGGTTTCTACTGTATCATTCTGCTTTAACACTAGGACCACGACGAACATCATCTTGTGGGTCATTTCAGAGAAAGACAAGTCGGTATTGTAGATTATTAAATCGACATTTCCAATCAATTAAGACATTAAGACAAATCCAGTTGTGATTGATATAATATTATAAAAAAGGCCATGATTATCATTCTGCTTATCGAAAAGCGATAAAATATTGTTCTACTTCGGTATAATGTTCTATAAACTCGCGAAAAATACATTCGTTAAACGTTTCGGCGTAAGATTTCATCAGTAATCAATTGATTACGTTTACATTCGAAACGTTTAACGAATGTGTTTTTCTTGAATTTGTATATCTATTTATTACGTATTGACAAGGAGCTTATGAGTATATGTATAATGTTTCTCGATCTATTGAAATTCGATAGAATTCCGCTACAATATAAACTGTCTTTCACGTTCGAATGTTCACAAACTGTTGATGCTGTACCACAATTACTCTCATAATTACTTGTAGAAAACGGGTTTTATAGTAAGAATCCTTCCATGTATTGCACAACTTCAGTTTTGCATAAAACTTCTTTCAGATTTTCTGCGATGATCACTCTTATTAACAATTATTCGATTTCACAAAGTTCATCCCACACATCTGATCTTCCATGCACTCTACGTTCTGCATTTTTTGGATGGATTTTCCACAAATATCACACGAAAACGGTCCCTCTACAGCAGACGTTCTTTCCATCTCGAGAACTTCGTACAGCACAGATCACATTAATAACGTCTTCCTCCAGTATGTAATTTTCATGTGTTGCAATGCTGGCGCGTTGTTGGAATAATTTTCCACACAATGGGCCCTTTGCAGAATGATTCCCTCCATGGACTTTTAGCTGATTACGGAATGAATTCTCAGAAATATTAAACGTTAGTGGCCTTTTTCTGGTATGCATTCTATCATAAACTTTACACCAGATTATCATCCGAAAGATTCTCCACACACACGCACAAGAATCGCATTTCTTCCGTGTGGATACTTCCATGCCTTCTAAGATTCTGGCGTTTTCTGAATGTTTTTCCACAAAATATCACACGAAAAAGGCCTCTCTACGGTATGCATTCTTTCGTGCACTTTAAGATACCCTCCTGCTTTAGGGTAAGACGGGGTAAAGTGAACTACGGGGTAAAGTGAACTACTCAGAACTTTCACGCTTCTCTCCAAAAGCAAACATGCAATGATAAAACATGATTTATGCCAAATGCTTTGTTACATGTGCTCACAGGAAATGAAATCATTTTTGCAAAATAGTTATTCCTGTTGTTGCAAAAAATCCCTTTACCCGAGGCAGTAAAAACAACCTCGGGAAATCATGGTTGTTAGGTTTGGGCTCCTATCTTTGGTCTTAATTTTTGACCCCAAGACGAAATTAATTTCTATTCTTGTTTTGATCGATTTGAAGCACATACCATGTGTTTACATTTTCCAAAAGGAAAGGGCCAAGAAAGACTTTCTTGTACGCTTACATAATATTTTAAAAGATCTACCGTCCAGTCGATATTTTGCTTCGACCGGGGTAAAGTGAACTACCCATGATTTTTCATTTTCTCATGTGAACATGAAGTCAGATGAAGAAGACCTTTTCAATTTCATTTGGTTCATAAGTCTGCCCTCGGGAAATCATAATTTGCAGGATAATTTTTCGCTCTGATGGTACAGAAATATATTCTGATACCAGCTCCCTGAAAAACCTCCAAACTTTTGACAGCCGAAGTTTGACCTTCATTCAAAAATGAGGTTACTGATCCAAGAATTTTGTTGGGATTTGATGAAGCAAGCATACCTATCGACATGAAAAGGATAAATGGCCATCACTGTGAAATTAGAATATAAATAATTGTTATAGATTTATAACTATTTTTGATCTTATTTCTGGGCGGAGGTTTCAGGGCAAAGTGAGCTACTTTGAAAATATTGTTTCTCTTTGTGGTAATTTGGTATTTATATGCAATATAGTATTTTCGAAGAATATTCCAATTATTGTTCATCGACTTGGATTCAGGTCTCGCAATCTGACTCGAATTGATGACTTAGACAATAGTTTTTGGTTAATATTTGATCTGCAAAGATCGTTCTCAACATAGGTCACAATTTAATTTTTTTAAATATCACTCTTGTCAAATTTTTGGGTTTGTTTCGTTTTGGCATGCGAAGAACTCCTTAGAGTTGCCAAATAAATCATATTTACGGGTATTACCAGCATTATTTTGTTTTTATCGAACAATTGCTAAGTAGTTCACTTTACCCCGGTCCGGGGTAAAGTGAACTAGGCAGAGCGGTCGCCAAAGAAAGCTCTTTTGTGAGACAATGGAAAAAGATTTGAAAAATATTTTTGTTGGATAAACTGACCCAAAGACATAATGTCAAAACAACGTTAAAAAGTTTACCCTCAGCTACAGTCTCTTTAGGATATCTTTGAAAAACCTCCAAAGTAGTTCACTTTACCCCGTCTTACCCTAAATGACTTTCCACAAATGTTACACGAAAACGGAAATTCGCCGGTATGAATCCTCTTATGACTTTCAAGATTTTTACTATGTTTGAATGATCTTTCACAAACACCCAGGCCAGGGGGGGGGGGGTACTCATTGACTTTCAATACGGGGGGGGTCCATGCCAATATTTGGGGTCCGAAATTTTATGTTCAATCAATATTTGGGGTCTGTGAATTACAACATGGACAAAAATTCAATATTTGGGGTCCACAAATCTGAAGAAAGGAAGAATCGTGCAATTCGGCCCCGAAGTTGCGAATCATGAAATAAATGTCTTGGAATTATTCAAAAACTGAGAAAGATCAAGAAGCTCAAATTGAAATCATTCAAAACATTTCAGGGACCCTAGAAATAGATAACAATATTTGGGGTCTTCAAAACGTTAGACTCAATATTTGGGGTCCCAAAAAATCAGGCTTAATATTTAGGGGACAGCGAAAAACTAGTGGCATGGACCCCCTGTATTGAACGTTAGGGAGTACCCCCCCTGGGCACAAACATTATCAGAAAACGGTTTTTCGTCGGTATGTATTCTATTGTGCACTTTTAGATTGGAGCTTTGTTTGAATGATTTTTCGCAAACAAGACACGAATAAGGCTCTTCTCCAGTGTGTGTTCTTCCGTGTATACTGAGGTGTTGACTCTTTCTGAATGATTTTCCACAAATATTGCACGAAAATGGCCTTTCTCCGGTGTGTATTCTTTCATGAACTTTCAGATTGAATTTTCTGTTGAATGATTTTTCGCACACGCGACACGAGTAAGGCTCTTCTCCAGTGTGTGTCGTTCCGTGCCTTTTAAGATCTTGACTGTTTATGAATGATTTTCCACAAATATTGCACGAAAACGGCCTCTCACCGGTATGTATTCTTCCATGTGCAATGAGATTGGACCTTTTTTTGAATGATTTTTCACAAACGTCACATGAAACTGGCCTTTCGCTAGACTGCACCCCTTTATGAATTTCGAAAGTACTTGAAGCAGAATTGTTCTGGTATGTAATCCATGCTGGAGGTTCAATTAAATTGACTTTATCTGCCTCTTTACTTTTGGTCCTTGTCACTTTCTTACCGTTAGAGCCTTCCCCAGCAACACACACTTTATTTTGATATCTGCCTTCTGCATCTTTTCGCATTTCAAGTTGAATCTTCACTTTTAGCTGTTGTTCTGAAGAAAAGAAATCACAGACCAATTTTATACGTTCTCTTTCATCGTAATATGATAACCAAACTATAGTGTGTCTTCTAAAAACTGTTGACACGCTTGAAAAATCGATGAAATTCATTCTAATATTGATCTTTGAATTTCATGTTTAGGCTCAAATATGAAAGGCGAAATTAAGTTGTTACATTCACGGGTAGATTATGTTTTTGTTAGGTTTGAATTTGCAAATAAAGCTGCTATTATGAGAGTTGCCTGGTTTGCAAGAACACTGCAAGATGATCGTCCAATTGATTTCTTTGTTAAAAATCAAAATTGTCCACTATTGACGTCATTACACATATTACTTCTAGTCAAAATCAACAGTTCAGTAAAACATACGTTGGAAAATCCTCATCCATGGATGAATTGACAGAAATGAAACAAACGTCGGACTTTATCCAAATGCTTGAATTATTAGCACAGACAAACGTAGCATTACTATTATCATGAAAGAATACTACAAATAAGTTGTCACTTTCTGAATAAAGTAATAAAACAAGAGACATTGCTATCTGAAGATTTGCGCCCTTCAGATGTCTGCTAAGTTTGAATTTAAATGCTTTCAGCATGAAATCCCCTATCCGGGTGTCCGATCACGATTTCGAGTCCGCAATTTAAGCTGCGTCAGTTGATTCTAATATAAATTCAACTGACATTGTCAAACAATAGTCCGACTGTTTAACAAATGATCAACTGGAATTTTGTCAATTCATTTTACTACATTTCCGCTTGATCCATACTCGTGCAAGCTGGGTCTAACGTCACGATTTCCTTCGATTTTCTGAAGGTGAGTGCAGGACAAAACAGAAGTTTTCACTTTTGCACCATATGAACTTAAAAAGAAAAAAAAAATCGTTGTCGAATTCTCCGAACGGGCAAATACAAAAACTTCGCAAAAATGCTACCGCCCTTCCAAAACGTAAGGGAATTGCCATTGTACTTCATCAAATTTAACAGTTCAAATGTCAGTATTGACGATAACTCAAATCAAATTCGTGGACTATCTCTTAGGGGCTTCCACAACGATAGGAAGGCTTTCCGACGATCCTTCAAGTTTGCTTCATTAAAGGGAATATAAGCATATATAAGTGGCTCCGAGCCACAAGACCTAAACTGTCAATCAAATTTAACCAATCACAACAAGCTATCTACCATTGCACGTGATCACTTTCACTGCAGCCTAGCCTGCACGAGGGCACGTAACGGGCGATCAGTAATGGCGGGGAAGAGTTGCTTCGTTACTTCTCTATCCGCTAAGGGGCAAAAACGGACAAGAAATGGAAAGAAATATTGCCCGCTCATTGACCACCGTGATGAAGCAGACCTTGTAGCCGCAGAATTTGATGTCCTGAAGAAATCGAAGCGCTTTGAGTCCATTTACGATACGAATGAATTGCTGAAATGGATGGGTACATGATAAACAAGCACATCTCATTGGGCCTAAACGTATCTTCAGACAAGGGAATCTTCACTAAAGTTAGCCTGACGGAATCTATGGACAAAAGGCTAGTGTTGCGGAAGAAATACTGATAAATAGTGAGCATTCAACAAAGCAGCCGAGCCGGGCCTAATATAAACACTGGATCCATCGATCGCGACAATGATGGCAAACAACAAACAACTCATACGGTTAGGTCATTGAGACGTAAGTGGAGCTAAATTACCTTTCCTTCTCACTTCTTTTATCTCGATTCACTCGAGCAAACTACTTCAGAATCGTCGCAGTCAGGCAGAAGGAATCTTGCTTGCTGGGTAACAATATTGGAAAGTATATCGAGAATCTCCTCGCACTACAAATTTGCAATGCAGAGCTCACTTTCATGTGCACAGTTAGAATGCAACTGCTATGCGCATGCTCTGGTGTATCTATTTATAGAAGCGCCTGATATATGCTTATATTCCCTTTAATGAAACTCGTTACAAACAAATGCAAACAAAGTCAATGCTTGTTCTGAACGTTTCATTTGTGCGCACGCATATAAAGTCGTGCCTTTTTGGTCGTTTGTCTCTGTTTTGCGTCTCAATGCATACATTTGATCATAAGCCAGGATATCATGACATTGTATCGATTGTTTATCTATAGTTTAGCCTTATCAATGGTCAGCCATCCACACTATACCTTGAGTCTGTTTTCAAGGGCATTGTAAGTTTATGCGTGCTTCTCTGCAGCACAAATCAACAAAAGCTAGTGATGTTAAAAATGTTCAATCTACTCTGAGACCTCATACCTTATTCACCAAAAATTTAATGTACTCCCAAAACTACAGGGTGAGTCGAAAAAGTACACGCGTCTGTCAGAATATGCAGCCAAGAAAGAATCCCCCAAGTTTGATATTCCCAATGCAGTCAGGACAAATCCCCTAATGAAATGCGAAGTATCGCTGCGTAGGAGCTCACGCACGAACTAAGGTTTGAAATCTTTGAATAATGTTGGAATTCAATAGAAGTTGTGTGTGACGAGAAGAATGAAGGAAAAGCACCATTATCAAGCTTTTCTTGCCATCCCGCGGAAGAGAACAACACAGTAGGTAAGAATAAAATTTTAATCATGATATTGACCACATAAACAGTGCATTATTCCCATGGTAGAATGATAACAGTCTCCTGAACTTACGACTTGAAACCCATTCCAGCCGAGCTCTTTTGGTCAGAGCTCCGCCAGGGGGTGGCTTAAAACACTCCCTACTTATCTCTAAAACCATAGTTAGTATTCCATTTTAACTTCGCATTATAGTAATTTCATCTTTTGAGGAGTCTAATCATAAAGCCTGGTACTAGCTAATGACGTGGTTTGTTGACAAGCAACCAAACAATAGGACCAATTCATATATCAGCCTCAGTACAGAAAGAACAAGCTAATTATTTCAAATATCAATGACTGAAACCTCGAACAACTACTTAAAAGTGAAGAAAGTTTAATTTTCCATACATTTATGTCAAAAATCTAAAATTTTGCCTTCCTTCGTTAGAAATATGACGTCATCAATTTGAATGAGTCATGGAATCTATAATTGCTGATGTCAGTGAATACAAATGATGTTTGTACCAAACCAAAGTATTCTGCAATGGCAATCATTTGTTACCAAGAAGCATGACTTAATCAAAGTTGAAACAAAGAAATAATGATTGTTTTCTATTTTTTGTGGCCACTCTCCAAATATGGGCATCGGCTGGTCACGTGACTGAAATTATGATAATGAAAAGCTTAAAATGTAATTGCTAATTGAATAATAGGAAAAGAAATTAGTGTTTCAGCTCCATATCCTCTTTATTCTCTATTTTATAATGAAAAGTTAGGCTGGAGGCAGTTTTGCCCCCTCCCCCTGGGTGGAATAGGGTTAAAAAGCACAACAACTATGGATTCCTTTGAACAGTTTTTGCAGTGGAACGCATTTCTGTAATACTGGAAAGACTAAGGTCGAACTTTTACCTTTTTAAATACTTCACAAAGTTTTCATTGTGTTACAGATGTTGCAAAGGCTTTTAATTATTGACATATTGCAAAATGTTTTCTTATTCATTTCATACACACAGTGTCAGACGGTAGACTTGTGACGATGAGTCCCTTGTATCCCTGGAGTAAACCTTGCTTAACAGAAACTCGTAATAAAACAGTGAAAAATCTGACCCTGTTTTCTGCTTTCGATCGATCGAATCTGGATCGAACGACTACTTCGGCTTTGTTCAACGGTCCCTCCTCGGAAAGGAAATGCGATAGAAACCACGGTAACAGACACTTAATCAACGAAACTTGGTATTCGCCTAAAGAAGAAGTTCACTTTACCTGGTAAGTGCAAAATAAGTCTTTTAATGGACCATTTGCCAGTTAAGAAAAAGGGATTGGCGCGAGCGCGGCCAATTCCGACAGCCCTAGTAACTGTCGGAAATCCGGGGAGTCCTCTCCATTACAGTATAAACGGCACCGACCTGGCCCAATTTTATGACCCGAGGCTGCATTTGGAGCCGCTGCTCGATGGTTACTCAACCAATTTTAAAACAGAAAACAATTCACTAGAGATGACTCGTTTGCGAGTCTAAGCACGCAATTTGGGGTTCACTATTGACCCCAGGGACGGAGCGCGGGGACCGCGAGCATGGGAAAAAAATTGGCCTACCCCATCTTTGGCCGTAACTCCATTTTGCAATGGGTAAACGGACTTGGCATGTCAAAAATCGACGGGAAACCGTATTCTTTCATTAAAACGCTTCTTATCTCGAATTTATCTCTAAAATTCGCAGAATAACGGGCCTGTATTTTTGAAAGCTGTGGGGAAAATCCCGAAAATTTCAACTTAGGCCTCTTTCCTCCCAATGGATCGTGCTCGTTTTCATACGAAATGCACTTGCTAACTCCAGATTAATGATTAAATACCTTTAAAAGGGTTGAAAATAAGGTCCTCCAAAAGTTTGTTTTCAGTTTCTCGATTTATCCACTTCAGAATCAGCCCAAGATGATCGGCCAGTTTTCGTTGAATTTTCGAAATTTTCTCTCAAGTTTTGGATTTACTACATGTGAAATAAGGGGTCAAAATCAGCTGATCGTTTGTTTATGTACCCTACTCTACAAATCGATCGTGGGAAATACCTCGAATAAGATATTCTGAAGTGGAGAGGATTCCCTAAATTTCCGATTGTTACTAGGGCTGTCGGAATTGGCCGCGCTCGCCTCAATCCCTTTTTCCTAATTGGCAAATGGTCTATGCAGCAATTTCCATGTTTTAAGACCAAAACATACCAGAGAAATATTTCAAGTAACTGCCGCAGCAACTTCTTTCAAATCTAGTCAACTGCATCAATCGAATCAAGTGCTCGAAACATATTGTTCTTTGCCAACTCTCGCAATCTGATTGGTATTCTGGGAACCTTAGAGTTTTGGGCCTAAATAGGGTCAGCTTTTTCAGAGTAATAATATGAGTCTCCGTTGACTGAAGCGCTGTGAAAAACTGTGAAAACATTATTTTCAAATACAAATGCTATGAGTGAAAAAATCACCCTGATTGAAGACGATAAGATACTCTCGAAGGACGCAGAGGTTGCAAACTGCTTTAATACATATTTCACTAATATAACAGACAGTCTGGATATAGCTCCTACATTTAGAGAGGTTCATGAGGTGGCAGAGGACACTATACGATCGAACAATTGACAACTATGGCAATTCAAAAATATAATACGCACCCCAGTATTATAGCAATCAAACAGAAATATGGAACCAGTGGCGATAAATTTGAATATTCTCATGTAAACCCATGGGAGGTCGAAAAACAACTTGATTCTTTAAATGTAAAGAAATCGCACAGTGGAATTATTCCAACATTCTTGCTCAAAGCAACCAAAAATGTCATTTGCCCTTTCCTGACAGACTGTATAACCTGTGCCATCCACGAGTCAGCCTTTCCGGATAAACTAAAAGAAGCTGATATATCCTCAATATTCAAAAAGGATGAGGCAACTCTTAAAGAAAATTATAGGCCCCTAAGTGTTCTTCCTTCAACATCTAAGATTTATGAGAGACTCTTAAAAGATCAAATGATCAAATTTTTTGACAACAAATTCTCAAATCTTCTCTCTGCGTTTCATGAAGGATATAGCACCCAGCACTCTTTAATCAGAGTAATTGAAAAATGGAGGAAGTGTTTGGATTCATCTGGAATAGTGGGGACTATATTGATGGATTTGTCAAAAGCGTTTGACTGCTTGCCTCATGATTTTCTAATTGCTAAGCTGGAGGCCTATGGATTCAGCGTAAATAGCCTGTGCTTGATCTTTAGCTATCTAAAAAATAGGATGCAAAGGGTTAAAATTGGATCGGTAAAGAGCTCACAACAAATCGTTAGAGCGGGAATCCCACAGGGTTCTGTTTTGGGACCAGTATTATTTAATATATTCATCAATGACATCTTTCTCTTAAAATTAGACTCAGACTTGTGTAATTTTGCAGATGATACCACACTCTATGCGTGTGGCTGTAGTCTGGACGAAATTTCAAGTGATGTTTCTTGGATTGAAAGAAAAAAATACCTTGCGTCTCAATATCAATGATAACAAAATACTAACTACGAATAAGGTTAAATTGTTGGGCATAGAGATTGACAACGCGTTGACTTTCACTGCCCATATACAAAATTTGTGCTCCAAGGTAAATAGAAAGATAAATGCCTTCTCAAGGCTAAATACTTATATCTGATACTAAATACTTATACTTAATTCTATCTCATGTGCTCAATGTCCGGGCCGAGGGGCACTTCACTTCTACAAAATCTTGTGTACCTTTGGGAAGATCCTTTTGTTTACAAGTTTCCGCGGGCGGATTAATTGTCGGATTTTACCTGCATTCTGTTAGAACTGACCAGAGAGAGAAACTTTTCCAGCTGTTATCTAATTAATCTACTTTAACCTATATCTAACTTAAGCGCAATTACTAAGCTAATTCTAACTATTAAAGCTTGAAGTGGGGTATTGGAGACGCAAAGAGGGAGGACAATTGTCCCATGGGGGGTAACCAGCACTGCAGAACAGAAAGCCAAATCATTCTGCAGTGTCAGTGGAATTTAGAAGGCGGGTCCTGGACGGATATTTGGCCGGTGGTCCGTCCGAGGATGTGCCTAAGAGTGAAATGATACGTCAAAGGCGGGTCCCTGCTTGGGATGTGCCAGAGAAGGGCGGGTCCCATACTGGTAAGTCCGTACCATTCTGGGATGTGCCTGGCAAATCCAATTAGATAGATAATCATGGTCAATCTAACGGATTTACCTGTATCTCATCGTATGGGTAACTAGACCATAGAATAGTTTTTTGCATGCTTGATAAAAACAAGCTTTCAACTTTTCGTGGTCTATGACAAAATTGGCCTGTTGAGGACAATTGACTCCCTCGGCGGTCTCAGTGCGGAACCTGAGTGAAACTAGTAAGCTGCGATCAAATTATTACGTTACTGCAAATAGCTGGTATTATAAATGTAAACAGTACAATCGAAAGAGTCTAGGTAATAAGGTTCATTGTCCCATACAATAGGTTAAGTTCTAAATAGCAAAGTAAAATTAACCATCAACTACCGAACCGTGCTGCGGTGCTGGATAATTTATGGGGAGTGGTGGGTGGGTTTGCTGTTCCGCCCGTTGTAATGCTCGGGGCGGTGTTGGCTCTGTTTCCCGCCCGGGCGCTTCTCCTTTCTGGCGGCCTTTTTCTGGCCTGTTGAACTCGAAAGGGGAGATTTTTTGTCTGCATTTTCTCTTAAAAACCACGCACGTGTTTGGCACATTGTTTACTGGAAGGCGTGTTGTGATTGGATAACTTTCCCTATCTTTAAGTGTGATTGGATAAGGCCGTTTCTCAGACACAGCATGGTTTCTTAGCAAGATAAAATCTCGTCTTAGGTATTTATTTGTTTTTCTCAATCCTATGTGCGTGGGAAAAACAGGGTATATTGAATTTGGCAGACTGCACTGTCAGTTCTTTCCATCATTGCATGAAGGAAAATTATAAGCATCACTCGCCGAATTAACTGTATTCATGTTACACATGAATATTATTGATATGTAAATACTTATACTGATATGTAATGCCATAATACTGCCAAATTTCAACCATTGCCCGTTGATCTGGCTTCTTTCTACGAAAGCTGCTAATAACGAAATAAACCGCACACACAAACGTGCACTAAGGATCCTCTTCAAGGACTATGACTCTTCCTTTGATGAGTTATTGGAGAAAAGCTAAAGAGTGAAAATACATATTCAAAATCTCCAGAAACTGATGATCGAAATTTACAAAACAATGAACAACTTGAACCCCTCATATATTTGGGGATTTCATGAAGAAAAGGTTGTGAAATACGACCTACGAACAAAAATTTATATTGATTGCCAAAAACACGAACAACAAAATTTGGAATAGAGTCATTATCCTTTAGATGAAGCCTCCTTTGGAACACCCTTAGTGACGAGATAAAAAGCACTTCCAAAAGTTGCAGCTTTTAAGGTTACTGTATCCCTTCAGGACGATAAAAAGTTTTTTCCGATCAATTTTTGGATTCTTAGATCATTGGATAGCACACACATCTACCTACAATTCCTAATAATTTCAAGGAATTTTACTTTATTTTTCAGCGAATTATAAGCAATTTAAAGCAAGGTATTTTCTGCTAGGAAAATTCTGTTTACATGACGAAGATTATTTGAGAACTAAAGGTTAAAGGTTTCAAGTGCCTTTGATTTCCTGTTGAATGGATTTTGCGGTTATAATACGAATTATGTCATTGTAAACTCTGCACTAAATACATACAGGATTACTCTGTTTACTCTTGTGGCCAGATTGAAGTTAATCATTTTCAACAGTGGAACTGTACGCTAAGAAACTGTTTCAGCGCTTTTCTCAAAATCAATTTTTCAGCAACCAATGGGTATTCATACAGCTGAAATTGGCTGAAATTTGGCAGACAGAGAGAAAAGGCATAGGGGGACCAAAGTGTGTCTCACTTTAAAGAAAAATTGCATGGTCCAAATTCAACATTTGAATGAATCTCAAAACGAGGCCAGGGAGCGAGGGGCAAAATTGTTTTATTAATTATTCTGAAGCTAAGGCATGCAAAAGAAATTCGAGACACCCTTTGCTAGATTAATGTGTTGAGAACGCAAAAATCTCATTCAGATTTAAATAAAACATATCTGGGGGGACAGGGAGGTTCTAGAAGGGGAGAAGGTCCGATTTTCACGTTTTCGGATGTATAACGCCCAATTTTCGGATATTTGTATTCTTTTTGGCTCGTAAATAATCCCTATTTAATGACGAATCGAATGATGTATAGTTTATACGTGTTTTGTCGCGGACATGATAATCAAGAGGGAAAACACCGTGAGTGGTCACTGAAGGGATGCAGTAACCTTAAACGAGCGATCAAGAACTGGCTTGGCGATAAGTGTAATTGCCGGATTTGTAAATAGCCAGAATTGTAAATTTGTATATTTTCTATTCAAGTTGTTTTTGTAAATAGTTGGTATAAATTAGTGATTTTATTACTATTGTAAATAGACCAACTTTAAATAAGATTATTATCATTATCATTATCAGCGCCATCTTGAAGTCCAAGAGCATAGGGAAACAAGAGACTCGTCATCATAAGTCTAGTCAGACGGTAGCTTTAGGAGCCTGGATTCGCAATAAGTTGGCAACTCTCTTCATTCTCATATAAAGTTTGGCAGGACGGGTAGTTAGTTGAGAGTGCTACCAATGACCCACCTCCGCTTACGCAAAGACTTGAAATGTCTTTAAATTTGTAGGAATTTGTGCCTTTATACGTCATTTCCTTTTGACATCTGCTCAAAATTTGGATTACTTTGTTTTTGAAGAAGATGTTACAACGTGTAGCACTCGAACTTCTGTCTGAAATTGCAAATCAAAGATATTTGGCTATAAATAAAATGTTATCATGGTTACTGTAACCCTTCAGGACGCTGAAATTTTACATACAATTTCTGAAAATTTCAAAGGACTTCCCTTCTTTTTTCGGTGAATTATAAGCAATATAAAGTAACAGATTCCCAGGTAGGAAATTGCTGTTTACATTAAGAGGACGATTTGATGGCTAAACATAAAAGGTTTCAAGTGCCCTTTTTCTCAAAATCAAGTTGTCAGATACTAAGAGTATTCATAGCCTGTACCCAACGGCTTAACGTAATTGTGAAAGTTTTGATTTGCACACTTTCTGGTGTGCAGCACAACATTCTATGAAATTTGAATGCCTAGCTTTATGTAGCTTACGAGACAGCCAGAAGAGAAAACACCAACAATCGTCACTGAAGGGATACGGTAACCTTCAAATATCTTTGCTTAGTTTGCATTCCCTAATTCATTATCTTTTCGCATAAAGAACACAATAACGATAACATTAAATTTGTTTGGTCCATGATACAAATACATCAAAAATCGGAAAAATCATCAAATTTTGGTGGTCTTCAGAAGTTCCATTTCTACATTTTCAGAGGCATTTGCAATTTCTTTACGTTGTAAATTACTTACAGCTAATTTCCAGCATGCCTTTTTATGTTTTTTGAGATGTCCTCTTGTTTTGAAAGATTTTCCACACATTTTACACCCGAAAGGCTCCGATCCAGGATGCGAGCTTTCGTGCTCTTTAAGATGTGAACTTGTTCTAAATGGTTTGCCACAGAAATTGCACACATAAGGCTTTTCTCCAGTATGTATCCTTGTATGCACTGTTAAATTTGAATGTTGTTTGAATGATCTTCCACACACATTACACAAATAAGGTTTTTCTCCAGTATGTACCCTCTCATGCACAATAAGATCTCCATTTCTTTGAAATGATTTTCCACATACATTGCATGAATAAGACTTCGACCCAAGATGCATGCTTTCATGCCTTTTAAGATGCGCACTCGTTCTGAATGATTTGCCGCAAAGATTGCACACACAAGGCTCTTCTCCAATGTGTATGCTTTGATGCACTTTTAAATTTGACTGTTGTTTGAATGATCTTCCACACACATTACACAAGTAAGGTTCTTCTCCAGTATGTATCCTTTTATGGATGATGAGATCTCTATTTCTTCGAAATGATTTTCCACATACATTGCATAAATAAGACTTCTCTCCGGTATGTATCCTTCTATGCATTGATAAATTTGAATGTTGTTTGAATGATCTTCCACACACATTACACAAGTAAGGTTCTTCTCCAGTATGTATCCTTTTATGCGCAATGAGATCTCCATTTCTTCGAAATGATTTTCCACATACATTGCATGAATAAGACTTCTCTCCGGTATGTATCCTTCTATGCACTGTTAAATTTGACTGTTGTTTGAATGATTTTCCACACACATTACACAAATAAGGTTCTTCTCCAGTATGTATCCTTTTATGCGCAATGAGATCTCCATTTCTTCGAAATGATTTTCCACATGCATTGCATGAATAAGACTTCTCTCCGGTATGTATCCTTTCGTGCTCAGTGAGACTCTTGCGATTTTTCAATCCTTTTCCACAAACACTGCACGAAAATTGCAGTTGTTCTGCGTGTATCCCTTCATGCATTTCGAGGCCATCTTCAGCATGTATTCTTTCATGCCTTTTCAGATGCGCACTTCTTCCAAATGATTTACTGCAAACTTTGCAAGAGAACGGCTTTTCCCCAGTATGTATTTTTTTATGAACGTTCAACTTTGAAACGTGTTTGAATGATTTTCCACACACGATGCACGAGTAAGGTTCTTCTCCTGTGTGTTTCCTTTTATGCACAGTAAGATCTCCACTTTTTCTAAATGATTTACTGCAAACTTTGCAAGAAAACAGCTTTTCTTCAGCATGTATTTTTTCATGGACTTTAACATTTTTAATGGGGTTTGATGATGTCTCATCAACAACATTCATAAATGGTCTTTCATTACGTGTGTTTTTATGCCTTTTGCAACTACCTGTGAAGATCAAAATGCATGCCGGAAACTTCATATCAATGGGGATACCAGGGCTAGCTGTAACAGAGCAATCCTCAGCCGCTAAAAAGCTGTTTTAACAAGCGTAATTAAATAAAAATATGTTCGTTGCGTGTGGTAATATAGCAATTGAACGATAATATAATAAATAAATGAATTTAGTGCCAAAAATAGCTGAGATGTTAAAAACACGACGTTTCGAGCGTATACTCGTCATCAAGTCAACGAGCGTTTGTGCTCAGAAGCGTTTGGGTCTATGTACGTATTTATGTATGTATGCATGTATCAATTTTCCACAATAATATTTACAAGTTTTATGATAAAAATAGATACAATACAATATTAAATGTTAAAAACATTAACATTGGCAGTGGCAGGGATAGCACTAAAAGGTCAAGCTGACATTATTTCCATATTGGTCCCCTTAGAGAAGCATGTCAATGAATAACTATTATGACATTCTATTTAAATTGTGGATTTGATTTATCCGGCTTGATGCCATTTCGTAGCAGAAAAATCATAGAATTCATACCAGAGTCTAGAATAAACAGAGTGGGTAAAGAATTTCCAGAATTCAATTTGTAGTTCTGCAATGAGGTATACAACAGCAAAAAGAACTACAGGATAATAGATACCGAACGAATTGAAAAGAAACCCTAAGCCACATAGTTAGCTACCTCGGTTAACTATAGTTAGATAACTGGCTGGCTACGTTAGAAATTGAATCTAATTACCTTTCTCATGAGGTTCTGTGCCAACGCATGTGTTGCTATTTGAGTTAATATCCCCATCAATTTCCAGGTTCATTTCTATACCAGTTTCTGATATTTCAGCGGAATTTGCTGTTTCTGACGTTTCATCAAATTTCTGATAATTTTCTCGACTTTGAGAGGCAACAGCTGGCTGCCACTGTTCGTGATTGGTTGATGCGGCTGTAGTACATGGGCTCATGCTTTTCGTCTGAAAAAGAATCATACGAAATACACCTACCTAATCACGACAAAACTTTGAAGGTTTTCATTTACAAAGGTAACTCTGCTTTGCGCACTGGTAATTACAAAAAGCTCCTCTGGTAGACCGGGCTCATTTCAAAAATAATCGATAAAGTTTGAATAATTCTTTGAAAAGTAAAACCATCATGAAACGTGAAAAAGCATTTTGTCTGGGATTCGTCAGAGATTGAAACGTCACCAACCATCGAAAGTACATATGTGGGTCACATATTCCCAAAAACTATTTGTTAGATAAAACAGCATGTTCGATAATAATAATAATAATAATAATAATAATAATAATAATAATAATAATAATAATAATAATAATAATAATAATAATAATAATGCAAAACTTATATAGCGCCACAATACTAAAAGATACTCGGTTGCGCATTATAGTCTAAGTCCTATTTACAATTTAAAAATCCGATTTAAGAATATGTATAAAAAATAAGATTAAAAGCATGTTAAAATTTACAATTCTTGATGACTGATTGGAAAAAGATGTTCCTCAACCCTAGTCCAACACTAATTGTACGCTATTTCAAAATAGTGTGTTTTCAGCAACCTCTTGATAGTTTTTATACATTTTGTGTTCTTTATATTTTCCGGTAAAGAGTTCCATACTGCAGGAGCAGCATATGTAAATGCTCTGGTGCCAAGTGTTTTAGTTCTTGTCATTGGTAGCTTCAGTCTATTTTTCTTATTTGATCTCAGTACTCTGCAGCTTTCCTGAACTTCCAAGAGATCAGCGAGATATTTAGGTGCAAGTCCATTCAGGCATTTATACGTCAACAATGCAATTTTAAAATCTATTCGTTGTGCCACTGGCAACCATTGCAGAGCTTCGAGGAGAGGTTTCACGTGGTCATATTTACAGCCTCACATCACTACTGGTGCTGCACAATTTTGAACCTTTTGTAATTTATCCAGCAGGTGTTTTGCACATCCATACAACAGTACGTTACAATAATAATAATCCAGTGTTGATGAAACAAACGAGTGGACCAGTGATTCTGTGGCTTCTTTTGACAAGTGTCCACACACAAAAAAGCGGTTTCCCAGAGAAAAAATCCCCTTTAGAATTGCAAAAAAGGAACTGCAAAAGAATAACAACCAACATGAACCTGTAACTAGGGAGAAACGGTTAAACCCTGCGAGCAAGCATATTCTTCTGAAACCCTGAATAATTGTTAACAGCTGCAATAAAGAGAAACGCCGTATAACCAAAAACGCGTTTCATCGCCCACTCGTCAGTTCGGCTCATGCGAAGAGCAAACTTAACGATACAAACCAGCCGATTTAACACAAGAAAAATTAAAGAAAATCCAGTTAGCTTGTTTGCATGGTTAATTTGTTCTTCACACGAACTGAACTGACAAATGTGAGACGAAACGCTTTATCAGTCATACAGCGTTTCTCTATATTGCAGCTATCAACAAGTTCTTCCTTTCCGAGTTTCAAATCAATTTGTTGTTTCCCTGGCAGGATTTAACAGTTTTCTCCCTAAACACAGGTTGATTTTGGTTGCTATATACATTTACAGGAGTTGACAGTTTTCTTTCTACAGATTAAAGTGTCTAATACTGCGTTTGTAGGTCTCTTACGGTGAGTCCATCAATGAATCTGTAACTATAGGCCAATATTGAAAAACCTAGATGGTACAAATTATCATGGAAATGACTGGTTTCGGATTGTTGGCGGTGGAACGTAGTCTTTTCAATGAGCTTTTCACTAAAGATCAAACTGTTCCGGATTTGAAATATGGAACTGCTATATTTGAGTAGAAATATTTAGGTCCAGCTATTTTCTATCAAGTTCTTGACACTACTGGTAGGATTAAGAAAAAAAGCCCTTTTGTGAAATCTGATACTCAAACATAAGGCAAAAACTGTCCCAACGTAAGGGAGCCGAGAAGGCCCGTGTGGCATGATCGTTGTTCATAAATATTGTCTTACCTGTGACTCATGATCAGATATGTATCTTGGCACTAATTCTCTACCGCAGCCTGCAATGTGATTATGTAGGTCATTGATACCGTCCTCTAAAAATCCCCCAATTATACCATCAGCATCACCATCATCATCATGACAATCATCATACTCTTCTTCCTTGATAAAAGTTTCACACACATCTTCTTCGGTTCCTTCCAAAAAAGTATTCCCATTGTTGTTCTGATCATTGTCCCTTGTGGGCTCTTTTATGGTGGATACAGTCCTATCTAAATCAACATCATTAACAGTACTATCTTCAAGTTTCACTTGTCTTTCTTCTGATCTACCTTCCCTTTCTTCTTCATCTACTAAAGTATTGCCTTTTTCACTTGAGTCACCTGCCCTTTGATATAAATCTGATATGTCAACATGGCGCTTTGTAACGTTGCCTAAATCATCCTGTACCTGACCACTGCAAGGTGGTGGCTGACTGTTACTCACGTCCCCATGAGCATTCTCCGTGTCTAGATCACCAATTCTTGAAAATTCAACAGCATCAACCGCACTTTGTGCTCTGCTGTTCTTCTTTGACTTGCAAAGTATACTCCTCGACCATTCTCTGCCATTTTCTTTGCGAACAGTCGTTTTCTTTACTGGTTGTCCTACATTTCTCCCTACAGTGTCATTTTGCTCTGGACGATTGCCATCATAAGACTACAAACAAAACAAACTTTCAAAAAAGAGGTACAAGGTAGGTACACAATTGTGCAGTTGGTGATTGTTACTCGAGTTTAAAATCAGGAGAAATGGCTTATCAAATTGACTTTTGCAATGCTTTTAACAAGGCACTATTATCAAACAAAGAATCAACTTTATTCTTCAATACAGACTGGGTATTATGGCAACTATACAGCTCACTTTGGCATGTGACGCTCCGCCTTTTCTCTCAACAATTACCTCTGAGTCACTGACATATGGAAAGACAGCGGACCACTTTCGCTGTTTTGTCTGTCCCTCGCAGTACCACCTAGGGATCATGTCGCTAGAGTTTTTGCTTTATTCCGACTATTTGGATATATCTGTTTCCCAAGTAGCGTTCCAATGCAGATTTAACTGTATGGTGATAAAAATTTTCCCAACGAAAGTAAACGAAAAGATAGTCCTGCCAACTGTATTATTCATCCATAAATCTGGTCGCTGCGATTAGAAAACTTCAAACTCCGTTCTTAGCCCCATATAACTAACCATATCCTCCTTGTAGGCAGTCTCTCCCCTTGATGAAGGAAATAAATCGATAAAGATGTCCATTGAATATTCCACAAAGTTATGCCAATATCCTTTATAACAAAGGCAAGGTCATTGATGCGTGATTTTCACGGCCATGAAAACTATTCATGAACAACTCTGCTTTTTTAGATGAAGCAAATTTTGGAAGGGACAGACTGCCTTTAAGTAGAGGAGTTTTTCTTTTCATTGTTGCCATGCTCCACAGGGTGTATAAAAAAGGCTACCATTCGAAAAAATAGATTTTCTCTGGAGCAGAAAGTCTGCCATCAATAAGATAATGACTTTTTGGTGTGTAGGCTTTGCAAAATGGGTCTCTAGGAAATTTGTAAGCAAGCAGAAAGTAACCATATGTCAGAATGCGATTTTTGATATTGCTTTAATTGTATGTTTATTGAAATACCGGTTGTCTCAGAAAAAAGTACCCCCTTTTGACTGGAAATAGGAACCAAGCAATAAGATATCATTGCTCCCCGACTACACTGCTAAATTTATTAATGTTCAAATTAGATGCACGTACCTTGCATTTAGAAATCGTCCACCAAACACCGGAGATACAGGTTCGCAAAGTCAAAATTTACAGTGCACCCAAAACCAAAGGTTTTGAAAAAGGGCCTAGTCATGATTTGTATCGTGGACATTTTCCAAAGTACCTGTAAACTTTAAATTTCCATGTTTTGCTTTTGAAAAGAAAAAAAGATACATGGACATGGCGCTGATTAAACAAATATAGTAAAAATGTGGTAAGAGTGATAAAGTCGTGCAACATCTCCAAAATAAGAATGCATGTGCTCCTGTTCCTCTTCTTTAACACAAAACACTTGGGATCGAATGCAATGCAAGGACCATTTCCTCAAAAGAAAAATCACTTGAAGAACAATTGAAGTAATTCAAGGCATAAATCTTTTCAAAAATAAAACGTAAAGGTCAAAGTCGAAAATTCGTTTACAAAATACCTGTTTGTTGTCAAATTATGGCTAGGCCATTTCTCAGAGCCTCTGGTTTCAGGTGCACTCAAAATTTTGACCTTGTGAGTTCATATCTCCGGTGTTTGATGGTCGATTTCCAAATTCAAGGTATGTGCATTTAAGTTGAAGATCAAAAAATGTAGCCATGAATTCAAAAAGTCACGAAATGTTATCGTTTTGTTGCCTTGTTGAGTCAAAAGGGGGTACTTTTTTTGAGACACCCGGTATATAAATTAAGATTGCAAATATGTTACATTTTCTGATTTTATAATCAATTTCATTGCATTGACAGAATCATTAATGTATTGTATTGATAAAAACTTTTTGACAATGAAAACTCTGAGCAATAATTGTAGCAGCCCCATGATTAAGAGCTGCCCTATTCACAACTATTTGGCTTACTGCCTGCATACTGCCTGCATACTGTCTGCTTTGGCTTACTTGCTGCCTTTGCACGCTACATTCAACTTTCAGATTATCAGAAAGTAATATGGCTACCACAAAATAGCATGTCAGCGTTTTCTGTTTTTTGTTTACGTTGAAACAGATATCTGGCACGGCAGTAAGCTTGAAAGACCAAAACGGGGAGAAATTGGACATTTTGTGTATTTTTACGTGTTGACATATGTTGTGAATGAGAGCAAACAGTAAGTTAAAATTCAAACCTTTAAGTGCTAAAGGTACTTTGACCAGCAGCCTTTTTTATACACCCTGTAGTCTTGTATGTATTTAAAAGTCTATCTCAAATTAGATGCCACGCAATACTTGTGATAATGCCTTTACTACCCATGCAAAACACATAAATTGTATCGATGATGGATATTTGTTGGTGACATCTAATATAAGACATACTTTAGGAGTAATTTTTATCTCTACAAGTGATGGCCTCAGGGTAAACACAGCCCTTTGGTCTTGGTGTGTGCCCTAAATAGTATTGTGAAGTAATTTGTAAGTAGTGTAGCCCGTAATATGTAATGTAACATTTTAGTGGAAAAGGAAGAAAGGACAGCAGAGTCAGCTGTTGGCGTATGGCTTGCAGTTCCAATGATATGGTTCGAAATAACGCATACAACAACAACAACAACAACAACAACAACAACAACAACAACAACAACAACAACAAGATTAACAACAAGATTACATAAAACAAGCTTCGAAGCAATGTGGTTTAACCACTTGGTCACATCGTAACTAGAAGTTAACAAAATCTAACGATTGTCAATGAAATCAAAACAGCAGACAAAATGATGTATTTGTAAAAATTCAATGAGAATCCATCAAAGAATAATCAAATCGTTCATATAAAATTGTTTCAATTGTTTTGGCCGTACTTAAATTGCTTTCGTTCTGATTTTCTGCCACATAAAAATTAAATGCTTCACATACTTTATTTATATTGCCTCCTGCTACATTTGACTCAACTGCCCTTGATTGTGTTATCTATTCAAAACTAACCCCACATTTTGTGACCATCTGTACAGTAGAATTATCTAAGGTTTCAATACTTACCAATATCCTTTCAAAGCAATTTTCAGCAGCATTGCATTCTTTCAAAATTTTGCTCCCAATAGAGCTGACTTCATCTTCTAAATACTTTCCATTAACATTGCTTTGATTTTCGTTTCTGCTATCTTGAACTTGATTATGGTCTTGCAAATGTATCTACAACAAAGAAAATCAACTTTCCAATTAAAATTATTATTATTATTATCATTTTATTTTAAACATAATCACATTATCATTTTATTTAAAATTGGCTACTTACATAGCTATATATAAAAACGCTAATTCAAGCTAAAATGGACATGCTTTGTTAGTCCAAACGTGTCAGCTTTATGGTTCAAAACTGACACATCTAACATCTAAGACCAACTAAGCATGTCCATTCTAACAAGGTGTTCACCTTGCAGAAAGGCATTTCATTGAATTCTGTCTTTCAGGAAGTGCATTTTTACCATATCTTTGAATGATTCTCACCATACAACTTGCCTGGTCCCAAAATGGAAGTCTTCAAAATTACATGATAGTTTGTGTCAGAAAACTTTCTTACGCAACCACTCTCCCGGTCAATATCCGGTGTTTCTTCGGCAGAGCTTAAAACAGTATGCTCAATTTTCGAAATTTACAATGCTATTAATGTACAATTAATCGATTTCTAAATCCTAAATGACCAAAAAACATTTAATAGAAATTTGATTGATGTTTTTTATCACTAGTGTTTTTGAAAATTTCAAGGAACTTGATTATACCTATAAACATTGAAAACAACTAAAATTTAATGTTCCCCTAACGGATCATATCTTGAGAAATATTCATCATTGGGCCATAAACTATACAGAGCATTTGTGTTCCGCAATTTATACCTATCACCCAGTTCCGTAATTCCACAGTTCCGAATTCCGTAGTTCCATAGTTGCGTAATTCCGGATTCCCAAATTCCAAATTGAATTTGATTCAATAGAGCTGCCAGGGTGGGCAAAACACCCATACACATTTATCACAAAAGGGTTTCTAGGGCTAGCTTCGTTCATGCAAACATTAATTGAATATCAGCAGACTCGAACAAAGACAAAGACGCTATCAAACAAAGGCGATATACTTCAGCCAATCAGGAAAGGTTCCTTGTTTCTCATGAATTGAGAACAAGGTCGCTGTTGCACAGACTCTACTGGAGGAGAACCTCTCTCAAACGAAAAAAAATCAACAGAGTCTGCACGCAGGCTAGATTTTACGCAAAATACTTCCAAAATTTAACATCTACGGTCTGAAAAAAGTATAAGAACATACAGTATAGGCACACCATCTTAACAAAAGATTCAGAGCAAACAAATACACTGCAAGAAGCGTAAATATTACCTCATAGACGGTCAGATGTTGAAATGAAAGAACATGGTCTTCAATATCCTTCTCATTGCGTATAAACACTTTACATAGATAGCATTCAAATCCAATCACAGGCAATATGATTTTACAGCCTAGAATTAAATAGATATTCAGAAATGAGTATTGCATATGGCAATATACCGTACGTGTCAAACATGAGGCTTTGCCCATAGCATGATTTTGAGAAGGCTTGTGTTACACTGGTATTCTTTAGGAGTATTTGTTTTTTTTCTAAAAATCAAAGCATTGCAGAGTATTTTCCTTCTAAAAAATCAAATGTACCTTCATTGTGGACAAAAACAGTACACCTTCTAATCATGGAATAAGTTTTCAAATTTAGACTTTCTGCTATCCAATTGTTTCTGGCAGTTGCTGACTAAGTGTACTTTTGTTGCTATTGCAGTTGTGGCCAAAAACTTAAGACCACATATTGTCAACAACGTTTCTTGGTGTAACTAGACTAAAGCCGTATTTACACGAGCAGGTTTTCCTTGACAATTTTCCTTGACAAGTTTATTTTGCTTGTGTAGATTGGGGTAGATTGAAGAAAAATGACAATGTTTTCCTTGTCAGTCAAGTGTACTTGCTCAAACGCTGGCATACCAATGCACTTGTCAAATAAAGAATTGTCACATGCAAAACTTGACAAATAAACTTGACAATTTTCATTCAATTCCAGACCCTTCTTTTCACGCAATGTTTTGTTCTTGGCTGACATGGCTGCAACGAGGTTGATGTAGACCGATCAAGCAACATCATACGTCAATGCTTTTAGAAGCTCTGCAAAGCCGCGAAAGCCTTTGGAATACAAAGGCAGACAGTTATACTATATAATATATTATATAATATATATCATATTGTCGACAGTTTTATTTTCTTAGATTCCTAAATCCTAGTACATTAGTAGGGCTGCAGCTGTCCCACGCACAAATAAAAGTTTCTTCTTCATTAAAGTTTCTTCTTCATTAAAACTCAGCTGGAGCGACCATTTTAAACTCTTAAAGGGAAAGGTTGCTGCTGGATTGTCATCCCTGAAACAACTTAAAAACATCCTTCCCCAGTCTCAATTATGTTCTGTTTATAGAGCCTTAGTCGAAAGTCATATTCGATATGCTGATGTCATTTGGGGTAACCTATCTCAGACTAAATTGCATACCCTACAACGTTTCCAGAACCGAGCTTTGTCTATAATAATAAATGCATGAATTAAAGATGAATGGCCAGGAAACTGGTTAAAAGTTGAGGATCTCATCAAGTTTGACCAGGCAGTAATGATTTACAAAATCAACAACAAACTATGCCCAGAAAGCTTGTGGAATAAATTTCAGCAAAGACGTGAGATCTCTTCTTATAATACCAGAAACTGTAGGAACCTCGAAATCCCGAGGATAAACTTAGAAAAGACGAAAAAAGGCTTTCACTACACCGGTCTTAGCGTATGGAATAACATTCCAATTGAAATTAGAGAACTCCCCTTGATCTATCAATTTAAAGAAAATCTAAAGAAATTGTATGGAGCCTGAAAACGAAAACACGACTCCCTGGAAGAACAGCATCTAGACACATTTATTTAGGTATATATTCTTAGATCAATCTACTATGTATATAATTATGTATTTAGTTTGTAATTTATTCTCGTAGCTGAAGGGATTACGTGTATAAAGAATAGGAAAATGAAAATGAAAATAAATGAGCCACTTTTGCAAGAATCTTTGGCGCAAACAACGTGCCGCGTCAGTAAACAGAGGCTAACCTATAAACTCCGCTGGCCAAACCGATAGTCAGAGCTAGCAATTGTCAAGGAGACTAGTTGTCAGCCTACATGAGCAATGGAAACTTGTGAAGAAAAAATAGTCAAACAAAATTTGTTGCCAATCCACACGAGCAAGGAAACTTGTCAAGGAAAATTGCCAAAGGAAAAATTGCTTGTGTAGATGTGGCTTGAACCCTACTGCTTGGCCTGTTGGTCTCTTGGGGTTCATTTAGGTATCAAGACTCAGAATATTGATGCTGTTTTTTAATCTTTCACCATTTTGCTACTGTATGACGTCACAATGAAATTTAAAGAATTTTCCAGAAATTATAGTGGTTCTGCCGACAAGGGATGTGACTCAAACAATGTGCTACTTAGCTGAATTTTGCATTGATCGATGCACAATTCATGCCCATGATTTGTATGCAAAACATCAAAACTCTACGAAAAATACTGCTTCAGGAAAAAAGGTAGTCGAGGGTGTTCAGTCCACAGCAGTAGCCATAAGTTTGAAAAGCGTGAGCAGAATTTATTAAATAAATATAGTGTATTTAAGAGACTTTGATATTCAATAATTTAGATAATAAAATAGTCCTCAAAAATTAATTCAAATAATTATGCCATTCATTGCTTCAAACAAAACTCAAGGGCTGGTCTTAAACTTTTGGCCATAGCTGTGGTTTGAAGGCCCTTCTCTACCTTTTCCCTGGCAGTAATATTTTTCGTGGAATTTTGATATTTGCAATCAAATCATAGAAATGAATTGTGAATAGATATTAGATTGATGTAAAATCCAGTTGAGTAACACACTTTTTGGGTCACACCCTTTGTTGGCAGAGCCAGCTAGCTATAATATCCGAGAATTTCTATAGATTTCATTGTGTTGTTGTAGCAAAATAACAAAAAATAACATCAAAATTCAGAATCTACATGGAAAGTTGACCTAAACAAGATCAAGCTCTAACAGTGTAACATAGGCTGAACGGTAGGGTTTAATCTTGTTATGCCCTGAAACGTTGTTGACAAAAATGTGGTCTCAAATTTTGGTCACGACTGAACATTGCACTCTGACAAAGAACACTTTCATCCAATCCAGGGCAGGCAAGATTGGTTACATTTTTCAGCTTCGCCTCATTTTTAAGCCCATCCACACTCTAAAATTACACTGATTCTTTTGTAACACTATGAACTGCCAAACAGATGAATGACAAATACAATGGCAGTACCATTATACATACAATGGCAGTACCATACAATGGCAGCAAAACACTAACGATTTTTCTCTTCCTAGAATTAGAACCGTTACATATGGCTCAGAAACGATTCATTTCAGAGGCCCGCAAGTCTGGGCAACCGTTCCACAATTTATCAAAGATTCTACATTTCTTGCTGAATTTAAAAACAACATCAAATCTTGGTCAGGAGAAACCTGCCACTGCCGCTTATGCCAAACTTTCATTCCGAACTTAGGCTTTATTTAATTTTAACATTTATGGTTTTTATGCTGAATGTATGTCAATTTTGTATATCTACTTATCTACTATTTTACTATTTTTAACTACGAATATTGTATATCTATTTATCTACTATTTTACTATTTTAACTATTGTATATTGTAATTTTTTAGTTGGCCTAAATTAGCTTTAGTATAGCTACGGTATTTATATTAGCCAACTTTTAAAGAAATTGATAATAATAATAATAAAAAAGTGGGGAGGGCAGGTATAAGTGGGGGGGGGGTCCCACGGATCTGGAGGAAAAAGGAAATTGTTTACCATCAACACTTTTTTTAGGAAGTGGCTTTTTTTGCCACCAGGAAACATCCTTTTTCAATGAAACTCAAAATCTATAGCTACTACTAAATCACTCCTTCATAACTTTAGAATGGACCGATTGGAAAGCCAATCCCGGAGACCCCGCGGAGGATGAACTCCCCATCCCAATGTGGCACCACAACTGGCAAAACATAGCACAGCAATGAAGACCATTTTTCAACATTCACCATGTCAGAGTGCATTACCTCAGAAAGTTGCCTGGCAATAAAATAGGTTAGAATTTCATCAAGCAAAATGGCCCATAACACAATTATTCAAATTGTGAGATTTTAATGTAAAGATGAATGTATGTATATATGTGCTCATGAATCTAAGGACGCCTTACCACAGCTGCCCTTCATCTTTTGTTCTGAACTGAAACTTCTATTCATTTCACCTGCACAATCATTTTGCTGCTCAAATTTGGAAACATCCATTTTATTTCTATAACTAGAAGAAATCACAATATGAATTATCAAAATTGCACGAACTACATGTGGAAAGACACTAGAAAGGGCATTACACAAGTGCAAGATAAATGTCACAAGATGGGATTTCTACCACACAGCTACGATCTACCGCTACCCCAGTAGTGAAAAAGGTCAGCAGGTACGTCTAACAGCCAATAGCAGTGTCTTTTTGCCAGTTTTCTTCAATCCACTTCATAATTTCCAGGTATTCCTTTGAGACTTTGATTCAAGAGGAGATTAAACCCCGGGGGGGGGGTCACTTCAATAGGCGGATGACGGGGGTGTGCCATTTTCAATTGTAAAATCATACCCTAAAATTTATGAATTTTTCAAAAACCATACCCCAAAATTTACGGGCCTTTAAAAAAAGATACCCTAAAATTGTGACCAAAATTTGAAATTCTAACCAAGTACCTGAAATCAGATTAAATTCAATACCCTCAAGCATTTTTCTTCCAAAATGACACCCCGAAATTTATGTTCATTTGTGATGTTACCAAAAATGACACCCTAAAATTTATTTTCAGCCTGAAAAAAGGTACCCCAAAAAATGGCACATCCCGTACTGGTACATATGGTAGTGACCCCCCCCCCCCCCCCGGGATTAAACTCTGTTGTGTATGTTTCAGTTTCAGTTTCATATTTTAAAATTCCATTACCTACAATTCTATAAACACAAACAAACATATACCTAATACAAAAGGAACAAAATCAGAATTAATATAACAGATGAACAAAACATAACAATGGTTATAAAATATGAAGAAAATTACATATTGGAAATATACAATAGATTCTAAATCAAATTAACAACAAGAAGAATTGTAAGTGGGGGAATTTCTTAAGGAGGAGCTCCCTCAGTAGCTAGGCTAATCGAGGAGAGAGCACCCCCTGTTTCAAAGATAATTATTGAAAATTATTAAATTCTTTCATATTGTGTATAAATTTGCAAAAATATTGACATTTCTGTGAACTTCTTATCTCTACAGAATTGTTGTTGCAGCACTTTGCTCCATGGTAACGCACTGACCTGAGACCATATTGCAGGGTATTTTTCTGACAAACAATAATACAATTTTTGGCCACTTACCCTGTACCATGTTGATGAACAGATTCAACTAATGCAAAGAAAGAATGAAAACAAGCAGGAGAGATCTTACTGATACTATCATAGACAAAACTAAGCAATTTTAGCTGAAAGAGATCATGCAGCTTTAAGATCTTTAAGTCTAAGAAAACGGGCGAAGAGGGTGAAGTAAAATGTTCATAAGAAATTGCTCTTACAACTTGTAAGAGAATTTCTTCATCGAGGTTAGAGAAATCATGTTTGGAAATATGATAGATTTTTGTAGGTGATGCCTGAATGCTTGACAATTAAAAATTGAGGGAAATGATTTTTAAAGACCCATTTTCCAAGGACATAATCCATTGAACACAAATTCGCAGCCCAATGAACCCTTGTCTAACGAGATATGACTTATTCATGGTTTCTTTGAGGGTCCGTTGTATGGAGAGATCACTGTAGATCGGTTCTCTATTCATGTATTTTTTGTTAGTATATTTTCTTGTATTTAGATTATTATCCTTAATTCCTTAGTATTAGTCCCGTATTAGTGTTTGTATTAGTATTTAGGTTAAGTGTAATAGCTGCAGGGTTGCAATGTATTTTCATGCTCCTTGCGCTATCGTCTCGTAATGTTAATGTTTGTTAGTAGATTGTAAATTTTAGGAGAATTGATATAAAAAAAAGGGGGGGAAATGATCGGCCAGGTCGAAAACTGGGACTTCTCGGACTTCTCGGATATCTCGGACCAGATTGTCCGAGTTTTCTAAGTCCGAGTTTTCGAATTAGCCCTAGTTCAAACTCGAAAACACGCACTTCTCGGACGAAATGGTCCGACTTTTCCCTTCTCCAACTTATCGAATTTCTCTTATGCTCTAGAAGAAAACTCGGACATGTCGGAACTCGAAAAGACGGACTTCTCGGACGAAATGGTCCGATTTTTTCCCAATTTATTGAATTTCATTTTCTACATTTTCTACAGGAAAAACAATAGATACAAACAAGGGACCAATTGCCTAGCTAGCTGGTATGTTAAAGAAGGCCCTGATTTTGAATCCAGTGGCAATCGGGCAATGTAGAGTCTGCCCAGTTATTTAAACACAATTTCTTCATAAGAAAATGCTTATAAGAAACTGCCCCGTTATTTACACGTAATTTCTTCATAAGAAACTGCTTATGAGAAACTCAACATTCAGATCGTCAACAATTTAAAGAAGTATTTTTGCTTCATTTGGACTTGTTTCCTGCATCATATTACTCGGAAGAAATTTGAGTAATATCTAAACATTGCAACAGCTTGAAAAATCATGTCTTTAACTGTTCAAGGAGGAAATCTGAAAGCGTTGAGAAACTTGGCCTCAATTCTTAATTTCTTACGAGAATATTCGTGTATTGCATCTTGCATGGGGGGGGGGGGGTACCTGACAAGGACTTGGTCGAGGACGTGCCATCGAAGCTTCAAAACATGCCCGTTCCTTATACCAATTTTCCGAAAAAGTAAACCTGACCTTATACCAATTTCTGAAAATTTTTTACCCGGTTAAAATAGGGTTAAAGTGCTCCCGAATTACTTGGTAATGGTAAGATCTCAAAACAAGTAAATAACACAATTTGCAATCAAAATAATTTCCAAACAGTTGCTTAACTGTACATTGTCAAACATTTTTGAGTGCGAAAGGAAAATTAAAATTGTAAATTACAAAAGTTTCCTAGCTTTTTCAATTAGGTAGGGTCGTTCCTTGACTTTCGAAAAATTGAGCCTACCGTTTCTGATAAGCGGTTTCTCATATAAAAAAAAAATGAATGTACCAGCGTCTATCGTCGAATCCGAAGATGCTTTCGGTGACAAACGAATGAATAAATTCGAAGGCAGAAATACGGCAATACGACGAAAAAACAACAGCAATTGAGTGTGAATTTATAGAATATATGTATTATCAATATTTCATCTTGCCATGCAATATTACCAATGTTTCACCCTGTTATGAAACTACAGTACCCTAATGTGAATTAAAAAGACAAAGTATTTTTGAAATTTGCAGCATTAATTTTCCCAGGTCACTCATAGATTTGGGAGCCCTTCTAACAAAACAAAATTAACTCTACGCTTGCGGAATTAGAACTAAAAGAAACTCATTCAGAAACTGTTGGAAGCAATACATAGTGTCCCAAAATTTGAGAATTAAAGAAACTCATTCAGCAACTGTTTGAGGCAATAGTGTCCCAAAAATTGTAGAAACTAACTATCAGCCCCCTGGGGGGCATTTGACGTTGTATTCGAACTTGGATTCGTACCGGGTTGTGCGCACGAATAAACGCTTTCTTATCTGCTCTAGAACATAACAATTTCTAAAAAGATTCACTTTTTGATCTACATAATCAGATCCAACAAAATATTCCCTTTTCACATGTTTGTGACAGCCTGCTCTTGCAAAATTTCCTGCTTTTGATACCCAGAAAGTCAGGACATTTCGTCCAAGAAGTCCGTGTTTTCGAGTTCCGACATGTCCGAGTTTTCTTCTAGAGCAAAGGAGAAATTCGATACGTTGGAGAAAGTAAAAGTCGGACCATTTCGTCCGAGAAGTCTGTATTTTCGAGTTTGAACTAGGGCTAATTCGAAAACTCGGACTTAGAAAACTCGGACGATCTGGTCCCAGATGTCCGAGATGTCCGAGTTTTCGACCTGGCCGGAAATGATCTGTTATTTGAGTCACAATGTTACCATTTACGGTTTCATTATCTGTGATGTTAGAAAAGATATTATCAATAAGTGTGGAAGAATTCCCAGATACTCGAGAAGGATGAATGATGTATGGGAGAAATTGTTTGGAGAAAAGGAAGTTAACATAGTTTGTGGTAGGTGTGTTGGAGTATTAATTCAAAAGGTCATTATTAAAATCTCCAAGAAGAACAACTTTTTTATTACATACAGCTGGATTGGAAAAAATTTCTTGCAGATACTCACTGAATGTGTCAATAGATGAGTTTGGATGACGATAGGCACAGCACAGCAGATAATTTTTACCATTTTTGTTTTCAACTTCAACCCAGACAGACTCAAAAAGTCTTTGTTAACCATTCTATTGGCTGTTGGGCATAACTAATGTCCTTATTGTTATTGGGACATCACATCAAAGTAAAAGGCAGCAGTCCCTTTCCGTATGCACAGTAGAAATTCTTATCTGTTTATCATCCAGCTTCAGCACTAGAGTTGCATATTTATACACCACTCTAGCACTGGGTGTCCCAAAACAATTCGTTGTTTGAATAGTTCCAGAAAAACAACTACTGTATCATTTCGTTTTGAACGGTGTAGATGACAATCTTTTGAGTTGCTTAAAGGCTGATTTTCCCCAATTTTTTGCTCATCAAAAGACCTACTAACTGTATAAAATGTGAATTTTCTAAAAACCCAATCTAATGCATGCTCAAGAAACTCTTGAAAAGGTGAAATTCCAGAAATTGAGATACTGTATGTTCCATTTATTTCATGTTTGACATCATATGTGTGAAGGCATACCAACTGCTTGTCATTTTCATATATTGGTATTCAAACTCAGCAATATGCTAAAGTCAGGACCACAGGACCTTGTCTTATGTAGTATACTTCTTTCCCCAAACATCAAGCAAAATAGCGGGCTCCATCTGACATGTGGAACACGAAACAAAATGCAAAACGAAACGAGGCTCCATCCAAAACACGGAGCAGATTGACCAAAATGTAAAACAGTTTGTCTAAATGCGACTGAAATGCGGAACAATATTAACTGAAATGCACAGCAGTATGATCAAAGTTCAAGGGGGCATTTTAATGAGAACGCCCTACATGTCCGCTTGATCTTTGATCAGAGTTTTGCATCTCATTAATGTCGTTCCGGATTTCAGTGACATTTGCTTTGCATTTGAGAGCAATATTTGTTTCGCATTTCAGTCATTCTTTCCTGCAAACTGTTTCATATATAGTCAAAAAGCTGTTCTGCATTTCAGATCAATTAATTTGCATTTTAGTTACTCTGTTCCATGTCTCAGAGCCTCGTATCTTGTAGAAATCCCATCTTCTGCAATGGTAAGTGTAAGTCTTGCAGCTCGCTCGCATCCATCTCCATACTCAAGTTATTTTCGATTTAGTTGCAACTACCAGAGCTATGCGTTATTTGTTTGGTATGGTAAATGTTTTCACTGCGATACTTAGGCCCGTTTTATAAGTCGTGCCGCGCCGTGCCAAACCATACAAATTTGAGTTCGACTGAGGTTCGGCTTGGAGCGTCTCTGTTTTATAAGGAAAAGATTTTGCCGTGCCGTGCCGTGCCGTGCCATGCCGTGCCGTGCCGTGCCGAACGACAGTGACGCATGCGCATGTTGGGTATGGTTGGGTTGCACATCCACAACAAACAATGGCTTTTGTCGTTGTGCGCATGTGGGAAAATGTTGTGGCACGGCGCGACTGAAATTTGGTTTTGTAAGTCGCACCAGGTCGACCCAGTCGAGAAGCCTTTGGCATATGGTTCGACTCATAGACTCGATAGATTTGAAATGCTGGATTCAATGTACGTAAGAATGAAATAACAAACGGAAGAAATGTACATCTTGCTCTAAATATGAAAAATAGATTGGCCACTTCGGCAAAATAGCATTTGAAATACTATTTTTAACACTCCTCCATATCAATGTCACGTTTTGTGCGGATATCCATAGAAAAATATCTATTTTTCGACTACTTGCATTTGAGGTAATGAGGTATTAGAACCCCCCCCCCCCCTCCCTTATTTTACGGTCAAACAACACAGCAGCATCGAGCAAAGCTGGACATTTGTATGGCACTTTATAGACTCATGGAAGCATACATATATTTTCTGTAAGAAAATAAAACTTTGATCCAATATCGAAAGTTTCTTAAAAATTCTTATTATCTGAGCACACACAGAGTGCAAAAGGCTCCGTAGGAGTTTCTACAAGAGGCAACATTCAATCGGCGGGATATCTCAACTGTTTTGAAGTCATGCCATGCCAAGATCCTAGATCATGCAAATGATTTATAGCACAAGAAATGAAAATTGAGAAAATTTACTCCAATATTCTTAATTTTATTTATTCGGGGCTATTTGCATGCCAAGGAACTCGGTTCAAGAAGTTGAGCCCTTAGGGGCTCTAAGATCAACAAAATATTAAAATCTTGAATGTTGGAGTAGCTCAAAGTTTTACCATCTTACAGAAAATATTTGTCTGCTTTTACGAGTCTACATAGACGTATGGACCAGGGGAGCACTGGGAGCATGTGCCCCCTAAGATTTTTCAATAAACAAAGAAGTGCCCTTCTTATTTTCAGGAAGTGCCCCTTTAGCTTAATTAAAAAGTGGTCTTGAAGTGTTGTGCCCCCCCCCCCTAGTTTGCGATGCTTCCTACATCCTTGTGAGTCTACAAAGTGCAATACAAATGTTTAGCTTTGCTCAGTGCTGCTGTGTTGTTTGGCCGTAAAGGGGAGAGTTTCTAATGGATGACCTCAAATCCCCTTCAAATGCAAACAGTCGAAAGTTCAATATTTTGTGATATGGTAAAGTGCGAGTTGCGAGTTGTAGTTGCGAGTTGCGAGTTACACTTATTTTGCGAGTTGCGAGTTGCAAAATGCACTTATTTTTTTTTTTTTTTTTTTTTTTTTTTTTTTTATATTCAATATAAAATTTTACAAGAACGAACTACTTAAGACACTACGTACAAGCTACTTTACTAAACTACGAGGACGATACCACGGAGTGCAAGAGACCGTGACAACTCCGCAGCCATTAACATAGAGAACATGTAACTAAACTAGAATTAAATATACGGCTACGAAAAATACACATAAACGATTTTTACTGATAATTACTAAGGCACTTATTATAATGCACTTATTATGCGAGTTACACTTAATTTGCGAGTTGCGAGTTGCGAGTTGCGAGTTGAACGAAAGTTGCGAGTTGGAAACTCAAAAGTGCGAGTTGGAAACTCAAAAGTGCGAGTTGAGACTAAAATTACGAGTTGCCTGTTTTCTTTTGAATGAATGCATTTTAACTAAATAAAGAATTTTTTTAAAGTTGCAATTGAATTTAGAACTGTTTTATTGATTTAGCGTTTTTAGGCCGTTGTAATTTTCTTTATAATAAATCAATTATAAGAAGCTGCAGGCTTATTACAATTTGTGGCTTTCATTCCCCCAAGTCGTTCACTAATATCATTTATTACTGTAATGCAGTAAACTGGGGACTTGACTTAGTTGTCTTCAAAGAAGATTAAAGGAGAATAATTAATTCGTTGTCTTTCCCTTTCAAGATGACTTGTGCAAGTCCATGTTAATTGCTGAGCTCAGAAAAGAAATTGAAGTAAATTGAGCTCTGCTGAGGGTGTTTTTTGATTTGGAAAAGCATCGTCAACAAAGGCAAATTCAAGAGGCATCACACTCCAGTAAAATCTGGTGCTATTTAGCAAAAACCCCTTGCTTTTCAAGGAATTGGTAACAGTTCCCTATACACCCTCTTGCTTAAGTTTTTTCGACGGAGTGATATATCACTCATGTTCGAAGTAGCTTCAGCATGATTTCTTGCATATCCTTCAGTCAGGCCTGCTCTGATACACGTTTTTTCTTTCACAAGAAACTGGGAAAAGCCCACAGAACTGAATTTTTCCTATTTTCAAGTGAAAATTTCAGCTTTTTAGTTCTAAAAGTTTCTTAATGTGTTTCTTATTTTTTAGATGCATGTAGTTTCTTCCACGGCCACGTATTCGTTTCTTGACAGACAGCACACTTTTTATCAAGAAAGAGAGTTCACTTTGCAAAACACAAATTTATCATGAATATTACTAAAAAATAAAGGCTTGACGATAATTTCCCATGACATCCTTGTATTTGGCTTTAAAAGTTTCTTAGCAATTCTCAAGCATAGTACTAGAGTTTCTTAAATTTTTCGCAATCCTATTACCCTTTCCTTATGAACCAGTTTCTTATATAAAAAACGTGTATGTAAATTCGAAGTTAAGAAACTTTTCAGTCTTTGGTTATGAGTTGAAAAGTGTTTTGGACATACAGCCTGTTTGTATTACCAACTCAAGAAATACCAAAGAGAAGAATTTTTCTTCTCTGTAGGCCTAATTGTTCGAGCTCAAAGCAAAACCTTTATTAGCGGCTCTCTGCGAATTAAAAAATTGTTCTTTAACTCCCCTAATCTTGACAAAGGCTCTCCAAAAAATTACGGTGTTTTAGCTGTAAAAGATAGAAAATCTGAAGTTTTTCTACCGAACTCGCAACTCGCATTTTAAATGTACCAACTCGCACTTTTCACTATCAACTCGCAACTCGCAACTCGCAGAAAGCACCAACTCGCAACTCGTAACTCGTAACTCGCAACTCGCACTTTACTAATCCACAATATTTTTTGATTGATTTCCGCTCAAAAACATGAAATTAAAAAAAAATAGTATTCCAAATGTTATTTTGACGAAGTGGCCAATTAATTTTTTCATTTTTAAACAAGATGTACATTTCTTTCGCTTGTTATTTTATTCTTACGTACATTGAATCCAGCATTTTCAAATCTATTTCATGTACCGTACCTGCTACACTGAGGACGAAACAATAGCCATTGCTTGAACCAAAAGCAAGGGACACGATTGATGATGAATTTATACGAGGTTTTGGCTAATGTAATTGCCGATTCCCATCAGAGTTGAATAAAGATTTGCTTGGGAGCAACGTTGGATGTTACAGCTCTTGCCATTCTTGAGCGTGGCAAAGTCATATGTTTGTTATTGATTCAAAGTTCATTGGAATTGTATGTTCACATTTTCAGTTGGTGGTCCTTTTCTTGCAAGATAGAAAAGTAAGTACCTGTTGTCTCTAATTTACAACGACGGTGCGGTGTTTTTGTTAGGCCCGAAAAGTTCACTTTTCCTGTTGTTGATCCTACCCCTCAGCATTAAATCTTTGATGTATTTATGTTAATTTGAAACTGAAAAAGATCCAGATACTGCTCTAAATTTGTCATCTTTTGAGGAGTTTTGGACATCGGCGTAGGGGAAGATAAAATTTGGGGGGGCTGCCCGACAAAAAAATCCATTGTTTGAGAAAATTTTGCCCGACTTGAGGCGGATTTCTGCCCGATTATGGCTGATTTTTGCAAATTTTTCTGACGTTGGGGGGGGGCTGCAGCCCCCTCTAGCCCCCTATCTCCTACGCCTATGGTTTTGGAGATACTTGAACACACAAAATAACACCTCCGAAGCAAAGAATTTATTCTCCATGTGCATACGTTTCAGCCATTACTGAGATCTTTACTATAGCAAGCCACAGTGAGGTCAAATTCAAAACTATGGCATTTCTCCAAATTTTGAAATAATTTGTAGCGACGATGATTAACTGTGTATCACAGTATTGGGAACAGGTCTGTTAAGAATTTTTTTGAAAATCTTCATGCTCCTTCTGTCGATTTATATTTTGGCAAAGGGTGGTAAAATCGTCCAAAAGCGGCCTAAAATCCAAAAAAGTGGCCTAAAATCTGACATTTCAAATTTCCCGGTTGGATTTCGGTTCCATTTGATTGGTTTAGGGTGTGTCACGTGTCAATTTTGTCAGCCAGTAAGGATTTAGTGCCTTTCTTATGCAGCTCAAGTCTTATCAAAAGTTTCCGAGAAGAATTCTAAGCCTGCAAATTTTGTTACGCATTTAACTCCAAAACAATCGTCTAAAATCGCAAAACTCGTTGGTAACCAATGTACAATTAAGTGCCAATTGAACAGTCTTTCAGTCGAAGCATTGTGGGACACTGGTGCCCAGGTTTCCATTCTTTCGGAACAGTTTCTAAGAAGTCGTTTTCCAGGTACAAAGCTGAGGAATATTTCAGAGCTTATTGATTGCAAATTAGACTTAACTGCTGCTAATGGTACGCCTATACAATATAAAAGTTTTGTTGAGTTAGAGTTTAGATTGAAACACGAGCAAGACCCGATTTTAGTTCCATTTCTGGTAGCAAGCGATGACATTTCGTTGCTACTTGTCGGATATAATGTTATCGAATTATGTGTTAAATCTGGAATGACTAGTCCTGAATTAGCGTGTGTTTTTTCGTGTGTGAGCCTTGACGATGTAAATATTTTGCGCGATATCATCGAAGATAACGTTGATACTGATCTCTGTGCTGTTCGAGCAAACAAGAAAGATTGTTTGATAAAAAGTGGACAATGTTCCCAGATTTCGTGTCGAATTAACCAAGGACCGATCGATTCTGAAATTCCAGTAATTTTCGAGCCTGAAGAAAATGAAGAGTTTCCTTATGGCCTAATCGTTTCGGAATCCTTACTTTCGTTAAAGCCAGGAAAATCGAGCATTGTAAAGTTTGAAGTCAAAAACGTTTCGAAACATAATATCGTTTTACCAAAACGTACGTTTCTTGGTCGAATTCAGCTAGTACAGTCTGTAACACCTTTGGATGTGAAGCTGAAAGTAGATGTTGCAAATCCTGGCACTAGTGCAAACTATTCTGTTAAAGACCCTTTACTGACCGGCGCCCTTTGCACGCCTTTATTATTGTTTACAAAAGTTAAGGTGGCTACATACAGACTGATTACAACGAGTCCAAGCTATCGTTCGTCATAACGAGACTGCTGCCATTTTGTCAATAGTGATAGATACGATGATGTAATAAATCTAGTGTTCATTCGATCGCACACAAATTATGGCGGCAAGTCAGTACTGATGAAGGATTACTTCCAGATCTCGGCACAAGGCTAAGTGGATATTGGAAAAATAACTGCAGATATGTTTCCTAAGAGGAAGAAGACCAAATTGAATCGATAAACTCTCACCCACCTGTTCTCATTCTGGCCTATTTTTCCGTTGTTGCTTGCACAAGTAGGAGTCCAATCCAAAGGGGTCTGTACAGTTCATTACATTTCTCTGTTTTAATCCTTGCGTTTCGAATGCATTTATTTGATGAGTTTATTGCTTGATCATAAGAAACAATTGAAATATATTTGATCTCAGATGCAATCTTTCCCGTAAATAAGATAATTTTCTCTCCACTTTCTCAACATTCTCTCAGTCATTGTGACCCACATTCTTTCGTCTAATTCCAACAACTCCGATTATGCAGTACGAAAATACCTGCTTAAATACATTGTTTATGAACCAAAGAGACTATTGATATAAGTTGTTGACCATTTACGCGATTTCAGTTGAAGATTAAGATGGATTACAAATGCGATAGTTTCTGGATGTCAGAAACTCTAACGAACGGGTCGAAGCTGTGGGGAACAGCAATCGAAGGCCGCAAAGGATGCTGGTCAATAAAGGGTCTTTAAGGATGATATTGTTTCGAATGAAGATATTCCAGACTACATCAAACAAATCGATTTGAATGACCTTACCGAGCTTCACAAACAATCTGCTCTGAAACTATTATGCGAAGAACGAGATTATTTCTCTCAAAATGATGATGACATTGGTACAGTTCCAAATCTTAAACTGCATCTCAATTTAAAAGATAATTGAGATAACTGTTCAGAAAAATTACGTTGCAGTACCTAGACCACTTTACCCTGAAGTCAAAGCTTACATCGAAGATTTATTAAACCGAAATTTCATTCGTAAATCAAATTCGTCTTATAGTTCTCCTGTAGTGTGTGTTCGGAAAAAGGATCAATCGTTAAGACTTTGTGTTGATTTTCGAGCTTTAAATCAAAAGACAGTTCCTGACCACCATCCCATTCCACGAATTCAAGAAACACTCGACAATTTAGGTGGTAATGCATGGTTCTCAGTTTTGGACCAGGGTAAGGCATACCATCAAGGTTTCGTTAGCGAAGAGAGTCAACCTCTGACAGCATTTATAACTCCCTGGGGACTATATGAATGGACTAGAATTCCCTTTGGACTTCGCAACGCGCCAGGCGCATTTCAAAGATTTATGGAAAACTGCTTAGGAGATTTGCGAGACGAAATTTGTATACTATACTTGGATGACGTCATCGTCTTTAGCAAAACTTTTGATGGTCATATTGAAAACTTGAGGAAGGTATTACGATGTTTAAGAGAACATGGAGTGAAATTAAAACCACGTGAATGTAACATGTTTCGTCAAGAAGTCAACTTTTTAGGAAGAATTTTCTCTCCTGAAGGTTACAAGTTAGATCCAGAAAGTATCAAACCAATCTTGCATTTACAGAAATCAGTTCCAAAAACCGTAGGTGATGTTCGACGTTTGCTTGGTCTCCTTGGATACTACAGAAGATACATTAAGAACTTTTCGTCGATAGCAAAGCCATTATATGATCTTTTGTCAAATTCTGAAAAAGTCAAACTAACATCAAATCGATCCTCAAAATCAAATAACCAGTTACACTCCAAAAGTTCGATTATTTGGAAAGATGCACATCAACGTATTTTAGATACATTAAAGTTAGTTGACGGAGCTAAAGCCAACGGCTTTCTAAAAATAACTTCAATTCAACTCAATTGAAATGAATTGACCAATCAGCGATTGCCTTTCGTCACGCCACTGAATCGAGGAAGAGGGGAAACCCCTGGATGGAAAACGCATAAGGCTGTACAACTACAATACAACAAAATAATATCATCCTCTATAATCACACTTGCCCTCTGTTCGTGGAACTTTCTTGCATACGAATATCTTCCAGCTTTTCAAATTTTGTCATGCACGGACTGAGTTTCGGGGAAGTTTCGTACGTCTTTGGCAACGATCGGCCTAGGCGCCTAACTCAACTGTTTCCAAAATCCATTCTGTTAGTGTTGTCTCAGCTGAAGTCTCGAAGCCTAATAACAACTAGATATCGTCGTGCTCGTCCAACAACTCCTCTTCCTTGTCCCTGTACCTCAAACACAAAGTGTACAACTTTCCAGCTCGTTGAGTTCGCTTCTGTTTCTTGCAGGAGAGCACAACTCTGAATCCGTTAGCCATTTTAAATTTGTTTTTTCTCGAGAAAACCTGATCATGTGAAAGTGGTGATCACCACAAGAGTTCTCAATTTTCATTGGCTAAGAAACAAGATCTATTTTTAGCTTGCCCAGCTCCCTGCATATGCAGGCCTGGAGGTGGCTATTTATCTCCGTCAACTAACTTTAATTGAACAATTGATAACTCCTCCGATAATGGCATACCCCAACTATTCAGATCCCTTTATATATACTCCATACCGATGCATCTGAAGTAGGACTCGGTGCAGTTTTGTATCAACGACAGAACGGATCTTTAAGAGTTGTTGCGTATGGTTCTCGTACTTTATCACCAGCAGAGAGAAATTATTATCTTCACTCTGGAAAACTTGAGTTTTTGGCGTTGAAATGGGCGATCTGTGACCAATTTCGTGACTATTTATATTATGCACCATCTTTCACTGTATATACTGACAATAATCCATGAACCTATGTACTAACATCTGCGAAACTGAATGCTACTGGTTTACGATGGGTCAATGAGTTAGCCGACTTTAACTTTACTATCAAGTATCGGCCAGGTAAAGCTAATAGCGATGCCCATACCCTTTCGAGAATTCCCGATTTTGAGTCGTACATGAGCACGTGCACCGAAGAAACGTTGCCTCAAACCAGATCTGCTGTAACATGTGCTGTAAATCTGATAGCTAAAGGTAAATCAACTTGGGTTTCACCAATCACATCCCGGGGGTGAAGCTACCCAAAACCGGGGTACGGGGACTTGTGGACCCCGGTTTTGGGTCATAAATTCCGATCAGTCCCCAGTTTTGGGTCATAAATTTCTCACAATCCCCGGTTTTGGGTTATAAATTCATACCAACACCTTTTTTCAGGAAGATCCTATCATCCTCAGTTTTGGGTAGGAATTCCACCACTCTTTACTTGTCCAACGCAAACTAAAGTTTAAGCTCATCTCTATAAGAGGTCGATTAGTTACTGATGCTTATTGCTTGACAACTCACGCCAATTCATTTTTTGTTTTTACTAATAAAGCAGTTTTCGAAGTCTTTTGAAGTTCATAATATCACATGGTTTGACACTACTGGTGAAGTGTTCCCTGTTCTCTTTGATACAAAGTATTTGCTGTAGTAACTTCTCCTCGAGCATTTCTGCTCTTGTTAATACACCACATTATATGCACTCTACTATAAATTAGTGACTGTTATCTGCCTGCTCTGTCTGATGCTTCACCATCCATCGTTGTCGTTCTACCATGGCATGAAATCATATCAATGCTGGATGGGATATGTGTGTTTGACACATACATACCCCAAAGGCCAAGCCAACAAGTCTCTACTGTGGTTCTCTGTGGTTTCAGGTTGATAGTATCTGATAGTATGCACACTATTTTCAAGTTCATTGAAATATTCAAGATTACTACATCAAATAACATCAGATGAGATGAAATCTTCAGTAAAAGCCTTCTTTCGTTGCTTTGAGACAATTGCCTCAATCAGTTGTGAAATATTCTGAAAAATTTTGCTCGGTCATTTTCGAATGACCTCGCTTTCGCCCTAAAGGGCGCGAAACTAAACTTGTTGTCGTTGTTATTATGTTGTTGTAAATTTTGAAAACTTGAAAACTGGAATGGCAAAATTACAAAAGGCGAAAGATAGCAATGCCACACACCAGGGAGGGTAGGTCTCCACTTTTATTGTATTATAAGTTCCAATTATGCCATAACTGAACAGGATTTTTGCTGTTACACTCACACTAAAGGGGAAGTATGTAAATTATTAGGCCTCCTCTACTAGCCTATAGGCCTTGGGCGTTACCTCAACCTCAGATTTCTTTGGCTGCCAGATCTTGCCTCATTATTGATTAAGCAAACAGAGAGGCGAGAGCTCAATAATTGTTGTCAAAACAGTATAACAGATGGTTATTATCTTGATCAGCAAGTCTTGATCAGCAAGCATGGTGAATTCCTCTCCATCTCATCAAGCTTATTCATGAAAGGCACACTACTGATGACGATTTCTTGTGCAGTTTTTGTACACACATGGAATAATCTTGCAGGCTGCTGTGTTTGTTGTGATATTTAGACATTTAGATATGCACTAAAGCACTAAAGTAAATATTAATCAAGCAAATAGAAAAAACGAATACAGCATAGTGTTGACCAAAGTGGCCCAATGTCACTGATTAAGCTCTGCATTTGCTCATAATTATATTATTGTATATAGATTGGGATATACCTGTTGACCCAAGAATTTGCTGTTTTGTTCTATGTATGTATGTATTTTTTAGAATTTGGCCTTGCTATGAATTAAAAACATGAATTTAGGAAAAAATAATCAGTTTAATTACAAGTGTACCATATAATATAAAAGTTAAAACTTGAACCTAAAAATACCCCCAATTGAAAATGGCAGGGATAAGCATTAAAAGATCAGTGCAACCTTGTTTCCATAATGGTCCCTCATAATGGTCCATAATAGTTTGGCTCCAGCACATTACTTTTTGTACAGAACACATTTGTAGAGCTTCTACACAGTTTGAATCTGTTTGAATTAGGAAGAAAGGTTTTTTCATGTGAAATATGTTGCAGGTGTGGGATTACAGGAATTCCACAATTTTTGGTATTTCATCATAAAAGTTACCCCAGTTTTGGGTGGTCTTTTCAAAATATTCTCCCCGGTTTTGGGTACTCTTGCCTAGATGACCTACTCAAGTCCCCGTCCCCGATTTTGGGTAGCTTCACCTCCAGGAATCACATACGATTCAAATGTTTTCGCTATTGACAGTACAACGTTTCAACAAGATGTATCCATCAACGTAAACGACTTAATCGAAGCCCAGTTAAATGATCCAGTAACAATTCGCGTTATTCATTTTCTTGAAACAGAAAATAAACCATTATCTAAAGACCTTTTACACGAATCTCCTGATGTCAAACGATTGCTGCGTGATTGGCCTAAACTTGCAATCTCTAATGGTCTTTTGAAGCGTAAAAGAGGTACCATTTCACAAATTGTTTTGCCAAAAAAATATCACCGTCTTGTGCTTAAAGAGCATCATGAAGAAATGGGTCATCTAGGGACAGAACGCGTTTTAGACCTAGCCAGACAACGATTCTTTTGGTTCCAGATGCAAAAAGATATTGAATATTTTATTCAAAATGTGTGTAGCTGTATAAAACAAAAGCGTCCAAGTCGTCCAACGTTTCAAGCCAGAGCTCCTTTGCAACCAATTGTTACCACATCTCCGTTTGAGATGGTGTCTATCGACTTTTTACATTTGGAACGTAGCAAAGAAGGACATGAATATATTTTGGTTATTGTAGACCATTTCACACGATTTGCTCAAGCGTACGCCACACGAAAAAAATCCGCTAAAACTGCTGCTTCAAAATTGTATGACGATTTTATCTTACGTTTTGGATTTCCTTCTAAGATTCATGACGACCAAGGTGGAGAATTTGAGAATAAGCTTTTCGATCATCTCCAAAAGCTTGGCAACGTCAAACATTCGCGTACAACACATTATCATCCGCAAGGTAACGGACAAATAGAACGTTTTAATCGTACATTGTTGTCGATGCTTCGTACTTTACCAGAATCGTATAAAAGCAGTTGGCCCAAGCATCTAAATAAAGTAACTCACGCTTATAATTGTACACGCAATGACTGTACTGGTTTTTCACCTTTCTATTTGCTGTTTGGTAGACACCCTCGTTTGCCTATCGACCTGATTTTCGACATTGGTCACCATTCGCCAATAGGCAACCACAGCGAATATGTAAAAAAAATGGAAACAAGCTATGGAAGAAGCCTATGCTATTGCAAGCCAACGTTCATCTGCTGCTGGAGAAAGGAATAAAGTTTGTTACGACTTAAAAGCCCGATCCATCGATCTTCAACCAAACGACCGAGTGCTCGTTCGAAATTTGTCGGAGAGGGGAGGGCCCGGTAAATTAAGATCACATTGGGAAAAAGATATCCACCGAGTCATTTGACGCAAGGATAACATGTCTCCAGTTTACGAAATACAACGAGAAGATGGAACAGGTCCTGTTAGAGTTTTACATAGGAATCTCTCATTTCAATGCAATGAGCTGCCAGTTGATTCAGATGCTCCTCCGCGACAACCTATTGCAGCACGCCATATCCGTAACACTCATAGTAAACGTTCGGAACCTCGACTCTTGTACCGTCATGTAACTGACCTTGAGACTTCTGATAGTGACTCAGAAGATGAAATTGTTATGATTTCAAATCGTCAACAAATATCGGATATACCAACAGAGTCAGTAGAAGAAGATACAACACCACCATCGGATTTATCAAACGTACACGAGAAAGAGGAAGTAGAAAGCCAAGAAGGAGAACAGCCGCTACAACAACAGGAGACACAAGATCCTGTGGTGCCAGAACACACAATCGAGCAAGTGCCACCAGAAATGCCAGAATATCATCGTCCCGTCCGTAGTCGACAGCCACCAAACCGTTTATCTTACTATGCACCAGGACAACCGTCGTCGATTTCGAATGTAAATAATGTACATAGAGTTTCATATATTCCAGTGTTTTCAAATACCGTTTCGTCAATACGTCGTTATATACCGTCTTATCGCTCGCAACCGTACCCAGTCGTTGTTTACACGTACACGGTTTAAGGATTCTGAGCATTGACTCCTAAACGTCGTTTGCGAATATACCACTGATATCGTTCAAGACTTTCAAATATCGTGTAAATATATTTTTCATGATTTGTTTTACTATTTTACATCATTACCTATACATAGACAACGTCCGTACCGCCGTACATTTCGAAATAGCCTTGCCTATTTATCGCTCGACTGATAAGATTCGTTGAATTCATTATTCGCCGTCACATCGTTACGTTTCGTCCGGTTAGCAAGATGCATATTGTTACCCAAGAACGCGGTTGTAATAGAGACAATTGTGATACAAAGTTAGAACTTGGTCAATGAACAGCGACTCTCTTTTGTTTATTTTGTTTCTTTTACATTACTTTTCAGCGATACAGACATCCTGTCGAAGTTTTGAAGATTGAACAAGATACGAACATTTGTCGTTTTCAGACTTTTCATTGAGTAACGCAAGAACATTGCAGTCGAATTGAGTTTCTGAACTCCCAAGACAGAAAGGAAAAAAGAGAGAGATAACTCTTGAATTCATACATCAGTAGACTTACCGTGAAATTCCCACGAGATGAAGAATGAAGAACTGTCAGATCGAACTTTGCAGCTCCTTCTTCAAGTCCTCAAGACAACAAGGGCAGATTCTGTAATACAATAGCAACAGTTGCGTTTGATCGACACCTCAATTCAAAGCGATTAGCGGATGCAGACAAAGGACATTCTCTCAACCAGTAATTCAAAACAAACAAAGCCGCAAAAGTTTCCCCGAAACTAGTAGGGCAAACTCTCGCCTTGTGCAAGCGAAAGATGGTTTTTAAGAGAAGTTATGTGCTTATAACGAAAGAAGAAGGGTAAATCTGAAGTTCTGTCGCTTAGATTATGTTTATTTGATTCAGGAGCCGAGCAGAAGGCATTGTAATCCTCGTGTCTTTAGGGCTTAAAATGAAACGATTACAAAACAGCTCCTAAATCAAATAAACATAATCTAAGCGACAGAGCTTTAGATTTACCCTTCTTCTTTCGCTATAAGCACGTAACTTCTCTTAAAAACCATCTTTCGCTTGCACAAGGCGAGAGTTTGCCATACTAGTTTCGGGGAAACTTTTGGGGCTTGTTTGTTTTGAATTACTGGTTGAGAGAATTTCCTTTGTCTGCATCCGCTAATCGCTTTGAATTGAGGTGTCAATCAAGCGCAACTGTTGCTATTGCATTACAAAATCTGCCCTTGTTCCTCAAGACATGTAAGGGACGACATTTCTTTAGAGGGGAAGTATGTAAGGCTCTGTTGCTAACAGAGTGAACCCCCTGTTGTGGAAATTACGAGCATAAAAAACAAACTGTTGTCACAACAGAGAATATTTTGATCATGTTCTTGTGCTAATGTGTTGTGTAGAATGCCGGAAAGGGAATAGGTCTTAGTCTTTGTATTGTGTTTGAGTTGCATATGTATAGGGTTTTGACTAGCTTTTTAAAAAAATAGTCTTCGAGTTCTGTTGATGAGATAAGAGTAAAAGTATGGACAAGACATAATATCTATGTATCGAATCTGCATTGCATGATGTTGTCATACCTATGTACACTCGAGGGCTATACAATTATCTTGGTTTTCTTACTTTGATAAATATTAATTCAATATTTATAATCCAAGCAAGAATTTAAATTGACTTTTTCATTATACGAACGAATCATATCTAAACTTCGCCACAATGTTGAATCATGTAATTATAAGTTTATCGCGGTCATTTTTTAGCATAACTTTTGTTTTATTTCAATTGAGAGCCACATTCCGTCTATATTTTCTGTCAGATAAGTAGTTAAAGTTGGTAGATTTCTTTCTTTGTGAGTTGTTTTGGTGTCTAGAATTGTACCCCTTAGGGAATTGCAATTCGATCAACATTCTGCGATGCCATGTTACATATATTCTTAATTGAGCTTTTAATAAACGCAAATAGTCTTTCTCTCGTGATTTTTAGGCCCGATTATTCGAGTGAATTTCAAATGATTTTGTCTGGTTCGGTGGGACGCGACTCTTATGAAACCAAATTGACACTTAGTTCGACCGAGTCGAACCAGGTGCGGCTTATAAAACCAAATTTCAGTCACGCCGTGACGCATGTGACCATACTCTTGAGAAGTTTTACGCATTATACCGGGTGCGCCAAAATAAACTATGCACGTTTGGCAGGCCACAATAAATCGTATACAGGACCGATTTTGAAGATTCATGGCTTAATCTTTAGCAAAACGCCTGAATTAGATTCTAGAATTTTTGCAAATTTTTCTGCTTTCAGTTTTTAGAGCTAGACACGAGTTGCTTAAAAGTGTCGTTTTCAAAAACACTGAAAGCGATCAAAAAACGTCGATCAAATTTCCTAAAGAATCGACATGAATGGACAAAGAGAAAACTTGTTCGTGGGATTTAGAAATCGATTAATCAATCGATACAATTAATCGATACAATAATCGATTTCTAAATCTCAAATCACCACGAACAAGTTTTCTCTTTCTCCATCCATGTCGATTCTTTAGAAAATTTGATCGATGTTTTTTTATCGTTTTCAGTGTTTTTGAAAACGAAACTTTTAAGAAACTCGCGCCTGGCTCTAAAAACTGAAAGCAGAAAAATTTGCAAAAAATATTAGAATCTAATTCAGGCTTTTCGCTAAAGATTAAGTCATGAATCTTCAAAATCGATCCAGTGTACGATTTATTGTGGCCTGTCAAACGTGCATAGTTTATTTTGGCGCACCCGGTATTATGATAATTTTTGCACTTATTACACAACTTTGCATGGCACGAAATAAGTTAGAGAAATCAAACGACGTTTTATCAAGGGATTGATCACATGTCTTGAAATGGGTGGTGGTATAGGGCTGTCCAAATGAAAGATTATAAGTATTCGAATATTCGGTGCTAATTTTATTGAATATTTGGTTATTCGGCGAATAGGGGCGTGGCTAGGGCGTGGTTCAAAGAAGTTTTAAATTTCAGTAGATTGCACAAATCAATCATTGAATGGCAAATTTTCTTATCGCCTTTGGTCTAGCTAAAGTGCTACAGCACTCTGCTGGCGGTGTGGGATAACCAACCAAATGAAGCTTGCCTGCATGCATGCAGGCTAAATAAAGCTTGCTACATCACATTATTGTGCTTCATTTATTCACCCATAGAATAGCAATACAATGGAGTAAAGCAGAGGAATACAACAAGCTAACAATACCTGATTGTTTTACATAACAATATCCTTGCCATTGCCCCTTGTCTCGCTATCCACCTACTGTCTAGACAAGACAGTTTCATCAATTCACATACTATCCGAATATAATAATCGATCTATTCGACTGGTCATTCAATCCAAATAATCGCACTATTCGTAGTATTCGGTTGGCAGCGAATAATCGTTTCGCTTCACTGCTATTCGAATAGTGATCACTGATCAGATAACCGAATAGCGATTATTCGACCTTCGGTGGACAGGCCTGGTGGTAACAAACCTTTGCCGATTTTGTCTATTTCCAAATACCGCTTAACTATACCACCATACCACCGGCACCCCAGTGCAAGATTGAAAACTTTGAGTATTTGTAACAGTATTGTACTTTTGGGACAATCTTTGTGCAAAAACACCTTTTGCTTTGTCTAAGAAAGTTTCTCACAATCCCATGATTCCTTGCCCCTAGCAATGTAGTCCTTGGCAATTCTGCGATACATCTAAGGAAATTTTTCAAAATTCCATCCTCTTCTTTGGTTCAGAACGAGAACGACTCTCCCAATCAAGCTATACTCTTAAATATTCTAGTTGTCGTCAGGGCGGACCTTTGCGCAAGATATTCAAAATCAGATCAATTTTTGATTCAAACAATCCCAGCTTTGTCTTTGACCGACTTTTCCTGATGTGGAAAACTTTAGACCAACTAAGAAAATATGAGGGGGTGTCTCATCCCCACACCCCCTAATATGCACCCCTGAGCTTGACCACCCTTCCCTAACAGGAATTTCGCTCCTCTCAGTAAAGCAATTTCATTTCCTTTTAGTTTCTTCAAACAGAATTTTGGAAAAGTATACAATTTAGGCGCTGTTTGGTGGAAAAACTAGTAATTTTCCTAACCAGCTTGGAAGACAGCTAAACTTGAATAGATGGTTAGTGTTTTTGAAGCATTTCGAACCTGTTGTGTTCTGTTCAAGATATTCATAAGTTAGTCACACCATGAAGAGAGGTGCAAAAGGCCCCAGTGTGTAGAAAGATTCAGTAGTGCTTTTTGTGTCCAATCTCTTTCTTCTTACTGCACTTCATAACTGGAAACGGGCTTTGAAAAAATTCAGGTCAGGTTTGTTGAATCATAACTTCTAAATTTGGGCTCTTGTTTAGGAAAACACTAAATAACTTTCGTAACCAGCAGCCCAATTATTTGCCCGTCCCTTCGGTGAGCTTCTATGTTCTCTTGCACTTGTGGTACTCCCTCTGCAAGTTGCCACCTTCAAACTAGGGCTGATTCCCCTTGCAGAGAAAGTTTCTAGACGGATATCAGCGTCTAATATTCAATAATCTCTATTTCTCTATTTCTAGCTCATATTTCAACAAATCGGCTGCGTGACAAACTGTCTTGAAAAAAGGACCTCCTGGGCATTTTAGAGGTCATATTGACAAAAGTTTTCCAAGTGTGCATGCCCCTGGACCCCCAAAATTATTCACTACTGGCATATACTAGCGGTTTTGCCACCCGGTGGACAAATAATTAATGGTGCTCAGCAATTGATCGACAAATACAGTCCGGTTATGAAAAAGTGTTACAGCCTCTGGTCACCAGAAACTTTGTCGAACCCATACCATCAGAAACTTTGTCGAATACTTATACCATCAGATTATGACAAAAATGAAAAATCGTAAATTTTTCGTCTGAACAGTTACAGTAACCTTAAGCCGAAAAACTGCAGTTTACGCTGTTTTGTGCAATGATGAAAAATTCTTAAATTAATGCCTGCTGTTGGGTGTTGCAAATAAATCGAAAATAACTTGAATAGGGAGAGATGCGAATGAGCTGTACACTTACAGTATCACTGCAGAAGAGGGGATTCCTTAAATTTCCCTGTTGCCAAGGCAAGGCTGTCAGAATGGGCCGCACTCTCCTCAGTCTTTTTCCCAAAATGTGAAATGGTCTATTGAGCAGGTGCTTTTTACAGAAAAAGCAGACAAATATTATTTTTCTTGGGTCGCTTTATAGAGTTCAAGGGCCGTGCTATTGGAATTACCACATAGGTGATTCCTGAGAGGGCACTTGTAGATGTAGCTAATTGGTTCCCATCCAGCTATGTCCCAGGGGGACCATTTGGCACCTGATGTGTTATCATGCTCGTACAAAAAAGCGTGGGAAAGGGTGCCTTTCAACCATAATTTCAAAAAGGGTGCAGTTTTTACTGCATTTGATAAATTTAAACTTCTCTACTATTAAATTCTTATCAAAATTTAAAAAATAGAATTCGTAACGAGTCAAAGAACTTAGCAGACCAGCACAAGTTGGGGTAGGAAGTAGGGAGCAGTTTCCTCCTCTCCTCTTCAAATCACATTGGCAATATTAGCAATTTTAGTAACTGACTTGACAGCGATTAGGGTATCTGAACTAGAGAAATTTTATTTTGACACGGGTAAGGGTATGTTCTCAAGAAAATTTTCTATGATTAGGGTATATATTTCGCTAAAATAGGTCAGCGTTTAGGGTGCATATGTTAAGCCTTTGTACGAGCATGAAACTGTTGGAAAGTTTAGGAGTGGCACCAGGGCCATAGGAAGAAGCTTCGGAATGGTGGGGGGCAATTGTTCTTAAAACAATAGAGAACAATACATCAAATTAATTTGTGTGACATAGTACCATTGTTTACAAAATTATTGGGGGGGCTCAAGCCCCCCTGCCCCCTTCCTATGGGCCTGAGTGGCCCCCCTGGGAGCTATGTTTAGGATCTCTTCCGTAGATCTTGCCTCTTTTATTCTATGAATCATTTTGCTGCTCTAGCATGCAATGTGTCAACAACGTTTAATGTTGAGGCTGAAGACGTATCCCATATACTGCTATACAATAAGTGGCCGCACTAACAATGGTTTTGAAGTAAATTTCTTCTTGTATTTGAATGATAGAAACCAAAGGAACAAGCCAAAGAATGCAAACAGTCCGGAAGGGAAACACGAAATGATGTAAGTTTGAAGCGTTTATCTTGCTTTTCAATTTGAAAAAGGTTGTGGTAGCACACACAGGCCTACAAACCAACCTCCACCGTCCGGAAAAATACTGCCAATGATTTGATATATAGAGTAGCGTCGCCGTGGTCCGCCCACTAATGGATTCTGGGTTGTGCAACCGCCTTGGATAATACTTTGAAATCAAAGGGAGCTTGAGCCTAGCTTTTCCAAAAAGCGTGCGAAAGTTGTTTGCTGATGTCATCTCTTTGATATTTTTTCGATTTTGCTGCTTTGCGTTGCTCAGAAGAGCTACAATAAAGTTTTGAAGTTGACCTACCAGCAGCGAAGATGTAAGTCAATTCCCTTTCCCTTTGATGTTTCCACATACCATGTTTATTTTGTGTCGCTTCTCAGTATATCTTACAGCTAAAACAGAATTGGCTTCAGGACCATTTCCTCCAACCCTTCTGGTTTCATATCCAAAGAAATCTCAAGAATCGCACACAAATTGTCAGACCTACGGCTCATTTTGGAAGAGCACTGTAACTGACATCATGGTGCCCAGGTGTGTCCACTCCACACCGTTAACCTATTACTACCGGGGGGGGGCACAAAGTACCCGCAGCAAAGTTTATTTGATGTAGTGTCGTCAGTTTGAAAGGTAGAGAGCTAAAACTTTGCGACTTTTCCTAAAATTTAATGGACTAGTTAAAAATTGTAACTTTTTTTCAAAATGGTAGATACTGATCACATGACCAACCTCTTTTCAACACGTGGTCAGCCAGATAATTAAAGAAGCGAGTCCAGTTTTAACACGGATTGTCGTAGAACATCGAGAATACCACCATTCGATAGCTCTCGATGAGAGTTTTCAGATGATGCATAGTTTTATCCATTTTTGATGACGTCAGCAAATTTAATGTTCATGATGTCATCAAAGTTTATGGCATCATATATACCGGGTGTCCCAAAAAAAAGTTCCGACGTTTGATTGAGCACAGAGAAAAATCTTTTTAATCTGGCAATTTCTTTTCATTCTAGCTACGTGCGAGATATTTCAACTTACAGTTTGGCATATCATAGGAAGAAATTAGTAATCTGAAAATGGAGTTATGAGCTCTAACATTTCACTTTCATGTTCAAGGCAAAACCAGAGAGATTATTACGCCTTCCTGCTTCGTGATGGTGGGGACTCCCTCGACGAGCAACACAAAAATTGAGTTGACAATTTGTTCATTACCTTGACGTCCCGAGCGGGCAGAAATTTTATTCACAGGAGAAACCGTTGCTTTGTAATTGAACGGAATTTAGATTTAAATCATTTTTGATTGTGTGAATTAGCCTAAGGTGTGAAGAATAGAAACAAATTGGTCTCTGGAAAACTGTTTGCTGATGCTATTGTTGCCTTGTGCCAACTGGGAATTTCAAAGGGAATTTTTACTGTTTCACAGTTTCACAACACGGAGTAAAATTGACTGTCTTTTCTTAACTAAAGAATAGTTTCAATTACTTTTTCGACCTACCATATTATGCAATAATGCATTTTTGTGTGTTCGTCCAGTCCGAATTAAGTGGCAAGGTATGAATGTAGTATTTCGATTTTCAGACCTTTACTTCAAATATGCTCAATGAGCGGAACTCTTGCGCGTCGTCAAGGCAATGAAACAAAATGTCAACCCAATTTTTGTGTTGCTCATCCGGAGATTCCCCCTCCACCACGATGATGCAGAAAGGCATACCAATCTCTCTGGTTTTGCTTTCAACATGAAGATGCGATGTTAGAACTAATAACTCCATCTTCGAAACACTGATTTCTTCCTACGATATGCCAAACTGTAAGTTGAAAAGTCCAGCATGTACCTAGAATGAATAGAAATTGCCAGATAATGAACTTTTTTGTCTGCGTTCAATCAAACGCCGGAACTTTTTTTTGGGACACCCGGTATAATAACAAATGTATTACATAACTTTAAATGGTCAAAATTGGTTCTATTGATTGTTATGAACAATTTTAAGGCATTTTAGAATATTTTCAATCAGTAATTAGGGGTTTAAATGAAACAATGACAAACTGCTGCAAATAAATGATGAATATATGATATAAATAATAAGCTTGAATTGACATTACATTGCCGATTTTTATTCAGTGATGCTTTGGGATACATTCTAGTAGCAGTATGAAAGAAATTATCATTCAAGAACTTAAATATTACCAATAATGCTAATAGTAAGCAAATAGTGCAATTTTCCTCATTTTTTATGACGTCATAGTGACATCACAGATGTAATGAAAATTATAAAAGTAGCCTATTGTGTAGATTTTGCTCCTTTACACCTTTGTACTAAGTTTCATCCTTATATCTGCAATATTGGTGAAGTTACAGAGGGGGGGGGGGCACTTTGTGCCCCAACCCTTTAGTTCTGTAGGCTGTTGATGCATAATGTGCTTTAAGAGCTCTAGAGGTGACTGAGGTCAAGGATAAGAGAGCTAAAGGCGGGACTGAAATCAAAAATATTTTGAAATAATTTTCAAAGAGATTAGATTAGAATTTGTTTTGTCACTTTCCGGTCTTCTGGGAAATGAAATGATACTGTGGTAAACTGGTGAATGGCTTGAGAAGTTTCTGATGTGCTAAAACAATCAATTCTGCCGCGGTCTGACCAGGGCGCTACAGGATGGTATAATTTAAGATTCAAGATCCAAGATCCAAGATCCGAGAAATTAAGATCCGAGACATTAAGATCCGAGAAATTAAGATCCGAGATATTAAGATCCGAGAAATTAAGATCCAAGAAATTAAGATCCGAGAAATTAAGATCCGAGAAATTAAGATTCGAGAAATTAAGATCCGAGATATTAAGATCCAAGAAATTAAGATCCGAGAAATTAAGATCCGAGAAATTAAGATCCAAGAAATTAAGATTCGAGATATTAAGATCCGAGAAATTAAGATCCAAGATATTAAAGATCACGTATTTTTTAAGAATTTGGCTCAGTACTCAAAGTTTCTAACGAATTTCTTAGAGGTTCTATAACAATCTTCATGTTCACTACCTATGCCCTCGTGAAAATTTCAGAAGATGTTTTCCAATATTTAGAAATTACTCAAATACCTTACGAGAAATAGTTTCTTAGCTTATATTTTCCCAGTACTGGAGTTTCTTAATTGTTTGGCGATCTGTGGACTTGCCCAAGTCGTCTTGTAAGAGGCGATCTGAGAGTTGAGTTTCTTATGGGCAGTTTCTTATAAAAAAGTACGTGTAGATACATTTCCAATATGGAGAACAACCCACGTATTTTTTCACAAGAAACTGCCCATAAAAAACTCAACTCGCACTTATTTTTATGCAAGAAACTGCCCCACCGGGGGGGGGGAGTTCTTGGCCAAATTTTGGGTAGGGGTCTGCCGCGAGCATATTCAAAATGGTACCGTTAGCTAGACTAATTTTTACGAAAATAGTACCCTTGGCTAGACTAATTTGACCATTCTCTGGACCAATTTTTACCAAAATGGTACCCTTGGCTCTGGCCCTAGAGGCCAATTTTGAGCATTTCCTGGACAAACATTGTCAAATTTGTACCAAATATGATATCATGACTGTTCGCTAGGCCAAAATTACAAAAAAGTATACCCTTCGCTTGACTAAAAGTCCGAAAATTAAGAAACTCCAGCACTGGGAAAATTTTGATTAAGAAACTGTTTAATTTGACAAAGGAAGTTTTTTCCATATTTTACTGTGTTTTTACTCATTACTCGAAAAGTACTTGAGCGATGTCTAAACATTGGAAATACTTCAAAAACATTGTTTTGAAATATTCACGAGGGCATAGGTAGTGAACATGAAGATTGTCATGGAACCTCTAAGAAATTCCTAAGAAACTTTCAGTACTGAGCAAAATTCTTAGTTTCTTATAGAAAAAATATGTGATCTTAATATCTCGGATCTTAATTTCTCGGATCTTGATTTCTCGGATCTTGATTTCTCGGATCTTAATTTCTTGAATCTTAATATCTCGCATCTTAATTTCTCGGATTTTAATATCTCGGATCTTAATATCTCGGATCTTAATTTCTCGGATCTTAATATCTCGGATCTTAATATCTCGGATCTTAATTTCTCGGATCTTAATATCTCGGATCTTAATATCTCGGATCTTAATTTCTCGGATCTTAATTTCTCGGATCTTAATATCTCGGATCTTAATATCTTGGATCTTAATTTCTCGGATCTTAATATCTCGGATCTTAATTTCTCGGATCTTAATATCTCGGATCTTAATATCTTGGATCTTAATTTCTCGGATCTTAATTTCTCGAATCTTAATATCTCGGATCTTAATTTCTTGGATCTTAATTTCTCGGATCTTAATATTTCGCATCTTAATATCTCGGATCTTAATTTCTCGCATCTTAATATTTCGGATCTTAATTTCTCGAATCTTAATATCTCGGATCTTAATATCTCGGATCTTAATATCTTGGATCTTAATTTCTCGGATCTTAATATCTCGGATCTTAATATCTCGGATCTTAATTTCTCGGATCTTAATTTCTCGGATCTTAATATCTCGGATCTTAATTTCTCGGATCTTAATATCTCGGATCTTAATATCTTGGATCTTAATTTCTCGGATCTTAATTTCTCGGATCTTAATATCTCGGATCTTAATATCTCGGATTTTAATTTCTCGGATCTTAATATCTCGGATCTTAATTTCTCGGATCTTAATATCTCGGATCTTAATATCTCGGATCTTAATTTCTCGGATCTTAATATCTCGGTTCTTAATATCTCGGATCTTAATTTCTCGGATCTTAAAATCTCGATTCTTAATATCTCGGATCTTAATTTCTCGGATCTTAATATCTCGGATCTTAATATCTCGGATCTTAATTTCTCGGATCTTAATATCTCGGATCTTAATTTCTCGGATCTTAATATCTCGGATCTTAATTTCTCGGATCTTAATTTCTCGGATCTTAATATCTCGGATCTTAATTTCTCGGATCTTAATACCTCGGATCTTGGATCTTGAATCTTAAATTATACCGTCCCCAAAATGAAAGTTTTCACGGATTCAAGTGAGATCCCCCCCCCCCCCCTAACAGACAAATCCGTTAACGGGGACGAAAATCTTTTGTCGATGACCCCCTACAACGTGCTGAAAGAAGCTTCCGTAAACACAGAATGTAAATATTTGCTACGGCCTAATTTAGGCATTCAAGACATGTCCGTATTTGTGTGGTTCCAGCATGACAAAAAGGAAACAGATGATACAGATCTCACTGTGAGGTTTGTAGCACGAGTTGAGAAGCTTATCTAAGGTGAGTTCCTCTCCAAAACTTCTTTGACATCGCAGAAAATCATCCTTTTCTGAAGACTGGACGGACCAGGGCGACACCACTCCAGCTAGTAGGCCCAATTTCATCACACGCCCGTTCTCTTTTTGGCATCATCATCTCGCTGGATCAAACTGTGACTTGAATTTCCAAAATGAGGACAAAAAGGGCTAACTCATGCTGCATACTCACCTCTACGATTGGTTATCGTTTGAACTGCCACGAAATTGCCAACAGAAACGCAGAACTTACAAATAAGTCTTCCTTTCGCTTCCTCTGTGTTCCTGTTTTCGCGCTTTCCTTCCAATAACGAATCCAGGGCTCCCAATTTCTTTTCAAAACAGAAAAGCCTCGTTTACAAACCAAAAACAGACGGGGGGCGAAGATAGGGGAAATTTGCATTTAGGTGTCATGGCCGCCAGAACCTATGCGTTGTAAATCTTCGATTAACTATGGAAACATCAAAGCATAAATCGTAAAATAAAGTGAATAAACTTAGAATATTCAGTCAATATTGTTGAAAAATGATAACAGCATCAAAATCCTCCGGGATCGCTACAGAAAACTGTTGGGTTTTAAATCGGAGTGAATGTTTTGAGAGGACAAAGTGAAGTATAGGCCCATGTGCAGGTTGCGAAGGCAAGTACAATAATCCGTATAATTAGGTTCATTATAAGGCTTGCCACACAACGCTCTTCATATGGGATTGTAGAGTAAATTCTGAGCTTTCATCTGATATACAGAGGTACTTTGGCAAAATTGCGGTTCTCTTGTTACAAGAATTTGAAAATGCTGGTATTTGGAGAATTCTGCAAAAATTTCAAGAATTTCCTGTTACCAGACCCCTTTGAGAACTAACTGAAAATTAAAATTTTAGTTCAGAAATCAGGCTTGCCGCACAACTTCCTTTATATGGGTTTGTAGAGGAAATTTTGAGCTTTCATCTGATATATAGGGGGGGCGGGGGGAGTTATGGGTGAGGGGAGCATATGGAGCATACCCGGGACACTCGCACATGCACATAAAAGTGGCCCCCCAATATGGGCTGCGAATCACGAATTCACGGTGCAAATTTTTAAAATTCACGTTTCCACGCAAGCTTTTTTCGGAATTCACGTTCACGTCAACCTGATTTGTGTTTGGAAAGTAAAAGTCACAAAATTTCCTTTTCTGGCTGTTGGCGGCAGTGGAGTGGATTTGCCTAGCTATCTTGATCAGTGGTGCCGCGAACAGCACCCCGAAAAGACTCTTTATTTGATGGGGTCTAGGGCGGGGCCCCAGAAAATTTCCTCGTTACCACACCCCGACCATACCCTCTACGTTGGCAATTAATGCGACCAACGCGGTTTTTGGTTAACTGACATGACGATAAAGGAATTTGTTGAAATAACAACACGAGTAGGGTACCACGAGTAGGGTCAAAAAATAACTTCCTGTAGTCGACCAAACGAACCAACTTTCGGATCCCCAAAATTTTCCGCGACCAATCTACTACATCCAGAAGCGTCGTGGGTGGGGGGCAGGGGGGGCACGTGCCCCCCCTAGCGTCGGAAGTTCGGAAAATTTCGGAAAATTTCGGAGAATTTTGGAAATTTGAGATCCGTTCGGCTTTTTGCTGAAATTTGGGATCTTACAGATTTATTTCGTGCGTTCGTAGAGTTGAAAGGCATTTTCCGAATTCCCATTCAAAGAGGGGCATTTTCCGACAGTCTGAGGGAGGTCATATAAAAAATGTCCTGGTTGCCAGAGCCTTTGTTTGTCGAAATATGGTCCTCGGGATTCCTTTAAAACCGAAGAGAAAATGGCTGGGTATAGGTTGGGTAAGAATTTTCCGAGAAAGGTCAAATCTTCTATTATAGCACTGGTAAATATGGAATCAAGGGATGTATTTTAAGCCAAAGTAAAGGATGTTTCTTCAAAAATTTTCCTCGTGCTCCGATTTATAGGAGAACTGTCACGCAGCTATCAAGGTTTCCTTGTCACTAATGGAAGTCATGATATTGGGAGATGCATTCTAAGCCAAAGTAAAGGATGCTTCTTTAAAAATTTTCCTCGCGCTCTGATTCATAGGATAATTGTTACAAAACGATCAAGGTTTCCTTGTCGCTAAAGGCAAGCATAATATTGGGAGATGCATTCTAAGCCAAAGTAAAGGATGCTCCTTCAAAAATTTTCCTCGCGCTCTGATTCATAGGATAACTGTTACAAAACGATCAAGGCTTCCTTGTCGCTAAAGGCAAGCATAATATTGGGAGATGCATTCTAAGACAAACTAAAGGATGCTTCTTCGAAAATTTTCGTCGTGCTCTGATTCATAGGATAACTGTTACAAAACGATCAAGGTTTCCTTGTCGCTAAAGGCAAGCATAATATTGGGAGATGCATTCTAAGCCAAAGTAAAGGATCTTTCTTCAGAAATTTTCCTCGCGCTCCAATTCATAGGAGAACTGTCACGAAGCTATCAAGGTTTCCTTGTCGCTAATGATAGGCATGATAATGGGAGATGCATTCTAAGCTAAAGTAAAGGGCGTGGCCCCAAAAATTTTCCATGTCAATGCCCCAACCTACAATTTACCCTGGCCACGCCACTGATTGTGGCACGCTCTATTCCCATACAGTTTGTAGCAAACTAATCTATATTATTGCTTCGATTGAATGCCAGATCAGTGTCTTGCTCTCTCTGTCTAAAAATCATTTTTGTAACCAAACTGCGCATGCGCATGATGACGTCACTAGTTTTGACGTCATCATTCGTCGGAAAATCAGCAAGTTGTGCCCCCCCTGTCAATTGGTACCCACGACGCCCCTGACTACATCACTCAGGAACAGAATTGTCCAGCCTTAGAACACTCCTACCGATACCATGTTAGCCAATGCTAAAATAGAATTGATTGCTTCGTTACAGTTATTTTTATTGATTAACATCCCCGGTCCCCGGAACGTTTTTGGTAAACATAATTTTCTTTGGCTTAGAATGCCTATCTTCATCCCATAGCACTGTCATCCAGAACATCAAATTTATGCCAAAATTTGAAGTTTTAGATTTTTGATTTAATTTGGGCTTGAGACATACACCATAACCTGGGGCTTAATTTGTTGCAAACATTTTTAAGATCAGTCAACAGAAAAGCGGAGATATTGGTTTTTAAAATTAGGCCTAAATAAGAAGTTTTTTTCACAAAGAGGCATGGTACTGTTGTGATGGTGGCTTACAATTCTTGGTTCTAGGCTCAGACTTCACCGATATTTTTTCATTTTAGTCTTATTCTGATCCCCTGAATGTATGCTTCAAGGCAATTTTAAGCATGTTTGAATATTTTTCTTCTTTGTGACCGTTTTAGACAATTGAACAATGGTACTTTTCTGAAAAAGTTCTGCCACTAAAAATCAATTGGAAAATTCAATGCCAAAGACAAAAAATATGTTTCACTATGCTCTTCAAAACAATTTCCAAAATTAAAAACACCTTTGTAGCAAGTCTCTACCAAAGGGCTAGTGCCATAGACTCACGAAATAGTCCCAGTTATCGCAACAACAACAGCAATGGCAACAGCAACAACAATATATTTTTGTGCTCAAACTGGAACTTATGGACTTTCACACCAAAAAGTGGGACGAAAATAAACAATGGGGGCACCGATTTTCTATTCACGTTGAAACGAGGTTAATGGCCTCTTTTCGGTTGTTGGAAAATTTCATCGCTTTGGCGTGCTTTGGCGTGAGCTGAAGGAAGCGAAATGGCCTTCAAAATAAGGAAATTCTGATTGAAACTGAAAGGTTTGTTGAATCCAGGCATTAATTTAAGGATTTTTCATCACTACACAAAACAGGGTAAATCGCAGTTATCGGCTTATAAGGGTGTGGCATCCGGGGGGGTACTTGACTTAAATTCGTACTTGGGTGTGCCCATGAACAAAATTGTTTTACCCTGCTCCGGAATTTTGCGCTAAAAATGATGACCTGTTTTAGAAAAAATTGGTGAAAAGTGTACTCCAAAACATGAGATTTGACAGAAAAACCACCCGATCTAATAAAATATTCCCTTTTGACATGTTTTGACAACCTGCTTTAGAAAAATTGCGTCATTTTGATACCCTGTGCTAGAGAAAATTGGAATATGATACCCTTAAAAAGGGCACTTACCCATATTAAGTACCCCTCCCCCCGGAGGTATGGTAGGAGGGTAACATTTTTTCACCACCGGACATGATTTGTCTATCGATTGCTGAGCACCATTAATTATTCGTCCAACGGGTGGCAAAACCAGAAGTGCATAATTTTAGGGGTCCAGGGGCATGCAGCCTTAGAAAACTTTTATAAATATGACCTCTGAAATGCCTGTAGGATACATTTAGTTCTCCTTTTTTCAAGGCAGTTTGTCACGCAGCCGATTTGCTGAAATATGAGCTTTAGAAATAGAGAAATTGAGATCATTGAATATTAGATGCTAATGTAAGTTATTTTGTGTTTTACTGAACAAGAGCTCAAATTTATTAGAAGTTATGATTCAACAAACCTGACCTGAATTGTATTCAAAGCCCGTTTGCAGTTATGAAGTAAAGTAAGAAGAAAGAGATCGGACACAAAAAGCACTATTGAATCTTTCTACAAACTGAGGCCTTTATTACTTCTTTCGATGGTGTGACGAACATATGAACATCTTGAACGGTACACAACAAGTTCAAAATGCTGCAAAAACACGAACTATTCATTCAAGTTCAGCTGTCTTCCAAGCGGGCTAGGAAAATCACTAGTTTTTCCACCAAACAACGCCTAAGTTGTATACTTTTCCAAAATTCTTTTTGAAGAAACCAAAGGGAACTGAAGTTGCTTTACTAAGAGGGGCGAAATTCCTGTCAGGGAAGGGTGGTCAAGCTCAGGGGCGTATATTAGGGGGTGTGGGGGTGAGTACCCTGGGTACCAGCCTCTCTAACCTAAAAACAGAGTTTTTTATGTTAGAGAGGCTGGTACCCAGGGTAGGGGGTGAGACACCCCCTCTTATTTTCTTAGTTGGTCTAAAATTTTCCTCGTCAGAAAAAATTGGTCAACGACAAACCTGGGATCGTTTGAATCCAAATTGGTCCGATTTTGAATATTTTGCGCAAAGGTCCGCCCAGACGACAGCTAGAATATTTACGAGTAAGTCTTGATTTGGAGAGTCGTTGGAACCAAAGAAGAAGATGGAATTTTAAAAGATTTCCTTAGATGTATCGCAGAATTGCCCAGGACTACATTGCTAGGGGCAAGAAATCATGGGATTGTGAGAAACTTTCTTAGACAAAGTAAAATGTGTTTTTGCGCAAAGATTGTCCCAAGTTCCAATACACTGCGGTACCCGTAATTTGGTGTTTGGTATGCGATATTTGGAAATAGACAAAATCGGCTAAGGTTTGCTACCACCCATTTCAAGACATGTGATCAATCACTTGATAAAACATCTTTTGATTTAACTATCATATTTCGTGTCATGCAAAGTTGTGCCATTAGTGCAAAAAGTAGCATAATGCTAAAAACTTCTCAAGAGTAAGGTCACATGCATGACTGAAATTTGGTTTTATAAGTCGCACATGATATGTCGACCCAGTCGAGATGCCCTGGGGGCTCGACTCAGTCGAACTAAGTGTCAATTTGGTTTCATAAGAGTCACGCCACACCGAACCAGGCAAATCGTTTAAAATTCATTCGATTCGGCACGGCGCGGCGCGGCACGACTTATTAATCGGGCCTAAAAATCATGACAGAAAGACTATTTGCGTTTATTAAAAGCTCAATTGGGAATTTATGTAACATGGCATCGCAGAATGTTGCTTGAATATATGCTCGAATGACAATTCCCTAAGGGGTACAAATCTAGACACCAGCAATTGTCAAAAACAAAGAAATCTACCACGTTTAACCCTATCCAGACTGGGGGGGCTCATTCAGCCCCCCCCCCCACCTACTTAACTGAGCACTGCTACAAATTGGTTCAACGAACCAGGAAATGATTTTTTATCTTTAGTTTCTATCCTTTTGAAGTGTGAATTTGTGTGAAATTTTGAAAAAAAATTCAGGGGGCCGGGGGCTGGCTGTTTTTTTCAAAGTGGTCGGGGCCAACTTTTAGGTAAGCTGCTTATGGATGTAATTCTAGATCACCTCATAATCCTTTGATAATATCCTTTTTCATTTGTGAACTTATAATTTGTAAGGTCTCTTCAATTTTTTCCAAGAACAATAGAACAATTATGTGTCACGTGACCTCATCGATGACGTCATCTTTAAGAAAATGGCAAAAATTAGTTCGCGGTCTTTCTGCAAGGATATTTCGACCCCAAGTGTTTTACAGCGGCAATAAATAGATTAAAACTGATCAACAGGGTTGTTTCCACCTAAGCTGTGTAATTTTGTTTGAATTTTGTGCATCGTTGGCCGCAAACAGTATAAGATTCCCTGGGGGTATCCTCCAATAGTACTACTAACGGTCAGTTTTCATGCATATCTTTAGAATCTGTTTTACAGTGAGACTTTTTTGACTTGAAAGTGTTTAGTTTGTCAAGATATTATCAAAATTTCACCAAATAACTATCCTCAACCCCCTTTTTCTCCCTTCCTTCTTCCTTCCAACTCATTTGCTTACTACTGGGAAAAATGCTGATGTCAGCAATTTTTGCAATAATCAAAACAAAAGTTTCAAAAGGAAAAATTAAGTATGCAATGATCACTTATCATCGAAGTAGTTTTCATTGTAAACTATGGAGAAATTCTCTAATATGGCTGCACTTGTCATTTTTCAGAAAAACAAGATTTTTAATCTCTTTGTCCGCCATCTTGAATTTGCGAAAATCAAATTTTTCACTTTATAAGTATATTTTCACCTTCTAACAATGCTTTGATTGGCATAATTTGGTTTCATAAATCATTCTTAGAAAGTTATAAAGATTTAAAAAAGAGTTGTTTTTTCCATTTTTTTCGTGGACACGTGCCAGCTGGTCTTGAATAATTATGACGTCATATCTTTTTTTAGAATTTTTTTTGTTAGACATGATAGATCATAAGTACGGCTACCTGCATGGTGAGTTTCGTCTTCGTAAGTGAAGGAATGGCGATTTTAGACCCCAAGTCTTCTAGTAGCTCAAAAAGCCCAGTCTGGATAGGGTTAACTGCTTATCTGATAAAAAAATAAAGGTGGAACGTAGACCACCAATGAAACAAAAAACAAGTTATCGGTCAAAAATGACCGCGATAAACTTAAAATTACATGATTCGAGATTGTGGCGAAGTTACAATATGATTGGTTCGTATCATGAAAAAGTTGATTTAAATTCTTGCTAGGAATATAAATATCGAACTGATGTTTATCAAAGTAACAAAAAGCTAGACTATATAGCGTCACAGAAAACCAAGATAATTGCACGATTGATTCTGTGGGGATTGTATCGAAATTTCTTTTCTAAATGCGTGAGAGAGTTCACATGCAAAAGTATATCGTCTTCAGAAGAGCCCAAAAGAATGCGCCAAGAGATATGGGTTACAGATAGTATTCATCAAAGGTGGTTTACGCTTCTATTAAAAGCGCAAACACTGCAGACACTAAAAATCACAAAGGAAAGACTTCTTAAACGATAAACACGCTAAAACCAGTCGCCTTCGCTCGGTTTTCGCAGTGCGGAAAAGTCGTTATACTGAAGATCACGCCTATATTTGAAACTCCAAATCCGTGATCACCACATGAGGCAAAATCTTAACCAATCAAAGAAATTGAATGTGTGACATGTGAATAAAAGAAAGGATTGTGCCAACGTTGTTAGGGACCGTTCATTATTTACAGAGGGGTTGGCACTGAAGAGAAATGTTTTCTTGTCCAAAAAATCTTCTTACCCAACTCTAAAAGTGACAGCAAAAACATCTACCCAACAATATTCAGGTTGAAAAAATGTTGTCCAACCCCTACCTATAAACATGGTTTCAATGTCAAACGATGTGAATTCTCAATTCAATACTGTAAATATTGATGACAAAGATGAACAAAGTAGACACTGAATGTGAAATGGATAGTGTTGGTGATGTTGATGATGACATTAATAATTTTGGACTTTAAACATTTGGCATTAATTGGTGGGAAATTTTGTTTTCCCAACCTTGAAATTACATGAAAAAAAGTATTTACCCAACCTCTTTATGTTAGAAAATTTCTCTTACCCAACCCATTTCTCTTCGGTGCCAACCCCTTTATAAACAATGAACAGTCCCTTACAAGAACCGCTTATCGAACCATTGTTTTCCATTTAAGAGAACGGAAAGAAGACTAATGTAATGCGCAGAATAGGCAGTAAAATCGTCATTCCTGAGTTTTCTTAGGATGCTAATTTATGAAAGAGAATGTGACTCATTGAAAGACTTTATTCAAGATAATGTATTGTATTAAGACTTATTAGGGAAACACCCCCGGATACAAACAAAAGAGATTCGAACAAAAGAGATACTGATCAGATTAGATCAAGTGAACATGAACACACATAAAATATTATTTTAGTTAAAAAAGTGTACACGCTTATGATAATAAATTGGTTGAAGCAGACGAGCAAAAGCCTTGTTATTTTATTGAAACAATTCTATGTGCGGTCAGCGCCGGGCATGACCGTTACATCTGGCGCCCAACGAAAATTTTTTGCTGTCGAGAGAGCCGAGAGAGTACGCAAGTCACAGATCACTGTCGTGGTCGCAGGTTGTAAGTTTTCAAACCTTAGTTGCGATGAATGAATTTTGTTATCAGTATCACCGGACCTAACTTTGTTTGCAATTTCTGCGTACGTGGTTTCACGAGTAGCTCTTTGTCTTCTGTTGTTGTTTACCGTTTCGATATTTGAAGCTGGTTTTATGAATCTTTGCCTCGAAATTTGAACCAAAACCAATTTGTGCAAGTTGTGTTGATTATGGCTGAGGAAATTTATGAAACATTGCAGCTGATGCTCTGCACTGTCGATGAAATTCAGTTGCGAGCATTTTGCGAGCATTTAGGTATTGATAGAGCCAAAATCGCTGGGGTTAACAAACGCAAAGTATTGAGGGAAGTCCTCGCCTTTATCGATGAAGCCCTTGACAAATGCGAGGAGGAGAAAAGTGTTGACAATCTGACCGCTTGGTTGCATTTTTGGCGACGGGGGGCTGGCGAGCAAACCACAGATGCGGAAGTTAATGATCAAATTGAGACAGGCACAGTGGAGGAAATGCGGACCGGCACTGGGGAACAGGATTATCCAGAATCTGGACCTGGGGATGCAGGATCCCAGGACCCCGGACCCCAAATATCAATTGACAAACAAATTGAAGAGATGAGGAAACAGTATGAATTCTTGTTGGAAAATCAGCGTAAGGAAATGGAAGTGGCTTTAAAGAAAATGCAGGAGGTCAGCCAAGGACACAGGGGGGAAGAGCCCAAGTGCTTCGAGATTGAAGGCAGCCAAAATAAGTTCCGTAACATTGTAACATTGTTGACCCAAACAATGTTAATTCACTCCTAAGAAGAGAATTAAAAATTTACGGTCAAATTGGGGAACAAGGCAAAAATGATCAGCTCAGTTTTGTGTCATTATCTCGACAAATAGAAGCTGCGGTGGAGAAGGGATACACACAAAAAGAAGTGGTAGAAGCCGTGATCAAAGCTATGAGGCCTGGCTTACAGTTACGAAGCTATATAGAAACCCTGCCAGACCTCACTTTGCCAAGACTGAGACAAATTCTGCGATCACATTATAAAGAGAAGAGTGGCACTCAACTATATCAAGAGTTGGCCACCATTTGCCAAGGGCCTAAAGAATCACCAGACGCCTTTTTATTGCGAGCTCTGGACTTGCGACAAAAGGTACTGTTCGCTAGCAAAGAGGCAGATGCCAGCCTCAAGTACGACCCACAGTTAGTTCAAGGTATGTTCCTTCGATCAATGGAAACTGGCCTAAGAGATGACAATATTCTCACCAAATTTCGCCCAGTTTTGCACATTAAGAACATACCCGATGAAGATTTGATTCAACAAATGGGAAATATCTCCTCCGCAGAGGCAGAAAGACAAGCTCGCTTAGGAAAAAGAGTGAAAGATGTACAAGCAAGTCCTGTAGTTTCAGATGGGACAAATGAAGAGCGAAAAGAAGCAATACAACAAAAGAAGAGGGCTGAGAAGAGCTCAGAGAGTCGTATTTTGGAGACCATGGAAGCAATGCAAGCACAAATCCAGAGCTTACAAGAAGAAGTGAAGAAGAAATCTGAAACAGCAAAAGGGACAAACTATTACAGAGGGAAGCAAAACAACCCTCCCGGAAATGGCCAGGAACCATTCCGTGCTTGTTCAGAATGCAGTGAGCAGGGACTTTCTAAGTCGTGCACCCATTGTTATTACTGCCATGGTGAAAACCATTTTGCCAGAGATTGTTTGAAGCGTCGAAGAGATCAGGGAAACGGCAGGGGGCTGCGCAGGGGGGACAAGGTGTAGCCCAATCAAATGAAAAAACGTCCCAAAGATGCAATTTTTGTCAGTCTAAGTGCAGTGAGTTGAAATTAATGAAATGCAAATCTTGCCTCGCAGTGAAATATTGCGGAAAGACATGTCAAAGAAAACATTGGACAGAACATAAAGAGATTTGCAAAGCAATAAATAGTTTGTCTTCATTCAATCAAGAAGAAGGGCCAAACACAATCTTTACTGCCCATATAACACCATCACAACAAGATGCTATTGTTAAACTAGTTGGCCGGAAATGTACCGTGAATGTGAAACTCGAGGGCAAATCATTACAAGGGTTGTGGGACACTGGAGCTCAAGTTTCAATCTTGTCTTTGGACACAGTAAAGCGGTATTTTCCAACCAAGACCATAAGAAAGATTGAAGAATTGTTGGAGGAGACGGAGGAAATCAAACTAGTTGCTGCAAATGGTACCCCTATTCCGTATGAAGGTTGGATAGAATTAGAGATGCAATTATCGTCTGGTAGCACTGATAAGAAAGAAAGCATACAAGTCCCATTCCTGGTAACAAAAGAAACACTTGACCTGCCAATTATAGGGTTCAATGTTATTTGTGAGCTGACCAAAGATAATTTCGGGTTGGCCAATGGTGTTAATACACATACCATCGATCAGCTCAAGCAAAGTTTTCCAATTTTATCAAATGACCAAGATTGCTTATCTTTAATCAAAGTTATGAAGAATTCTACTGACAATGACTATATATGTGCAGTGAAAACATCAAAGAAAGACTTTCTAGTACCACGCAGGAGTATCACTTCTATCAAAGCGCGTGCAAACACTGGCTATATCGCACAACTCACGCCTGCGTTGCTTGAACCAGAAGTAATTGGAAGTTTGCCATATGGGCTGCATGTAAATCAAATGCTAGTTACACTTAAAAAAGGGAAAAAACAGATGCTACCTATCACGATTGAAAATGTTACCGATCATGACATTCGACTAAGAAGCAATACGGTAGTAGCACACTTGCAGCTGGTCCAATCGGTGCTACCAATGGAGGTCAAAGAGAAAACGGAAAACGAGGATGCTCAACGAAGTAGTAAAGATGATGTTAGTCAACAGACAAGAACATCATGCGTCTCAGATATAAAATTAGATGGATTGTCAGAAGAACAAGAATCACTTGCAAGAGAAATGCTCCTTGAAGAGTCGCAGTCATTTTCAGTGAATGAGTCAGACATCGGGGTTGCAAAAGGTTTAAACCTAGACATAAACTTGGAGGACAAGAAGCCAGTGCAAAAGAACTATATCTCAGTACCCCGCCCCTTGTACACTGAAGTAAAGTCATACATCGAAGACCTGCTAAACAAACAATTTATCACACCATCAACATCTGCATGGTCATCACCTGTAGTTTGCGTTCGTAAAAAGGATGGAAGCCTCCGTCTTTGTGTTGACTACAGAGGTCTCAATAGCAAAACAATCAAAGACCGGCACCCGCTGCCACGTATACAAGAGACGTTGGATAATTTAGGAGGCAAACAATGGTTCACAGTTCTCGACCAAGGGAAGGCTTACCACCAGGGTTTCATCAGTCCTGGTGACCGACATCTTACTGCCTTCATAACACCATGGGGACTGTTTGAATGGGTTAGAATACCATTTGGATTGACCAATGCACCTGCCACCTTCCAACGTCACATGGAGAATATTTTGAGAGACCTTCGTGATGAAATCGTAATTCCATATCTTGATGACTTGATCGTATTTAGCAAATCATTCGAAGACCATGTCGCACATGTACGCACAGTTCTTCAACGCCTTAGAGAGCATGGAATCAAATTGAAGGCAAAGAAATGCGACCTTTTCAAGCGTGAAGTTCGTTTTCTTGGAAGAAAAGTTTCTGGAAATGGGTATCAAATGGATGATAGCAATATTAAGGCCGTTACCAGCCTACTTGACCAAAAACCTAAGACAGTCGGAGATGTGAGGAAAGTATTAGGTCTCTTGTCTTATTACAGAAGGAGTATCCCATCATTCGCGAAGACCGCCAAGCCTTTGTATGAGTTATTAACAGGGACAGACAACATGGCACAAGCCTCCAAGATCAACAACAGCAAAGGTCAATTGAAGTCAAACGTATATGTCAACTGGACAGATCGTCACCAAGAATCGCTTCAAGAGATCATAACATTACTTACTAACTCACCATTGTTAGCATTTCCAGATCCAGAAGAACCATATATACTCCATACAGATGCTTCACAAGATGGCCTTGGAGCGGTATTATACCAGAAACAACAAGGGAAGAATAGAGTTATTGCATACGCGTCTCGCACACTGTCACAAGCTGAGAAGAAGTACAATCTGCATTCAGGGAAATTAGAATTCCTTGCTTTGAAGTGGGCGATAACTGACCAATTCAGGGATTATCTGTATTATGCTCCCTCATTTAAGGTCTACACGGACAATAATCCATTAACGTATGTGATGTCATCAGCACGACTGAACGCTACAGGCATAAGATGGGTTGGCGAACTTGCAGACTATCGTTTTACTATCCATTACCGCCCAGGCAAGAGTAATGGTGACGCTGATGGGTTAAGCAGAATGCCACAAGACTTAGATCAGATTGTGAAAGAATGTACTGCTGAAGTTTCACATGATCTGTTGCAAGCAAACGTTCAAATGGTGTCAATGGTTGATAACAACACTGGATGGCTCACGGCTATACCAAAAGCAACAACAACAGTAGAACTTGCTCCATTATACGCATCAGGCAGAAGCAGCAAACCAGAAGAAAAGATTGATGTTCGGAGTCATCAGCTACGCGATCCCGACATTCGCCCAATTATCAGGTGGAAGGAGGTGGATACAGTACCAACACAAGCAGAAAAAACGACACAAACCCACATAACAAAGCGCCTTCTTTATGAATGGAACAAACTCTACCTTGACAGAGAAGGCATATTACGTAGAAAATGCGGTGCTACCAACCAAATTGTTCTACCAAAGAACCTTCATAACACTGTGTATTCTGAACTCCATGAGAAGATGGGACATATTGGAGCTGATAAGGTGCTGAGTCTTGCACGTGACCGTTTCTTCTGGCCCCATATGAAAGCTGACATAGAACATTTCGTTAACAACCAATGCCGTTGCCTAAAACAGAAGAAGCCTACACTGAACCAGAGAGAACCATTGAAGCCAATTTTGACAAGTGAACCATTTGAAATTATTTCGATTGACTTTCTCCATTTGGAAAGGTCATCTGGAGGGTACGAATACATTTTGGTAGTGGTTGATCACTTCACAAGATATGCTGAAGCTTATGCCACTCGCAATAAAACGGCCAAAACAGCTGCAGATTGCTTGTTCAACAACTTTTTCATGCGATATGGTTTCCCAAAACGCATCCACCATGATCGTGGAGGGGAGTTCCAAAATACTCTGTTCAAACAACTAGAAAGCCTATCAAGAACTGAAAACTCAAGAACAACTCCTTATCACCCGGAAGGGAATGGCAAAGCTGAACGCTTTAATCGCACCCTACTCGGCATGCTTCGGACTTTGCCAGAACAGTTTAAGTCAAAATGGAAAGAACATCTCCCAAAGCTGGTACATGCCTATAACTGCACTCAACACGAGTCTACTGGATTTTCACCATTCCAGCTACTGTTTGGACGACCAGCCAGATTACCTGTTGACTTGATTTTCGATACACCAAGGTCAAAACACGAGCAGAACTACCAATCTTATGCAGAGAACTGGAAGACAGCAATGAGAAATGCGTATGACATCGTGATAAAGAACTCCAAAAGTGCAGCTGAACGCAACAAGAAGCAGTATGACAAGAAAATTCGAAGTTCTACATTGGAAGCAGGAGACAGAGTTTTAGTCCGAAACCTGTCCGAGAGAGGCGGTCCAGGAAAACTCAGGGCATACTGGGAAGACAAGATACATATCATTGTTCGTCGTTTGAGTCCTGACAGTCCTGTATATGAAGTCAAACCAGAAAAATCAGACGGTCGCTCAAGAACACTCCATCGCACATTATTGTTGCCATGCGACTACCTTGAACTTGATTGCGAAACTCGAGATAAAATAAGTCATGCTCAGAAATCACCTTGTTTGCAACATAGAATGACCGATAAACAACAACATTATTCGGGAGAGGGTACCGATAGTACAGAGGATGAAGATAACTTTCCATCGTTCACACCGAATGAGATGCCACGCCTGAAAACTGAGTTCGATCGTACAACCATTGATCAACAAAATGCTCTTCAATTTGATATGGATCCAGAGAATGATACAGCTCTGTTTGAAGATAATCGAGAGGCAGATCAACCATTTCAAGCGTCAAGTCAATCACTAGATCAATCGCCATCAGAAACAGATGACAGGGGATCAAACTCGGACACTACCGTTGATTCCAACGAACCGGAAGAAAGACCAAATCCCATTCATTCACCAGATGCGTCGCAATCAAGTCCAATGGAACCAAGAAGACCTACACGACAAAGACAACCACCATCACGTCTTGTTTACAACGATTTTGGGAATCCAAATTCAGAACAGCAGTTTTATGTGAATTCGTCGTTTGTTCAACCAAAGAACGTACCCTTGCGGACACAGTTATCTGCATCTACACCAACATTCGTACCATGTAGATACGTGAATGTACCAGTTCCAGTATACCACAGTATAACACCGGCACATCAAAACATTAGACAATTTGTGCCACCTCAGCCGTACTTTAATCCATATTTCAGAACAGCCGTTATTTGAACATTCCATTATAGCATTTGTACCGACACTTATAAAGCTGGCATGTTTTGTTGAGAAGAGACTCGAATTTTATGAAAAAAGAAATTAACGCTCGTCGAAACCACACGGTTAAGTGACCGAAAACGCCCGATTACCAATAACTCGTCGTATGTTGAGAACTTAGTTGATGTATTGCCACATAGAAGGGAGTGAATGCACATTCCGCTTCATATGTATTGCCAGAACCGTTTAATGTTGAGGACAACATTCATAAAGAGGGGGAGTGTGTGACTCATTGAAAGACTTTATTCAAGATAATGTATTGTATTAAGACTTATTAGGGAAACACCCCCGGATACAAACAAAAGAGATTCGAACAAAAGAGATACTGATCAGATTAGATCAAGTGAACATGAACACACATAAAATATTATTTTAGTTAAAAAAGTGTACACGCTTATGATAATAAATTGGTTGAAGCAGACGAGCAAAAGCCTTGTTATTTTATTGAAACAATTCTATGTGCGGTCAGCGCCGGGCATGACCGTTACAAATATCGCTGATCACGATGGTGAATTTAATTTTTCGATTTACGCTTTTATTTCGCTGGAAAATGGGGTTAAAGAGCCCCCACTCTGCTTCAAAAAGTGGCGGCAGTTCTGCGCGGTCTAACCGTTGAGTACCAGATCTCTGTGACGTAAAGTGTTTGGGCAACGATACCTCGATACACAAAACAACATGAAAACTGGCCATAAAAGATGAAGTTTGGCTTGATTTTCCACCTTTATACCCAATTTAAACCGATAAATTTTCCTCCAGATATCTCCAGTTACTCCAGACAAGGTATGCAACGAACTTTTTGGAGGTTTTTCACACTAAAATGTTTCTATAAAGTGGCATGTTTGGAAGGGATATTACGCGCGATGACATGAAAGTGAAAGCATATTTCGCAACACATCCCACACACAGGTCAAAGTTTCCAAAACAAAAATAAACATTACGTTTGTGACTATTTAATAAACCTTTAGATAAACAAACGTTACATGTTGCGACTATTTTAGTAGGTTTTGCCATATAAATGGATTGGTTTGGGTGCTTCTAATCGATAAAGCCTTCCAAGTGAAGCCGTGAAGCCGAAGGAAGGCGAGACAGGGTTCCAGACCATGACCATAGGCCATCAGACAGCTCCGTATATTTTGGTCTGGTTCGATTGGATATAACGGATGATAAAGCTGTAAACTTACCCAAGAAAGCTCGTCCTCTACCAAAATCTAAGCCATGAAATGTTCACAAAATATGATTATGGAGGAAAGTATTGCTGTGCCGGGTTACCAAACAAAATGAGCTGACAAAATCGAAGTTCGATGCCTGCTGGCATTACCCACCATCGGTTACCAAAGGATCCAGAAGTGCGAAGACAGAGAATTCATTTCATAAAACGAAATCATTTCATTTCATTCTTTATTTTGTTGCAACTGACTTCCAAAGAACGCATGCCTCCCTGCGTGAATTTAATACCGAAGATATGAAAAACTTCCTTCGACGTGTTTACGATACAACGCAGTTTGACAAGGAAGCAACCAGGCAGTCCAGACAAAAGAATGGTTATTAGACTATTGTATCTTATTGCTTTTACTTACGTCATTCTCAAAGAAAGATCCAATATCTCGCTGTTGGAAATAATACCCCTTTGAAAAGTGAAAAGTACAATAACCTTGGGCATGTTGACTTCAACTGCCCTGTTCCTAAATATTTCATCAATGCTACGGTCCTTCAGACCAAACGTTTTTTAAATTTGAAACCAAGCTCTTTGATTCTTTTTCGGTAGGTAGGTACTGCAAACCAATGACTTCGGCCCTCCTGTAGCCCTCCTGTGGGGGGAATTTGATATCTTACTACCTTTGTAAAAGCGGTTTAAAATAAACAAAACTTATTAAAAGTTAAATTTTCTATCATAGTTGCTAAAGGCCACTGCAGCCAAAGGAAGGGAAACTGAAGGCAAGGAAGCACCCGAAACACAAGAACCGAAATTTAGCTGTTATCTCTCACTGGTCGACTGACTGCTTGCTTAGGCCCCAAACACTTTACGTCACAATTCAAAACCCGCCCCAGACTTCCCGGACACTTTTTCGACGAAACAATCAATTTCAAAACGCTAATAACTACGAAACGACTTAGAATTTGAAAGTCTACAGTTTAGATTCGAAATCAGCGTACTTGAATTGACTAATATCGACAATAAAAATTTTCGCGTCATATTCACTTTAAGGAAAAGATGGCAACAAATAACGATTTTGGCCTTTGAAACGTTTCACTTGCTGCTGAAGAAATGGCAAATCTTCGACCTTGCATCGTTTTTCAACCAAGGGGAAGCTTTCTGTCTTACTTTATCTAATTTTCTTAAAAAGATGTGGCAAAAATGTAAAAATCATGTACAAAACTTGTTAAATGAAAATTGCCCTGAACATTTTTTGGGCACGTATTGACAACAGCCCTTTGGTAGAAACTTGCAACAAAGGTTTTCAATTTTTTGAAATTGTTTTGAAGAGTATAAAATATATTATGTCTTTAACTTTAAATTTTACGATTGATTTTGAAGACAGGACTTCTTCAGGAAAAGTACCACTGTTCAATAGTCTAAAAACGCTCACAAAAAGGCAAATCAGAATAAGACTAAAATGAAAAAGATCGGTGAAGTCTGAGCCAAGAAACAAGGAATTGTAAACTGCGATCAAAACAGTGCCACACCTGCTACCATCCAAACTGCATCTCTGATTGGAATAAACTTGATCCTGAAGTCAGATCTGCACCGTCCGTTGCTGTTTTTAAGACAAAGCTTTTATCAATAATTCGCCACCTCCAAAAACTTGTATTTGGTATTCATGACCCGATAGGCCTATCACATTTTTCCAAAATAAGAGTAGGACTCAGCAAACAAAACTTCCACAAATTCAAGACAATTTTAGGGACACCGTAAACCCAATGTGCCCAACGCATGACAGTATTGAGGATACGGAGCACTCTTTGTTGCTTTGCCCTTCATTTGACATTAAAGACATTAAACGATGAGTTCTCTTCGCTAGAGTTTCGGATTTATTACGACTAGTTGTTGAAATCACCAACCTTTCAAACGATTTTCTAATACACCTCTTATTATATGGTGACCAATATCTTCCGAATGACCTAAATAGAAATATACTCGAACTGACTAGCCTACATGATTCATCCACAATATTGGTCGGTTTGATTAAAATCATATCAAACTTACTGTAAGTCCCATGCCATGCAACCACCAATTCCCTTAAAGTACATTTTTTGTTTGTTTGTAAATTCTGTCTCATATCAAATGTCAGGTATCCTATCCAAATAAAATGGAATATATAAAAAAACAAGTGCCACCCCTCTACAGGTCATGTAAACAAAGGTCTGACTTCGGCCCGACTTTAAAAATCAATATCTTCACTTTCTGTGATTGATTTTGAAAATGTTTGCAACACATTAACCCTTAGGTTATGCTCCATGACGCTAGTCCAAAATCTAGCTGGAATTCGGAGCTTCATTTTTTGGCAATATTAGCTAAAAAGGGCCAAATAGATCACAGTGCATAGTGCCAAATTTGAAACTTTCATCATTTTTTAACAGTTTGCTATGAATCACGTCATATGATGTACTTGAAGTAAAAGTGTTTTCAGGATATGAAAGTAAGAGCTTTCACGAATTCCCGCATAGCAATCATCGATTCACGAATTCACGTGCATGAATGTGAATTGTCACGTTCACGGACGGACCTCAATTCACGAAATCACGCCATGAAATTTGCCGATTCACGTTTTCACGGTCCCAAAACGGTCCAATCCAGCTTCACGTAAAAGCTATTGGGGGGCCACATAAAATTCAATTCAAATTCAATTCACTGCAAGCCTTTCAAACAACAATAAAACGGTGACTAATGTTAATAATGAAGACTGAAACCGATACTTCTACCGGGTGACCCAACGCAATCTGCTTTAGAAAAAAAAGTACGTGGCTGACGGAAATGCTTCAAACCAACAAGAGCAGATTTTGTAATACAATAGCAACAGTTGCGTTTGATTGACACCTCAATTCAAAGCGATTAGCGGCTGCAGACAAAGGAAATTCTGTCAACCAGTAATTCAAAACAAACAAAGCCGCAAATGTTTCCCCAAAAACTGGTAGGGCAAACTCTCGCCTTGTGCAAGCGAAAGATGGTTTTTAAGGGAAGTTATGTGCTTATAGCGAAAGAAGAAGGGTAAATCTAAAGTTCTCTCGCTTAGATTATATTTATTTGATTCAGGAGCTGTTTTGTAATCGTTTCATTTTAAGCCCTAAAGACGCGAGAATTACAATGCCTTCTGCTCCGCTCCTGAATCAAATAAATATAATCTAAGCGAGAGAACTTTAGATTTACCCTTCTTCTTTCACTATAAGCACATAACTTCCCTTAAAAACCATCCTTCGCTTGCACAAGGCAAGAGTTTGCCCTACTAGTTTCGGGGAAACTTTTGCGGCTTTGTTTGTTTTGAATTATTGGTTGAGAGAATTTCCTTTGTCTGCAGCCGCTAATCGCTTTGAATTGAGGTGTCAATCAAACGCAACTGTTGCTATTGTATTACAAAATCTGCTCTTGTTCTTCAAACCTTGTTCTGTCGCTAAAAAACTAGCCTATATTATGAGTATTTTTTAGAATTTTTTTCGGCACTGTAAATTTCCCGAATTAATGCTTTTGAGAAAACGGGCAAGGTTGAAATCCACAAAAAGTCGTCAAAAACAAGGGATCGATTTAAAGCCATTTCAGATCTTCAAAACAATGAGGAGGGCGTTTCATTTCAGCCTTGGAATATGGAACTCATTTAAAAGTTTCCAGAGCAAGTTTATGGCCCCTTTTGTACCTAAGCATTTGGAGCTGAAAATTAATGTTCTTGTAAACTTGTGGAATTTCAAAGGAATTCAATTTTCCACGCAAATCGAAATGTTCAAGAATTGCTTACACAAAAGCAGGAGTATCCTTGCCCCTTGAGACAAGAATATTTTAGGTATCTAGGGACTATTAAACTTGCTCTGACAACATTCAACTGAGATTCCTATTCCCAGGCTGAAATGAAACACGCTGCTCGTTGTTTAGAGGATCTGAAAATGCTGCAAATCGATCCCCTGTTTTTGACGACTTTTTGAAGATTTTGAGTATGCCCTTTTTCTCATAATCCTTAATTCGGGAAACTTAGCGACAGAGCAACGTTTAAAGCATTTCGTTCAGCCACTTAGTTTATTTTCCATAACAGATTGCGTTGGGTCACTTTTCTTTGGGTCACCCGGTATATGGGTCAGAAATCTGGGAATACCAATCCAAGATTGACAAAATAGAGAGAATCCAAACAATGTGTGGGAAACATATTTTAGGAATACATCGCAAATCTACCAATGCAGCAATCCTAGGAGAATTAGGGCTGAGAAATCTCAATACAGATATGCAGATCAATCCATTAAAATTTTATGATTACTTGGAGCAAAATAAAAATAATCTTATCAAAGATGCACTTCTCGAAAACAAAAGTAACAACACTCCCTGGTATAAAAACGTTAAAACTTTACTTGATAAGCTCCATTTTGGTCAAAATATATAGTATAACGTACAAACAACTTACACAAAAAAATAACAAATTAATAAAGAAATATTGTCAAAACCCTCAATAAAAGCATCCATGATGAAGAATGGAAACACAAAATCTCACAAATGAGTAAAATGAAATTCTGTATGAATTTCAAACAAAGACCAACATTAAGTAAATATTTATCAGTAGTCCAATCTATACCTCACAGACAAGCCCTTACAAGATTATTGATCAGTGCACATAAACTAAACACGAAATAAAACGATCAAGCACCCTTCCTATTTTCAAAAAACGAATTAGATGTTGGAATGGCGCAAAATGCAACTGTAGGCTCTGCAAAACATACATTCCAAGAGTTGGGTTTCTAACATGATAAACATTTCATGCTTTTATCTTGTATATAATCCACTAAATGTTTTTATTGATTAGCTTTAGGAATTAATTTGTAAATTTTGTAAATTTTTGTAAAGTAGGCCTAAATTAGCTGTAATTTAGCTATTCTTTTTATTTTACTTAGCCTAAATTAAATAAATTATTGATGATGATGATGATGATGATGATGATGATGATGATGATGATGATGATGATATGATGATGATGATGATGATGATGATGATGATGATGATGATGATGATGATGACACAAAATCTTGCAAATGAGTAAAATGAAGTTCTGTATGAATTTCAAACAAAGACCAACTGGAAGATAGATTCGAATCCAGAGACGAAAAACTGTGTTTCCTACGAATTTTCCCGCAATTTTGAGCCATTCTGATAATTGGCCCCAATTCGACAGTGCATTGATAATTGGCCCTAATTCCACAGTGTATTTGCTGTTTGTTCCATATTTAGAGCCACATAGAGACATTAGGTGACAAAATCTTAAATATATGACAGTAGATTGGAATTCAGGGACGTAAAACAGTGTTTCCTACGAATTTTCTCGCAATTTTGAGCCATTCTGATAATTGGCCCCAATTCAACAGTACATTTGCTGTTTGTTCCACTTTTAGAGCCACATAGAGACATTAGGTGACAAAATCTGAAATATATGACAGCAAATTCGAATTCAGGGACGTAAAACTATGTTTCCTACGAATTTTCTCGCAATTTTGAGCCATTCTGATGATTGGCCCCAATTCAACAGTGCATTTGCTGTTTGTTCCACTTTTAGAGCCACTTGGAGACACAGAGGGACAATAATTTGAAAAAGTGACAGTAGATTTTAACTCAGTGGCCAAGAATGGTGTTTTTTGTAAAGTTTCGTGCAATTTCGAGCATGTTTCACCATCGCTGTCAATTCACCATAGGTATTTGTTATTTGTTTCGTTTTTAGAGCCACGTAGAGACAAAATGTGACCAAATTTTCAAAAATTGAAAGCAGATTCGAAATCAGGGCCCTGAAATTGAGCTTTGTGCCAAGTTTCATTGATTTCTGACAACTTTGATTTTTTCACTATGAATGGGATGAGAAAAGTCAAAAGTGTGACACAGCGCCTGAGAGGGTTGAGTGACATTCTTTAGCTACTCCATAAACTTCTAAGGCGTGACTTATTTTTGATTGCACTAAACTGAGAAATATAGCCTTCAAACATTCAGTGTCGCAATTTAGCAAACATAGAGCAATATTTAACTAAGCTGCTTGCAAGTAAGTCTATATGAATTGCAGTCCAAGATATTTTAGACTGTTGACTTCTTTAAGTTTGGAACCCATTTCGATTGCGAAATCGTTGTTGATGATTCTATTTCGATTTGGTTTAGAAAGACAATGATTTGTTTTACTGTTGGTGTTAAAGGAGCTGGATAAGAAACTGTCGGGGAAATTTTGATTTGACTGTTTTCTGATCAGCCAATTTATTGTGACTATTCAACGGAAATTCAAAATAAATGTCGCCTTTGCACTTTCTTCTGATACAAATTAAAGCTCCATATGTTTTGGGATTGCTGTGATATAGATGGATTCCCAATAAGTGTTTTCGTTGATCTTTCACCCAAAGACCAGCCTGTATCTAGATAAGGATCTTTCCTTTTGAATTTAGGTAATTACAAAGGAATTTCTCCTTTAAAAATTCGATATTTGATGCACAATCAGGAGCGGATCCAGGAAATATCGTGACTACTGCCAAGGCGAGGTTATATGAAATAATTGGGTGTGGTTTTTTGAAAATAGGCGTGGACCTTAATAAGTAGCAAGGATATGAGAATCTGACTACTGCTTCAGCAGCAGTCGCAGTAGTCTGGATCCGCCCCTGACAAACAGTGGATTCGTTTACGTATTTCTTATCCAGACCCTTTAATAAGCAGTTTGTTTGCTTTGCAGTAGTGCGTTGCTGCTAGACGTTCCTCGGTGCAAATGCAAGCTCACTCCTTCAGATATGCAGGACCCACTTTATGGAATGATTTAACATGGAAAATTAGGTACCAGTCATTATTAAAGCCGGGTGGGGGGCCAGAAGATATTTAGAGGGGCCACCAAAAATTTCGTTGCTTTAAAGGGGGCCATCAAAATTAAAGTTTAAAAATAGGGGGGCCATCAAAAATTACCAGAACTTTTCTCCAAAAATATCAATCAAATATCAAACAGAACTCTGTTCGCTATAGATGTTGTCTAAACTTTAGATTGAAGACCATTACGTACAGACTTTCAAATTTGTCTTGACTGCTATCAGTACCATGACAGTTATCACTTTCAGCTGAAGTTGTTTTGATTACCTTATCAAAACCGCGATTAAAACCTGTCTCAAGCTTCAGCAGGACCATGTCTTCCTTTTCTTTGCTGGGCTCTTGTTTTGCTAAGATTAATCTTAGAGTCCAGAAAACATTATGGTCACACAGTCATTGACTGGATGAAGGTTTGCAAAACAATGGAGATTTGGTTGGAGGAAGGTTTAGCAAAATAGAGATTTTGAGGAAGGTTTGGAAAAATGTTTCTGACAATAAAAATTGAGACAATCTATTGTCAGAAACTGATGAAGGTTTGCAAAGCAATGGAGATTTTGAGGAAGGTTTAGCAAAATAGAGATTTTGAGGAAGGTTTGGAAAAATGTTTCTGACAATAAAAATTGAGACAATCTATTGTCAGAAACTGTCATACATAATGTAGTCAGAGTCAAATTCACTACGCTAATAGCCATAGGCAAGACAGCTCAAATGATTTACCTCACAATAAAGTTTTAGCATTGATAACTGGTATATCCACTCATTTTCTATATCTCCTTCGATACTCTTGACATATGTTCCATTACAACTGGCTGCATGTGTAACACACTATTATCTCAAAGAAATAGATACTCTACACAGTCTCCATGCTTCGAGAAGTTTCATTATGAACTCATAGAAACAGGGTGATGTTAATCACCATGATCAAAAATGGTGCCAATCAAAACTAAACTTCGAGCACAGTCATTTGTAACCAACTTAAAACTTCATGTGCTGCTGAAGAACTCCGATGAACTATGAGTAATTTCTTAGAAAGATGGCTATAAGTTTTGACATACAAGGAGAGGGCCCCCACAGCAGTGGTACATAACATGTGGGTACGGGTATGTGTCGCACATATGGATGGGTTTTGACCCAAAATTCGCTAGGAAATGGTTTATTTTCCGACAAATTTTGCTACATTGGGTTGGTTTGGCTGAAATCGACAAAAAATAATTTAAGTTTATAGTCGTTGGCAATTTGAAAACCAGGCGGCAGATTCCCGCCCATCCCCATGTTGTTTACCACCCCGCGGGAGAAGGGCCATGAAAAATTACAGCTTTGAAATGGGGGGTCATCAAACATTTCACAGGGGAAATCAAGGGGCCATGAAAAAATTTTGGTATCAATAAAATATCTTCCAGCCACCTACCCGGCATTAGTAATGACTGGTCCCTTAGGAGTGCAAATGACTCACCGCTTAAAAAACACCTTTTTAGAATCGCATATAATTTATAATTTTTTTTAATATTCTCATTGTGCAGTCCCTAGAATATTGTAATTATACTAAAGTTGAGGACTTTAGTAAATAATTATAACTATAAATAACTATTGTTGCTCACTGAAACACAGAGCAGACTGTTTTGAAACGTTAAAGGAAGAAACAATAAGTTTTTCAAAACGTGGTAATGTAATCACAGGTGGTAATTTTAATAGTAAAACAGGTAACCTAGAAGACTTTATAGATAGTGACACAAATTACTTTGGAAACTCAGATCCTAAACAAGAAATTGACAATTGAATAAATAATTTTTCACAACAAGATAAAAAGGCAATAAACGCTGCAAAAGATTTGATTGATCTTTCTTCTACCAATAAACTAAAAGTATTGAATGGGCGTACTTTGGGAGAAAATCACACACTTCAAGTCAAATGGAACAAGTATAGTAGATTATGTAATATGCAGTGAACACCTATTAGATAAAGTACATATATTCAAAGTTAAACCAATAACATATTCTGACCACTGCCAAGTAGGCTGCACCGAGAGATAAACTTAAAATTTAAGAAATATAACTGTTTGAAAGAGCAAACATCTCAAACCTAGAAACAGTAAAATTTAAATTCAAATGGAACGCTACACCAAATGAAACCCTCAAAGATTAGTTTACAGACACCCAAATGAAGGACTTGGGAACAAATATAAACAATGATGTTAAATGCAGATTAGAATGAAATTCTAATCGGAGTTAAAGCAACGAACATGCTGTTTATTGTTTATTACGCCTCTGGCGATTTGCAATACCATAGATTTTGACTCTCTAGAGATGTCATGTGTTTTACTATCTACGTGCTCATTGATAGTCGAACATGTGGCATGGTTTCTTCTTGCAGTATAAAACAGAGTTTGATTTGAGAATTTAGTAAATTTTGCACACTCGTGCGGAGTGGTTGCAAATTAAGTCTCCCACCCACCCGCCTCTTTCACATTTTTCATGTTGGATCTTCTTTCTTTTGCAGATGCATCTGGAAGTTTTGTCCAACATGGACGAGGGGACTAGTTTTGCGGGGAAAAATGAAGGTTTTCCTTCCAACCCTACCTTCGGAAGGGTTATTTGCTTTTCGGGAGATGGGCTAGTTCCCTCTAAGCCCAACTTGCCCTAATGATGAGAAAATGCAACCTTGTGTTTGTCCGATGCTTATGAGGAAATATTCACGATAAGGTTGAAATATATCTGAAGGGCAGCCAAGCCCCAACAGCGTTGGGTCTATTCATGGGAGTGTAGCTTTAAATGGCATATGAAGCGAAAACTTTTATTCAAGCTTTTTGGACTTCAAACATGGCTTTACACGATGGCATAAAAAGAATTTTGCCATAAATATATAACAATATTTAATAGATGATAATATTTGGGGTCTCCAAAACATTTGACTCAATTTTTTGGGTCCTCAAAACATTAGGTTTAATATTTAGCCATTGCATTTAGGGGTCAGCAAAGAACTAGTGGCATGGAAAGTAAGGGAATACCCCCCCTGGAGAATTATTTAGCAGACGAAAGATACAAACCTGAATGCTATAGAAAAAAACACTTAGATTGATTGAAATAATTGCTTAAACGATTAATTGGTAATAATTCGAAATAATTCGTAAACCTCTGATTAGACTAATTATGCCTTGCAAATCTAGTAGATTCGTAGTGAGCAATGTATTAGTAAGTACGATATTGTTGTACCCTCTATCATTTGCGGGTAGATGAAAATATAAAATAGCAGAGTTAAATTTATATAAATCAACCCTACCCCCGTCTCCCTGTCTGTCGTTTGTCGTTTGCACCGAAACGAGGCTTAAAGGAAATGTTCCATTCCAATATTTGGCAAAGCGGGAAACATTTCTTTGTGTGGGATTATTGTGAGGTAAGTTCAAACTATTCTGTGCATATTTCCTTGAACAAAATTAATAAAGGCTTCATTATTCTTTCCCAAGCACAACATATTTGAGTTTCGTTATGGTTAAGTAATCTGAGATTGGACTTTTCTTATTTAAACTGTACCCTGTATGTAGTTGATAGTTGATTACGGTAGGAGCAGTTTCTTTCAACAATAAAACACTTTTAGGCTTTATTTAGGCCTATAGGAGCTACAATGCCTGCGAAAAGTCTTGGAACACCTTTGCTATTTTTGCATTTTTTGCGATTTCCCCCTCTCCCCCTCAGAACAAAGTTGTTCTGTGATGACAAAATGGGGATGGCAGGACGATTCGCGACTCTGATGGAATGCTAGGACAATAACCTTGCAAATCAACATTGTTTTGGGGGTGAGGGGGTGTTCTGCGGGTTGTCAAGAAATGGCCTAAGAAGTGTTCCAAGGACTTTTGGCAGGCATTGTACCTAGTACACTTGCCTCGCATAAGTATTGCACCACCTAACACAAAATGGCGGCCAAAAGTGTCTTTCAACCAAATCAAAACTATTTACATGATAAAAGCATCAGCATTTAAGGGTTTCTCTACCAGGTATTTTGGTCGGAAAATAATTGTTAATTCGTTTGCTTTTTATTCAAAAGTAAAATGAAACATTATTTTGTTGGCTTCTTTGATAAATTAGCAAAAACATTCGGACAACACTGAACAAGATTTTGGCAGCAAAGCTGGAGGAGTTGGCCAAAACAAAATGAGAAACGGATAGACATCTGGGGGCAAAGACAACAACATTTTAGTGTTTTCAAATTTGGATTCTACAAACTTTATCGCCATGATAAAAGTTTTCCACTTTGAATGTGATAAAAGAAGAAATTTCAAATTAGTAACAAGTCCTTCATTCAATGTAACTGAACTTTAATTTCTCTAAGAAGGAGTCACGTTAAAAAAACATGCTCCAGTCACTTGTTAAATTTCAAAATTACTTTAAAACTAAATTAAACTAAGCGATTTGGTTAAGCACATCAAAATCCATATATTTAAATGTCAACCACTTGCCTAAAGTCTTCCAGGAAGCAAAATTAATGTTAATGTGATAAAAGTAATATCAAGGATATTCTTACGTTGGAGTGGTTTCTTTCCGTTTTCCCTTTGTGTTTATCCTTCTGGCATTCCTCACTGAAAACATTTGTCACAGCGATAAAGTTTGTAGAATCCAAATTTGAAAACACTAAAATGTTGTTGTCTTTGCCCCCAGACAAGGGCAGCGGACAGTGCCATTGATGCTATTTCGTTAATAGCAATTTTTTTCCAAAGTAAGGTTCTACTTCTGTATTGAAAAGATAAATGTAACATAAATAATACGAATAGAAATCTTTTCCGGATCTTTGATTTTCCTATCCAGTTCCTTCATTCCGTCATTTATTTGACCCCTCAGTGCTATTTGATATTGTGATTGCCCGACTTAATCCACTTAAAGGATGCCCCTTGCATACTTTTCTGATTCAGACAAAAGCCAGTCTCCATTGAAACCCATGCTGTTGTGGCCAGTGGCGTGGTGGCAGGGGGGCCGGGGGGGCCACGGCCCCACCAGTGAGACTTTTTGAGGGGAGCCAAAGCGACCCACAAGGAATTTGAAAAAATCTGCGATGATTGGATCTCTCCGTCGATACGAGGTTAAGGTCGATTGACACCGTACACAGTTCACCGAGAAGATGTGGAGGAAATGTGAAAATTCTACGGTCGAGACCAGTCTCGGATTTAAGGGAGCAAATGGGCGCAATTGCTCCCCTTCATGTGCTCAGCTTGGCGCTCCCTTTTTGGTGAGAAGAGCGCCCCTTTTCCTTTCCCAATCGCACTCTTTTTTTTAATTATTGCGTTCGAAATGTGGGGAGATCATATAAATTAAGGTATCTCTGCTTTCCGCTCTAGTGCACAGCAAGATGCCGTTTCGCAAAACCACTCTCCTCAGAAAACAGTTAATTTCTCCAATATTATTCGGCCTATCGAAAAGCGGTAAAAAGGATGTTGTTCTGTATAATCTGGGCAATCGAAAAATGTATAAATCGCAATGTTTCCGTCAACCCTGGCTTCGCAAATCCTAGTTCAAATCTTTTTGCTAATTTCAGAAAAGTGGATTTACCTCCAAAACCACTCGAAACATGTTCGATTTTTTTTCGTTCCATCTTTAGCTAGGTTGTTGATCTACAACTTTGCCAAGTCTGATTGAAAAAGCCAGGCTAGATTCCCTGCAATCGAATTTTGTATTTCTGTTTACTTTTCGACAGCGAAATGGAGAAACCTTGGTCAACAGATTACCATGCTATGAAGCACGCTGGCAAAAGCTCAGGCTTGAAATAACTTTCAGAGGTTTTTCCATTGGCAAAAAAATGAACGTCATCTTTCGGGAATGCCATACGCAGGTCTCAAAAGACACCCATAGTGCGCTTGTAAAAGTATCACTTGCATCTATTGATTAAAAAGTACTGAGTTTTACCAGCAACTTCACGAAACCATGCTTTGGGTGTCTTTCGAGACTTTCGTAAGCATTCACAGATTATAAATTTTTTTTTAGAGTCCACAATGAGCATAGATCTTAGATCAAGAACTAATTTTTTTGCAAAAACATTCTGCGGACGTTCAAATCGTTCTGAATGGGCTAAACTGTTGACCAACGCCTTTCCCCTTCGATGTCCAAAAGTAAACAGAAATGTAAAATTCGATTGCAGGAAATCTAGCCTAGCTTTTTCAATTATTATTATTATTATTATTATTATTATTATTATTATTATTATTATTATTATCAAATTATTTACAGTTGGTATAATACATAGTAAAAAACTAATTCAAACCAACTATTTACAATACTACGAATTAATAAAATAAAAATATGGGATCCTCACTATCACCTAAGTTTCTTATTTAATTGCAGATCTTGCATGTGCACTTTTGCCCATTCCATTCTTTGATCATTCTTTTAAATATCGCTGTTGAGTTTGAATTTTTTATGGTATCTGGTAGAGTGTTCCATAGGAGAGCGCCTTTGAATGCAAGTGAATTAACTCCGAATGAGTTTGCATTTCTTGTCGGTAATTGCAACAGATTCTTTGTTCGTAATTCATATTTTATGTGTTTTCTTTCAAAAAATGTCCACATAAATGATGGATTTTCTTCTGAAAGGCACTTAAAGATTTGAAGCATCAATTTTTGCAAATTCTTGATGTGGACTTTTCGTTCATCTGTTCTTTCCAGTAGTACTTCAAATGGCATATTGAAGTCATTGTGCAAAATTCTTAATGCTCTTTTTTGGACACGGTCTATCTGGTTGTTTGATGTCTTCCCATGGTACATCCAGATCAAAGGGCAATAATTGAAATTAGACATAATAAATGTATTATAGAGGATCTTACCCTTTTCTTGGTTCAGATAGGGAGCCACGCGCGAAAAAGCACTCACTTTCCTGTTCGCTTTCTGACAGAGGGCTTTTGTATGGTCATCAAATTTCAGCTGAGAGTCAACAGTGACTCCTAGTAATTTAACTTTGTCCGTAAGGGGGATGATTTTGTCATTGCTTTCGAGGATGAATTTTGGTTCCTCTCTCAGCCCTAAAAACATAACCTGAAATTTTGCAGGGTTGGCTGCCATATGATTATCTCTGAACCAGTTAAGGGTGTTAGACAGGTCTTCCTCAAGGTTCAATATCACACTTTCAATATCCTTCCCAAACGTATATATTGTAGTGTCATCTGCAAAGTTACAAACTTCAGATTCTTTAACTGCGAGAAGCAGATCATTAATGAAGATATTGAAAAAAAGTGGTCCAAGCACTGACCCTTGTGGAACACCTGATTTGATCCCTAGCCATTCACTAAACTCGGATCCAACTTTCACGCGCTGTTTTCTATTGGAAAGGTAGCTGTGGATTAACAGTAAGCTATGTTGGCCGAATCCATAAGCTGCAAGTTTAGCTATTAGAAGGTCGTGAGGTAGGCAGTCATAGGCCTTCCAAAGGTCCATAAGTACCATCCCCCCAACCTTCCTATCAGCTAGGGCCTTGCGACACATTTCTGTGAATCAGACTTGGCAAAGTTGTAGATCAACTACTTAGCTAAAGATGGAGCGAAAAAAAATCGAAACTTTTTCGAGTAGTTTTAGAGGTAAATCCACTTTTCTGAAATCAGCAAAAAGATCTGAGCAAGGATTTGCGAAGCCAGGGTGGACGGAAACATTGCGATTTATACATCTTTCGATTGTCCAGATTATATAGAACAACATCCTTCTTACCGCTTTTCGATAGACCGAATAATATGGGAGAAATTAACTGTTTTCTGAGGAGAGTGGTTTTGCGAAACGGCATCTCACTGTGCACTAGAGCGGAAAGCAGAGTTACCTTAAGGCAGTATTTGTTTTAAGAACAAAAAAATTTTCTTAAAAAGGAACCAAAAATTTTCTCGCGCGCCTTCGGTGCGCTTACCTCCTGTTATGCTTTCGGCGCCGTCTTTGCAGGTTGCCCCCTCCAACTTCGGGCTGAATCCGACCCTGGCCAAGACGATGGAAGACTTCGAAGATGCCCAGTGGAAGAGAATTTTTGAGTCCTTTAACGCCAATCTCTAGGGCGTCGTTGCAAACTTTTCCTGGAGGACTGGGGGATTATCAGATAAGGCCCTCCGTTTTCTAAAATGGGCAGTCCTAATTCGTTTATTTGCAGTTCAATTACAAAAGGGGCAGTTCTAAATTGTCACATGTGTGATATTACAAAATTTTCGAAAAGAATTTTCATGAGTTATCAAAAAACTGAGCTCTCCTCTATGCAATGCCTGGTTTAGACAATTACGTACAATAGACAAAGTTTGCATTTCTAGATGGTAAGGATAACAATTTTAATGGCATTTCACACAATTCGGAGGTGGGCAAGGGGCTCTCTTCTCATATCATTGCCAGAGATGGCTCTTCGAATTCTGCCGAATCCGTTGAAAACCTTGAAGGTCTTGAAGCAAGGTAAAGAGACTGGAATATGCCATACAAGTAAATACAGCAACTTCTCGTAAATTCTAATGTCATCTTAACCATTCTAAGTTTATCAAAGCAATAAAGACCAAAAATTTTCTGCTCGCTTCGCTCGCTTTTCCACGAAATGTTCTTTGACTATAAAATGGGATCCTTCAAATACTTTGGATAGTTTGTTTGAAAGGTGGTTTGAGTAAAGCCTCGACATGTTTATTAATAGAACATAGCAATTTTAAGCTATCCCAAATAACATAAGGATGACACATACCCCCCAAACGTAATTCTCTGGAATAAAAGTAAATATAGTTTCATACACCATGTACTTAGGGTTGTGTTCGATATTTTTTCAAAATGGGATCGTTTGGTTGAGCTTTGCTGACTTCAATCAAGGCAAAAAATGAACTTACTACGCAGAAAATTTTAAAATTATTTTCCTTAATCCAGAATCGTATTTTTATTTGAAAACTGTTCGATTCTGATTAAGATGATTTACATTATGAGAAGAAAATAGGCACCTAGCTAAACTAACAAACACACAGTTTCATTATGACTTGCAAAGCAGCATTGCTTATGTCTGAGGCACGTCTGAGGCCTTTTAATAAAATATGATTCTGACCAATCCCTTAGAGAAGGGGCGCCAAAAATGATCTGGCCACCCCAGTGGAAAACGGCCCACCACGCCACTGCTTGTGGCCATGGATGGCCATGCTATTACTTGGCCCGTTTGAATAGCAAACGAACATGAACAATTGGAAGTTGCATCATAGTTCCATTGTGTGTGACGCAAGGGGCTGTTGTAATATACGCAGATCTGACAGCCTTGCTATTAAATTCTCAGAATGAATAGCAAGAGATCACACGCGATCTCGCGTACAGATCGTTTGTCGAGAAGAGAGTAGAGACCGTTTCAGATTTAAAATGAATCAAGTTGCATCAGGTGGTGTACGATGGGGGTGGTTCGACTGTCTTTTCCCTTGTCCACTTCTGTCTATGTAAGGAAGAAATTCAACTCACGAGCAGCGCCTTCGTTTCGTCTTAAAAAAGACGGACGCCCATGCCCTAATGTTAAAATAAAAGTTGTTCGTGTGAAGCTGTGTATAGAGGTTTTTCGTGGACATGCGATGATTCTGAGGAAGGTGCATATTTCTGTTGGCCTTGCAGTCGTGGGAGAAGAGAAGGTTCTACCCAAAGAGAAAATGGTCAATATGTTCTCCTCTTTCCCTCTCCTACATGGCGGCTCGCAAGGCGGCTGTGCCAGCTTTGCTATTACAAATTGGAAATGAATAGAAGGGCTTTTACTGAGCAGCGGAAAGCCGCAGCAGTCTAAACAGCCCTCCATATGTAGTCACCTTTTAGAGACAATAGCCATGCCACACTCATTCATAAGGCACCGATTGCAAAATATTTTGTTTTGTTCGAAAAGCCTTTTTTAATGTCTCAGGAACAAGCATGGAACATTTAGTTTTTAAAACAGATCATAATTCAGGAACAGTATTAGCTTTATATTCATAAACCTTTTGCAAAGGATGGGCGTTTCCGGCGTTCTGAAGGGCGTGGCCCCAGAAAATTTTTTCCGGGGCAAGCCCCCGGACCCCCGTTTTTCTCTCGCTTCGCTCGCAATTAATAGCAACTTATTATCCCTCCCAGCCGTCCCTGCTCCCAGATATCTATCCGTTTCTCATTTTGTTTTGGCCTAATCCTCCAGTTATGCTGCCAAAATCTTGTTCAGTGTTGTCCCAACGCTTTTGCTAATTTGTCAAAGAAACCAACAAACCAACGTTTCATTTTACTTTTGAATGAAAAGCAAACGAATTAACAATTATTTTCCTGCCAAAAACACCCGGTAGAGAAACCTTTAAATGCTGCTGCTTTGTTATGCAAATTTTGTAGATTGGGCTGAAAGACATTTTTGGGCGCCATTTTGGGTAAGGTGGTGCAATACTTATGTGAGGTAAGTGTACCTACATAATACTTGGGACAAATCATAAAATTGCACTACTTCGGTCTTTGATTACGAGCCCCCGTTTCAAAGTTGCTTGAATCAAACGCCTTTCGACCTTCTCAACATTGAAGTAGGGGGAGGCAGGCCTTTTCGTTTTACGCGGGCGATCGCCCTCGCCCTTGCCAACGCCCGCGCAAAATGTTTTACGTGGGCTATTGACTGCCCTCGCAAAACGTATTTCGCCCGAAGCTCCAACAGGATTTCGTTTACAAAAGACTTTTGGAACGAAACCGTCTTGATCTAAACTTGTTCCTTCAGTCATCACTTGGTGCTCATACTATTTACAGAATAGCTCTTCGACTTCTTTACAAAAGAAACCCGTTGTGAAGGCTAACCACTAGTGCAGCAAATAAGGTGAAGAGAACCCAAATGAACTCTAAAATGTCAATGTTTCTCGATTTGTCTTTAGCAAAATGATTTTAACAAGAAACTTGAAAGAACTGCAAAATGAAGAGCAAAATCAGTGGTCCATAAAAATTTCTTTGCAATATTTGCGATATATATGTACCGACCCTCTTCTTCATCGAGACTCTAAACATATGTTGTCTCATTGATATTTAGGAAACATTAGGCCACATAAAATAAATTAATAGATTCTCATAACAAACTTTTGGAAACTCTCGCGAGGCGGGAGGTTCATATTTTATATCTCAATTTTTTAGCAAATGTAGACAAATCAGCGAGGGAACACATTATTCCGGTAAATTCTTTGCTTACACAGTCTTTGGAGTGTCTTTGGTGCGGAGAAATGCCTACCCTGTGTCGTTTGTAGAAAAAGAAGGAGAAGCAACAAACAATTTACGATTGTCGTTGTTTGTAGGAGCTGTTTACAATTTTCAACATCAGCCGGGCATATGATTTTATTCAATGCTTTGGAGTGTAATCACAAGACAAGTGATTTCTTGTAAATTTCATGCAGGAACGCAATTAAATTGCTGTGAAATTTGGCCCAGACTTGAGCGACATGTTTTGTTTCAGTGCTTTTCCATGTCATGTGCCTAAATTAATACATTTTTCTGGGACCCCATTCAAAATTGTAACAGTGCACTTTGGATTTGGATCCGAAGATCAGCCTCCCGTTTGCACAGTTCAATTCTTAACGCATTGGCTCTTCTTATGGAAAGATTTTTGTACTGGAGCAGTGTAAATCGTAAATGTTCTTGAGTCATAAAACTTTGCAACTAATCAAAACTGTGCCAATACAGTGAAAACGTTGTTTCAGATTGAAATTTGCATGACAGTTGTTTGTAGTTTTATGATAATTCTCTCAAATTCTACCTTTCGTTCGATACAGTCAGGAGTAAAACATTGCAAATAAATAGAAAACAATAAAATGATGTGTTTGACGTTATATAAAATATAAAAATATCACAAATATTGCAAATGACAAACGGGCGGTACTTTTATATTTTGCAAACAAAATGTAAAAAATATTGACGCAGAACTAATTTTCCATGCGGGCGGTGACGAGAATCTATTAAATTTATTTTATATGGCCTTATGAAGACACTGAAATTTACCTGTGTCCCAGCTTCTTTTTGCTACGATTGTAGTACTTCAAAACCAGGCAAACATTGCAGAATATGTAAAAAAAATTCTAGAATTTTTAACTCAGAAAAAATAATCATAGTTTGAAAATTAATAATCCACTCCAGAAAATTGTTGTCTTATACTTGAAGAACTTTGTGATTTGAGATTTGAGAATATTAGACATGATTTGCATGACTAGTCTATATTGATGTACATTTACAGTATTTGTATATTTTATATATTTATATATATATATATATATATATATATATATATATATATATATATATATATATATATATATATATATATATATTTGGTAAAGGTGGTACGATAAAATATGGTATTAAAATGGCAGATGCAGTATTTGTGTTGTTTCAGATTGAAAAGGATGATTTGATTATTGACTGATCTCTGCCAGATCATTAGAGGAAGTTGCGGAAAGAGTATTTGAAAATGAAGAGCAGCTGTGGTAAGCCTCCCCATGCTCTTAAATTTGCACAATAAGCATATTTAAAGAATAAAATCATTTTGTAGCATAAGATAGGCACATTGTAACTTAAAAATGTTTGTACCATCATAATCATAAAACGTTTTATATAGTATATATATAGCCTGCGTGCAGACTTTACTTTCCACTGCGAAGGAGAGCCAAGGTGGATCTTGTAAAGTCTGCGAATTAGCGCCCATTATTGAGTTCTGAGATCTTGCGCAATGATACTCGCCTTTGTCCGGCTATTGTCTGTTAGCCAATCAGTGTTTAGTTTGAGATTCTAAGGACCCAATCAAAAGCCGACAGGATCGTCACGTTTTTCGCAACTCTTTGTGGTCATTGTTTGCGACACAAGACGAAACCGTTTTCGTAAATTCAAAATTGAGGAAGTTGCTGTGCGTGGTAAACGAGTTCGCCGATGATGAAGTGTGCCGCCCAGTTTGCCTGTCTTCGGGACTTGATAACTTGGGATGAAACGTTGTTTTGAAGGAATTATAAACAGTCAAGCATATTCTAAAGGTGAAAGAAGTCTACAACGATCACGAGGCAATTCTTTGAAAGTTTCTCCGCTCCGAGGACAGAATGTTTACTTCAGGCTAGGCCTAAACTTTCATTTGATGCGCTGATCATCAGATGGGTAATGGTGTGCTGGTAGTACCCTTAGCTTAGACACGTGTCAGCAAGTGGGGTTCTTGAATCACTGGTGAGTCTTTCATGCCTATTACCTCTGCAGTTTGCAGGCTCTGAAGTTTGTGGGTGGGATGGGATTCTCTTCGCATGATAGGGATTATTTTTCCTTCCTGTTTTAAGTGTCAATTTATTGCGCAAGATTGCGCTCCTCTTCGAAGGAGAAACTTTGCATTCAGAACTTGATAATGGACGCTAATTCGCAGACTTTACAAGATCCTCATAGACTCTCCTTCGCAGTGGAAAGTAAAGTCTGCACGCAGGCTAGTATATATAATAATGTATTGTATAATATGGGGAGCCCCTAATTCAAGATTCAAGAACCAAGAACCAAACCAGCCTAATGCAAGAATCAGAATTCAAGGACCAACATTAGACACCCTAATTCAAGAACCAGAATGCAAGAACTAAATTCCTGTTCTTGAATTAGGGTGTCTAAATTTGGTTCTTGAATTTCATTACTTGAATTATGATGGTTTGGCTCTTGGTTCTGGATCTTGGTTCCGCGTTCTTGAATGGCTGGGATACCCTGCTTGGTATTTGACTTTTTATATTAGTTTCCATAGTATGCTGGGTGACCCACCGTCGCAACTTTATCGTGAGATCTACGCTCTTTTCAGTCATCACTCACAGTTTTAAGGAAAATTCGTCTTCATATGGTCTTGTTTCATAAATAAGTTTGAAGTGACCAGCTGTTTTCGTCGTTTCGTCAAGAGTTTCAAGATTTTTGACTTTGTTTACCTTTACTGTCAAGGGTCGAGGCTGTGAACAGACCCTGACATTCGAAAATAGAATGAAATATTGTAAATTCTTTTCTCTTGGAATTTGCATAACAAAAGTATAATGTATTGCAATGGCTTCGATTCGCTCGGCCGAACACAACATTCGAACTCTCTTACTTTCAGAAATCAAAATGTGCATTCTTTCGGGATTTTTCTCTGCCAAGTCTGCCAGCTCTACCGTTTTCTGAATGTGCCTTCTTTTGGCAACTTAGATTTTTCTCTGCGAAGCGTACAGTGCCATTTTCAGAAGACTCTGCAGACTTCAGGGCCCTTCAGATGCCCAAAAGAAGATGCCTTTGGATCTATCGCAGCTGCGGTCAAGATTTTATGCTGCAGTCATAAATTTTGGTAGCTATGCGTTGCTAGGGGGCATATTCCCTTCATGCATTGCGTGAAATGAGGTCCGCCATCTTTTCCGTAATCGTCTATTAGTTTTTTCAGTAAACAAGAAATTAGGAGCTTGTGAAGTTTTTTTGAGTCACCCGGTAGAAGGCAATTTACTAAAATTTATGGATTTGGACGTGAATGTAAGCAGAAACCAATCTTTGGAGAAGGCATTTCTGATGAACCAAATCTAAACAAGTAATATAGCGGGTGGGTAAACAAAATTGGATGTTTGGTGGTCTGTGGAATCGAAAATACGCAACCGATATTCAAATTTGAAATCTTACTCTATCAGTCAAAGACTAACTTACTGTACTGTAGGTGTAGAAATTTTCTCTGAAAAATCTTTTAGATCCAGAAATTAGGAAAATGCTGGCCAGGGGTTTTGTATTGGTACTGGATTTCCATGTTCCACTCTGGTCCATGTGATTAGTACTTGAGGCCCCCCATAGTACCCCTGGATCACGGCTTCACGCGTCAATTTTTCGTTTTTCGCGCCATCATGGAATGCAAAACAGCATTTTCACGTTCACGTGACAAAAGTTTAAGCAGATATTTTTTGAATAGTCTACCTATAATGCAATGCAAATGCACCAAGGACCTGCAGGGCGATCTTACCATTGGGTTTTAAAGTGGGTGGGGGGGGGGGGGGCGATTGCTGCAGCTGCGAGTGAAGCGACAAGAGTGTGGGGGATCTGGGGGCTTGTCCACGGCAAAATTTTCTTCACACCTTTTTGAACGTTGAAAAGCGCCCTGTTATGAAGATTAAAGGATGGTATTTACCATATGCTTTTCTTTTGAGAAGACATCCATTCTCATTCAGTTGGACTCTAAATAGTACCATGTACGGTATAATTTTCAGGTAACAGCGCAGTTCTTCATGTTAGATCAAAGCCGGTTTTGAGTTGTGGAGACTTTACATCTTAAAGGACTTTTCTAGCAGGCAATGTTATTATGACTTTAAACCAGGGACGGCAGAATTGTTGGAAAAAATTTGGATACTACGCCCTTTAGAACGCCGGAGAACGCCCTTTTTGAACAGACTTCCTTATTTACAATTTTGTTTTGAGAAGAAGTCGATTCTCATTCAAATATACTACTTTTGCAGACTTGTAGCAGGTGATAAAAATTACACAGCTGAGTATTACCTTACCATGCATTAACCTCGTCCTCAGGGCCATTTGTCATATTAGTCATATTGGGCGCGAGATTGACGATGAATTTCTTAATAGAAATTCTTCAAAGTAGGCCAAAGACCAAAGCCAGGCTTTCTCTTGTCGAGACCTCACATCCCGGGGGGGGGGTACATAACATATTTAGGATACGGGTATGTGCCGCCCATATGGGTGGGTTTTTGGGCCCAAAATTCTCTAAACAAGGGTCCTTTTTCGGCAGATTTTCCATAAACAAGGGTGGGGTTTTGCTGAGATTCGCAAAAAATTTTTAAAATGGGCAGTTTTCCGCCAAAATTAATCATAAAAGTGGGTATCAAAAGAAAGTTTGGGTAATTAGAAGAGGGTAGCTTTCTGAAAACCGGGCGGCAGACCCCCGTCCATCCTCAAGTCATGTACCCCCCCCCCCGAGCCTTACATCCAGGAGTTCAGGTGTCCCAAAAAAGTACTGTATTTGCGTTTAAAAAAAAGCCCAAAACTCGATTCTAAAACTGATCATAAATTTTCTTTTATTTCCTTTTCAATGATCCAAGGGCGTGTGTGCAATGGTATGTAGGCTGTTCTATAAATAGAACGAAGAAAACACTCAGACACAGCATTGTTCCTTTGGCTATCAATTGTTGACAGCACGTGTGGGACATCAAGTTCAATAGGCTGTTTTAGATTTTTGCACTTTGCAAATGCAAGTTTATGAAACTATTATAGCATAGGTTCCAAATCTTTAACTCAGCGTAAAAAGGTGGGTGTAAAATTCAATGATCTATTTCTTCTGATTGAATGGCTTGAAAGAAACTTTAGATACTTATCTATAATTCTACCGTTGGACTTTCCAGAAATTTTGAATATTTTTCAAAATTATAGCGTATTTTACATTTCAGCTCATTTTAGGATGTGACGTCATCAAATTTCTAAATCATAAACCAGATGAGTGAAAGACTTTTGCTTGATACCATATTGTAGGCATCCATAAACTATAGTTCCCTTCGAAATTACTTCATGTTGCGTCAAACGGTTTAGAAATTACGATGGTTTTAAGTTTTTTTGACAATTTTCTTGAATTCTTGAAAAGGAAGAAAAACACTCTAATTCTGAAACTATTAAAGATTTCAGAAAAGTCCAACGGTAGAATTATAGAGAAATAGCTAAAGTTTCTTTGAAGTCATTCAGTTCAAAGAAATAGGTCACTCAATTTTACACCGGCCTTTTTAAAGATTTGGAACCTATGCTCAAGTTTATAACCTTTGCTCAAACCCTCTAAATATGATAAGATATTTACTCTCTGAGCAAAAGTCTTCCATAATGTCTTGCTTTTCTTTCTGATATTTGTGACCAAACAAGAGTTTAATAGAAATCAATAATCGTCAATACTTGTTAGAGTATTCTTTAAAACCAGGCAGCCCTAAAAAGAGCTAAATTTGCTGATCTTTAAAACCCAATCAGAAGATCAGCAATACCTGGGAACATAGTTCTGATTTAATCTTTGATTGACGTATTGCAAGAAAAGAAATTTTGGGATCGGCCTTGTCATCAGTTATTGGTGATTTTTCAAACAGGAGTATATACTGTACTTTATTGGGACACGATGTACGAGACCCTGTTTTCTGACTTGGAACTCGCAGTGTTCTTCAGAATGTCGTCGAAACATATGACTTTTGATGACTATCCTTGCCAATCAAAAATTTCTCTATTTGTGAAAATTCTATCTCCAAGAAAAAACAGGGGAATAGCTTTGACCCCTTCGTAAGCCCAATGGTATCTTTGTCCTTGTTTAAAACTGGCAATCTTATTTTAGCATGTAATCAAAACTACTTCCTCGTCAAAAAGATTCCTAAATTTATAAAAATTCTTAAATCTTTGAAAAAAATGATGGGGGGAGTGTTAACTCCTATTAGATGCACTTCTTATCCTTTGAATCAAATCAGTGCCAATGACTTGTGATTTTCTGTATGTGATTGACTTGAAATTGCGTAAGAAAGTAAGAGAAAATTTGATGTTAATGATCAAGAAGCATCACGCAGTCACGTGCTTTAAAAGTCCATTTCACGAAATAACGACCAAATTTTCAACAAATCATGCTGCACGACGGAGTCCTTGATCACGAATTCACGAGCCGATACTACCAAAATCACGAAATCCTGCGCGTAAATTAGCCAAATAAGGCTTCACGTACATATATGGGGGGGGGGGGGGCTCTTACTTGATTCTGTTTCTGAAACTGAGTAGAGGTTGTATTGAATCTACTGTAGATTTAATTGGCAAGTAAATCATGGATCAGAATGAAATTGGGATTCTCATTTCCATGCTGACCTCTTACCAGAATTTCGTAATTTTTTGGGTCTGAAAGATGGGTGATTTACAAAACAATATTTTCACATATAGCCTTTGACTAATATTAACATTAGTCAGTTTAACATTTCAGTTTTGAATATCGGTCACATACATTTTATTTCACAGCCCAACAAGCTAGTGAACTTTCTTTTGACTCAGCCAATACCAGTTGAGTCAATAACATCAATCTCTGACCCCATTTACACGCGGTACCAGATTGAAATATGTAGGAATGACTAGTACGGCTAGCCTTTCCTTGATACGAGACCTGGCTATCCGCATGAAAATTGGTACTGCTATCATTGGCGCAACGGAGTATCTCGGGGCCCTTAGTGATTTAGCTATACATGGGCTGAATAAACAAAAGTTCGCCAAATTATCAAAATTAAAATGGTCTTTTTATCTACAAAATGTGAGTCCAGCACATCATCGGCGGGTTCATGGAAGTTTTATATCTGAAGGCACGATGGCACAAGAAACATATTGGAGATGATGGCTGAAATTGAATGCTAGCGAAGCGAGCCAAATTTGGGGTCCAGAGTACCCCCTCAGGAGAATTTTTTTGAACCACGCTCTTTCGATTGTCGGAAAACGCACACTTTATTTCCGTATATATTAAAATTGCGTTTGATTCAATTCACATTGGCGTTCAATTCGTTAGAAGTCAACAAGTAATTTCTCAAAAGTTACATTAGTACATTATTGAAAATCTTAAGAGGCCCTTTCAGCCTTCGGGGCCTCTAAAGCTAGGGGGCCATTAGGAGTTGCTCTAACCCCAACCACCATGCGTTACGCCACTGACTGCTATCCCTACTAATATTGGTATATATTGTTTATTGTTGTTTAGAAAATTTTTTTTTACCGCAAAAGGACACCCTGTTGAGCGGCACATCCCGTCAGGTCAAGTATGGGAGTGCAATCCCTACTAATATTGGTATATATTGTTTATTGTTGTTTAGAATTTTTCAACAAATATTGCAATATTGTGGTGCTGAAGTGGATCAAACAAATCAAAATACAGGGTGTCCCAAAAAACATGTGCGCTTTATGAATCCAATTTCTCTGTTTTCAAGATTTTTGTTAGAAGAGACGTCAACTTAAAGGTTCAAGCCAAGTATGAGTAAATCTGATTCGAAGTCGCTGATCATTTGTCGCTGATTTATGGAGAGAGAAACTCAAAATTATTGTCTGCCTTAAAACCAGAAAATTCTTTATTCTCCATTTGCTAAAATCAAAGTAATTGAAATAACTAGCCTGGTTTTCTGATATTCACAAGTGAAACAGATAATGTTAAATTGGATTTTGTGATTACCAAGAATATTGAAAATATCTTCAGTAGGGTTGCTAGTGTTGCTAGAATGATAATGTGCATAACAAGTGCTGAAGGCAATGACATGCCCGGGGGTGGGGGTACTTGACCAGGTTTTGATTGGGGATGTGCCATCGAAGCTTCATAAATATACCTTTTCCTTATACCAATTTTTCGAAAATGTATACCCAACCTTATGCCAATTTTCCGAAAATGTTAACCCAACGTTATACTTATACCAAAATTGCGAAAATCGGTACAGTTCCTTATACCAAAATCGTGAAAATCAACACCGTTCCTTACACCAAAATTGAGAAAATCCATACCATTCCTTACACCAAAATCGTGAAAATCGATACTCTACCCGGTGGCACGTCCCCGGGTGGTATGCATCCATCAGTTACTTTATCAGAAATCTCAAAAGTGATAGACATGTTTCAAAGTAATGATGTTGCGTTTGGCAGGCTGCCTGGTCAATTATCTTGAGTTAAGTACTAGTCATCAACTGCTCTCAACTACGTCTCCTGAGGCAACTGACCATTTCAAATCCATTTGATACTAAATTCAAATCATGAGAAGTTGAGTGAGATGAAATACTCTGGTCTTGAAGCGTCCTTTGATTTTTCATATTCTTTCTCACTACTGCATATCAGCAGCTATTGTAAGATTTAATCAAACTCGGTGCCAAACTCTAAGTTGAAATCCATTCTATTTACAAATCTGAAAAATGGGAATGTTCGATTTATGGCTCCTCTGCAGTGGCGATTCACACCGCACAAGTGTTTTTTTGGGACACTCAGTCAGCAATTTGCATCAACATTATTGAAATTGCAGAGTATTAGTGTTTATGGTCATAGAACATAACATATTTTTACTCCATTGCAGGTAGGGAATTCATAGTAAGCATCTCTGTTTTTGAATGTCGGCTTTGTGAAGTGTTTTTACGTCATCAGAATGATATTGAAGAGCATATTGATACAACCAATCATCTGACAAGTTACAAGGTAAAAACGTTTTTCTGCAATAAAACTGATACTATATATTATGAGTACTGCAACAGCCTTGTTTATATCATTAAAGATATAGCTCCTCTTCAATCAACATTTTATTTATGTAGTGTGGTAATGTAAAAGACTTGTTTGCTTGCTTGTTTGATTGTTTGCATGAACTATTCTGGAATCCTATCACTACTGCATTACCCGGTAGGGCCCCACCATTTGAGCGTCACGACAAGGGGTCACGGACTCAATTAGCGCTTAGCTGCCCCTGCAACCCCAGCACTTGGCGCTAAAATCCTCAACTTCACATTCACCTTCGTTTGGGTTAGGCTGTACCGGACCCTTTGAAATGTAACTATATCATTACATACTTCTTGCAAACCCCTCCTTTACTTGCTACATTCTCAAAAACATTCCGTAGACCTCCTTATTTCTTCCTCCTGGTACTCACAGTTTCAAAATTTTGCTTAGGTTCTCTGAGAGGCCACAGGTTCAACAACGTAACCGCAAAAGCATGGTTATGCTTGGGTACGTCCAAATTTGACGCCATGTCAAAACCATTTCGTTAAGACCGACTTGCATTTTAGTTGAAAATTCCCAAGACATAGATGTGTACAGTCGTTGAATTTAAGTTTAGCTTTGAAAGATAGTTGGTGCACTTTTTTATTGCGATTTTCCAAGTCCTAGGGCATTTCCTTATTTTGAATTAATTTTGCTTCGAAACACCACCATTTTTTTCTTTATATAACCTCACCTGAAATGTGCAATTTCCTTACAAACAATGAAATTATAAGATGCTAGTGCAAGGAGCAAGAAAATACATTGCAACCCTGCAACCCGATCATTTATCGCACAGCAATATGCTTACTACTGTATATTAACTCGATTTTACTTCTGTTTAGAAACTTTTAAAAGACACCTGTAATGAACATGCGTCCTCCAAACAAAAGCACATTGATGATCAAGACTCACTGAAAGATCTTGATCCAATTCAGAAAGTAAGTACAGTATGTAATGGATGAGTAAATTAACTGTCTGTTTGGTATAAAAATCTTAAATAATGAAGTATCCACAATGTGTAAATGAATCTAATTGCAACACGTTGATATAGCTCGTTTGCTGATTAGAAGCCCCTCCCCCATTCCACCCTTCACATGAGCTTTCTGTTGAATATTGGCCTGCTACCTTATTTCCTGTTGTGTTTATATGAAGTTTTGCCGCTGTCTGAGTCATACTATTGTTCATTATTGTGTTGAGCTGAGCGCCAACTAAAAGAATAGGCCAAAATGTGAACGTTGAACCTGAAACAATGGATCTCAAACCGATTTGAAACTATTTTGCGTGTACATAGTGTTGTCAAGCCGGTTTGACATTTCAAACCGATCTGAATAGGCGAGTTGAATTTCACCCCAGTTTCAGTTAGAATCGCATGTTCCATGTAAACTCTATAAGAGCTTTGACCAGACAACGAGTTCAACTCAGATCGGGGTGAAATTTCAAACCGGTTTGAGTTTCTCATGTAAACGGGCCCTTAAACTATTTTTTTATTAATTGTATCTTGACTTTCTACCAACATTCAATTCGATTTCCACAATGATTAGGTTATTGTAATGATTGGCCACGAAAGGACCAGTAGTATTGTGTTATTCAGTCTTAAGAAAATTATGCTTGATCTGTGTGATCTGGTAGACTTTTCTGTATTGACTTTTTATGTCTTTACTAAAAATGTTTTTATACCACACGCGCCTTTCACAAACTGCTAAACTGACTAAAGTACTATTGAATAATTTGAAAAAGGAAAGGCCACGATACCAGCGTCAATAGTCGGATCCGAAGTTGCTTGCGGTGACGAATGAATGAATTAGTTTGAATGCAAAAATCGGCAATAGGACAAAAAATAACAGGAAATGTAATTGGATTTATTTAATACGTACCTTTTAAAAGTAAGGTTGCTAGTACCTATTTGATAAATTCAATCATATTTGATGTTTTGTTGTTGTTGTTGTATTGCGGTGTTATGAGAGACCATTTGCAAGACCATTCTTGATCACTTGCAGTGATTGCAGTGATCAAAGTATTATTTTCGGTGGAATGAAAGGAATTAGAAGAAGAAGACAGCAAAGAAATTACTCATCCCTTGCTGTAAACACATCAATTTCCTTTTTAAAATGAGAAGGCTCCTTCAAAAACATTTTTCTAGATCGAGACTGACCATTTTCTGGACTCTGTTTGAATCCTTCTCCTTATCAGGTACACGATGATAGTCATGGAGGAGAGAGTTGTCCTGGTGTCAGGAATACAGATGAGGTGACCGAGGACAATATTGGTCAAGCAGATTCAGATCAAAGAGTGAGTGATCCAAGTGAAAGATGCAATACTTTGAAGGAAATTGGAGAGGGAAGATTTGCAGGAAGGCCAATGGAAATTGAGGAAAGCAGTTTCAACAACACCGAATTGGTCGAGAGGGCGTCTATTACAGAGTTACGTACAAGGCAAACTTATCCGTGTGATGTTTCAGGGACTCATTTTCAAGAAGCGCAAAAAGGGACTTACACAACTATAAAGATCGAGCAAGAAGGAGATGATGATGTTGATGATGAATATGATAAGGAAGCTTCTTTGACAGGAGAATTTTTAGCTGACTGTGATGTTGACTTGCATAATGATGGTGAACATTACAATTGTGAATTGATACCAGGATATACAATCGACAACAATTCCAAGGTTTGGAAATTCTATTTATCATTTTGAACACGGATATCTTTGAGGTGATATAAGGAACGTTCCATCAAGAATAGATCTTTGCTCTTCTTTGTTTTCTTGAAAATTACGAAAATCAAAATCGACCAAAATCAGTAATTCAAATGCTGTTTGACGGGTAAATAGTAGGCTACGACAACCTTCTTCTTAGGCTATTTTATCAATATCGCTAGCTGGAGCGAGAAAGTAAAGATTTAATTGATACATGTACTTCTAAAACCTATCGAAATTCAATCAAAACAGGGGATCAACTTTATTGGCTGATGTAAGGAATGTTCAATCAACCCGTCAGATGCCTCACTGCAAGTAACTGCAAATATATCTTCCATCACTCGTCGTTAGAGCTCCTACCGAAAACGCTACTTCACAAGAGCATTAACCTACTGCACGGGGGACACATACGTTTCCTCAGACAAACCGTATCTCGTCTCCCCGACAAATTCGGCCTTTACTCGCTCTTTGGGCTTGCCAGCCACATTCATTTTTTCGTCTGGATCCATCATTCGAAAGGTGCCTTATTATATTGTGATGTGACAAATTTTCATATCAAAGTTTTTGTCCCTCCACTTTGCTGGTCTCGTCTGAGCCTTTGTTCCCAGAACAATGATGTGGTAAAATAATTTATCGTACTTATTGACTGATTGAGCCATACTTTTTCCTGAGAAGAATGTATCATTCTCTTTCAGAATCAAATATTATTAGGAAGCACAGAAGAAGAAGCATCCCCAATTTTACCTCCAGATGCTACCCTATCATTAGATGACGATAAAATATGTTCTACATCAGCGTCGAAACATGAAAACCAATTGAAATCAACCGTAGGCTTTGAAGTTCTACAAACGCAAAGAGACAGCAGAAATACAGCATCAACTAGTTCTGGAAAGGTATCAACAACTGTTCTTGGGATGAATGTAGACAATGACGATGTACATTTCATTGATAACCCACCCGTTGCCACAGCTGATCCAGAAAACGGTAATTATACTTTTAGTTCTACACTTGGTAAAAAAAAATAAATTTCGTCTGGAACAAAAAGTCTGACATGAATGAAATAATGATTTTCTGAAAACCTCCAATTGGCACTCATCATATGACGGCATTTTCTAGACAATTTAATAAGTCTACAGGATACATCTTTTGGCTTTTGGCATGAATACAGTAAAAACCCGCACATAAGAACCTTCATCTATTAAGAACCTGCAGCCTGAAATAATATAGTTTGTACCCAATAAATAAGAACCATTTCAGGCTAATATCTTAACTAGGTTCTTAATAAAGCGTTTCCTTCATTCATTGGGAAATAAATGCAACTTTCTTGCCAATCGACCTCCTTCATGGACTCCAAAACATTACTTATAGAGCTGTGATAGGCAGGGCCTGCAGGGGTAAACTCGGTAAGCTTGGTTGGAAGTGGATAGGGCCAAGAATGTAAATAAATTTGGCTAAGATTTAGATTCGCATATTTCCCTGTGTTAAGAACCTATACCCTGATTACTGGATGTGCCTGTTGCATAAGAATCTAAACAGGCTGAGTTCAAAATCTTAGGTTCTTATGTGCAGGTTTTTACTGTATATCTTATGTGATGAAAAACAAAAACACTTTAACTTGAAGATTGATCTTTCACCAACAGAAGTTAAAACATTTTGTGAGTTTTGCAGTTCTAAGTTCTTTCTACCGGTTGGATCATAAAAGAGAAATTCTCATTGGTAGGATTATGATTCTTTCAATATCAAAGCAATAATATTGCCATGTATGTTCTTTATGTTTACTTAACTTTTATATTTACTTATCTTTATAGTTACTTTATATTTACTTAACAGAAATTAACTATTCCGAGGGATTTTCTCGACAGGCCCTTCAGAACACTGTGGCAACCATTTTTATTCACGCGATCGTGTTAGCATTCTATTAACATTTTAGTTGCAAGTCAGGTTGTAAGTTTCTTGCAATGTTATTCTCAAATGTGTTATGTTCATAGTGATTACAGTCAAACTTTGAGGTTACCAGTACTCCTTCATTTCACTTTCAGGACCAAATCGAAGACGGAGAAGGTCTCTTCGATTGCAGATAACGCCACGAAACATAATTAAATCGGACAAAGCTGATAGGACGCAGAATAGTAATCATTGTGGTGCACATGAACGTAACCCTGTGTCCTCCCATGAATGCACTGTATGCCACAAGGACTGCACAACAGCTATTGAGTTGGATAAACACCTTAAATTACACCAAAGCACTGACACTGTAGAGAAAGTTTATTCGTGCAATGTTTGTTTGAAATCTTTTGATGAGAGAGGAGATCTTAAGATACACCAAATCATACATACTGGAGAGAAGCTTTTTTCATGTGAAGTTTGTAATAAAGTATGTACTGATGGTAGAACTCTAAAAATACACAAGCGAATGCATGCTGGGGAGGAAAATTTCACGTGTGATGTATGTGGGAAATCATTTACTGTAAGCAGAAACCTTGAAAGACACAAGCGAATACATACTGGCGAGAAACCATTTTCGTGTGAAGTTTGTATGAAGACATTTCATTCCAATAATTATCTTGAAATACACAAGCGAATTCATACTGGGGAGAATATTTTCACGTGTGATGTATGTAAAAAAGCATTCATTGAAAGAAAAACGCTTGAAAGACACAAGCGAATACATACTGGGGAGAAACCATTTTCGTGTGATTCTTGTGGGAAAGCATTTGCTCAAGGTAGTCACCTTAAAACACATAGGCGAATACATACTGGAGAGAAACCATTTTCGTGTGAAGTTTGTAGGAAGGCATTTCATTCCAATAATTATCTTGAAATACACAAGCGAATTCATACTGGGGAGAATATTTTCACGTGTGATGTATGTAAAAAAGCATTCATTGAAAGAAGAACGCTTGAAAGACACAAGCGACTACATACTGGCGAGAAACCATTTTCGTGTGAAGTTTGTATGAAGACATTTCATTCCAATAATTATCTTGAAATACACAAGCGAATTCATACTGGGGAGAATATTTTCACGTGTGATGTATGTAAAAAAGCATTCATTGAAAGAAGAACGCTTGAAATACACAAGCGAATACATACTGGGGAGAAACCATTTTCCTGTGATTCTTGTGGGAAAGCATTTGCTCAAGGTAGTCACCTTAAAAGACATAGGCGAATACATACTGGAGAGAAACCATTTTCGTGTGAAGTTTGTAGGAAGGCATTTACTTACAGTAGAGGACTTAAAAAACACAGTCGAATACATACTGGAGAGAACCTTTTCACGTGTGATGTATGTAAGGAAGCATTCATTGAAAGAGGAAAGCTTGAAAGACATAGGCTGAAACATACTGGCGAGAAACCATTTTCGTGTGAAGTTTGTAGGAAGACATTTACTTCCAGTAGCTATCTTAAAATACACAAGCGTATACATACTGGGGAGAAACCTTTCACATGTGATGTTTGTAAGAAATCGTTCAACCAAAATGGGGGCCTTCAATTGCACAAGCGAATACATACTGGTGAGAAACCATTTTCGTGTGAAGTTTGTAAGAAGACATTTAGTTGCACTAGCAATCTTCAAATACACAAGCGTATACATACTGGTGGGAAACCATTTTCGTGTGAAGTTTGTAAGACGACATTTTCTTTCAATAGCAATCTTCAAAGACACAAGCGTATACATACTGGCGAGAAACCATTTTCGTGTGATGTTTGTAAGAAATCGTTCAGCCAACTTGGGAGCCTTCAAATGCACAAGCGAATACATACCGGAGAGAAACCATTTTCATGTGATATTTGTTGGAAGGCATTTGCGGAAAGAAGTAAGCTTAAAAGGCATAGGCGAATACATACTGGTGAGAAACCATTTTCGTGTGAAGTTTGTAAGAAGACATTTACTTGCAATGGCAATCTTCAAATACACAAGCGTATACATACTGGTGGGAAACCATTTTCGTGTGATGCTTGTGGGAAGGCATTTGCTGAAAGACGTAGGCTTAATAGGCATAGGCGAGTACATACTGGAGAGAAACCATTTTCGTGTGAAGTTTGTAGGAAGGCATTTACTTACAGTACTGGACTTAAAATACACAGTCGAATACATACTGGGGAGAAACCTTTCACGTGTGATGTATGTCAGAAAGCATTAAATGGAAGAGGACAGCTTGAAAGACATATGCGAATACATACTGGGGAGAAACCATTTTCGTGTGATGCTTGTGGGAAGGAATTTGCTGAAAGAAGTAAGCTTAAAAGGCATAGGCAAGTACATACTGGAGAGGAGCCGTTTTCTTGTGATGTGTGCAAGAAAACGTTTAAACAAAGTTGGAGTCTTCAACTGCACAAGCGACTACATACAGGAGACAGCCCCTTTACCTGTGATATTTGTAGGAAAGCGTTTCGCCAAAGCAGTCATCTGAGGGAGCATCAGAGAATACATACAGGAGACAGACCCTTTGCCTGTGATATTTGTGGGAAAGCGTTTGGTCGAAGTAGTACTCTGAGGGTGCATCAGATGATACATACTGGAGAGAAACCATATTCATGTGATGTTTGTCAGAAAGCATTTACTGAACGTACAAAACTTAAGAGACATACTAGGATAGTACATACTGGAGAGAAATCATTCTCGTAGGAAGTTTTTCGGAAAGCTTTTACTTGCAGTAGGAATCTTCAAATACACAAGCGTATACATACTGGGGACCTTTCACATGTGATGTTTGTAAGAAATCGTTCAGCCAAAGTGGGAGCCTTCCAATGCACAAGCGAATACATACTGGCGAGAAACCATTTTCGTGTGAAGTGTGTCGGAAAGCATTCACTGAAAGTAGCGATCTTAAATAACACAAGTGAATACATACTGAGGAGAAATTTTTCACATGTAATGTTTGTAAGAAAATTTTCACCCAGAATGGGACTCTTCAAATTCACATGCGAATGCATACGGGGAAGAGACCCTTTACCTGTGATCTTTGGGTGAAAGCGTTTTGTCAAAGTAGTAATCTGAGGGTGCATCATAGAATAAGGTTAATGATAATCTTCCAAATCACAAGTGAATTCATACGGGGGAGAGACCCTATCCGTGTGATAATTGTGGGAAACTGTTTCGTCAAATTCGTACCCTTAATAAGCATCAGACAAAACACACTGGAGTGAAATTCGTTTAATATTCTTTGGAAAGACTTGTAAATCGTGGCCATAATTACCATCTGTGAATACATACGGAGAGAAACCATCAAGTCCTTCGTTGTGAGGAGTGAATCAGTTTCGATGTGACTATTGTTGAAAAGCATTTGCTGCCTGTGTATCACTAAAATCGCATTTTGGAGACAAAAGCTTTCTCGTGATGCTTGGTAGAAAGCATTTACTCTAGAATCGAACCCTAACAAATGCGAGGACAGATTTGAGAGAAACCATATTCCCACTTGCATAATTCCTGTGACGTTTTTACTGAAGCGTTTTGCATGTAGTGGATACAAAGATGGCTCCCTCAATCAATGCCTTCAAGTCCAAAATCAATGAAAAATAAACCTTTTATATATGGAGGTGTATCGCTGTAAATTAATATATCTTTAATTTTGACGTATTCCGCTCTTTTTATTGTAAATTTTGTAGTATATAATTCTTTAATTTTGTAAGTAATTTTTTGCAGGGCCAATTGTAAAACAGTATTTATACTGAATTTGTACCCTGGGTAAACAATTTTAAAATGAAAAAAAATGAAATGTAGGTGCCATGAAATATAATTCAGTAAAATCTATTGTCTTTTGGTCTATGAAAAGGCTTTAGAGGTTTTTCGCCAAGGGTCACAGTCAAGTACACCATCACGGTCATGTGATTCTATCTTGCGACAAGGTAAAAAGCTGACCCGCCAATAGAATTAATTATCTCGCTTGGTTGATATGGTTGATTTAGCCCTATTCCCCCCCCCCCCCCCCAATCGCTACTTTTACGTTTCATTTCCAACCTCATCCCCCAGGAAATTTTGTCATTATCACCCCCTCTCTTTCAGTGACAACACTGACAATTTTCTAACAAAGCATTTACATTACCGAAAGTTCGACGATATTCAAAATAAGGCTAGCCGTGCCCCCATTTTTTTATATAATAAATTCCAAATAAAATTTACAATAAATATTACGAACTACATTACTTACAAAATTACTCTACAATACTACTAGGACGATCATCCCCAGGGAGCAAAAGGCTGTGTCTACCCCGAGGCCATTAAATAAAGATGATAAAAGAAAAGAAACTACTTTAACTTCTTTAAATACGCGACAAAAGTCGTGTGGCTTATGAAGGGATGGGTAAGTGGCTACAGTAATTCACTCGAATCGACCAGTTTCATGGATAAAATTTAGCGTAGGCTCAAGAATATGTCTATTTAGTGAAAAGGGGAACATCTATATTGCCATGCAATAAAAGTTGCAATAAAGCTTCACTTGCAAGATCTACATATCCAAGTGGTCGTATTAATGCATAGATTCCAGCGAGGAAGTCTCGTCTTTGTACATCAAAACAAGGGCAGAGCAACAAGAAGTGTTCCATATCTTCAATACCATCATTTGTCAGACACATAGGATTTGTGGTATCTTTAAAATTGTATTTAAATTTATGAAAATTTAACTTGCTGAGACCGACTCTAAGTTGAGTTAGATAGGGTAGACCTTTTGGGTCATCAATCCCATATACAGGTTTTCCAGGGGGGGCGGATTTTTGATAACATTTTCATTTTGAAAACGGCAACAGATGGTGCCAGCCTAGTTTTAGGTTCAAGTTCATTCCATTCGGACAGACAATGAGGATAAAAAGTAGATTTGAACTTTGCAGTTCTTGCCCTTATTTGCCCGATGATGTCAGGTTTGCGAAGAGAGTACTGAAACTGCTGAAGTGGTGGAATTCGATCCCTTGTATATTTCGGAGTTAGGTTCTTTACAATTTTATAGAACAAAGTAAGGCGTCTACTCCACCTACGAAGACTTAAAGATTCCCATCCAAGCTCAGCGTGCAGCTTCTCTCTAGATGTCCCCTCCATGTACCGGACACGGCTAAAGCGGCACAATATTGGACGGATTCTAGCTTTTCCATTAAATTAGACAAGGTGAAATTTCCGCTGAACTCGCATAGTTTTGGGTGATCATGGTATATAACATCTCCACAGTCTAAATGGGGTCGTGCCCCCATGCCATGATCAAGGCGCTCTGGAGAGTATCATATCAACCACTATACATTGAACTATGTATTCACTTGATAAAGGTAAAAATACACAGTTGGTAGTATTTAGAGGAGGAGGCATTAAAAACCCTGTGCTAACCATGGGTCTTTGTGGTCATCAGCTATCCTACAATGCATTTTCAGAGACCCTTAAAATCCCACAGATCATTGCGAAAATTCCTAGTCCCCAAAAGAACAAAAGAAAGTCTCGTCAGCTTGTGAGCTAATTTAAGAATGCCAATTCCACATATTGAATATTTTCAATGCCGAGTTTCCTGTCAGTTGCATGCACAATTAAATGCTGTTCTTCCTGATAACAAAACAAATCTCTGATAAAGTTTCCAACTGAATGGCGCTGTTACATAGACAATGCTGTAGAGTATTTCCCTTTCTCCAATTTCAAAGGAGCCATTTCAACTTGCATACCTTGCACGTGTCATCTTGCACAAGGTTGATTATCTATCTTGCAAAGAATGCCTGCAAAGACTGCTGGTTAGCACAGGGTCTTTAAAGAGCATAAGTACCTCAAAGAATCAAGCGATAAAACCTCAAAAAGCCTCATCCTTCATGTCGGGTCAAATGATGTAGCAAATACAAGGCAGGGAAATCTAGAAAATTGCGTAAATGAAATGAAATGAAATCCCTCATACAATTGGCCGAAGAAAATATCCCAATGCCAAAATCTATGTTTCCTTGGTCTTACCATGTTTGGGAAACCATGTGTTCAACTCCAAATCGAAGATGTTCAACCAAAAAGTTTGAAACGTCGCCAAGCAATTTAGAATCACTTACATCAATCACTATCTCATTGAACAAGATCAAGAAGGTTATGTAAGGGATGGAATACTTTTGAATGAGACTGGCACAGCAACCCCTCGTCCGAGAATTCAAAAGCACAATCTAAGGAAAGAAACATTGCCAATCTTTCTTTTCTTAGGAGAAACCTTCTTTCGAATTTGTTTAAGGTTACTGTATCCCTTCAGTGACCACTCGCGGTGTTTTCTCTCTTGATTATCACGCCCGCGACATAACAGGAATAAACTATACATCATTCGATTTGTCATTTACTAGGGAGTATTTACGAGCCAAAAAGAACAAAAATATCCGAAAATTGGGCGTTATACATCCGAAAACGTGAAAATTGGACCTTCCCCCCTTCTAGAACCTCCCTGTCCCCCCAGATATGTTTCATTTAAATCTCAATGAGATTTTTGCGTTCTCAGCACATTAATCTAGCAAAGAATGTCTCAAATTTCTTTTGCATGCCTTAGCTTCAGAATAATATTTGGGACCATGCAATTTTTCTCAAAAGTGAGACACGTTTTGGCCCCCCTATGCCTTTTCTCTCTGTATGCCAAATTTCAGCCAATTATGTCAAGCCGTTGGGTACAGGGAGCTGTATGAATACCTATTCGTTGCTGAGAAATTGATTTTGAGGAAAGTGCTGAAACAGTTTCTTACCGTACAGTTCCACTGTTGAAAATGATTAACTTCAATCTTGCCACAAGAGTAAACAGTAATCCTGTATGTATTTAGTGCAAAGTTTACAATGACATAATTGGTATTATAACCGCAAAATCCATTCAACAGGAAATCAAAGGCACTTGAAACCTTTAACTTTTAGTTCTCAAATAATCCTCGTCATGTAAACAGCATTTTCCTAGCAGAAAATACCTTGCTTTAAATTGCCTATAATTCGCTGAAAAATAAAGTAAAATTCCTTGAAATTATTAGGAATTGTAGGTAGATGTGTGTGCTATCCATTGATCTAAAAATCCAAAAATTGATCGGAAAAAACTTTTTATCGTCCTGAAGGGATACAGTAACCTTAAAAGCTTGAACCAGCACATAGGTTTAGAGATCTTATTCATAAAATATTTTGGCTGTTTTATGAACTTTTTAGGTATTCTATTTTTAATGAGAACATTGGTAGAAAACCAATACCTGCAGATATGGAAATGAACGAGATACACAAAATCTAAATTAGGAATTTTGTAATAGATTCCTTTCTGAACGTTTCATATATTTTGAAGGTGTTGTGGCGCAGTGGTGTAATCCTCGGACTTTGCAGCCAGAACAGTCAGGCAGACAGGGTTCGATACCAGGTAGATCCCCACCACTTGAGCGTCATGACAACAAGGGGTCGCAAACTCGATCTGCGCTTGGCTACTTCTGTGATCCCAGCGCTTGGCGCTAAAAACCGCAACTTCACCTTCACCTTCACCTTGACCTTGACCTTGACCTTGACCTTGACCTTCACCGTCACCTTCACCTTCACCTTCACCGTCACCGTCACCGTCACCTTCACCTTCACCTTCACCTTCACCTTCACCTTCACCTTCACCTTCACCTTCACCTTCACCTTCACCTTCACCTTCACCATTGTTACTAAAATTACAGAGCAAATCGGAAAGCTTTTTTTGGGACACCAGGTATACGGGGCACCCGGGGGGGGGGGGGGGTACTGCCATACTTGACCTGACGGGATGTGCCGCTCAACAGGGTGTCCTTTTACGGTAAAAATTATGCGACAGGGTGTCCTTTTCTAACGAAAATTATGCAACAGGGTATTATAATAGGTTAAAAATTTATGCAGGAAACATTCGGCAGCGGGGTATCACAAGCAAAAATTGCGTTCTACACTATATTTGAGATGCAAAATCTTTATGGGACAGGGTATACTTTTGGCCTATTTTTTGGCGACAGGGTGCAGGGTGTGGAGAGGTTTTCCGCACACCCCCGTCACTTTCCTAGTCAAGTACCCCCCCCCCCCCCGGGAGTGGATGCCAGAAGACGCAGGGTGAAGTTAGTCGACGAGAGAATGAAGTAAGGGCCCGGGGGCAAGCCCCTTGAACAAATTTGAGATCATGCCCTTTGAATCACCGGAAAATACCCTTCAAAATTTGTTTTATACGAGTTACATAAATGCAGTGGCGTAGCTGATGGTGGTTACTTTAACGACATGCAACCAAGGGACCCCATAAAATAGGGCCTCCAACTTCTCGGACAGTATGGAGCAGATGGGCATGTTTTCACTTAAAATGCTTAGAAAATATTTGCTCTGGACTGTTATTCTTGGGATGCAATGAGACAGGATAATTCATCCCAAGCCAAGTTACCGGTTACCGTAGATCATTGCAAATACTTTTTTACTTCTTATTTGTCTTTATGCTGCGGTGAAATGTTCATCAAGATAGCAACTTCATAAAAGGCCTTTGACTTCCACTTTCAAAATACTTTTGTGCGTTGTATTAAAAGGTACCGTTTATGTGTAGCGTTTTAGCATTCCTTGTGCAATAATATGCCAAATCTTCCTTTGCATTTACTTGCAAACCTCATATACCTAATGTACTTTACAGTATTGCTGCTGAAGGCAGCTTACCTATTCTTGTTGGGGAGACGAGGTCTCGATTCTATTGTGTAGAACAAAAGCGTAAGTGGTTTGTTCACAGAGCGATCGGCTTCATGCGGTAGATGCGCATGCGTATTACAGTTAGGTTTTGAATTACTACTAGAGTTCTAACAAGGAATAACAAGGAAAATAAATTCGCGGCAATCTTCACTCATTGTTATCAGGGTATGGGTAAGCGGGGAAACAACAGCACACAGCTCGACACAGTTTAATGCTGTAGAGTGCTTGTGTCGTGAGACAAATACCCGTCTGTCCAAGTGGTGCGATGCCTCTTTGCTCTTAGCCTAAACATAGGGTTAGTTTTGGTTTAGGCCCGTTGCTTGCATTATGGCGAGCTCAGAATATGATGTTCCGCAAATCTTCCAATTTCACGCTTATAAGCCAATGATATCGTCGTATTCCGATCACATGACTGAAAATAAGGCTTCCGAGATAAATTTTCGAGTACCTTCACGAAAATAAAAATGGATATTCGAGTAATAAAGATACAGAGCTGGTTTTACCACGAATCGATTCGAGAGGCCCCACTCCACATTTGTTTTTCTGCATTTGGTTAAAATCTCGTCAGGGATCGGCGTTACATCGAATTTCATTCCTTCGAAAATTGGCCTATGTTCAAGAATTCTTATTTGTAGCGTTCATGAAGAATTCTTGAACATAGGTCAATTTTCGAAGGAATGAAATTCGATGTAACGCCGATCCCTGACGAGATTTTAACCAAATGCAGAAAAACAAATGTGGAGTGGGGCCTCTCGAATCGATTCGTGGTAAAACCAGCTCTGTATCTTTATTACTCGAATATCCATTTTTATTTTCGTGAAGGTACTCGAAAATTTATCTCGGAAGCCTTATTTTCAGTCATGTGATCGGAATACGACGATATCATTGGCTTATAAGCGTGAAATTGGAAGATTTGCGGGTTTCCCTGTGACCTATTGAAAGATTTGACTCATATGCTGTTCTTACCAGATTGCACTAGCAGAACAAGCAGGGACGTGAAGAAAAAATTATAAAATAGAAAGTGTATCTCATGGGGATTCGAACTCGGGTCATGTGTGTCTGAGGAGACGGAAGCTACCGCTTCGCCAAACAGCCGCTGAATCAATTGTGCTTAGCAGTCGTAATCGTTTGCTGTGGATAATAGACAGGGGGAGCAACGCATCGATGTTAAAATTGCTAATACGCATGCGTATGTACTGTATGCACGGGGGGACACTAAATTTCCGCGAACAAACCCGATCTCATCTCCCCAACAAATTCTGCTTCAAGCAGCGAGCGAAATTAGCCTGTCTGTCTGCCTGCTGCCTGTCTGCCGTTTGGCTATGTAGAGACAGGCCAGCTCACGGCTGCGGTTCGCGGGCTCGCGGCTTGTGAGCATTTATCCAACAAACAACAAAGATAATGAGTTCTTCCTGCCTACTTAACTACCTAACTACGTATTTCTGACAATGCAGAACTCAATATCACGGACCACAGAACCATGGACTACAGAACTACGGAACCAAGAGCCTTGGACTCAGGAACTAGAAACCGGTTGAGGAGAGTAACTGAATATTCTAAATCATTTACCTTTTGAACCATTACCCAACTGTAAATTCAAGCATAATACACGTTTCCTTAGCGATAATCATTCAATTAATTTCTATAAAATTGACTTCGCTACAGTTGCATTTGGTATAAATACTAATCGGCAGCACTCGCTGACTGTTGTTATATCTAGTTTTAGACATTATCAGCTTCACGGTACCGTTTAAGCAATCAAATCAGATCAGATACTTTGCTCGAGAAAATGTTGCAATAAATGCTTACTAGCGTTGTTATTCATTGCACTTAGTGTTTTTAAACTGCTGAGCTGTTACACACGTACTAGGTTTTCGGCGTCAGATGATGGATTCACAGGGCTCCAAAACATCTCCGCTAAGCCACTAAAAATGATTTTGAGCGAATCTTTAGGCATCATAACAGTTACTGCATTCTTTAGGAGTGTGAAATGGCCAAGGCAACTCGCAAATATGATTGAACTTCTGCACAACAGTCATCGATCTAATTATCAAATTTCAGAATTCAGCTGCATCAAACTTAAATTTTGCGTATCAAAACTTCCAAAACTGATTTTTAATGGTAACAGTTTGTGATGGTATAAGTGCTTTTTATCTAATTAAATGATATGATGTGCCAAAAAGGTTGTTTGTAAGTTTGAATATCTAGATGACGTCAGTTGTCGAACGTGATATACATTTACAATGAGAAAACTTTGCAAATTTCTGGGGTGGGCAACTGCCCCCCTTGCCCCCCCCCACCCGCTATGTACGGCCTTCGTTTAATCGTATCTAAGTGTCAAATGCTTTAGTACAAACTTCACAGGAATGATGAATGTGGGATGTGATTCGTCTCAAATTTGTTTTTGCACATGTATAGGCTTCAGAACTTGGGTTATGCCTTCTATCAAACATCACAAGAAAAAGTTTTCTCCCGCAAATCCTTTAAGTTTGATGCTGGCATGCTTTAAAACAATAAGCAATTTAAAACCGTTTGTCTCTAGTAATTACAGTATTCACATAAGTGGTACAAGTACATCACTTTTAGTAGATGTGTTTTTAAATATAATACGCAACAAAGGTCATTCTCTTGCATGCATTTGCTTATGTCTTTGAAGAAACCCAGCGTAGACAAATGCTTTCCCACATTTATCACAAGTGAAAGGCCTCTCTCCAGTATGCACTCGTGCATGGTTTTTCAGGCTACTTTTTTGAATAAAATCTTTGCCACAAACATCACACGAAAATACTCCCTCTCCATGATGTATTCGCTTGTGTAGGTCAAGATATATGCTATAGGTGAACGTTTTTTTACAAACATCACACGAATATGATTTTTCTTTGGTATGTATTCTCTTATGCGCCTTCAGGCTACGATTGTTACTAAACGCTTTCTCACAAACATCACGTGGATATGATTTCTCTTTAGTATGTATTCTCTGATGCACCTTAAGGCTACGATTTTTATCAAATGCTCTCCCACAAACATCACAAGCAAACGGTTTCTCTCCAACATGCATTCGACTGTGTCTTTTAACTTTACTACTTTCAGCAAAAGCTTTCCCACAAACATCACAAGAAAACGGTTTCTCTCCAGTATGTATTCGACAGTGTATTTTAACTTTACTACTTTCAGCAAAAGCTTTCCCACAAACATCACAAGAAAACGGTTTCTCTCCAGTATGTATTCGACAGTGTATTTTAACTTTACTACTCGAAGCAAAAGCTTTCCCACAAACATCACAAGAAAACGGTTTCTCTCCAGTATGTATTCGACAGTGTATTTTAACTTTACTACTCGAAGCAAAAGCTTTCCCACAAACATCACAAGAAAACGGTTTCTCTCCAGTATGCACTCGATTGTGTCTATTAAAGCTGCTTTTGTCAGTAAAAGCTTTCCCACAAACATCACAAGAAAATGGTTTCTCTCCAGTATGCACTCGATTGTGTCTATTAAAGCTGCTTTTGTCAGTAAATGCTGTCCCACAAACATCACATGAAAACGGTTTCTGTCCAGTGTGCACTCGACTGTGTCTTTCAAGTCTACCATTTAAAGCAAAAGCTTTCCCACAAACATCACAAGAAAACGGTTTCTCTCCAGTATGCACTCGTTTGTGTCTATTAAAGCTGCTTTTGTCAGTAAAAGCTTTCCCACAAACAACACAAGAAAATTGTTTCTCTCCAGTATGCACTCGTTTGTGTCTATGAAAATTGCTTTTGTCAGTAAAAGCTTTCCCACAAACATCACATGAACATAATTTCTTTCCAGTATGCACTCGATTGTGTACATCATAGTCGCATTTGTTTATAAAAGCTTTTCCACAAGCATCACATGAAAATGGCTCCTTTCCAATATGTATTCGCTTATGTCTTTTAAGTATGCTACTTTGAGTGAATGCTTTTCCACAAACGTCGCACGAAAATGCTTTCACACCATTATGTATCAGCCGATGTCGTTTGAGGTTTCTTTCTTCAGTAAATGCCTTCCTACAGATACCGCATGCAAATTTTTTCTCTTCAGTGTGCATTTGTTTCTTATGTTTCCAAATAGTGCTACTGTTAATAAATGCTTTCCCGCATAAACTACACTTGAAACGTTTCTTTCCAGTATGTATTCGCTTGTGTATTCTAAGTTTGTAACTCTCAGCAAATACTTTCTGACAAACTTCACATGTAAATGGTTTCTCACCAGTATGTATTCGCTTGTGTCTTTCAAGGTTAGATCTTTTATTAAATGCTTTCTGGCATATTTCACACGAAAGAGTTTTCTCTCCAGTATGTACCATTTGGTGTATCTTAAGATCTCCTTGCTTATCAAAAGATTTGCAACGAATGTCACTGCCATAAACTTTTTTCCCAGTGTGAATGCTTTGGTGCAATTCAAGGTGTTCATCAGTACTGAATAATGTGCCACGAGCAATGCAATGCCTCTTTAATTTGATAGCTGTTGTGAAATCCTTGTCGCATACAGTATGGGAGGTCGAAGGGTCACGTTTGTCCACTTTACTATAATTACTATTCTTGATCCTATCAACTTTGTCTCTGCTTCGTGGCACTATCGGCATTCTGAAAGATTTTCTCAACCTTCCATTTGGCTCTAAAAATGAAATGACGAATGAATTTTAACGCGAAATTTGCCTTTGCGAGGTTAACAGAAATATAAAGCATTGACCAGTGCTTAAAATTAATTATTCATAAAAGGTTTGATCACACAAATAACAGCAATATCTGAAAATAACATTGCAAGGCACTCACAACCTGACTTGCAATAAAAATGTATATAAAATACTACCCCATCGGGTAAAAAAAAAATGGTCGCCAAGGTTTTCAAAAGGAACTCTAGAAAATCACTTCTAGAATGGAGTGGCTGTGAATTTCTGTTTACAAAAATTTCAAAATTTAATTGGACTTGTCTGCTACAAACAAGCTACTTGGCAATATTATTGCGTAATATTGAAAGAACAGTGGTCACACATACGAGTATTGCTTCGTTATTACCCATATGGAAATTAACCGTTGAAATGTAAATGTCATTCATGGTGGGGACCAGATGACTTTGTGTCTTTCCCCGCCATGAATGGCATATGTAAATAGTATTTCATTTTATTTTGAATTAGTTTTTGTTATTACAGAAAAAAACCCAATGGAAGCAACTAAGGATTAGGGGAGACTGGGGCTAAAAGTAAAGAGGGGAAACTTGTAACAGAGGGTATTTCTCTACCGCTACTAAAGCTGTGCTCACCATCTTTTGTGTGAATGAATGTCTTTCTAGTACCTTAAATTCAAACAGTGATTCTTACTGTTCTTGACGGTGGCTATCTTTTAGAACTGCTATACCCATTTTCGGCCTGAAAGAAAATGTTTGGATTTCAGAACCTTTCGTTCTGCAGCGTTCCGCAGTTAGTGCAAATTCTTAATTCCCATGCAGTATTGAGGTAAAATATGTATTGTTTCTTCTGAAATCGAGCATGAATGCTATTTTAAAATGCAGTTTTCCAGAACAGTGCAATTGCACAAATTTTCGGTCTTGGGGCAAGTTGTAACAAAACAAGAAAAATCCACCAGAAAAACTAGCAAGTTCTTTCTGAAAGCTATTCAATCAAAAACAAGTGCTCGATGTGCTTGATATAAAATTAGAGTTTACGAAGAGTAAAATCGGGAGAAACTGATACATTCAGCATGTGCTTTTCAAGATTTTCAGATCAGCGAAAGCAGCTACGACATCTGGTGTGCAAATAATTAAATGATAAAACTGAGTGAATTTCATTTTTCTAATTTTTAGTTTATTTGATTATATCTTCCCTGATTTTGAGTTTATTTGATGTAAAAAGTTTGATTTTACTAGCGCACAGGCTTTATTCACTGTTTCTTTTGTTATGTTACAACTTACCCCAAGCTCGGGACAAGTTGTAACACTCAGATCTTGACTTTTATTTGCAATTTACCGACAATCTAAAAGCGTCATATTTGTGAAACATGCGTCCAATAGCCAACACAACACATGGTCGTACAAAAACAGGTCCTTACTTTTCTCATAAGGAGAACATTTCATTTGTCTGAAAAGTGTTACAACTAGCCCCGGTCTCCTCTACCCAATTCACACAATGAGTTTAATGTTTGATGGTGAAATATGAGCCATTTAACTTCAAATGGAAGTCGTGTTGCTCTTTATCAAAAAACATATTTATGTCAACAGACAGATCCTGTAGATGTACTAAATTTTCTGATAATTGTATTAAGTCATGAGTTCCAGTTTGAGCGCTCTCAATTTGCTGGTAGTCTCTGAGCTTAGTTTCTGGCAGTAACAGCTACACAACAATGTAACATTATAATCATTGTTGCATCACATAGAAAGCATCCACGTGTTCTGGCAAGCAGTAAGGATTTAAAGGCCTTATCTTACTTCATTCCTCCTTGCAAAGTCACCAGACACATTTTGGGAAATAAAAAATCAAATTAAAGCACACCAGTTAGGCCTTCAGGAAGTCAATGTTTCACTTATATTAGAGATTTTGTTTCTCAGTAAATTGCATCGAAATGTGATATATATGGTGACAAGATTTTGGCTGAAGACTTGCATCTATTAACTCTGTAGCTATATGTATTTATGGTTTATATTTGAAAGAATGCATACAGCATAAACAACTAATCCTACCCATACGACAAAACATGCTTGGAACTCAGACATAAACAATCGATAAAAACTAGGATTGTGTTTACATCCCCTCGATTACATGGATTTGCGAATGTGTCGTTTTATACCATACCATATCAAGCACAGGTGGGTGGAGTTGGGCTCGTCGGCATTCACAACAAAGGTTCTACTCCTACTTTCATTAAAATGCTTTAAATTTTGTTTTCCATGATCATATTATCAGCGAATTTTATTTCTATACTCAATCTCTACCGTTCAAAAAAAGGTCTTGGACCAATAACATTTTTGGTCCATCTTGAAGAACTAAAAATATAATTACCATCTTTTTGATGACCTGTGTCATTGGATGTGTTCAAATTCAAATTGACAACTATATTCTTGTTTACGTTCACATCAACAACAGTTGTTGATATCTTTGCAGAGCTAGTAGATGCTGTATTTCTGCTGTCTCTTGAAGTTTGCAGGATTCCAAAGCTTGTGGCTGATTGTAACACTGCTATAGGACACGTTTCATCGTCATCTAAGGATGGGATAGCATCTGGGGGCAAAATTGGGAAAGATTCTTCTTCGCTGTTTCCTGGTAATATTTGATGCTGAAAGTGAAAGATACACTCTTCTTACAACTGAAGTATGGCTTAATTGGTCCATCCATATTTTACCTTTACAGAGACGAAAGCAGCAGTAAAGTAAAGTAAAGTAAAGTACTCTCAATTTTTTGGTTTTTGCCAAAACTATGGAAGAAGACCCAGGGAAATGCCAATTTCTCTTTTATAGCCAGTGAGCATGAAATTTGGGATACCTAGTTGTAGTTTTGGGTGCTGTTCGGTTAATTTCTTGAACATCCTAAGGCTTTCGAAACCTGTCCATGTAACATATCTTCTTCAACTTTCCAGATGAATAAAACGCTGTTTTTTGAAGGAACGCCGTTTTACAAGATATCAGTAATATAGATGGCAAATAGAATTCTCAAACCTTTAAATTGTTATTGATCGTATATCCAGGCATTAATTCCTGATTGTACTCTTCATCATTATGTAAACCATCATCACTGTCTGCTGAAACTTCTTCAGTGAAAGAAATTGCATCATTATAATCATCATCAACATTATGAGCCCCTTCTTGCATTCTTTGAAAATAAGTCCCTGAAACATCACACGGATAAGTTTCCCTTGCATGCAAGTCTGTGGTGGACACCCTTGGGTCTAATTCGGTGTTGTCAACATTGGTATCTTCAATTTTGATTGGCCTTCCTTGAAATCCTCCTTCTCCAGTTTCTTTCAAAGGACTGTATCTTGCACTTGGATCACTCATCTCTTGATATGAATCTGATTCACCAATATGGTCCTCTGTCACCTCACCTGAATTCCTGACATCAGGACAACTCTCTCCTCCATGACTGTCGTCATATACCTAATCAGGAGAATAATTTTCACACATAAATATAACAATATTTTTTTCATTCTTTTATTCAAATATAACATTTTACAATATATTATTTTACTTTCTACTGTAACTAATTCTAATTACTAAACGACACTACAGGGACGATACTATGGGGAGCGAATAACAATGACTACCCCATGGCTAATATATAAAAACACGAAACGCTAAACTGTATACAGTCACACTACGAACATTTAAAAAATTAAAGAATGTTATACTAGATTCTGTTTCACACCAGACGTCAGGTCAGGGCAAGGGGGGGGGGGGTTCTTGGCCAAATTTTGGGTAGGAGTCTGCCGCGAGCATATTCAAAATGGTACTGTTGGCTAAACTAAATTTTACGAAAATGGTGCCCTTGGCTAGACCAATTTGACCATTCTCTGGACCAACTTCTACAAAAATGGTACCCTTGGCTAGACCAATTTTAACCATTTCCTGGACCAATATTGTCAAATTTCTACCAAATATGATATTATGACCGTTCGCTAGACCAATATTGTCAAAATAATACCCTTGGCTAGACAGTTGCTAGGCCAAATTTGCAAAAAAAAGGTATACCCTTGGCTAGACCAGAAGTCCGAAAAAGGAAAACCTTGCTCGCGGCTCATCCCAAGGTACCTTTATTATGGAAGAACCCCCCCCCCCCCGTGCGTCGGGGTTGCGATGAATTTATTGATGCTACGAGCGCAACTCATTAGTTGTTGATTTAGGTGTAAAATTCTTGATGTGAAACAGAATTTACAAAGAAAAGAAACATTGACGATAAATCTTACATTCTACAGCATAGGAATCATTCGTCGTACATAGCCGATTGCTCGTTGCCCATGGTCAAAACCGCCAAAGCCTCATTTTCACGGACCAATCAGACGGCTAAAAAGCGAGGGAGACAAAAGAAACCCGTGAAGATTTTTCTAAATTTTACCTACCTTCATAAAACGCAAGCAGGACAAAAAACTGCTTGAGATTTCCCGAATTTTTTTAAAGCAATCTACTCTCCAGATGTTTGGGAGTACAAGTTTGGATGCCGGTTAAAATATCTCCAGGATTGGCAGAGTTATTGCCTCTCCAATAGACAAAATCGGCGAAGTCTTGTCGAGACCTGTTTACGCCACTTCAAGTCAGGTGATAAAGCCTCTTGATAAAACCTCTTTTGAATTTTATAAGTTATTTCGCAACGAGCAAACTTTTGCCATGAATGTAAAAAGTAGTACAATACAGAAACTTCCCTAGAGTATTGCCACATGACTTGAAATGCGCGAACAAGCCTTTGTAGACTATTTCATTTCTCATAGAAACCGTAGGGGCATTGAATCTTCAATAAAAGAAAATTTAGCGAAAGACAATAGCAAGAACCATTGAATAATGCAGATTGTGGCGTTTTCGGGTCGTTCTTACAACAATCACTCTTGTTATTACTATTGTCTTCCGGCCAGAATTTCTATTGTTCAAGGTTCAGTGCCTTATCGATTTGTTTGTGGCCATAACTCCGCCAATCCTGGAGATATTTTAACCGGCATCCAAACTTTTACTCCCAAACATATGGAGAGTAAATTGCTTTAAAAAAATTCGGGAAATCTCAAGCAGTTTTTGTCCTGCTTGCGTTTTATGAAGGTAGGTAAAATTTAGAAAAATCTTCACGGGTTTCTTTTGTCTCCCTCGCTTTTTAGCCGTCTGATTGGTCCGTGAAAATGAGGTTTTGGCGGTTTCGACCATGGGCCACGAGCAATCGGCTATGTACGACGAATGATTCCTATGCTACATTCTACTATACCTTCCTAATACTGTACAACACTAGGGAGGGTCGTTTAGGGGGGGGGGGGTATATGTTCCCCTGTTCCCTGTTAAATTTCCACATGTTCCCCTGTTCCCTTGAGAAAACCCGCTTGTTCCCCGGAGTTTGGTAGGCATATTTTTCACATTGATAGTCGATATTTTAACTATGCTTATTTTTGAAACTTTTTCCAAGAGGGAGACGAACGTAAAAATGTGAAGAAAACTGGGTTGACTTTTGATAAGACATTGAAAAACATTTTAAAACAAACAAATGACCGGCCAAAGTATTTTTAAATGTCATGCAGCTACTTCTTAAACAAAACCAAAATTGCAACCAAAGTTGCAACCAAAATAATTTGATCATTTGCATCAGTATCACAAGATAGTGTTCGCACGATCAGGAGAGAGGCAAACATCTCAAAATGTGCTCCCGGGAATTCTCTTGTTTTTTGTTATCATTCTCATCCTATTCCTTCAAATTGTATAAATCCTGGAAAATGTTTTACTGCTTTTAGATGAGCGTCTTATCGTTTCATTTGTGGTATGGTTCCTCCTCTTCCTCTAGTAATTTACCTTTACTTGCTTGATCTCTATGTTCTAAGACATGTGCCAGGATATTGCAATAGCATCATCTTGGATAGTCAATTCTGATTTATCTTCTGAATAGATCCTAGGGGGAGGGTGTTCGTAACCTAAACTTGTACTGGGATGTGCCCACGAAAAAAATTACCCGGTTCCAGAATTGTTGCCTTCAAATGATAACCGATAGTAGAAAAAAATCGGTCAAAAATATACTCCAAAACACACAAAATGGACTAAATAACAGCCCGATCTAACAAAATTGTCCCCTGTGACATGTTTTGACAACCGGCTCCAGAAAAGTTTCTTTCTTTTGATACCCTGTTCAGAAAAAATTGATGAAACGATACCCTGAAAAACGGCACATCCCCGTTGGACAAATATACTACCTCCCCCCTTTCGACATGACAGACAATACCTTTGGTGTGATTAGCTACTTTTCCTCCTTTGTGCAGCGGCACGGCATGGCCCAGGGCAAATTATGTGGGCTATTGAAATGAGGGGGTCTGGGGACGAGGCACCCAGGAAAATTTTTGGGACCAAGCCATTTACTTTGGCTTAGAATGCATCTCCCAATTTCATGCTTGCCATTAGCGATAAGGAAACTTAGATAGTTTTGCGACAGTTATCCTATAAATCAAGAGCACGAGGAAAATGTTAGAAGAAACATCGATTACTTTGGCTTGGAATGCATCCCATGAGTCCATATTTGCCAGTGCTGAAAATGGAAGATTTGACATTTCTCAGAAAATTCTTGTCCAACCAATACACAGCTATGTGCTCTTCGGAGGACCGTCTTTCGAACTGAAACTTGATTTCTGGGAAGTTCAACAGGCTCTCCCCCCAAAATCCTTAAAAATGAATATGAAAATGGACTGCAGATCCTTAGCCATAGGTCTTCCCCTAAAAGTTGGGCAGCACGTCCCCGTCATCCCAAGAACCAAAACCCCTCCACTCCAGGTGCTAAGCATTATGCTTTCCAATAGTTTACAAATCTTCATTTCTTTGCTGTCATGTAAACAATTTTCTGAGCCTTGGAAAGAACTCATCTTTGAACAGTGATTTGCGTCTCCTTTCGGTGCGGCTTGGCCAGAGCCAGTAAAGTGAGAGGATAGTAAAATGAGGGGGATTGGGGGTGAAGCCTTCAGGAAAATTGCTGAGTTCACGCCCTTTACTTTGGCTGATCATTTTGTAATAGTTGCTTTTATAGACTGGCATCCCCAGGAAAACTTTTTAAGCTAAGTCAATTTTTTAGAATGCCTGTCTTCATCCCATCTCCATCAGTACCAAATTAGAAACCATCTTTATTGGTGCCAAATTTGAAACGTTCATAATTTTGTAACAGTTTTTCACGAATTACCACATTTGATAAAGTGTTTACCCAAACCACACTACACTTTCCCTTGTTTGCGTTTGTCACAATCCAATTTGCTCGTCCCCAAAATGGAAGTCTTGACGATACTGTGACAGTTTGTCGAGGAAAATTTTTCAGAGAGACACCGTTACTTTGGCTTAGAATGAATCTCAAGGACAATCTTTTGCTTTGGCAGAAGTAAATTCCATTGGATGTAAAATTCCTTTAATTAATTATTACAGATAGAAATTTCCTTGGTCCCTGGATAAGATCCGAAGTTCCCTTGTTCCTTTTTAATTTTGGTCATGTTCCCTTGTTCCCTTGATACATTTCGCATGTTCCCGTGTTCCCTGGAACCCCTAAACGACCCTCACTAGGTGGAAGATGCCAAGGGGAGCGAAGGACAATGACTACCCCATGGCCAATAAAGACACGCAACGTCAAACTACATACAATTAGGTACACTACGAATTATTAAAACCTTATGGGTACTATATTAGATTCGGCCTAACATCAGATGCCAGGTAAGGTTTGTGATGAAATTCGAAAAAGTCATGAGCGCAGCTCTTCGTTGGTTTAGCGCTAGGCAAAGCGCTAGGGTTCCAGCTCGTTACGCCCAGAAACATTGTTGACAAAATGTGGTCTTTAATGTTTGGCCATGATTGTATTATACACTTACATTTTGCAATGAATCCTGATCTTTTAATGAGTCTTGTTCTGCAACGTTCCTTTGTTTGGCGTATGCATGCTCGTTAAAGGTGCCTTTTAATTGCCTCTAAGCAAGAGTAAAATTGAAGTTAATACACAATCAGCATGAAAATACTGGGCGTCCCAAAACATTACTCCTGCTTAAAAATTCCTAAAATAGACTGTCAAACCCACAATAAAATTGCTCTTTGCTTCTCGCTTACGCAATCACATTTAAAATTTCAAAACAAGAAAATGCACGGCGTTTCAAAACAAGAAAGTGCACGTAAACGTAAAGGTTGTTTATAAAGGCAGGCGATACATCATATATATGTGTTAAAAACTGGTCGTTTTGGGCAGGAAATTTGATAGCAATTAAAAAAACCTTTACTTATTTCGTTATTTGATATTTCATACCACGAGTCAATTTTATTTCATATTGAAAACGAAAATCTAAAAAACCTAAATATCTATATTTTGCCCCAAAAAGCTCAATATTACAGGACCTCCTCTGTCAAAGATTAAATCATAAATCTAGAAAATCGGTCCAGTGTATGATCGATTGTGGCCTACCAAAAGTGTATAGTTTATTTTGGAGCAACAGGTCTCTATGCAGAGCATGCACAAATCAAAAAGTTAATTTAGGCAAAAAAATAGCAAGAGTGTATAAAATGCATCAAATGCCAACAATGATATCTAGTTTATCGCAGAAAAATCTTTTACCTTGTAACTTGTCAGATGCTTAATTGTATCAACATGTTCTTCGATGTCATTCTGATGACGAAGAAACACTTCACAAAGCTGACATTCAAAAACGGATATGCTTACTATGAATTCACTACCTGCAATGCAAAACAGATTTCTTAGCCTATGATCATCAATACTAATACTTAGCAAAGGTAACGATATTCTTCCATAATGCTGACGCGAACTGGGGGTGACAACCTTGTAGATATACGGGTGTCCCAAAAAAAGTACCCCCGTTTAAAAAATCACCAAAAATTGATTATCAAGCCTTGGGTAAAATTTTCTTTTTGAGTTGCTTAATATCCAAAAATAGTCATTGCTGTTGATACTGTAAGGTAGAACAATTACAAATCGATAACCGTTATTTGGAGTTATAGTTTCTAAGTAATACTTAATCGTGCATAAGAGTCAAAATTTTCAGATTTGTTATTATCATTGAAGTCTCCAATGATAGTGCGCATTTACTTCTGCCATTTATGACCAAACTAGAAATTATATATGCACAAAGAAATCGATCAGGCAATCATCAGTGCTTTTTTCGCAGTATGATTCAAAACCAGGTAGCCCTAAAAAGAGCTAAATTCTGCTCGTTTTCAAACCAATGAGAAGATCAGCTATATCTTGGAAAATAATTTGGTCCTTGATCTTGTTGAAAAAAAAAAGAAAATTGAAGATCGGCCACGTAATCAAATTTTGGTGATTGTTCAAATAGGAATACTTCTTTTGGGACACCCGATATTTTGGGGTGATAAGGTTAGATTCAGAACCTCCACTGTACAATACGTAGTTACTTATTTGCATTTTCACAAAAACCTAAAAAAATTCTAATGCTGATCTCATAGTTAGTAAACATCTTTTCATGCAAGAAACTTAATTCTTAGACCATTAAAATGTAAAGAAACCTCAGAAGTACAGGTCAGAATTATCTAAAGAAAGTTTTTAATTTACACTTTTTGCGTGCAAAAAACTGGTTTAGAAGAGACCAGTACTAAGATGACAAAATTGTAAGAAATTTTAACACTGTGTGCAAGAAGTTGTAAAAAACTTTTAAAACTTTGTTTCATTTATATTATGGCGAATACATCGTAGAACCCTTTAGTCTTGAGTAATACCAACTAACTTGAAGCTCTGAATGTAAAAGAGTACTGTTTATTCCCATCGGACAGTTTAAATATGAAGAACAGGAAGTATTCAAGATTGTATGCTGTATGGCAATTCATGCATTCAAAATAACAAGATTTTAGTATTTAGAAGGTTTAAGTATTCAAATGCAGGAATTTCCATGTTTAATTAAGAAATTCTTAGTACCATGGCATGATCAATGTTTCTTGTAAACAATGTATTCATGAAAATCAAATACATGTTGCTACAGTATACTTAATTTGGCCTTATATTGTCTCTTGTGGTGTTTACTGGAAAGATACTGTACTTGAGATGTCTAAACAGAGAAACTGCTTCATAAAACTTTGCTGTGAAATGCTCACAAGGGCACAGGATTTAAACACCAACAAGTTAATTGAAAATCCTACAGACAATATGAACACAAGAAATTATTTAATTCTAACAAAATCTGCATAGGGTAAAAATTTAACAGCCTGGACTTACCACAGGTGCTCTTCATTCCAAGATTTGAAGTGCTCTTTCTGCAACTTGCTTTGGTCAATAATCTGGCAGATGTATCTTCCATCTGAAACAACACAAATACCATAGCCAGGCAAATATCACCTTCCAGGTGTCCCAAAAAACGCAACAGATTTGAAAAATATGACGCATAAGCTATTCCAAATCAATGATCAAATGATAATTTTGATCTAAATTTGCAATGATTAGATTATAAATTTTGACCTATTTTTCAGAATTTTTGCTGACTTGGTTGCAGAGTTAAAAATCAACAAACTTCAAATTTGCTGTCAGAGCAAAACCAGAGCTAGCAGCATTATGCCGCTATCATTTTATTGCCCCGAACCCCCTCCCCACCCCAGCATAGGGGGCCGATGCGGGGCTATCGCCTCCTGTTCACTGAAAACTTTTGCCCCGGGGAGAGGGGACACCCGGGGGAATTCGCTCCTTCTTAGGAGCTTGAGCACAACAGGGCGGAGCTTAACCGGGGACAAACGCGAGCTATCGCCTCCCATTCGCAGAAGAATGTTGCCCCGGTAGGCGGGGACATTGCTCACTTTCGCAAGAGAAAAATGTGAATGACCCCGCATCAGCCCCGCTCATCCCGGGGTGGGAGGGGGGGGGGCGTCGGAGCAATAAAATGATAGCTGCATTAGATATAAGCAATGAAATATCAAAACGAATCGGCAAAGAAGCTATGAATTTTGGGTTACTAAAGCAACGAGCCTGGGAAAATAATAAAGTCTCTACAAAGGTTAAGATTCGCACATACGAGACTTGCGTGCTTTCTTCGTTGAGATGCTTAACGAAGTTGCTCAAAATAAAATGGCAAGACAAGATACCCGCTACAGAAGTAGCGAAAGGGTGATAATGCAAACACTTTCGAACTATGATAATGCAAAACGGTTGAGGTGGCTAGGGCATGTCAAAAGGATGGATGATAGCCGTATTCCCAAGACAATTCTTTTCAGTGAAGCTCGTGATGGCTCTTGGAAACAAGGACGTCCTTTGTTTGTTAAGATATCATGACAATTGCGAAAGTGACATGAAATCGTTTGATATGAATGTAGATAACTGGGAGGTGTGCGCAACACAACGTTCATCTTGGAAAGAAAATGTGACCATAGGTATGAACAAGCCCTATACAGAAACATAAGATCCTTTTGCATGATTGCAAAGTCCGTCCTGAGCTAAGCAAGCATAAGAATATCTGAATATTGATTTCTTCATAACCCCAAATGATCGCTGATGCTGTTTTTAGCTACATTCAGAGAGATGAGTGTTGCTGCTAAAGTTGCTTTCCATAGAACATCAAGCGCCTATGGCAAGCGAAATTCACCACAATCAGATAAACGGGGTTTTTCTCAGAAAAACCGAGTTTATCTGCAGAAAAACCCAGTTTATCTGAAAAAAAGCCCAGTTTTTCTGACAAAAACCCGTTTTTTCTGCAGATAAACTCGGTTCTACTGAAAAACCTTGTTTTCCTGATAAACTTGGTTTTTCTGATCGGTTCTTCTGATAAACTCGGTTATCGGTAATTCTCAAAAACTCAAAGCTCGGCGAACATCTTGTGAGAATTCGTTTTTTGGAGATATCTAACTAGACCAAATATATGTTTGACGCAAAAATCACCAAAATCAGATAAACCCGGTTTTTGAGAAAAACCGAGTTTACCAGAAGAACCGATTAGAAAAACCGAGTTTATCAGGAAAACCGGGTTTTTCAGTAGAACCAAGTTTATCAGAAAGTTTATCAGAAACAGAAACAGAGTTTTTCAGAGAAACTTCGTTTTTCTGACAGAAAAACCCGGTTTTTCTGAAAAACACTGTTTTTTTGCAGATAAACTCGGTTTTCTGTGTTAGGAAAACCGAGTTTTTCTGAGAAAAACCAGGTTTATCTGATTTTGGTGACTTTCGCTTGCCATAAGCGCCTTGTTTGAGGACAAGAGTCGCCTGAAAGGCAATATTTTGACAATTGTGTCAAGGATGATAACCAAAAACTTAAAAGTCATTACCCCCAGTCTCCCAGTTGGCCTATTTAAAGGCCTTAGCCTTTTATGACCCAATGACTGATATATCAGTCATGGAAGTTGGATGTGCCTTTTTGCACAGCTGTTGCTTTCCCTTTGATTACCAGCCTCGTTTTGGGTCCAGTGAGCCTCCTCGCACCCCTGTGAACGGGATGATGCGAGCACTGCATTGAAAAATATTCGGCTGAAAAATCGCAACGGTCTCCTCATCGCATACCTAAACATTAATTCAATCAGGAATAAAATCGACTTTTTAAGACCTATGATATCAGGGAACGTCGACATTTTGATTATAGCAGAGACTAAAATCGATGATACCTTTCAAACTAGTCAATTTTTGATTGGGGGTTTTATGAAGCCTTTTAGATACCCGTGGGGGGGGGGGTACTTGACCAGGTTTTGGTCGGGGACGTGCCATCGAAGCTTCAAAAACATACCCGTTCCTTATACCAATTTTGCGAAAAAGTATACCCGACTTTATACCAATTTTGCGAAAAAGTATACCCGACCTTATACCAATTTTCCGAAAAAGTATACCAAAATCATTCTTTAAACCAAAATTGCGAAAATCGATACCGTTCCTTATACCAAAATCGTGAAAATCGATACCGTTCCTTATACCAAAATCGTGAAAATCGATACCCTTCCCGATGGCACGTCCCCGTACCCAAAATATGTGGAGCCCCCCCCCCCCCCGGGTTTAGATATGATCGCAATCAAAATGGTGGTGGCCTTCTAATCTACGCGAGAGAACGGGCACCAGTCAAGGAATTAACATATTAACATATCAATATTGAATGTGGGGTGATCGAAATTAATCTGAAAAAGCAGAAATGGCTTCTTCTTGCTATATATCGTCCACCTTCTCAATCAGAGCAGTATTTCTTATACAGAGATTGGTAAGATGATCGACCATTATTGTAGGAAATATGAAAATATCGTTTTAATAGGAGATTTTAATAACGAAATAGACGAAGCTGCTATCAGTACTTTCATCGAAAATTATGACTTAGCTAGTCTTGTTAAGAGCCCAACCTGTTTTAAGTCCGACAGTCCCCGCTGTATTGATATAATTCTAACAAACAGAAGAAAGAACTTTCAGAGCACTGTCACGATAGAAACAGGACTGTCGGATTTTCATGTTATGATTGTCACCCTTTTAAAGGGTGGGTATGTCAAAAGGGGGCCTAAGATAGTTACCTATAGGGACTACAGCCGATTTAGCGCCGTAGACTTCAAAACTCATCTTTTGTATATGCTCTCATCTGAATTAAGTGAGAATGAGGACTATGGTGCTTTTAAAGCTGTGGTCATTGCCGTGCTGAATGAACATGCACCCGTTAAGAAAAAGTATATTCGTGCAAACGATGGACCTTTTATGACTAAAGCCTTGCGTAAAGAACACATGCATAGAACCAAGCTTCGCAATAAGTATAACGACAGTAGAACTGAAGAAAACCTTAATGCATTCAAAAAGCAGAGGAACAAATGTGTAAAATTGCTGAGAAGGGCCAAATTTGATTACTACAAGAATATTGACCCTAAAAATCTGACAGATAATCACAAGTTTTGGAAAACTGTAAAGCCACTATTCTCAGATAAAGTGCAAGTAAATTCCTCCATTACTCTAATTGAAGACGACAAAATGATAAGTCAGGACTGTGAAATTGCAGAGATCTTCAATCATTACTTTGCAAATATCACAAACAGCCTAGGGATCTCTGAAAATGACTCACTTTTGCTGCCAACAAGTGATATACTAGATCCCATTGACAAATCAATTAAGAAATATGAAGCTCATGCAAGTATCCGCAAAATAAATGAGCAAGCTATGCTTTCCGAAAATTTTGAGTTCAGAGAGGTCACTATGGAAGAGGTTGCTGTCAAAATCAACCAACTTAATCAGATTAAAGCCTCTCCAGTTGATTGCATCCCTGCAAAAATCCTGAAGGAAATTCTGAGATGTATTTTCTGTTGCCATTCGAAATTTATTCAACACTGGTTTATCCAAGGGTACTTTTCCCAAAGAATTGAAAGCTGGAGATTTAAGCTCACTTTTCAAAAAAGAGGATGCCTTTTCGAAGAAAAGCTACCGACCTATTACAGTTTTGCCATCGGCATCAAAGATATACGAAAGGTTGATGTTGATGCAAGATCAAATGCTGCCCTTTGTCCAATGTTTCTTGTCTCCACTCCTCTGTGGATTTCGAGAGGGCTATGGTACACAGCATGCACTTCTACGTTTAGTTGAAACCTGCAAAAAGACGTTGGACAGCGGAGGCGTCGCAGGGGCCGTCCTGATGGACCTTTCAAAAGCCTTTGATTGTCTAAATCACGAATTATTGATTGCAAAATTGAATGCATACGGTTTCAGTAGATCTGCATTGCAGTTCATCCATAGCTATCTCGTTGACAGGAAACAAAGGGTAAAGGTCAATGGTTCATTCAGCACGTGGACAAAGACCACCCTAGGTGTACCGCAAGGTTCTATCCTAGGCCCCCTCTTGTTCAACATATACCTGAATGACTTGTTCCTGTTCCTAGAGGAGACCGAAATATGTAACTATGCGGACGATACAACGATTTATGCGTATGGTCCAAAAATCGATAATGTAATTGCGCATATAGAAAATGATGCCCTTAAGTTAACTGAGTGGTTTCCGAACAATCTCATGAAGCTAAATGAGGATAAATGCCATTTAATGATTTTTGGTGCAAAAGACAATGAAGTATCCATGAAAATAGGAGGCGCTTGTTTAAAGGAATCTACAGAGGAGAATCTTCTTGGCATAAAATTTGATCAATCTCTTTCCTTCAAACAACATGTCAAATCTCTATGTAAGAAAGCCAGCCAAAAACTTCATGCTCTTAACCGAATATCCTGTTACATGGACACAGAAAAACTGCAGCAACTAATGCGTGCTTTCATATTATCCCATTTTAGCTATTGTCCACTTGTTTGGATGTTCTGCGATAGAACCTTGAATCAAAGAATAAATCACGTTCACGAAAGGGCTTTGCGCATTGCACAGAAAGATTACGAACATGATTTTGGTTTTCTCCTGGAGCAACCAAATTCAGTACCCATCCATATAAGAAACCTACAGTTGCTTATGACTGAGATTTTTAAAACAAAATTAGATCTAAGTCCAACTTTTATGAAGGATATTTTCACGCAGCGGAACACTGGCTACGACTTGAGGCATGGGACCGATGCGCTGCTTCCAAAAGTATGCACTACGTCCTTTGGAATCGAGTCTGTAGCTTTCCTTGGAAATAGGATGTGGCAGCTGCTACCACACGAGATAAAAGACTCCAGCACCCTTCAAATTTTCAAAAAGCAAATAAGGTGCTGGAATGGTGATAAATGCAACTGTAGGCTTTGCAAAACATATGTACAACAGGTTGGGTTCATAACAGGATAGTTAGTGAAATTACTGTAATTATACATATACATATTATTTTTAGATTAGATTGTAAATTTTGTAAATAAGTAGGCCTTAATTAGCTGTAATTTTAGCTATGGTTTTGTTTTCAGCCTACTTTGTAAATAAATTAATGATGATGATGATGATGCAAAATCGTAAAAATTCTTGACTCAGACAAGATGGATGATGTTTCTCAAGGATTTACTCCAGAACGACTTTCGTTTAATGTATATTAGGAAGAAAGAGGAGTGGACCGAGTACAAATCCGGCGCGGATCCAGTGGGGGCCAGGGGGGCCATGGCCCCCAAACTTTAAAATTTTTCTTAAAAACCATTGTCTTAGATAAAGAAAAGAATAAGTTTCAAACCTTTACTTCCTGAAACAAGCATTGCACAGCTACACGATAACTCAGCTAACTACAAAGCCAGTCTAACGAACTCACAAACTAAAGCACAATTCATCAAAAAGTATATGCGAATCTGAATAAAAATTTCATTCAGTGGAAATCGAACTTGAAAATCATTTTGTTCATTCATTTTGCCTAATTGTCGTTGTGAGTTAGGATCCTCCAGTGAACTTAGCTGTTGACATTCATTTATGATAGATTCCGTAAAGACTCGTATCTTCTGTTGTGACAGTTATAAAGTGTTAATCAAGTCATTTCAATTTTTCAACTGTGGACAAAAATCACAAATGTACTTCGATCAGGACTAAATAGCTCTCCTCTACCTTGAAATTATGCTTTGTATCCATAAATTAGTGTGTGGCGGTTGAAAATTTGGTACTGCCTATCTAACTAGGTGAGGGGTAGTGCAATTTTGGTCCCAACTGAAAAATAAATTCCTTCAATAATCAGTAAAAGTTGTAGAAATTGCTCAATCACTCCGAAATCTTGCATGATGATGGTAAGACTACTGCAGTGGACGTGGGCAATTTTAGTCTTAGCTCCACAAATGATGGGCCAAATGATCAAAGATGAAGCAAAAAGGGCGTGGGACGAGTGCAGTTTAGCGGGCGGCGCTAAATGTCATATTCCATTCCTAACCCTAACCCTAACCCTAACCCTAACCCTAACTTACCCTTTCTAACCCTAACTTACCCTAACTAACGGCAACGCTAAATTACGCCAAAAACGCTTTTCTGAAACTAACCCTAACCCTTACCGTATGCCAACAACAAAACATTCGAATGCCGCCCGCTAAACTGCACTCTAGCCAAGGGCGTTTCCTAAGTTTTCCGAGAGTCTGAAGGGCGTGGTCGCGAAACATTTTCCCGGGGGATTCGCCCCCACACCCCCCTTTTCCTTCAAACAGCCCTCCCAAAAGTCCAATGCTGGATCCGCCCCTGGTACAAATTCAATTACAAATGAAACGCGGAGGAGTGGACCAAGTACAAATACAAATTCAATACTCATAAAGAAACATTAATTGGTAAAGAAAAATTGGCACAACTTGTCTTGTCTTACTTACCTGGGCCTCTTGGTCTCACATCGTCACGCAACTGATCATTTTCCAATTTCCTCTTCGTTTTTTAGCATCTTCTTTCAGCCTCGTTTACAAAGACAAGGATTCGGAGGAGGAGGGAGGTAGACTAACTACTTCAGTCCTAATTTCCGCTTCGCTCATTGAATTGGATGACGGCACTACGCTGCAAGTTATAGCGTCCAGCAGTCTATCAACAGCGATAACTACGAACGTGTAATCAGTCTAGGAGGGAGGAGACTGAGGAAGAAATCTGGCCCTCGGAACCCGGCTGTACAAAGGAAACAGGATAAATAGCTCTAGCATGTCGAATCTATGTATGTATGTTAAAATTCGCCACAAAATCAAATGTTTACAATGTTTCAAATAAATATAAAATAGTTAAAATAAAATAGTTAAAATACAATTTACATAACAACTTTAATGAATATAAGTTAAAAAAACACCCCTAATCATAGTGGCAGGGATAGCATTAAAAGATCGAGTTCACCTTATCCATAATGGTCCCCCAGAGGTGGTTGCAAAAAAATCATAAACAATATATTTTATGTGCTTTTATTTGGATGAAGCATATTTTAGTAAGGCCGAATCACGAAATGTGAGAGCACGTGCGGTTTTAGTAGCACACACATGTCGTTTTCCTCTCTCTGGATATTTTGGAAAAACGGATTGATAATTTCTTCATTTCGTTCAGCGGCGTGTCCAGGGTAAATTTTGTGGGGGTATTGAAATGGAGGGGAGCTGGGGGCCAAGCCTCCAGGAATTTTTTGGGGCCATGCCCTTTACTTGGCTTAGAATGCATCTCCCAATATCATGCTTGCCATTAGTCCATTAGCGACAAGAAAAACTTTGATAGAGTAGCGTCGCCCATTATGGCCGACTAGCAAGAGAAAAAAATGCGCCCCCTTTATTATGATTTCAAGCTCAGTGCTGTTGGAATTTGTTTCAAGGCTTGATTTCTGTAAATTTGGAACTAGCAAAGTTTAGTGATCTTACAGGTAAAATATTTTAGCTGTTTCATGAACTTTTTAGGTATTCTACCGGGGGTCGCAAAATGATGTATTATTGTTTCATGAGAATGTTCGCAGAAAACCAATACCTGCAGATATAGAAATGAACGAGATACTCAACATCAAAATTAGGATCGATTCCTGTCTGAACGTTTCATGTACTTTTACTAACAGTACAGAACAAATAGGGAAGCTTTTTTGGGACACCAGCTGTACACTTGTGTAGTTTAATTGTACCAAACGCTTTTAAGTGTCAAACGCTTCAGTACAAACCTCACGGGAATGATGAATGTAGGATGTGGTTCGTCTCAAATTTGTTTTCGCACATGTAAAGGCTTCAGATCTTGCTATTTTGCTATTAAAAATCGAATAAGGATAAGGTAACAAACAAACAAACATCACAAGATTTTTCTCCAGCAATTCCTTTAAATTTGATGCTGGCATGCTTTAAAACAATAAGCAATTTAAAACCGTTTGTCTCTAGTAATTACAGTATTCACTGAAGTGGTATAAGAACATCACTTTTAGTAGATGTGTTTTTGAATATAATACGCAAAAAAGGTCTTTCTCTTGCATGCATTCGCTTATGTTTTTCAAGAAACCCACCGTAGGCAAATGCTTTCCCACATTTATCACAAGTGAAAGGTTTCTCTACAATATGCATTCGTGCATGGTTTTTCAGGCCGCGATTTCCATTAAATTTTTTGCCACAAACATCACACGAAAACGGTCTCTTTCCATTATGTGTTTGCTTGTGTGTATCAAGATTCCTACTATGGGTGAACGTTTTCTTACAAACATCACATGAATATGATTTCTCATTGGTATGTATTCTCTTATGCGCCTTCAGGCTACGATTTGTACCAAACGCTTTCCCACAAAGACCACAAGTTGGTCCCTCTTCATCATGTGTTCGCTTCTGTATGTCAAGATTCCTACTATGCATGGACGTTTTCTTACAAACATCATATGAATAGGATTTCTCTTTAGTATGTATTCTCTGATGCCCCTTCAGGCTGCCATTGTTACCACATGCTTTCCCGCAAAAACCACACGTTGGTCCCTCTCCATTATGTGTTCGCTTGTGTATGTCAAGATTCCTACTATGGGTGAACGTTTTCTTACAAACATCACATGAATATGATTTCTCTTCAGTATGTTTTATCTGATGCACCTTCAGGCTACAACTTTTTCTGAAAGCTTTCCCACAAATACCACAAGTAAAGAAGGGTCTGCTTCCTGAATGTAACTGCTTATGGTTCTCAAGGTTCCATGGAACATTAAATGATTTCCCACAAACATTACAAGAAAACGGCTTCTCTCCCGTATGTGTTCGACTGTGTATTTTAACTTTACCACTTTCAGCAAAAGCTTTCCCACAAACGTCACAAGAAAACGGTTTCTCTCCAGTATGCACTTGACTGTGTCTTTTAAGTCTACCATTTAAAGCAAAAGCTTTCCCACAAACATCACATGAAAACGGTTTCTGTCCAGTGTGCACTCGACTGTGTGTTTTAAGTCTACTATTTACAGCAAACGCTTTCCCACAAACATCACATGAAAATGGTTTCTCTCCAGTATGCACTCGATTGTGTATATCAAAGTTGTATTTGTTAGTAAAAGCTTTCCCACAAATATCACATGAAAACGGTTTCTCTCCATTATGTATTCTCTTATGTCTTTTAAGTATGCTACGTTCAGTGAATGCTTTTCCACAAACGTCGCACGAATATGGTTTCATACCATTATGAATCAGCCGATGTCTTTTGAGGTTTCCTTCTTCAGCAAATGCCTTCCTACAGATATCACATGCAAATTGTTTCTCTTCAGTATGCATTCGCTTCTTATGTTTCCAAAGAGTGCTACTGTTAGTGAATGCTTTCCCGCATATACTACACTTGAAACGTTTCTTTCCAGTATGTATTCGCTTGTGTATTCTAAGTTTGTAACTCTCAGCAAATACTTTCTGACAAACTTCACATGTAAATGGTTTCTCTCCAGTATGTATTAGAATATGTCTTTCAAGGTTAGATCTTTTATTAAATGCTTTCTGGCATATTTCACACGAAAGAGTCTTCTCTCCAGTATGTACCATTTGGTGTATCTTAAGATCTCCTTGCTTATCAAAAGATTTGCAACGAATGTCACTGCCATAAACTTTTTTCCCAGTGTGAATGCTTTGGTGCAATTCAAGGTGTTCATCAGTACTGAATAATGTGCCACGAGCAATGCAATGTCTCTTTAACTCGATAGCTGTTGTGAAATCCTTGTCGCATACAGTATGGGAGGTCGAAGGGTCACGTTTGTCCACTTTGCTATAATTACTATTCTTGATCCTATCAACTTTGTCTCTGCTTCGTGGCACTATCGGCACTCTAAGAGACTTTCTCAACCTTCGTTTTGGCTCTAAAAATGAAATAACGGATGAATTTTAACGTGATATTTGCCTATAACCACTGCGAGGTTAACAGAAATATAAAGCATTGTCCAATGTTTCAAATTAATTATTCTTAAAAGGCTTGATCACATCAGTAACAGCAATATCTGACAATAACATTGCAAGGCACTCACACGGGGGGGGGGGGGGGGTTCTTGGCCAAATTTTGGATAGGGGTCTGCCGCGAGCATATTCAGAATGGTACCGTTGGCTAGACCAACTTTTACGAAAATGGTACCCTTGGCTAGACCAATTTGACCATTGTCTGGACCATTTTTTGCGAAAATGGTACCCTTGGCTAAACCAATTTTGGCCATTTTCTGGACAAATATTGTCAAATTTGTACCAAATATGACATCATGACCGTTCGCTAGACCAATATTGTCAAAAATGATACCCTTGGCTAGACCTTTGTAGCCCAAAATTGCAAAAAAGTATACCCTTGGCTAGACTAGAAGTCCGAAAAAGTATACCCTTGCTCGCGGCACATCCCTAGTTACCTTTACTATGGAAGAACCCCCCCCCCCGTGGGCACTCACAACCTGACTTGCAAATAAAATTCATATAAAAAACTACACCATCGGGTCATAAAAAATAGTTGCCAAGGTTTTCTGAAGGAACTCAAGAAAATCACTTATAGAATGGAGTGGCTGTGAATTTTTGTCAAAAAAATTTTCAAAATTTAGTTTTATTGCGTAATATTCAAAGATCAGTAGTCACAGATACGAGAATTGCTCCGTTACGATTCACCCAATGGAAGCAACTAAGGATTTGGGGAGACTGGGGCTAAAAGAAAACGGGGCAATTTGTAACAAAGGGTCTTTCTCTGCCGCAAATAAAGCTGTGCTCACGATCTTTTGTGTGAATGAATGTCTTTTTAGTACCTTCAATTTAAGCAGTGGTTCTTACTGTTCCTGCCGGCTGCTATTTTTTAGCACTGCTATCTCCATTTTTTGGCCAAAAAGTAAATTTTTGGATTTCAGAACTTTTCGTTCTGCAGCAGCGTTCCGTAGTTGGTGTGAATTCTTAATTCCCATGCAGTATTGTAGTAAAATATGTATTGTTTCTTCTGAAATCGAGCATGAATGCTATTTTCAAATGCAGTTTTCCAGAACAGTGCAATTTCACAAATGTTTGGTTTTGGGGCAAGTTCAAACAAAACAAGAAAAATCCACCAGAAAAACCAGCAAGTTCTTTCTGAAAGCTATTCAATCAAAAGCGGTTGCTCGATGTGCTTGATATAAAATTAGAGTTTACAAAGAGTAAAATCGAGTGAAACTGAAACATTCAGCATGCGATTTTCAAGATTTTCAGATCAGCGAAAGCAGCCACGACATCTGGTGTGCAAATAATGAAATGATACCACTGAATGAAATGTAGTTGTTCTAATTTTGTGTTCATTTGATTATATCTTCCCTGATTTTGAGTTAATTTGATGTAAAAAGTAGGATTATACTAGCAGATAAGCTTTATTCACTGTTTCTTTTGTTCTGCTACAACTTGCCCCAAGCTCGGGACAAGTTGTACCACTCAGATCTTGACTTTCATTTGCAATTTACCGAAAATCTGAAAGCATCATATTTGTGAAACATGTGTTCAATAGCCAACACAACACATGGTCGTACAAAAACAGGTCCTTACTTTTCTCATAAGGAGAACATTTCATTTGTCTGAAAAGTGTTACAACTAGCCCCGGTCTCCTCTACCCAATTCACACAATGATTTTAATGTTTGATAGTGAAATATGAGCCATTTAACTTCAAATGGAAGTCGTGTTGCTCTTTATCACAAAACATATTTATGTCAACAGACAGATCCTGTAGATGTACTAAATTTTCTGATAATTGTATTAAGTCATGAGTTCCAGTTTGAGCGCTCTCAATTTGCTGGTAGTCTCTGAGCTTAGTTTTTAGCATTAACAGCTACACAACAATGTAACATTATAATCATTGTTGCATCACAAGTTAGACAGCATCCACGCGTTCTGGCAAGCAGTAAGGATATAAATGTCTTATCTTACTTCATTAATCCTTTCAAATTCATCAGACACGTATTAGGAAATCTACAAATCAGATCAAAGCACACCATTTAGGCGTTCAGCAAGTCAGGTTCCATTCCAGGTAGAACCCGATCACTTTAGCGTATTGAGACAAGAGGTCGCAGTCTCGACTAGGCCTATTCTACTTCTGCGATTCCAGAACTTGGCGCTAAACAAACCGCAACTTCACCGGAGATGGCGCCAGGGAAGAAATGCTAGAAGGTAAATAGTGTCACAGTGCCGACAGTGATAAATTTTTAAAGAACGAGTTCAATTCAGGTTCACTGAGATGACAACGCAGCAAAGAAATCTGGAGGGGCGGATTATGAAAATTCCGACAGTGTGAAGAAATTGTCGAAAATTTAAGTGCCGCTGGGGAGACTGGGGTGAAATTTTGGGGGGCTTCTGCCCCCTAGCCCCCCACTGGCACCACCCCTGAGCTTCAGAACAACAACTTCAACCAGTCAGGCATTCAGAAAGTCACTTTTTCATTTATATCATAATTTTTGTTCCAGACTAAATTGCCCCGAAATGTGATATATATGGTGACATGATAATGGCTGAAGACTTACATGTATTAAGTCTGTAGCTATATATATATATATATTTACGGTTTATACTTAAAAGAATGCATACAGCATAAACAACTAATCCTACCCATACAACGAAACATGCTTGGCACTCAGACATAAACAATCGATAAAAACCAGGATTGTGTTTACCTCCCCTTGATTACATGGATTTGCGAATGTGTCGTTTTATCCCCTACTATGTCAGGCGCAGCTGGGTGGATTGGGACTGGTCGGCATTAACGACAAAGGTACTACTCCTACTTTCATTAATATGCTTTACATTTTATTTTCTATGATCATATTATCGATTAATTTAACTTTCATACTCAATCTCTACCGTCCAAATAAGGTCTTGGACCAATAATATTTTTGTTGCATCTTGTAGAACTAAAAGTATAATTACCATCTTTTTGATGATTTGTGTCATTGGATGTTTCCAAATTCAAATTGACATCTATATCCTTGTTTACGTTCACATCAACAACAGTTGTTGACATCTTTGCAGAGCTAGTAGATGCTGTATTTCTGCTGTCTCTTGAAGTTTGCAGGATTCCAAAGCTTGTGGCTGATTGTAACGCTGCTGTAGGACACGTTTCATCGTCATCTAAGGATGGGATAGCATCTGGAGGCAAAATTGGCAAAGATTCTTCTTCGCTGTTTCCTGGTAATATTTGATGCTGAAAATTAAAGATACACTCTTCTTACAACTGAAGTATGGCTGAATTGGTCCATCCATACTTTATCTTTACAGAGACGAAAGCAGCAGGACGGAAAGTAAAGTATTCTCAATTTTTTGACCCCACCTTTGTTCTGGGAAGTGAGATGAACCAACCTGGTTTTTGCCGAAACCTATGAAAGAAGACCCAGGGAAAACCCAATTTTCCTTAAATAGCCAGTGAGCATGAAATTTAAGATATCTAGTTGTAGTTCTGGGTGCTGTTCTGTTAATTTTTCTTGAACGTTCTAAGGCTTCCGAAACCTGTACATGTAATGAACTTCTTAGATATCAAAATACTTCTCCATAATGGAACAAGAATCAGCACCGACATCTTCTATAAACCAACTAACCCACACAAATTCTTAAACTTTACAAGCGTCCATCCAAACCATGTAAAAACACCATCCCCTTCAATCTCGCTAAAAGAATCGTAGTTTTCGTCTCCGATCCCTCCCCTACTCGTGGATTTTCGTTTACATGAACTCGAACACTGGTTACTCGACTGTAGTTACCCAACAAATTTGATAAAGCAAGCGTTCCATCGAGAAAAACTTCAAGGCCCAGCGCCAGAACCAAAAAGAAGGACATTATACCTCTTGTGACAACCTACTACCCAAGCCTGTCTTATAACAATGTCGTAAAGACCATATCAACACTGTTCTAAAGTTTTAAAGACCAAACAACGAAACAAAAATTCATTAATTTCAAACCACTGTTAGCCCTCAAAAAACCACCGAATATCACATCAATACTCACAACCGCAAAATTTAATTCCAAAGAACATCTAAGTGTCCCAGCCCCCCCCCCCCCAAGGAATCACGTTATGTAACAAAAAACAATGCAAACTTTGCAGATTATACCTCCAGCCAGTAGATTCATTCATAACTTCAAAAGGAACAAGCTGGTCAATCCGTGGTCACGTCACTTGCAAAAGCAAAAACGTTGTGTACTTTCTCTCGTGTAAAGGGAGAACAACATACATTGGTCAGACAACAAATTTACGCCAACGCATGAGCAACAATATTTTAGAATCACGCGCAGGAATCTCAACGTGCATATTTCCCAAACACGTTTTCGACTGTGGCGCCAAGAATAAGAACTTAAAAGAACCGTTTTTCAAAATCACCGCTTTGATGCAGTTGAAAGATCCTAGACAGTTACTTTCCCACGAAGAAAAGTTGATAAAAGCCGGACATGTAACACTTAATTAGTCAAAACTTAGAAAATATTTTTTCAGGAAATTGTTAATCCATCTGTAAATTGAATCACAGTATATGTATACCCATAACGTAACTTTAGAATCATTTTAGTTTTGTAAGTCACACTCTGATGAAGACACAAGTCAGAAAGGCCTCAGTGTGCTAAATATCTTGTCTTTTTTGCATCCGAACTTCTGTTATACAGTGTATTCGTACAACTTTCTACCAATATTATACATGTAACATATGTCCTCCAATTTTACAGATGAATAAAACGCTGCTTTGTGAAGGAGCGCCGTTTCAGCTACAAGATATCAGTAATATAGATGGTAAATAGAATTCTCAAACCTTTAAATTGTTATTGATCGTATATCCAGGCATTAATTCCTGATTGTACTCTTCATCATTATGTAAACCATCATCACTGTCCGCTGAAAGTTCTCCAGTGAAAGAAATTTCGTCATTATAATCATCATCAATATTATAAGCCCCTTCTTGCATTCTTTGAAAATAAGTCCCTGAAACATCACACGGATAAGTTTCCCTTGCATGCAAGTCTGTGGTGGACACCCTTGGGTCTAATTCGGTGTTGTCAACACTGGTATCTTCAATTTTTATTAGCCTTCCTTGAAATCCTCCTTCTCCAGTTTCTTTCAAAGAACTGTATCTTGCACTTGGATCACTCATCTCTTGATATGAATCTGATTCACCAATATGGTCCTCTGTCACCTCACCTGAATTCCTGACCTCAGGACAACTCTCTCCTCCATGACTGTCGTCATATACCTAATCAGGAGAACAATTCTTTAGCCAACATGTAAAATAAGAAGATTTTGTAAAATCTTCAAATCGTAAAGTCTTCAAAAGACAAAGAAATTTTTTTTGTAAAATCTGAATGGAGTGACAGATTTCAGCCAAGAAATAATAATTGATCATGTTGGCTATTACATACAGATAAAATATTACAATAATCTTTTCATTTTTGTTATTCAAATATATATTACTATACGACACTACAGGTACGATACCATGGGGAGCGAAAGATAGTGACTACCCCATGGCCAATATATATATAAACACGAAACGTTAAACTGTATACAGTCACATGACGAACATTTGAAAAATTAAAGAATACTTTACTAGATTCTGTTTCACACCAGATGTCAGGTCGGGGTTGCGATGAATTTATTGATGCTACGAGCGCAGCTCATTAGTTGTTGATTTAGGTGTAAAATGTTTGACCTCTGATGTGAAACAGAATTTACAAAGAAAAGAAACATTGACGATAAAATCTTACATTCTAATATACCTTCCTAATACTGTACAACACTACAGGGTCGAACGATGCCAAGGGGAGCGAAGGACAATGCCTACCCCATCATGGCACAATTAGGTACACTACAAACGATTAAAGCCTTATGGGTACTATATTAGATTCTGCCTAAAATCAGATGCCAGGTCAGGTTTGTGATGAAATTTGAAATATTCACGAGCACAGCTCTTCGTATGTTTGAGGTCGCAAACTATGCCAGGCATATAATGTTAAACAGAACTTACAAAGAAACGGATCATTTCAAGGAATTGAGTCCATATAAATAGCTGAGCGTCAACGCTATCCTGAATTTTTGCTGACAAACCGATGACGGCCCTTTGTTATCGCACAATAGTGCTGAATAGTGAAGTCATTAGCAGTGGAGACTAAAGGCTTCCTAATCCTTGCATTATCCTCGGGAATTTGTTTGTTTAATTTGAATAGCGAATAAATCACAACTTTTGTTTTATAATTGAAAAGAAGTTGATATTGCACAGTGGGCCAAAATGGCGATTTTGCAGACATTCGTGGATATCTGCGGGGAAATAAATGTTACAGGAGCAATTGGTAGCTTATTTTCAACGTATGAGAAAGATAAATGAAATCGTTCACAAAAAAATTAAAATTTTCATATTTAGGGGTGCTGGGGCCCAATATTCTAATTTTAGACTCTGAGCCAAAAATTCCTTTTATACTCCTCGGGCTCAAGAAAATTAGCAATGGTGACTGATGGCTCTTTTTAACATATTCTGTTGGAACAATGAACAAAATTGAATATTTCTCCACACTTAGGGGACTGGGACCTATATTTCAGTTTTAGGAATTCTAACCAAAAATCCCCTTTCTGTTACATTTCAATATAAACCTAAGCTATGTAGAAGGGTCTTATGCACATAATATTACCACAATATTACCTAGCGGATGCTCCTTAATTAAAATAGTTTGTAGTATTCTGAAAAGATGGGCCTTGTCCCAATATCTTTTCTTGGGACACCCAAAATGTCCCAAAAAAGGCCTTTCCCCCCTGTTTATTTGAATTTTCCGAGGTGAAACAAAATGAAAGCTTCAAAAATAAACTGATCATGAGCTTCTCTTTCAGAAAATGTATTGGTGTTGATGTTTCTATTCGTACCTTTGGAGATATTCTCGATTGAAGTTAAATTTTGCCCTCTGAATGAGACGACAAATCTGACTAAAGTGTCTGAAGAATATCGTTGCTGTGGTAAAAATGGACTTGATAAAACATTTTCATCTTGCTTTTCAACAAAGAGTGACTATTTACGTTCTGGTAATGCCGATCAAACAATCTGCAAGCCATTTTCCGAGCCGAAAAAACATTTATCCACATTCTTTGCCACTAGAATGCTGGGTGTAACATTTCAAAGATTTTGTCCAATTTACTCAGATTCAAAAATCTATAACTCTGTCATAACACAAGATAAATGAAAACTTTAAAAAGCACACGAAAGCCCAATTATTCATCTTTCTAAAACTGCATAACAACCAGTGATTTAGAAAATTTCAAAATTTTCGAATGTCTGCCTCTAACCCACTGTGTATTGGTCATGAGCGCGCTATTTATGTGGACTCAATGCCTTTAAGTTAAGGGATTTGGTGGTTGCTTGGTACTGAAGTTACAAAGGAATAATTCAAAGAGAATCCAGAAAATGCTCAGTCTTCCTCCGGAACAATCTTGTTGATAAGTATCATGCTTGTCCTGAGGATACGGAACACGACCTATTGTTGTGCCATTCTTTTGAAGAACAGAGGCGTGACCTACTCGCTGGTGTCCTATTGACGTTCCAAATCCTGTCCTTTCACAGATTCTTTTGTACGGCGACAAAAAGTTGCCATTTGAAGTAAATAACTTCATCCTAAAATCAACTGTCTTTATATTTCTGGTCTTGAACTTATCGCCATAGCTGTGGACTGAAGGCCTTGCACTACATTTTTCCCTGAAGCAGTATTCTTCGTAGAGTTTCGATACATTGCAAACAAATTACAAAAATGAATTGAGCATAGATTGATGTAAAATTCTGCTGAGTACACGTTTTTTTTCTATAAGAAACTTGGATCAGCACTTAGTACTAAAAGTTTCTTAATTTCGCATGAAAATTTCGGTGTTTTAGTAGTAAAAGTTTCTTAATTAGTTTCTTATTTTTTTGGGCCTAAAATTGCGGTATTGTTCGAAGTTGAGCCTTCGTCTCGAGAAAAGGCTTCCATTTTGCATTGACATTGTCATCAAGAAGAAGCCATGTACATCAAGGCAAAAATTTACCAATTTTGCAGTTAAAAGTCGAGAAAAGACGACTGTACCTTTGTTAGAAAGACATAGTATAAGAGAGACACAAAGAAATAAAGTTTTAGAGTTTCTCAACTGTTCTTGAGCGTAGTACTAGAGTTTCTTAATTTGTTGGTCATCGTAGTACTAGTTTCTTATAAACCAGTTTCTTATAAAAAAAACGTGTAGCACAGTTTTTGGGTCACACCCCTGCTGGCAGAGCCACTACAATTTCCGAGAATTTCTAAATATTTCATTGTGACGTCATAGCAAATGACGCAGAAATAAAACAACAACAACATCAACATTCGGAATGTACATGGAAATTTGTCATCAAGGGGCAGTCAGACGTGACGTTGCGCGGGACATTTTCATTGTATATGTAGGAAAAGTGCTTAGGCTTAGCATCGACTCGTCAGTGGAGATTTTGAATGGGATTATGGCACATTTTAATCCACCCCCATCGACATTGTTCTTGACAATCTCAAGGATTTAATTGACAGATATTGTTCGTCTATGTCGATTTCATGTATTTGCAAAGTTAGTTTGTCCATCCCAAATTCCTGAAAGTCGTAAACAGCGATCTTGCTGAAGCAACTTTGAAGCTAAGAGATAATCTACAAATCGAAGTGGGCAAGAAACCCACCAAAGAATATGGTTTTTGAGTCAGATTTATGATGCTTGGTGAAACCGAAAGGTGAATAGAACCTTCTCAAACACTACTGGATGCATTGCTCAATCAATTTCATCAGAATTACAGCGAACAAAGAGGTACAGTAGACATGTTTTGGTATTTAGGCCTATACGAATTGGATTGTGACACGCAGAATATGCTACACGCGTTTCGCGTCTGACTGCCCCTTCAAACGAAGCCCAAGAGGGTAAAATAGGAAAAGCGCTAGGGTTCCATCTCGTTACGCCGAGAAACATTGTTGACAAAAATGTTATTACACACTAACATTTTGCAATGAATCCTGATCTCTTAATGTGTCTTGTTCTGCAACGTTCCTTTGTTTGGCGTATGCATGCTCGTGAAAGGTGTCTTTTAATTGCCTCTAAGCAAGAGTAAAATTGAAGTTAATATACAAAGCAATCAGTATGAAAATACTGGATGTCCCAAAAAAGTACTCCTGTTTAAAAATTCCCAAAATTGACTGTCAAACACACAATAAATTGCTTTTGCTTTCTGGCAATGATCAAACAAATTTAAATCATGAAATTTTTTATTTCTTGTACTGAAAGGTAAACAGTTACATTGTGGAACTTTATTTTCAGTTATAGTTTTTAAGAAAAATAGTTCTCCTTAGCACAAACATATCATTAATAATGATAGTGCACGTACATAGGACCAGTCATTTATGACCAAATTGAAGGCTTAGTATGACAGACAAAACAGTCTGGCAACAATCAGTACTTTTTGCAGTATGTTTCAAAACGCACTGTCCCAGACCTCCTTGAAAAGGCCTTTTCAGGCAAACCAGCAAATTGGTCATGGATACTGCAATTGAGTCAAGGTAAGTTGTGCCGAGGAACTATTAATGAAAAACGTAGTGTGTGTAGATTTTAGAGTTAATTTTAGGTAAAATAATCGCAAAGAGTAAAAGATTTAAGCCTGGTTCTCATATAATCTCAACCCGATGGCGACCCATCGGCGTCACTACTGCGTAGCAAAAGTTGAACTGCCGACGACTCGTACCCATCGGCGACCTATCGGCGACATGTTGCCGGCAGGGCGCCGTCTACCATATCTCAGTGTGCATTCCCCACTGATCTTCGTATTTGATTGGCTTTCTATGGTCACCCGATCACAGGGAATGCAAATGATTCGCTGCCGCATCGCCGGCAGTGCGTGCGCCGCCTCATGTTCTCATATAATTTCCATTGGCGCCGGTGCCGCAGCAGAGTGAAAAAGTTGAACTCAGCTCAACTTTTTCGCATGACTGCGGCAGGACGCCAGCAGTCGGCGCCCCATCGGCGCTGACTGTTCTCATTAAAATTAGACTACCGGAGCAAGGTCGCCGGTGGGTCGCCGGTGGGTCGCCGGCAGGTCGCCGATGGTTTGAAACTATATGAGAACCAGGCTTTATCAATGCTCATAATAACTAATTTATTACGAAGAATTTTGTTTACCTTGTAGCTTGTGAGATGCTTTATTGTATCAATATGTTCGTCAATGTCATTCTGGTGGCGAAGATACACATCACAAAGCTGACATTCGAAAACAGAGGTCCTTACTATAAATTCTCTACCTGCAATTGAAAACAATTAATTTACCATCCTACTCTATCAGGCCTACAGGGAATATTTTGGTAGCAGTTTGGCAAATCACACATCTGATGCTTTTTAGGCGTACGATGAAATGCATCTGAAAGTTGACACAGTGTTCATCTGTTCATAGCATAGCGTTCATAGCATGTCTATTTTGGTTTTTACTCAATATAAGCCATCGGTTTTATTGCACAGACCTCGCAAGCTCGCTCTGTACGTTTAAGACCTCGGGCTTTATATTTTCCTGTACAACACAAAACCGGTTAGTATATCCATAGTGAAATTACACCCTGCAGGATTAAGAATTATACGGTACTTTTATAAACAATATAATGATAACTATCAAATCATCAAGTATTTTCGACTTAGGACT